>OU015760.1:14438730-14518824 GCA_907169655.1 Acomys percivali | reverse complement strand
CTCTCTCTCTCTCTCTCTCTCTCTCTCTCTCTCTCTCTCTCTCTCTCCCCCCCCCCCTCTCTCTCTCTCACACACACACACACACACATGAACATTGTTTGTTTGGTTCTTTTTTTTTGTTTTGTTTCTTGAGACAGGGTTTCCCTGTGTAGCCCTGGCTGTCCTGGACTCACTTTGTAGACCAGGCTGGCCTCAAACTCACAGCAATCCACCTGCCTCTGCCTCCCAAGTGCTGGGATTAAAGGCGTGTGCCACCGCACCTGGCTGCTTGTTTGGTTCTTAAGACAAGATTTCACTATGGAGCCTTGGCTATCCTAGAACTCACTAGGTGGATCAGGCTGGCCTCAAGCTCATAGGGATCTGCCTGTCTCAGCCTCCTGAGTGCTGGGATTAAAGGCATGGGCCACCACCAGCTTTTTTTTTTTTTAGTGCATTCTTAGATTTGGTTAACCTACCCCCCATTCCTCCACTCCAATCTCCAATTGAACTTTAACCCTCAGTAGCCTGTCTCACCTACTTTCATAGCACATGAGTATTACTATCCCCTTATCCATTAATGCCTCTTCCTCTCCTCCTTTCACTAGCCTTTTCTTTTCTCTTCTTCTTCTTCTTCTTCTTCTTTTCTCTCTCTCTCTCTCTCTCTCTCTCTCTCTCTCTCTCTCTCTCAGCCTTCCTTCCTTTCTTTCCTGTTTTGTTGTTTTTCAAGACAAGGTTTCATTGTATACCCCTGGCTATCCTGGACTCACTTTGTAGACCAGGCTGGCTTCGAACTCACAGAGATCTGCTTGCTTCTGCCTCCCTAGTGCTGGGATTGGAGATGTGTAACACCACCGCCCGGCTTCCCCCCTCCCCCCAAATTCTGATCTCATTTTATTTTACTCATTGGTATTAAGGCTTGAACTTGGGTCCTCAGAAATGTGAGCAAGTATTCGCCAGAGCCTCACCCTTGGTCCTTCTGTCCACTAACTTGCTCTTTGTTTTACTTTGTTTGTTTAAGGCAAGATCTCAGTATGTAACCCAGGATTTCCCCCAACTACTGGTCTCTCTAGTGATTTGTCTAACCCAGGCCTCCACAGTACCAGAGAGAACATAGAATGCTAAAGCTGAAGGCCCTGCTGCCTTGGGGAGATCACAGCTCCAGAAAGACTCCGGAGAGTTTAATTAACTCGAAAACAAAGCGACAAATGAGTAAAAGAGGTGGCATTTGTGCACTAGGGCTTCCTGGAGGGAACTGGAGCACATGTCCCTTCTCTTTGCTAACTAATGACAATTCCACACACGAGACAAGGCCTTCCCCCAGCTGGGTCTGGTACCAGGGCCGAGGGAACACAAAGAAAACTCTCAGCCACCAAGATCTCCAATTTAGCGACAGACAATACAAATTCCTGCAGGTAGGTTGCCTGGGATACGAAGTAGCCAGTGTATAGAGAGTAACCCAGGGCGAAGAGATGGGATTGTCTCTCTCCTTTAAACTGGTAATTAAGGAACCCAGGCCAAGTCTGTCTCCATCATTGATGGAGGGGCCATTGTACAGCAGAGGGCTGAGTAGACCTTGGTGACTGTGTTCAGGGAACTTAGGACACCCGGGTCACAATGTAGGGCACCTGGGACCAGAAAAGAAAAAGGACAGAGACTTTTGTGCAGAGTTCTGGAAGCTCCATTTCTAAACATGGAATTCTTGACAGAGTCTCATGTATCCTAGGCTGGCCTCAAAGTTGCTAGGTAGCCAAAACTGACCTTGACCTCCTGATGCTCCTGCTACGAGTATCTGAGCTACCATGTCCTTCTGCCACAGACACGTGTGCCATCATGTCTCATTTATGTGGTGCTGCAGATAGAATCCAGACCTTCAAGAGTGTCACTCACTCTGTCTACTGAGTTGCATCCTCAGCCCCCAAACTTGCAGTGGCCTAAATTGTAGTTCATTTTGTGTTGTTTCTTTTCAGAACTGTGGTGTTGGTCCAAAAGAAGAAAGAAGCAGGTTTGGGGATGGAGTGCCAGGAAAAGGGGAGATTTGGAACTATCCCCACCTCCTGGCTGGTGGCTGCACTCTGACTTTGTATAGAAGGCTGGAGAGATGGCTCAGTAGTTAAGAGCCCCTGCTGTTCTTGCAGAGGACCAGAATTTGGTTCCCAGCAGCCATGGGGGGGGGGGGCTCACAACCCCTGTAGCCCCATATCTGGAGGCTTTGGAGATAGATGACTGGGTGGGAGGTGGGGGGGGGGTTGGGGTTGTTGACACTATCTGGCCTCTCGGAAAAATAAAACACAAGATTAGCACGTTGGTTTAGTAGGTTAGATAGAGACCTTCCCACCAAAGATTAATAACCTGCCTTCAATCCCCAGGACCCTGAAGGAGAAAAGCAACTCCCTTGAGTTGTCCTCTGACCTCCACATACTTCCTATGGTAAATGCAGGCCCCTGGACATGTGCATACAGGCAGCCAGCCAATCAATCAATCAATGTAATTTAAAATTAAACAAAACAAGACATTGCCAGGCATGGTGGCCAGCCGGTGTATATGTATGTATATATACATATATATATAGTATATGTATACAAACACACACACATATATGTGTGTGTCTATATATGTGTATGTGTGAGTATATATATATTTAGACCCCGTGTCAAAACAAATAATAAAAACAAAAACAACACAGGGCATTGATGAAATAGATCTTAATGTGCCAGTCAGTTGTAATAGCCAACATCTGTACTCCCAGCATTCTGGAGGCTGAGGCAAGAAGATCTCTGTGAACTTGAGGATGGCTTAGGCTACACAGTGAGTTTCAGGCAAGCTTGAGTTAAAGAATGGACTGAGTCTCAAAAGAGGAAACCTAGGGCCGCTGAGATGGCTCAGAAAGTAAAGATGCCCAGCCACAAGCCTAAAAGCTGAGTTTGATCTGAGGGATCCACAAGGTAGGACAGAGCTTGCCCCCACAAGTGTCTTTTGATCTCTACACGTGTGACATGTATATGATCCTCTGTCACAAGTACGTAAGTAAATAAAGTTTTTAAAGACCAAATATACAAACTTTTAAAAATTCTAGTGCACTAAAAAGCCACAGTAGCTATCAAAAATAACAGAGAAGGGGCCAGAGAGATGTCTCTGTAGTTAAGAGCTCTCTCTCTTGTTGCCCATGCTGAGGATCCAGGTTCAGTTCTCAGAATCCACATTGGAGGGTTCACACCCATTTGTAATTCTAGTTTACCAGTATCCGATGCCTATTTCTGGCCTTTGTGGGTACCAGGCACCAAAGTGATACACAAACATACCTGCAGGCAAAATACCCATACACATAAAAGTAACATAAATACAATATTGAAGAAGAAACTTTAAAAAAAATTTTTTAGAGGAATTTTAATTCAGAACTTGGCTGCTCTGGCAAGAGATCACATCTAAAGACCTTCTTGGTCTGTGTGATCTGGCTGAAATACAGATAAGTCTTTAATCCCAGTAGACAGAGGCAGGTAGATCTCTGAGTTCAAGGCCAGCCTAGTATAGAACAAGTTTCGGGTAAAGAAAAGCTCAGGTCCAGGCATGGTGGAATAGGCCTTTAATCCCAGCACTCAGACAGAAGCACGCAGGTCTCTCTAGTCAGTGCTGTTCAGCAATCGAGTAGAGTTGAGTTTGTAGCAGTTCAATCAGTTCATGGAATTCAGAGGCAGCATTGACTGTCCTGGGCTGGCTTTGTAGAACAGACTGGCCTAGAACTCATAGAGATCCACCTGCCTCTCCCTCCCGAGTGCTGGGATTAAAGGCCTGTGCCACCGCGCCTGGCTCAGAGGCAGCTTTTACCAGGAGAATTTTTGCAGAGAGAGGTTGAATGAGAGAACAAGCCAGACATAGGTGAAGACAGAACAAGCCAGAGAATGAGAAGGAGCCAGAAGATTAGAACAGATTGCCAAAGTTAGTATGAGACCAAGATGGGCAATTCACTCAGAAGCCAGTTTGAATCAGTCAGCTAGGAAAGGAATTGAAGCCATAACAGCTGAGTTGAACCAAGAAACCAGAGTTGAGAAAGAACTAGAAAGGGAGAGCTTATTCAGCAGTTAAGTCTCAGAGGCTTGAAAATATTCTAGGCCTAGGTTAGATTGTACAGAGTCTAGAAGCTTCCAGGACTAGGCCTGGGTTAACAGACGGAGGCAGTAAGCCTCTTAGATGACAATTAAATCAAGCAAATAAGTTACTTTTACAGATGTATTTATTCTGAGACAGAGTTTCTCTGTGTAGCTCTGGCTGTCCTAGAACTTGCTATGTAGACCAGGTTGGGTTGTAGCTCAATTGGTAAAAGGTTTGCCTATTAGTAGGATCTGGGTTTGATTCCCAGCACCATATAAACTGGGCGTGATGGTATAAGGCCGTTATCCAGCACCCAGGAGATAGAAGCAGGAGGATTAAGAGTTTAAGGTCAGGCCAGGTGTGGTGGTGCAGTAATTTAATCCCAGCACTCGGGAGGCAGAGGCAGGCAGGTGAGTTCTAGGCCAGCCTGGTCTACAAAGAGGCCAGGACTATAAGAGGAACCCTGTCTCAAAAACCAAACCAACCAACCAACCAAAACAAAAGAGTTTACGGTCTTTTTTTTTTTTTTGTTCCCTACTGAGTTGGAGGCCAGGCGGGGCACCATGAGACCCTATGTATAAATAAATGAATTCCCCTAATGCTTCTCACAGTCAGGAAGGTCCAAGCAATTCATTTAAAATACAGGCTGGTTTCTAGCAAAAAGAATATGGTGAAAGTGACCATGTATGACGTTGACAGCTAGGTCAGGGAAGGAAACAAGTTTGTGAATGACCTTCCCTTCTTCACCCAGCTACAAGGGAGGCAAAAGGCCTGGGCCCCAGGCCAAACTACCATGTTTCAGTTGCTGGATGCAGCTGTTATTCCAGCTCGCAACTGGCTGGAGATGGGGTAAAGGAGAGGCTTCTAGTCTAGAAGATTCCAGCCCAGTCCTTGCGCCACCCAAGCCAACGCCCAGTGGATCAGAGGTGAGCTGTCCCAGGGAGGGCTGCTCAAACTGCAGCTTCCCAAGCAAAGAAATTGTTCCTGCTTCAAGACACGAAGTTCCTTTTTGAAAACATCAGCATTGAGATATAATTCCCATACCAACCAAGTCCCTCATTTCGGTTGTGCCATCAAATGGTTTGAATATATCCACAGCACTGTGTAAGTATCTTCCGGATGCACTAAGGACACTTCACCATAGCCCTTCCAAAGCCTGGAGGGTCCTCAGTCCCTCTAGCCTCTCCCTAGTTCCTGGGCCTCACTAGTCAGCTTTGTGTTTGTGGATTTGCCTGCTGCAGACGTCACCAGTGACTGGTCTTGTGTGGTCTGTGGAGCTTTGCGTGGAGCTTCTTTCACTCCGCATGCCTGCAAAGGGTTACCTCATGGGAGCATATTCTTCCTTGAGTACTTCACATTCTTTTTTTTTTTTTTTTTCAAGTCAAAGTTTCTTTCTCTGTGTAGCCTTGGCTGTCCTGGACTCGAGTGCCTGGATTCCTGGCTTCTGTTTTGTTGTGTTTTGCTTTGAGTACTTCACATTCTTTATTCATTCATCAGTTGACCAACATTTAGGTCTCTCTCTCTCTCTCTCTCTCTCTCTCTCTCTCTCTCTCTCTCTCTCTCTCTCTCTCTCTGTGGGGGGCGGGAAGGGGGCAGAGGTAGACACTGAGTATCTTCTTCAGTAGCTTGCCACCGAATTTTCCATTTTAAAAACTATTTTAGGTGTATATTTTCAGTGTTTTGTCTGCATATATGTCTAGGTAGCACATGTGTTAGTGGTACCCAAGGAGGTCAGAAGAGGGAGTTGGATCTCCTGCAACCAGAGTGATGGATAGTTGTGAGGCACCGTGTGGATGCTGCCCATCTAACTCAGATCCTCTGGAAGAGTAGGACATGCGGGCTTTCTCTTACTCCTTCCTCTTTTTTTGACAGAGTCTCTTATTGTACAGACTTACCCAGAATGCCTTATCTCATCGGTCCCGGAGTGAATCACCATGCCTGTCCTAAGAATTTCGGTTTTGGAGATAGGGTTTCTCCTAGCGCAGGCTTGCTTTCAATTTGCCGTGTGGTAGAAAATGACCTTGAATTCCTCCTGCTCCTCTTGCCTCCACCTGCTTCTGCAGTGCTGGGGATCAAGGCCAAGACTTCGTGAATGCTACCGGAGGAGCCACATCCCAGCCATAATTAAAAAAAAAAAAAAAAAAAAAGATATATCTGAAGGAGAGATAAACCTGTTTTTTAGGATCCCAAGTGTGGGATTGGAATGGTCTCGTGAGAGAACAGGTGAGGTTAATCCACTAGAAGACTGACCACCTCGTTCGGGAGCTTGATTGTTGCCAGCTGAAAAGATCCCGTGAACAGACTCTGGGAGGAGATATATAAATGAGCCCAGAAGTGGAGGTGGGGCTTTTTGGAGACTTGGGATAGTTTTGGCTGTTCATCGCTGTACTTCGAGATGCTCCTAGAGAGAACCGCTTGAGGGAAGGCTTTGGGGCTCTGGGCTCTGGCTGAGGATCAGGGTTCTGGTTATTCCAAGGTCCAGCAGAAGAAATCCTGCTGATTACACCAGGAGACTCATTCCTCGGAACTGATATTCTTACGGTTTCGTTATTGTATTCTTTAATCTCCTTTGCCTACTGTTTAGGTTAGTCGGGTTATAAGTGAGGTGCTCTCAGTTAATACGTTCGTAATAAAATATATTGGTTAAGAAAACTGAGCCTACATATATCTTTTTTTTTAATTATGTGTACTGTACAGACTCACATGGACAGGTGTGGAGAACAGAGGCATCGGGTCCCCTGGAGCTGGAGCTACAGGCATTTGTAATCAGTCCATATCACTCCTTTTCTTGTTTTTACACCATCCCTAGCTAGTTGGAACCACATTAAGACTATAACGTGGTATTTTGCCTATTTTTAAACTTTCTATGAATGTGTCACATTATACGTATTCTTCTGCAATTTGCCTTCTATTTTGGTCGATATTCTGTGTGTGACATTTCTCTCTTGAGTGGTGCAGCTGGGACAAAGCATCTTGCTGCACTCACCACTCATTTCTTGGTCCACTTGTCTTATTCACGGCCCCTCCCCCTGCCCAGGGACCTTCTCTGACCCCCACCATTCTTCGAAAGCACTTTTTCAGTCTTCTTTCTTGCCCACCTCCAGCCCTGCTCCGTGCTCCCTGCTCCCTTCCTTTTGGTATTTTGGGACAAGGTCTCGCTCTGAGCTCAAGCCTGTCCAGAATGTCTGTGACTCTGATAACCTAGCACCCTGAGCCTTGACTGATCAGGCATCTACAGGAGAAAGTAGGAAAGGTATGTGGAGCCTTCTGATTGGTGTGGAAGGACGACTTGTGTGGTGGCGCACACCTTTAAACCCAGCATTTGGGAGGCAGAGGCAAGGAAATCTCTGACAGCTCTAGGCCAGCCTGGTCTACAAAGGGAGTCCAGGACAGCCAGGGCTAAAACAGAGAAACCTTTTCTGTGATCCGGGGTGTGGGGGACAGGATGAGCAGGGAAAGCCATTCTTAGAAGGCAGCCAACTTAGTTTTAAGAAAGGTCAGCCAAACTGAGGAGGAGGCCATGAGCCAAAGTGGCTACTTTGGCTTTGCATCTTACCTGGATGAATGAGTCAAGCACTGGAAGTGATGGTTAGTGAATGAGTGAAGTGTTGTGGCCCTACCACAATAAGGTTCTAGCTCCTTGCACTGGCCTAGCCTCTCCCTAACAGCTGGTTTCTGCCTTCCAAGTTTCAGTGTGTTCACAAGAACCTTCCTGCTCAAGAGGAGAACTGGAAGGTAAATTACTTTCGAGACAAGGTTTCTCTGCCTAGCCTTGACTGTCTTGGACTCACTTTGTAGTCCAGGCTGGCCTCGAACTCACAGCGATCCACCTGCCTCTGCCTCCTGAGTGCTGGGATTAAAGGCGTGCGCCACCACGCCTGGCAAATTACCTTCTTTTAAACCAGAGTGCACTAGGAGGAAGGCGGCATCAATGTAAGAAAAGACCACTACCCCAAACCAAATTTAAATCTAAACCCACAACACCCTCCCTGCCGCGTGTGTGTGTGTGTGTGTGTGTGTGTGTGTGTGTGTGCGTGTGCGTGTGTGTGTGTGTGTGCGCGTGTCAGAAGTCAGAGGGCACTGGATCCCCTAAGAACTGGAATTGTGAATGCTGTGAGCTGCTGCTATAGAGATGGTCTTCCAGAAGAGCAGTTTGAATTCTTAATTGCTGAGCTGTCGGTCTCTCTAGCCCCAAGAATTTACAATCTTGATTTCAACTTTCCAACTGGCTCTATATGACCACATCAGTGGGTGCATAGGGTGAAGGTGGTGTTGAAAGAAAAAGATCACAAAGAACTTTTGTGTTGAGACCTTCGTTCCTTCGTTCCTTCCTTCGTTCCTTCCTTCGTTCCTTCGTTCCTTCCAGACAGGGTTTCTCTGTGTAGCCCTGGCTGTCCTGGGCTCTATAGACTCACTCTATAGACCAGATCTCCTTTGAAATCAGAGATCCTCCTGCCTCCGCCTCCCAAGTGCTGGGATTAAAGGCGTGCGCCACCACAGTGAGTGAGAGGTTAGTTTTCTAGTAGGGTCTTAACTGGGAGTAGTTATATGGGTGCAAAATTTCCAGTTTCTCTGTGTAGCCCTGGCTGTCCGGAAACTCGCTTTGTGAGCAGGCTGGCCTTGAACTCAGAGATCTGCCTGTAGAGGAATGCTGGGATTAAAGGCATGCCCCACCACATCCGGCTATGAGTTCTCAGTAGGAGCCCCCATGTGTTTTACAGCTATTTACTCCCTGCCTACATCTAGGAGTCTGTCAAAGCTTAGGCTGTGCAGTTCATTGTCCTTTTTTTTTGTTTTTTTCCCCACCCTTCTCTAATTTAGGACAGTTCCTCCTCCTTAATTTTTTTCCCACATGACACTGATTTTTAACTAAGAAGAAGAGGTGATGATGAAGATGAGGGCAATGGAAGAAGAAGGAAAAGAAAAGGAGGAGCTAGTTGTCTCAAAGAATGGCCCTCATTCTGGGTTCATTTGTTTCCTTAAAACACTGGATTCAAGTCAAACATTTCCTGACAAAATTCTTGTTTGTTCTCTCTCTCTCTCCTCTCTCTCTCTCTCTCTCTCTCTCTCTCTCTCTCTCTCTCTCTCTCTCTCTCTCTCTCTCTCTCCCTCCCTCCTGGCTCGCTTTCTTTCTTTCTTTCTTTCTTTCTTTCTTTCTTTCTTTCTTTCTTTCTTTCTTTCTTTCTTTTTTGTGGTTTTTCAAGATAGGGTTTCTCTGTGGAGCCTTGGCTGTCCTGGAACTTATTTTGTAGACCAGGCTGGCCTCGAACTCACAGAGATCCACCTGCCTCTGCCTCCTAAGTGCTTGGGATACTGAGTATCCTTGGATACCAAGTAAGGTCAGCCTGAGCTATAGTAGACTGGAGGCCTTGAACTTTTCCAAACCTACTTCATTTGGGCTTCTTTAATGCCTATACCTCCTTTCCAACCCACCTGCCCGAGATAGGAGAGAAAGGAGGTTAATGGGAACAAGGAGAAGTCAACCATCTGAGACTCAGTTCCTTGGAGCAATTCCACTCTTCGTCAGGATTTCAGCAGGCCTGTTAAACAGCAAAGCAGCAATTCAGCAAAGGTGACTGAAACCGCAGCAGCCTGAATCAGGAGTAGCAGCCAGAATCCAGAACCTCAAAGTGGTCTCTGGAGGTTTCTTTCTAGGAACATCTTGAAGCAGAACGATGAACAGTCAAACGATGGGAACCAACGCCAAAACCAAAAAGCCAAGCCTCTTGTTTTGGGGATATATATAACCCTCACACAAGTCTGTTTCACATCCCGCATTTGAAATCAAAACAAAAACATGTTTATATCCACTACAGTAGACCCTTTTTCAAGCAACAGCCACCAAATAAAAGTACCCCCCAAAAAACAACAACTTGAAAAATGTACCACATGGTAAGGCAAGCCCACAAAGGCAGCAATACAGCAGCTGACTTAGGAGGACCAGACTGCTGTGTTTGGAGCATCAGCTACATCTTTCTGTGTGGCAATGGCATCAATGCGGCACAAAGCTTGAATGTGTTCTGGTTTATATTCAAATTTGGTCTGTCTTTGTTCATCTATTTTCACCCAATATCTTTTAAGAAAATTTAAACTTTTTTTGGTTTTTGTTTTGTTTTTGTTTTTTGTTTTTTGTTTTTGAGACAGGGTTTCTCTGTGTGTAGCCTTGGCTGTCCTGGTCTCACTTTGTAGACCAGGCTGGCCTCGAACTCACAGAGATCCATCTGCCTCTGCTTCCTGAGTGCTGGGATTAAAGGCGTGCGCCACCACGCCCAGTGAAAATTTAAACATTACTATAGTCAGTTTTCACATCATGAATAGAGAGCCTCACCCGAAGAACCATCCCGATTGCCTTGACAGATACGGGAAGAACTGCTCTAATTGTGGGCTGCACCTTCTGGTAGCAAAGCAGCTAAAAAGGGGAAGGCGGAAGGAAGGTCACCCTGCTTGGCTTTCCCTCTAGCTGCCCTGATGATATGCAGTAGCTATTGTTGCTCATTACTATGCTATTACCAGAACTTCCAAAGTGGAGGCAGGAGGAGCCACCTCAGAACCTTCCAGGATTTTCAATGCCAGATCATAGATTCTGAGGTACTCAGTGTCAAGGAACAAGCCACTACTGGATGGATTCTCAGCCTCTTAGGTGTAATTCAGCTGTTGTTACTATTTCAATGTACGGAGATGTAATAAGCGTGTGTGTGTGTGTGTGTGTGTGTGTGTGTGTGTGTGTGTGTGTGTAATTCCATCGGTTCTGTTCCTCTAGAGAGCCCTAATGATACAAACGTATATTGTTCAACTTGGTTAGCATGCATAGCCCTGGGCTAACCTCAGTACTCCAATTAAAACTAAACAAAACATCCCACAAATTTGGTTTGGAGTAACAACCTTTTACTTTTAAGGTTTTATTTTTTTTTTATATTTTTAAATTTTATTTATTTATTGGAATTTTGAGACACGGTTTCTCTGTTCAGCCTGTCCTGGAACTTACTCTGTAGACCAGGCTGGCCTTGAACTCAGCTTCCCAAGTGATAAGATTAAATGTGCATGCAACCACCTTTTCTGGCTCCATATTTTTGGGGATAAGGTTTCACTAAGTAGCCTTACCTGTGAGGAACTTACTATGAGACTAGACTACCCATCTGCTGCTGCCTCCCAGATGTGGCAATTAAGGTCAAGAGCCATCACACCTAGGTAAAAAAGTTAAAAAAAAAAAATGTTCATGTATGTGGGGGGAGGGGCACACACATGTGCCAAGGTGGGTTTACAGAGGTCAGAGGACAACTTGAGGGAGTAGGATCTCTCCTTCCGTGTGGGTCCCAGGAACGGAACTCAGGCTTGGTAGCAGGCACCCTTTCCACCTGAGCCATCCCATCAGCCCAGCCTTTTCTAGTTTGTTCCCAACCTCAGGCTTCTTGAAGGCTCTCTACCAGCCTTCCCTACTGCTGTAAAGCAGAACCTCAAGTTTTCTACATGGAGCTCATTTTGTACACACATCCTAAGGCCCCACTCCGGCTCTCTTTGCCGAAATATGGTTGGAATTTTGGTGTGGATTTCCTTGAAGCTCCCGAATGCCTTTTATTCTCTTAGAGTGGTTCGTTTATCCTGAAATCTTTTGCTGAGATCCCTTCTGCGGGCAGCACTATTGAGCTGGTCCTGGCTTGCTATCCAATCCCCATCCGACCCCACCTCCGATTTTGGCCCTCCTACCTAGTTTGAAGTGGTGCTCCACCTAACCAAATCTCACCAAAATCTGAACAATGTTCAGTCTGGAGTGGGGAGAGTATTGGCATTGGATAACAGGAGCTTCTCTCTGTAGAAAAAGGCTTCTGTGGTTTTTCGCATGAATATAAAAGTTGGTCAAAAAAACAAGGAACAGAAGTTGGGTGCCATGGAGCATGCCTGTAACCCCAACCTTCAGAAGAGGCAGGGGCAGGAAGATCTCTGTGAGTTCAAGGCCAGCCTGGTCTACAAAGTGAGTCCAGTACAGCCAAGGCTACACAGAGAGACCCTGTCTGGAAAAAACCAAACACCAAACCAAGGAACAGAAATCTTGCCTGCTGCTTTGTGTGTGTGTGTGTGTACATTTCGAATTTCACTTGGTAATCCATCTTCCAAAAAAAAAAAAAAGTCTCTAATCTACACAGTTATCCAACCACACTACATTTCCTCATTCCCAACCATATCTTGATTTTCTTTACCATCAGGCCACAACATTTGCAGGCCTCCTCCATTCCTGCCTTCCCCATCTTGGTGTACTTAAGACTCCACTTGACAACTAGATGCTGCAATAATATAGCAATAACTAGAAGTTTCCCTAACTCATCTTTCCGTTTTGATTCTTTTTTGGTGTTGGAGGGTAAAACTAGCTGCAAGGGAGCCCAGTAGTTAGCAGCTTTCCAGCCTTTGTGTTTAAGAGAATGGAGGGAAATGATTGTGGAATAGACTAATTGACAGTACTAGTAGATAGTGGTGTGTAATGGTGTGAGATTGCAGGTGAAGGTGGAGGAAAGCAATGCAAGTCAGCCAGGACAACCCAAGGAGAAAGGGAACACATTTCTGAGGGCTGGATATGCTGGTATATGTCTATAACCCTGTCAGGAGGACTGAATAGGAACCCTGGAAGAAAAGTGAGAGCACTGTCTTAAAAAAAAAAAAAAAAAAAAAAAAAAAAAAGTGTGGCCTAATGGTGGCATAGTTATTTAGCATGCATGAGGTCCAAAAAAGGATCAGAGAGATCTAAGACTCAGACTCTCGGGATGGGATGACAGATCATCTTCTCAGCACAGCTCCCCCAAACTCTGTAGTCTACTTTGGTTTCTGGAGACAAAATTGTTTGCAAGTTGCCTATGGGGAATCCATCACCATCATGTAAAAGAAACCAGTGACAAAAGCAGCACTTTAGGAATACAAAGGATGCAAAGTGCTTCAATTTGCTCCTTTCCTCAACAGGTTTATTGCCTTTTAAGAAAATTCTTGTAAAATATAAATACAAAGGCAGAGAATTTACTTACAAAGTTAAAACACAGATTTCAAACATAAACACACAATTCAGAAAAATTTTTAGTTTTATGTACATTTTCAAGCAACCTTCAACATATTATGTTAGTTTTCAATATTTTACAGGGTACAGAAAAAAATAGCTCAAAGTCTTCTTTAAATAAGAGCATAAAATGTTTAAACATATAAACAGTCCGGTTTGATGTGTGAAAAGTAATTTCACAGCTTTTAAATTAGGGTACAAAAGTTTCATACAATTAGTTGTGTGTGGCTATGGTTTGAATTTATGTTACACACTACTGGACTACATCCAATAGCGTTTACCTGGCGCGAGCAGGTACTCTGTAAACAAAACCTAAAAGCAAATCACCACCAAAAGCCTTCACCCAACTCATTCCCCCAAACCAATCACAGCGATCTGGCCACACAATACCCTCATGGCCAGTCTGTCACCAGAGCTTTGTAGGAAATTAAAAGCATGGAGCTCCTTTCATTTTTTCCCCCTCCTCCTTAGAAAAGAACAGAACAGAAAAGAAATGTTCCGAGTAAAAATGAACATACAGATCTCAAAGCATTTGTGTTGGAAAACAATGACATTTATTTGAACAGCTTCATAAAAACTGATTTAAAAGTTTAGAAAGAAAACACAGGCTTCTAGGTTCTTCTGGGTGGAATAACTTCTTTTATATAAAGAAGAGATATTTTCATATGTAATAGTGTCCTTTCTTTACAGAAACTGTTGATGTATGACACATATGCACAAAGGTTAATACTATAACACACTGTACATGGCCAGTGGGGCAGGGCACGTAGCTCACCAGTAGCCCTCATGGCCTGTGTCACTGGGCTGCAGCCACTCTACTGTAGAACCCAGAAGAGTCTGGAGCTCATTGGTGAATTCCACCAGATCTAAGAGCTCCTTGCTTTCAGGGTTGAAGGCCTCCAGGTCTTTGGGGCAAGAGAACAAGAGACTTGCAGAGACCTGTCGGTAAAACTCAGCCTCTGCAATGGTGACGATTTCTATGTTGGGAAAATTGCAGCGGAAGATCCGGGAGGACATTTTCAACTTCTTCAGTACGTCCGAGAGCAGTAGCCAGTTCCGTGGCCTATGAAAGAGAAAGGGGTTGGGGTCAGATTTCCGGCCAAATGGAAAGGTACTACTACATCCTGACTAGTCTGGAGCACAACTCAGGGCCGGCTGTGTTCTATTCAGCCCTCTGCCCCCTTCTACCATAGCTCACCACTGACTTTAAGGGAAGGAGAGTAAGCACAGAGGACTTGGGAAGTAACTCTAGTTTTATAAAGAGACTATGCACTAGTATTTGAACAAGCTTCAGTGTGCCTGCTGTGGATGGAGACGAATGCAGAACACTTGCTTCTCAGTGGACCCCGTGGGGGCTGCATCCCGACCTCTTTGACCTCGCCAAGGACCCTCACTGACACACCACAAAACACAGAAGGCCATATCTTCTCCCTTTTCTGAATTCCATCCCCATCCTTCAGTTGGGGTAGTGACACCCCGTTTGTTAATAGTATATGTGTTTATAGCTTCAGAGCTTAAGAGGACATTATTCATTAAGCACCCTTGTCAACGTACAGTATAGCGGTTTCTTGACATGTACACCCCAAAGGACTGATGATTAAGGAGCCCTGGCACACCCATACGGGGAACATGGGATCTAACTAGACCTGATGGTACATGACGGACTCTTAAGTGTGACTTTCCTAGTCTTAGGTAAGGAGGTAGTTTGTCACTACAGTCCAATTATACCTCAAGTGCCTGGGGGAGCTCCTAGGGTGACTTGTTTGGGGATGGGATGACACCTGCTAGGGGAAGAAGACTCATTTCTTAAGTGTTGATCCAAGATGGCAGCTCTTCAGCCCCTGCTTTCTCACAAGGGCAATCTTGGATCAGCATACATTGGTTTAGCCCTGTCTCCACTGGGCATAAATGATCAAGCCAATCTGGACCCTTATCCAAGGTTTTGGACAGCTAAGGAGCCACCTGGCTCATCCACGTTTATCTGCCTAAAGGGACAAACTGCCTGAGAAACAGCTTGGCTGTTTTGCCCCCACAGATAGCCATGCTCACCCCTGAGCGACGGACACTTGGATGTTATAACACGGCAAGAGCGTGTTTTCGGAAAACTCAAACTCAAACAGATCGCTATAGGAATCCTCATCTTCATCTTGGTCTTCTGGTCCCGGGGGATTAGCCAAAACATCATATCCGCTTTCATCATCTGGCTCTAATGTAAGGCAAATGAGAGAGGGATCAGTTGGCTTTAGGGGACTTCAGCTGGACCACCACGTTCAGACCTCTAACGAGATTCCTTAGCTCCCAAGTTCTTCTAGTGCCCACCTCCCTCCCCCAGGGCAGGTGGACACATGGGAAGTCACTCTCTCCCTCTCCACTATACTATGAACAGTATTACTTACCACACACACAGCTGCCATAGAAATCCCAAGAGCCACTGGAATCATCCTCGCTGCGACCCTGTAGGTCATTTAAATAGTCTGCAGAAAAATGGGGTGACAGGGACAGAAGATAAAATATACTGGCAAGCTAGATGTGGTGTCCCACAACTATAATATCCCAGAACTCGTGAGGCCAAGGAAAGAGAACTCTAAGTTTGAGGGCAGCCTGGGCCACACTATGGGACCGTGTCCCCACACAAAACAAAACCCATTTGACAATAAGAAAATGCTGATCCAGCTAGGGCACATCTCCTCTATAACAGGCTGGTTTGTGAGTGTGTCTGCAGCCCTCTATGGTAGGTGGCTGTGAATCGGACTTGCTCAGGAATAGGCCACCCTGGCTTACCAATTGAGAGCAAAGAAGCTTTGCAGCTTTCGTATATAAAACCAAGGGAGGACTGGAGCTTTACACCCTGTCTCCCATCCACTGAGCAACTTCACCCAGGACGTACAACTCAAGATGGGCATGGGCGGGTCCCCCGGGCCAGCTGAGGAGGAACTTAACCTCAAGTGCGTGACAGTCCTGAAACCCCTTTGTGCTGCTGTTTTCTGGTCTCATAATACCCGGTGCCTAAAGATGGGTTTACCCTGAGACCAAACACCATCACACAAAACTGCATGCCTAGAAGGTGTAATTTCACACAGACTTGCCATACTTAGGTGAAAAATAGATTTGTAGGAAAGGAAACTAACTAAACAAACAAACAAAACTACCAAGAAGAGACCAAATAGTTTCCCTGCAACAGGATTACACTTTGCTTTCTGCCTAGCCACACCCAAAATTAAAATATGTAGTCTCCACCCCTCCCCTCCAGGTCCACCCCTTTGGTGGTGTGGCCAGGAGCCCAGAGCTTCACATGTGCTAGGCAAGTAAGTCATCAAGAACTAAAGCCATACATACTGCAGGCCCAATCGACACCCACCCACCCCCAAGGCCTTGATAAGTCGTCAGTCAGGCTGGCCTTACGCTCACAATCCTCCATCCTTACTCTCTCAGAGTATGTAGGAGTGGTGGTCTGCGCACAGGTGAAAGGGACTTTTGGGTGAGATCATTCCTACCTGTTAAGAACTTCTCCATGAGTTCGCTGTGAGTCATCTTCATGATGGTTCTACCTGAGTATGTGGCCAAAGTAGGGTCAGCACCATAGGAAAGAAGCAGTCGGACAATTTCTAAGTGGTCGTTCTCTACAGCATCATGCAGGGGCCTGCGAAGAGACACACGCTGACATTAAGCTTGAGGGTACACACACGGAAAATGAATACATGCACACCTCCTACAGTGAGGATCCTGGGTGCAGGATCACTATCATTGTATAGAGGGGAAAACTAAGGCACAGTGACCAGCTCAAAGGCAGGCAACCAGCTTCTGTTATGGATACCTAACCCTCTAAAGAGCCAGTGAAGGGTCACTGTGTCCTCAAGCACACACCTACCTATTTTATCCTTTGGCCTAAGGAAGAACTTAAGTCTATGATGAAAATGTCTTCAATGAAATGAGGTAGGGGCAGAGCTTAGAGAGGGGTAAAAAACCCCACCAATGCAGACACCACCAAAAAACCAGCCACCTCTGCTATTAGCAGAATTTGCAAAAAGAAGCCATCTCCCGTGTCCCATTCCAGCACTGTGTGCCTGGAAGCCAAGGGCCTAATGGTGGTATATTCACAGGAGGGTATACACTACTGACCCCCAGGCCCCCGAGTCAATGCTATTAGGAGAGCAAGACACTGGGGAGGCAAAGGCACGTACATTTCGAGGCTAGCCTGGTCTACATAGTGAGTTCTAAGATAGTCAGGACTACATAGAAAGTCCCTGTCTTAAACAAAACAAAACAAAACAAAAAACTGTCAAAGAGTCACAGGTTGCCTTTTAGCTAGCTATTTATGACCATGAGGGGACCCCCTTGTGCCCTATCTCCCCACAGTGTAAGCCCAAAACGTTAGCAAGATGCTTGTGTGTTGACTGAGGACAAGGTGAACACCAGGGCTTGGATGTAGGTGGTGACTGAGGAACCAGTGGAGGGAGGGACAGATGGCCATCAGTCTGTGCCCAGGGGTGTTTCGGGTCACAAATACTTTGAATAGTGATTTTACAGATGGCAATGAACAGTTCAAGGTTTTAAAAGGCAGCACTCCCTGACTCTTCATGAGGACCCGAGCGTCCTTGGAGGCAGCGATCTGTAAGAGAACTGAGGAACTGGCCAAGACTGGGAGGTTTTTGTCTACACCTGCCAGGAAAATCTGTTCAGTTCAAGTCTAGGCTGGAATCGGTGCAGGTGCAATTTGCTCTCCACCCCTCTCCTGGGGGAGGGGGGGGCGGTTCTGCATTCCCTGAGAGCTACGGATCTGCTCCTCAGCAGGAAGAAGATGCAGAGAACAAGACATTCCACTGACCTGGTTCCATCCTGGGCACTGCAGTTGACATCAGCGCCATATTCAAGGAGGTGTCGAACAATGTTGAGCCATCCCCTGGCACAAGCTTCATGCAGGGCACAATAGCCAGCGTTGTCACGGTGATTCACATCACAGATCTTGTTCTCCAGGCAATATAAGACCACTTCCTGTGAGGAGGAAACGGGAAATACCATCCGGATCACCACACAGACACCTCATAAGGAAGACTTCATAGTTCTAGAACTACACACTGGGGCCTGAGAACCCACTGTGGTTTGCGTAGTGCCTGGATGTTTACTAAGAGGCCTACAACAGTGTGCAGGGTTCTGTGTGGTCCAGGGCTGTGCAGCTCCAGTCAAACAGTGTTTTACCATCCCCCAAGCCTCCATAGGCTGTTTGTGGGGATGCAAGCAATGTGCCCCAAAACACTTGATTCAGGGCTGAGGGAGCACGCAGAGACCCAGCTGCAGGGATCTCAAAAGGGCCCATTCACAGCCAGGCATGGTCCTTCACACCCGCAATTCCCAACACGCAGGAGGCTGAGGCCAGTGAACCAACATGAGTCTAAGGCTAGCCTAGGAGACAGAGAAAGAAAGAGACCCTGTCTCAACAAAACAAATCCAAGGGCATATTCATAGATGTTCCATGGGGCCATTATGGACTGTAGACGGCCAAGTTTAGATAAAAGTAAGGATGATCAGAGTGAAGAAAAATGGAAAAGCTTAACAACATCCTTCAGTCCAGAGCAGGTCAGGCAAATTACAGCCCTGTGTACAGACAGGGGGCAGAGGCTGGGCAGCCAGGCCTCTGGATGATCAGCAGAGCTCTAGCAGGCTCCTGCCAGGTATCTTAGACACCACCAGGGCATGACACAAAGGCCATCCCTCACGACATTAAGGCAGGAGGATGACTTCAAGTTTGAGACCAGCCTTGAAGGCGAGCCTGGGATACAAAGCCAAATTCAGTCTTAAAAGCAAAAAACCAAACCCACCCCAAATAAACAAGGCAGGGGGGAGAGGCACAAAGAAGGCTGGCAGACCAGGAGTAGAGCCTTTGCTTGGCAGTGCTCTGCGTTTCATCCATTCACACCAAGGACACGAAGGCCTCAAATAACCCCACTTTCCCTCACTTTCTACTGCACTCAAGACCAAATCAATGAAATACACTCTTATTTACTTAAGCCAACGACAGGAATCGGATAGATCACACACTGCAACACAACAGAACAAGCCCGCCCCTCCTGCTCTGTAGAAGGCCGTTGGTGTCAATAGTTTGCATCCGAGTCACAAGTATTAATTTCACTTCTTTAGCATGTTAAAATATTAATATGAACCACTCCCAGTAAGCACAGCAGTACTTTATTCAATGTCTTATTACCATGATTAAGCAAGTTTTCAAACACATCGTACAGTGTCTGCCACTAGGAAACAACAGGTTATGCTATCTTCCTCTAAGTCATGCCAAGCAGATCGTTACTAACTTCTAAGAATGGGGGTAAGCAGTGTAGGGGTGGCCTATCAGTCAGAGGGAAACCTCATAGGTAACATTGGGCCTCCCTTCATGAACGCGGGGGGGGGGGGGGGGGGAACTCATCTGCTAGACATAAAACATCATTGACGTGAGGTGGGCTGTGAAAAAAATCCCTTATGCGCTTTCTAGGACAGTTCAGTCAAAGGTAAAGGGCCGTTTGGGTGCTAACTAGAATGTTCCAGATGCTTCCTTGTGAGCCTAAAGCTGCATGCCGGTCAATCTGACCATCTGTGCCCTGCAGCTTCAGGTCGCCATGGCAGCTCCCTGCTAAAACAAGGGAAGGGAGAGAGAAAGCATGCTTGGCAAGGCATTTCTTCCTTCAGGTCCTAACCTGCCAGAAAGCCCACAATGCTCTGAGCTCCCAGGCCACCTGCCCTGAGCACTGGTATCCAGGATACCACATGAAGCCACTGCTCTTTTAGCAGGCCCTTACTAGCCAGACTCGAGTGGACGGCTGCAATCTAATGAGTTGTGTGCCCCAGTCAGGAAGAGACCTTATCACGTGACTCTGGGATGGGCCCTGAGCACCGCCGACTGCTGTGCAAAGATCAATTTATGTGGATCTCGGTGGTCTGCCTGGTGTCCTCTCAACCCAGGGCTTATTTGTTCTGACAATTATGGCCCTCACCTGGAAACCTTCATCGCTATAGGGCTGATTTGAGGGAACCTAGAAATGAAAGAAGTCAAAGCAGAAGGCTAAATCAATTCTCTCTTTTCCTGGAGGATGGGAGGAAAGGTAGCAGTGACCACACACTAGGTGAGACATTTGCCATGACCTATCCTCACTTGGCTGCACTGGTGTCACTTGGCCTGAGAGCCACTCATCTGGTGTGTGCCCCATGCCACTCTCCACAGCCTAGGAAACACCAGGAAGAAAAGTGGGAGTGTTCTCACCCAACAATTGGGGTGACTGTGGTCCAGAGGGCTTAAGATTCCCAAACAAGATGAAATATCAGACCCGTCAGTCAAGCCTGTTGGCACAAGATCTGCTGGGAAGACTCAAAAGGCCCAATGAATGGCTCTGGCTGGAGGGCTTTGACCCAGGTGACCAGCATCCCTCTGACCCTCTGCCGGGGTCAAGCAAGCTCTCCTAGGTGGGAGGGTAATAGCCTCTTTACAGATGCCCCCAACACACAGAATGGTGACGCTGTGTGCCCGGCTGACACATTTCTCGGTTATTTTCTGTGTCAGGAATGGGTGTGTTTGAAGGACAGCCCAGCCATTCCTAAACAAAATCAAACTGTTTTTTGTTGGACAATTCTGTTAAGAGGCCATAAGCCGAATGCCATTAACCACAAAATGTTAACCATAAAGGCCATAAACCCGACATTGTTAATTAATTAAATGCCTCATTAACTTTTTTAAAAACATGATTTATTTAATTCATAGAAAATCTAACCATCACCACTCAATGCCCAAGCATGTGGTTGCATGCTGGCATTTTAGCTGGAGAACTAGAAGCCTCCTTAGCCAGAGATAAGCAATGGAAGTATGCCTGGCCTGATCAGTGGTCTAGCTAAGACAAAACTGAAGAGATAGGGTGCTGTAAACATCCTAGACTCATATTAGCTGAGAGAGAATAGGGCTCAGTGACAAGGATAGCATTTTTGTTGCACGAGGCATCTTTAGCCAAACAGAAAACAAGAGTGACCAAGTTCACTCCTGGAAAACTCTCCCACAGCTGTGTGTACAGACAGCTTCTTACAAGAACAGAAATTGTCCTTCATTTAGGAGGTTTGAAATTGCCACATCTGAATGGCCTATCAGCTAACATCTCAAATTTTGCTAAAAGAAATAGAGGAACGTCAGATTCTCGGTGAGTGAAATGTTTTAATATTAACAGTTTAAAACACTGGGCATCAAATCTTGCATACTGAAAATTATATATGCTTGTATGTTGGAGAAGTTCAAGAAATATTCCTTGAGCCATCAAAGGAATAGAGCCTAAAAAAAGTGTTCCTTAATGCAGGACTCAGACCTGCTGGCTGTATAAAAACTGTTCCTTGGAGAAGCCGTGAGGGTCTCTCGAGCCTTGCCATCTCTCTTTGCAAAGGAGTAAGAGCTTTGGAAACGACGCCAAGATTAAAGGCTAGGGTACATGTCTTCTTTCTTTCCGAGCAAAGCAGCCTGCTGCCCTTGAGGGAACCCTCATTCCCTCACTGTCTCCCCTGGTGAGCTTGCTGGGGAGCCCACGTGCAGCATCAGTGGAGCCCCTTGGAAGGAAACTGACGGGGAGCACACAGCCTCACCCTGTCCTTCTAGGTAGTGATGCTCTTGGCTTGTGGGAAAATCTAACCGGCAGCCACTGGTGCTTAGTCCACAGTCACTGAGCTAATTACCAATCTTCCCATTTAGTTCTAAGATAATCCAAAGATCTAAAAAGGCAAGTGCTGGTGCAAACAATGACACATACAACCAGAAACACGAGCACACCCAAGAACCATCCTTGCCTCAAGTTCCCACCCACAAAGCTACAATTCCCAGGCAGGGATCTGGGTCACTAGTTAACGCTGGGCTGTGTGAGCCTAACATGAAGCCCAAAGGTATCAGAATGAAGGTGAGTGAGGGCGCCAGGACTGTGGTGAAACCCTGCTGGCCTTAGCCTCCCGTGGGCCCTTCACACCACCACACTCAGCTTGCTTGCTGAGCTGCATTTTATTTTCACTGTCCAAGTCCCAGGGGGCTGATGTCAGCATTAAAAACAAAACAAAACAAAACAACCCCCCCCCTCCCGCCGCCTTGCCCTGTGAGCTATTGCATCACAATTTCAACTGGCAAGTGTGCAGGGGGTGGGGGTGGGGGTGGTGGAAGGGCAGGGGTGGGGGAGGGGAGATTCAGGGGGCAGAAGGAGCCCGTTAGCTCCAGGAGGTTGAGAGGTGCAGAAAGGGTCTCCTCCTGAGGTGGAGGGGGCTGGGCTCCCTTCTCTTTGTAGAGAAGTCTGACAAGAGCTAGGGAAGGTGATGAGAAAGGGCTAGGCTTTGCAGGCAGCAGCAGTCAGGCCAAGTCCTTCTGTCCCTCTGCAACTTTTTCACCCCAAAGTGCAGATACCAGCAGTTACCATCCCAAAGATGATCAGAGGGTAAAGGTGAGTTATACTGCGGTCACGCAGCCTTGGGAGCACACTGTGGAGTGCTCAGTCAGGGGGACACCAAGAGCTCACTCATATCATGCCAGTCAGCGCTGCCTTCCCCCACCTCAGTGCCTGCCCTCTTCACAGTCACTTCCTACCCACTAAGACCACCTTTCGACCAGCAATAGCATAAGCCACCCTAAATAGTGCCAATAGCTTCTCCACACCCTTGTTAATCACAAACCAAAGAAATCATTAAAATTCCACCAGTCACCAAGACCTGGCTTATGTCAGACTTTCTATCAGAGATAAGTGAGCAAGCCTGGTCCGGGCAGCCTACCTGCCGGAACAGGAACTGAACACAGGAACTGGGCATGTGAAGACTTTCTTTCTCTACCCTGACCGACCCAGCCAGCTGCCAGCGACAGCAACCAGTGAGGCTACAAACATCCTGTTGGACCTCACAAACACCTCCTGATGTGGAGGCGGGGGCTGGGCTCTCTGCTCTCCAAGTCCCTCCCTGAAGCAACTGCCCCTCAGCTTCCTCATTGGGATCCAGCGTGCTCACACAAGTCCACTCACCTCATAGCCTAGTCGGGCGGCCCGCTGCAGGAGGGTCTCGCCAGCATTCTTATTGACAATAAGTCTTCGAGCTTCTGGCGGCATGGGGCGAGACTGGGTGGTCTCTTGAGGAGAAGTTGAGCGTGGCAGCTGTGTGGCCTGGGAAGCCGGCAGCAATTGTTGCAACCGGTCAAAGGGCTTTGGCTCCTGCTTAGCTGGTGGTGACAAATCGAGGTCCGGAGTACTGGGCTCA
This sequence comes from Acomys percivali, assembly GCA_907169655.1. NCBI lineage: Eukaryota > Metazoa > Chordata > Mammalia > Rodentia > Muridae > Acomys > Acomys percivali. Next base: position 14,495,483 of record OU015760.1, on the reverse strand, counting down.
GGTCGTTTTCTGAATCTCCGCACAGTCATCTGCCACAAAAGAAAGCAGTAGGCACAGGTAAGACTGTGAACCTTCTCACACACCAACTGCTTCTCCCTTTCCTCTTCCCAGAGTGGCAAAGCCACAGAGAAAGACACTTTTTTTTTTCTTTCTTAGGAAGGGGGAGGGGCTGTCAAAGGAGGGTGGGGGAAGGGGCTGTCAAAGGAGGGTTGGGGGGTAAGGGGTGATGAGGTCTCACTCTTACTAGTTTGAAACTTCATGGCAACCCAGAACACATGGCCCTCTGGGACAGGGGTGATATTAAAGGGGGTGCAGTCCAGGAGGATGGGAGCTTGGTCCATGAGAAGCAGGCATGAGGGGGGAGCGGGGCAGAAGGTACCTTGCTGTCAGTGCTCTCCACATAGTAGTCTCCCGTGATCGGCAAGCCCCTCCTGGACTCCTGAGGTATCAAGTGCTTGGTCTTGCACAGTCTCTTCCCGGATGGCTTCTCGATGTTGTCGGTGTATTTTTGCAGTGGGGAGACAGCCTGGCAATCCTCTTCTTCTGTGCACAGCACATCTGTCTTCTGGCTTTCTTTAATTTTCTGCTGTTTGGCAGGCAGCCTCGAGGCTGGCGTGCAGCTTGGCTGAGTCTGCTTTTTGCCACTTGCATTGGTGGATGAAAGGCTCTTCATGGGCGGAGAGCCGGAGAACACAGGCAAGCCTAAATACGGAGGGGGGCGGCGACGGGCGGGGGGAGGGGGGAAAAGAAGCAGGCGTTACACTGTTGTAGCCGATGTGGAAAGAAAAGCCCATTGTTACTACTGATCACTGGAGCGGCTTCAGTTTTTAAAGATATACCAATTATGTTTTCAAAGCATTAATATTTTAATTATCCCACATTCAAATGGCAAATAGGTTAACCCTCAAAATGCCAAGTGGTAAGTTTCTTCAAAGGGCCAGGACAAGAAGACAGAAACTGGCTCTTCCTGCCCTCCCCCACCCATGGCGCTCCAGCACTGCTCAGAATCCAGATGACTGGGGCAGCCTGAGCCTAGAAGGATGGTGCTGAAAAGGTCATGGGGCCACCCAGCCTTCCCTTCCTGCCCAGCCAAATACTGGGAAAGCCGGAAGGAAGAGGAGAAAATACAGGGAATGGGGTGTGCAAGACCATCGTAAAAATGCACCACTCGCCACAGACCTAGACAGAGTTGACTCAGAGGTCCCAAGTCCCCCTGCTCCCCCCCCAAAGGCCCTTTCCCCTGGCATGCCTGACCCATCCTCTAGAAGCTGCGTCTGAGGCTAAGAGTGGCCTCTGCATACCTTGGTCATTGTCAGTGGATTTGAGGGTCTCCTCAGACCAGCCTCTGTTGCCTTTGGCCTCTGCCTTTTTCCTGCCAGGCTTCTCTTCGGTGATGGTGATGCTATTCCCCTGGGAGGTGACCTCAGGCTGAACAGCCTGGGTCACTTCCTTCTTGCTTTGCCGGCCAGGCTTGCTCTCTGCTGCCGACACCTGCTGCTCCCACCGTTCTCTAAGGTGCAGCAAGTGGCGTTGCTTTTTAGGATGGAGCCCTGTTAATTCAATGCACACCTTCAGGTTGGTCAGCTCACTATAATGTGGGTCTTCTAAGTGGTTAGAGGAACTGTTTGTCATTTCCCTCTCAGGCCAGTCATCTAATGGAGAAATAACTACAAATTAATCAAAAAGCCCCATAGGGAGGGAACAAACTGTCTTACATAGCACCAATGGGGTGGGGGAGGGGGAAGGGTGTGGCCACTGTCTCTGCTCCAAGCAGGTCACTCATTTTTCTTTGGTGGCCTCTGGGTTTGGAGGGGGTGGGTGGGTGGGTGGGTGCCGCCTCCCCAGGGCTTTAGGAGGTGGCATTGTGAGAATGGCAAGGCTGCACCAAACACCCGCTTGCTGTCTATGGATGGGGGAGGAGGGGGAACAGGTGCTGCAAAAACCCCACTATGTCCCCACACAACCACACCTCGAGTGTGCCCTCTGTGGCTGCATGCACAGGCCTCCCCCCAGTAGGCAGCGGACGCTGGAGGAGCTCACCTTTGGAGAGCCGTCTCCGCTTAGCTTTCAGAGGGTCCTCTGGCTGCTCTTCCACAGTGTGGGTCTCAGTGTGGGTGCTGTCACCTGACACTTTGCGCTTCCTGTCTAGCCGGAGGGTGGGGCTGTGTGGCACGTCCACAACAGCCCCCTGCTCAGTGGGTGGCTCACTCATAGGTGGCCTCTCTAAGAAATACTTTTCCACAGGAAGGGCTTTGTCTTCTGTGGCTTCAAAGAGATCATGTTTGTTTCCAGTACTATACTCGCCTGTGGGGAGGAGACACAAGAAGACAGAACTGAAGGTCCAAGTCCTTACACGGAGGCAGGATAGGGGGACTAGGCGGGACTGCCTGGCCAAGGTGAAGAACACCTGGCAGGTCTTGGGAGACAGGGATCCTCACCCGTAAGAAGCATGAAAGCAGGTTAAACAGAAGTTTCCAGAGAAAGGGCATGCCAGAAGGAGTCAGCAAGTGCAGTAAGATAGGAGGTACTTTGTCTTTCTAACCCTTTTGTAGTTGGGGCCTGGGAACCCACAAAGAGCTGAGGTACCCATCTTCTCAACCCAGTCTGGTTAAACTAATAATCTCTGGGGAAGCATTTGTTCAAGTCATTAATTATTTTCAAATACAGACAGGGTAGAGGGTTGTAGTAAAAGACTAAATATCCCCAAACTGTTATTTACCCAAGGGGCAACATCTATGCTTACTTGACTAGACAGACAAAAGATGGTGAAAATGAGGGATACAGATGATGGGAGAGTATTGAAAGAAGCCTAGAACCTTAATGGATAAGAGGGGACAAAGACCCCAGTGAGATGGCTCAGCAGGTAAAGGCACCCGTTGCCAAGCCTGAGGACCTGAGTTCTATCCCTGGGACTTACAGGGTAGATGCAAAATTGTTCTCTGACCTGTCCATGTGACTGTGTTCGTGCACACAAAATAAATGCCCCAAACAAAAACAAACCAGCCTACTGTGTAATGACCACCACAAGCTTTGGTGCTTGCCCGTGGACCACTAAAATGATCCCACATGTTCAAGTTGGGGGTGAGGGAGGTATAGGTTTTGGTAATGCTGCGGAGTTATTTTGTAGATGAACTAAGCATTCCCCTCATAGGCTGAGCTCAACACATTTCAAATTCCACCCCGACTTCCGACCAGCTCTTCTCATGCCTCATCAACTTCTCTCAAGGGCAATCCAGCATCGAGTGGCTGTCAGCTGCAGGGTGACAGCACCTTAGGGAATGTGGGACTGGATCCAATCTGAGCTAAGGAATAGCCACATGGCTCCAACTGTTCCTCCTCCTCCTCCTCCTCCTCCTCCTCCTCCTCCTCCTCCTCCTCCTCCTCCTCCTCCTCATGGCCGTACACCTTACAGACAGAATGGCCAGCAGCCAGGCCCCTTGGAGGCATGCTGTTGCAGTTCTCTAAGTACACTTAAGTCAAGGACAGGGTCAAAGCGGGCCTTCGACAATGGCACTGTCCTGTATAAGGTTTGACAGCAGCCAGAGAAGGCATGCAGACTGCCATAGACCACTGCACTCAGCTTGGCAGGGGTCTTGGAGATAGCAGGCCTCCGGGTCTCACTTGTGCTAGCCACTCTGTGACCCTCTTAACTGCTCTGGCACTAACAGTACACCGCTTTACAACTTGGCCACGCTGGGCTATAAAGTAGGAACATTATGACCAGCCACCTCTCCGCAAGGGGTAGGCTTCACCAACTACTTAGGCTGCTCAGAGCCAAGGGAAAGGCCAGAGAAATTACTTGTGCAGGATGCTAAGATTCTTAAACCAGCTTGACTTTCTCCCAGTATTTTAAAGCATACTTCCTTCACCTCATCCTTTCGTAAGTGATGTACTGGGTAATGTCACAACTGTCTATAGAGTCACTATCAGACAGCATACTCAGTGTGGAGTCTTAACCTAGATTGCATTGCCCCATCTTATCCCTTTCTAGCATCACATCCCTTCCTGCCAATGAATCTCTAAGGCTCTCTCGACCCTGGGTGTTTTACATCCGCTCCCTAGTCTTACAGTTGACCTCCAGGTCTTACAGGTCTAAGCTCTTTCTTGGGGAGGTTCGCCACTCAAGTTTTCAGCCCCACTGTCAACTCCTAACAGTGAAATGAAGCTTATCTCCATCATTTGACCTTCTTCCCAAGCGGCCCTGGCTAAAGCACCCGAAAGAGTATGTCAGGGGTTGGCATCAGCTGAGGATGACCTGACTCTGTTCCTCAGACTACAGACCTGGAACTGGTCTCATTCTCTTCTGGAAGTTTTTCATCTGGGCAAACCTGTACAAAGTAGGTAAGAAAGAGGTGTCCCTACCACCTCATTACCTGCTACTCAGTGATAGGGAGGCTGGCAGGAAAGAATAGAAAGCATTGCTCATTGGCTCCTTCAACTCCCCACCAGACTTCAGCCATCTGGCCACTGCATCCCTGTGCCTCGAGGGCTGTGAATCATTGTACGGCATGTCCCCCTCTGCCTTATCCCAAGGAAACTCTAGAGCAATGTCTACTGTTCTCTCCCCATCCCAAATTATCACCAAGAACTCTCACTGATGAATCTGGGGTTCACATTAGTCCACACACTACTAGCTGTTCTCCTCCTCCAATCTCCAAATCGTTATAAACTACCCGAGCCCTTCCGCCAAGCCTCTATAGGCTCCTTTCCTTCAGAGAAGCCTCAAAGATCTCTACCAGGGCAATCCCAGGAGCTAATAACAATTCTGAAGTGAACATCCCTACTGCCGTAAGCCCGAGGAGGCTTCATATCATTCCCACATACTTTGACTTGGACCTCCTCAAAGGAGGACAGTCTAACCACTACCTACAAGATTACCTTTAGAGCAAAGGAGATGGGCCGATAGAAAAGAAGTTCTAACCACCACGCTCTATGACTGTTCGAACTCTTGGTCCCTTGGTCACACCACGTAGGCAGATGTGGCTTTGGCTGTGTCTTTCAGTGTTTGACACTTGCTCCCTACAGCGTGGTCATATGACTCGCAGCACATACATCCCATAATTTATTATGACTATGCTGCCATACTATACCTCACAGAGGCATCACCATGGCAACATTTACAAATCACCATGGCAACAAAGCAACTTCATCACCAAGGCAGCCATGCCCAATGAGCCTTAAACAAGGTGGGTGAGTTGAAGACTTCTGCGGGTCATCCTAGGTGTCAGTCCCCTGTGCAGGTAGCTAGCTCTGTCCCCTACAGCAGAGCAGAGCAGGTGACTGATGTCAAGGCATCTCTGTAGTTTATAACGAACGCATGCTGGTGCTGTCCTGGAGGAGAAATTCCCCAAGTGACAAGTTCCCACCAAGCCCCTTGATTCAAGGTTCTTCCATCTTCTGCTTAGGCTACCAGGTCTACCCCACCCGAGAGACTGGCAAGGGACAAAGTAGCTTCCATTCAGGAAAGATCAAACTAGTGTTCCCTTGTCCCTCCCCAACTCCGGGATGTCACTGGTAATTCCCCTAATCATGAAGAGTGAGGTGTTGAGGGAAGTGCTTCAGGCAGCTGATCAACTTCTATACTACCAGGGCAAATGAAAATCCTGGCCATGGCCCCTTCCAAGAAGACACAGCCACCATCTATCTCAGCAGCTTCTGGGGTTCTGGGAGAAGAGGGGCTGCCTCACAAGGGGAAGGGAGAGGGGACTGGGAGTACATGGCTATAATCTCAGCATGTAAGAGGGTAAGGTAAGGAGGACTAAGGCCAGCCTGGGCTATGTGGTAAGACTCCACCTCTAACAACAACAACAACAACAACAACAACAACAACAACAACAACAACAACGTCCTAATAATAAAAAATAAAAATAAAAGTGAGAATAGGTAGAATTTAGAATCCTGTACCCTCTACTCCAAACACCTACCTTAGCTCCCATAGGCAAACAGCTTGGCACTTGCTCCCCATCCCCCTTTGTTACATCAGTGAGATGTAAAGGGATCATGAGGAGCACCCCCCAAGGCCACCTGAGCTGTGATGGACAAGATGGCTCAGGTATTTGGAGAGAGCTAGGAGTCCCTGTTCTCCCAAGTACAATGGTTCAAGTTGCCAGAGCAGGATGGGGATGTGGCATCCTTCCCTCTTGAAAGCTAAGCCACTTGCATATCACCTATAGGGCACTTGGTGGAAGGTTCTGGAGCTTACAAGTGTCAGGGGCCCTGTCCTAGCATCGCCAAATAGGGGTCCCCCAAGCCACTCCAATTTCTTGTCTCTAGGGTCAGCAAGGGAAAACAAAACAAAGCTGGGAAGGAGATGGACCTCCCCGGGGTTGGTGGCCTCAGACATTTTTATCTGAGGCCAGCGGCCACTGTGGGCCTGGCTATGTTACTTGAAAACAAAAGAAAGGGCCAAGAGGTTGGAAACTGTCCAAGTTCCCACCTCTCAACTTCTTCTAGTGCCTCTCACCATGCACTCAGAACAAAGGGGACTCCCTCGGTGGGTAGTTCCTCCCTACTAGAAGCACCCTGCCTACTTCTCAGTTCTTAGAGGCAGTCACAAGGTCCTGGAGATGCAGTTGCTTAGTGTCCATTCTGAGCCCCAGAGAGAGAGAAGGCTCTCTCTGCCACTTCACCCAAGAGCAGCCCAAACCCATTACTGCCCTGTACCATCCCGTGATGGGAAGCGTATGGACACTCATACTCACTCACACAAAGAGTCCCTTGGGAAAGGGCACCACTTGCTTGCCACAGAAACTACCTTTTTCTTTCGGACTAACTCAACAGCAATCCCTCTTGGGCTGCCTGTTGCTGCAGCCTGGCCAGAGCGTTTGCTGGACCTTAAGGATGAACTGGGGGTGCTAGAGGAAAGATGGCGCTCTAGATAGACAAAAACACAAGTTCCTGGACCAGAGATGCTCAGATGCCACCAGGTACCGAGGAACCGTACTGTGTGTGTCACACCTTCAAGGGCAACAACACACAGCTCTCAAACACTTGATATCACTGACTGGCTTGCCAAGGAGGCTTCTTCATCAAGTATTGCACATACCCTTGGAACACAAACCACCATGTGCCTAGTGGGCCTTTCACATAAGCCACATTTGGGTTCTGGGGCTAACTCCTAATGACAGCAAAGTCAACAAATACCTACTGCAATCTTTCTGGTGCTTTGGCCAACTTTCATGCCATCTCAACAAGACCTAGATGGGAAAAACCTGAATATTTTCTCCATTCCACATTAGACTGTCATGTGGGAGAGGAGCAAGGCTAAAGAGTATCACTCTAGCTGGTACAAAAAAAAAAAAAAAAAAAAAGAACTGGCCCTTACCAGCCACTTCCTACTGCTACATTGTATTGGCTGTCACTCACTTTGAGTCTGGTGTTTCTTGGAAAAGACGGTGTCCTAAATAAGAGTCCCAGAGACTCCAAATTCCCGGCTGCCGCCATTGCCCTCTTCCCCCCGCCCCCCCCGCCCGAGCAATCCCCCAACTGGACCTTGGGCCACTCAGCATCACAGGCAGGCCTTGGAAGCAGGGTGGCCCCGTTTTCAGGGATCACAAGCCAGCTGCTCAGATTACTTACATCTCTCGTTGTCGTTCTGGTCGGCAACGGCCTCTTCCAGGGCGACTGACTTTGGTTTTTTGTCCTGACTTCCTTTCAACCTTTCCCAGTCAGCTGGGCTGAATTTGCACACCTCGGTGTCTTTGGTTGCTGGGTGGCCACCTTCTCTCTCTTTCATCTCCAACTCTGAGAAGCGCATCATTGCACGCTAGAAAGAGAACGGAGATGGAAAAAAAAAAAACACAACATCTTACCATAAAGGCTATTTCATGGGCCTTATACTATAAAGGAAAGGGTTTTCAAAGAAAAGCTTGCCCAAAGCCAACCACAATTTATGAGATACAACTCAGATATTTGAAAGCTTAACAGATAAAATTTAAGAGTGTATATATGTGAATAGTCACATTGTTTATCCATAAAGTCGTGTGTATATAGGTATAGACGCAATGTGTATGTATAGCCATACATACACGATTGCATAGAGACATTGTCTTTGGAAGGTTATAAATAAAACAAGACAAAAGCACAACGCAAAGAAAGCAAAAGAAAAACACAACAGAAAAGAAACAAAATGTACAATGAATAAAGACGACCATGGCCCACAAACTTCCCTTTGTATATTTGGAAATGAAATTTAACTCAAAAGGTTTATGGAAGATTCTAGTAATAAAAATTTGAAGAACTGACCTCACAGTAAGCAGCGGGTAGACATAAAATACTGTCCTCTTGTAATCCTTCCATCTATGTAATTAAAATGGGCACTCAATGGATCATTTAGATAACTTCATCCATTTTTATCAGCATAAACCAATTTTTTTCTTAACATTGCAAAACAATTTGGCTTTATTCATCTTTTAATTAAAAGTAAAATATCTTAAGGAAATTCCTATACAACATCTATCATAATTCACCAGCAATTAAATACATACTCTATCCCTTTAAGCGAATTTTTTCTTTTTCTTTTTCTTTTTGGTGAAAAAAAAAAAAAAACTGTACTATTCCCACAGACATGCGACTGCTACACATCTCCACCAAATATCAAGTAAGGTATTCTAAGCAACGCTTCTAGATGTATTTGTTATCTTACAGGCAGAGACATCAAAGCAATTGCTAGGTAAACGTCATGCAGTCTTTAGACATCCTTCATAATAATTACAACTTGTTCTCAGCATTCCAGTAGAGTTCTCATATAATCTACAGAACAGCTTAAAGAACCCAGACACATGAACCTCCTCCGAAAAGCTACTACTGCCGTCCCCTTATCGAACACATTTCATACATTCCAATTATCATTTAGTGGCATTAACCAAATCTGCCTGGTGCTCTGACCTACCACAATTCCCCCCTCAATCCCCTTTGTACATTACAAAAACTGACAACTGATAAAGTTAAGTGAAATTCGGGTGGGGGGAGGCTCACCTGCAATGCCCGCTGCTCTCGGCTGAGCTGACTGGAATCTGCGTACAGTTCGGTGGTGACACACTTGAACCGGTCACCCACATAACCTGCCGAGTTAGCAATTCTTTTTGCCAGCTTGGATGGCTTCGGTTTCAGAACTTTGCCATCGTTGGATTCTCCTTCATCAGTTCCATCTTTGGTATAGGTGGGGGTGACATCCATGCTCGGAGGGGCACTGCTCACACAGAATGGTTTGGGATCCTCTTGGGCGTTACCAAAAGTCAGAGCAGGGCCCTCGCTGCCCAGAGTTGTCTCCAAGAATGAAGTTGCTACCGGCACCCCCAGGTTTTCTTTGTTGGTTCCTGCTGCCACACTGTCCTTGCCTAAGCTAAACACTGGCTGGCCTGGGGCCTGTTTGAAAGCATAAGATTCGTGGAAGTCGCTGATGCGGCCCAGCTCCTCTCTGAGTGAGATGAAATCACGGTGTTGCTGGATCACGGGGTCAGCCGAGGGCTTGGTGGACTCTGTGTTCTGGCCCACAGTCTCGGCTGCAAGGCCTGGTTTGGATGCTCCTGCATCAGTCTTAGCCTCAGCTTCTTCACGGAGAAGGTCTCCGTAGACTAGCTTGTCGCTTTTGACCCCAGTTTTCCCTTGATTCCAGCTAGGGTTTGGCTTCAGGTTCTTGTCAGTGGGGACTTCTGGGTGTAGTTTGGCGCTGCTGGGTTCCAGCATCTCAGAAAACCGGCTGCGGAGGGTTGGGTCCTCATAACGAGCGCGCTCATGGGAGCGGGACCTTCTTTCCGGCTTCTCCTCTTTTGTGATCTCCATGGGGGTGTGTGGGATCAACATGGGATGTACCATGCCCAAGCCCAGGGCATCTTGGTACGTTACAAACTCTGGCCGGCTTGTGTGCAGCCCGTAGGGCAGGCCAGGTTTGGGGGCAAGGTGCCCAGGAAACAGACTGCCATTGGGTAACAAAACTGGGTGAGGATACACAGGCCCTTTGCCATGTAAAGAGAGGGGACTCAGAGCGATGCCCTCTGGCGCTGGGTAAGGGAGGTAACTTCTAGGGTAGGGAATTGGTGGGGACCTGAATGCTTCGTTTGGAGATAGAAATATTGAGGTTGGCGGGAGGCCATTCTCGCTCGCTTTGAAGCTCGGTTCTGGGTTGCTGGCTTTGGCTCCCTTGCTGCTGGTGCCGCCACTGTGCTTGGCAGGCGTGGCTGGGGGCTGGCCCACATGCTGGATGACTGATGGCGTGGTATCCACAGAGCTCCTGCTGGTCTTGGTGCCATCTGCATTGGCATTGGGGGCTGGTGACGCGGAGGCTGGGCGCCCTGAGCTGGACACAGACCCTGAAACATTAGTGATCACAGCATCTGTGCCACCCATGCGGGGACACGAGGAGCTCCGCTGTTGTGGTATTGCCCAGTCCAAAGCCTTGTTTTTCAGCGACATGCTTTTGCCACTGTTCTCTTCATTAGGACTTGGCCCTGGCACCACCCAGGAGGAGGGAGCAGTGCTGATGATCTCGGATCTATACATAGCACAGCCGTTTCCTGAAGGAGATAATGTTTCTTTTGGAATCTCACTTCCGGAGAGCACTAATCCGCTTGCAGCCCGACTGTGAACCAGGACTGTGGGAGCCATCTTTTTCACATGGTCAGCTTTGGAAGCGTCTACATCTACCACTTTAGAGGACAAGTCTAGTGGTTTATCTGTGACGTCTTTGGTAACGGTCTGCTTTTCCAACAGAGGTGGGGAACCCCCATCTTTTCTGTCTTGAACCGTTGTCTTCCGGGTGTGCCCAGGCATGGGTTGGGCACCATCACCCCCGTCTGGAACCTTGGGGTACTTGCCATTGGACAGCCTGGCTGTGGGGAACTCGCTATTGACTGTCATGTATGGCTTCGTGAGGCTGACGGAGGGGGAGGTGGAGATCCTAGGATAATGCTTGTGGAACTCGGAGTAAGTTTCTCCAGTGGGCTGAGCTGGAAGATGGACACGAGGTGAGGGCCGAGGTGAAGGGGGCAACAGGAGAGCTGCGTCCCCTGGCAGGCCACTGTTGACTGCCTTGGCAGAGGGCACCCTGGGCTGCTTACTGTTTTGGATGTGGGGATAAGTGTGGGACTCAACTGGGGTCCCAGGGTTGACCCCCATCTTCCATGGGAGGCTTTTGTCTGAGCAATGCACAAGAGGAGGGATGGCTGGAGAGGCTGAAGGTGTGGAGAGCCTCATGGGTGAAGCCAAGGAGGAGGGGATGTGGGGGTTACCATAGTTTGGGGGCGGCAGGTAGAGGAAGCGTTCCCCACTGGTGCAGACAGGAGAATACAGCGGCTGGGTTAAGCCGTAGGACTGCTGAGGTAGCAAGGCCTTGTACATGTTCAGTGAGTACTTATTTGGCGAGTCGAGGAAAGGATAGATGGCTGGCGTGGCCCCCTCCATGTAAGGGTTGACCCAGGGCAGCCGCAGGTAACTAGCACCGTTGATGTTGAGAGGGCTCTGTTTGTCACTGGCAGGCCTGTCCAAACCCAAGCTTTCCGCTGTGGCTACAGCACTTTTTTGTATTCCAGGCGGTGTTTTGTACATAGCACTGAAGCCATTTGGGGGTTTTCCAGAGACAGCAGAAGCCTCTGCTGTCTCAGGAGTATTCGGCTTGAATTGCATCTCTGGATTTCTTTCTGAAGAAAACCCAAGGCCACCGAGAGAGCTTGGGGCAGCCTCCCGACCTTTTTCTGAGCCCAGTCCACACAAGCCAGAGTAGACGATGTTGCCAGGGACCCGGAGCCCTTCCCGGATGAGGCCTGTGCGGTCCATGCTCAGTGCTGCCAGGCCATCAATCCGATGGGCTCCACTGGTATCCACCTTTGTAGAAGAACAACACATGTTACTTGGGACACCTGTCACAGTAGCAGCCCTGGCTCACACGACATCAGCCTTAACAGCCCAACAGAAAAAGGTCCAAGACAGCTTGGCTGTGGCCAGTGCCCTGCCCGAAGCCTCATTCTGTTTTCTCCATTTCACATCAACTAGTACCTCCCAAGCACCGAAAGATCTGCTCAGACTAGAAGCCAATCCATTATTTTGATCACCTGTATGAATTCTACCTTTGCAGTCCAAAGGCTTTGGCTGCAGCACAGACAACAGCCAATCTGACCTTCTCTGCACCACTCTTATGGGGGTACAGGACTCATACTAACCCTGTGGAACCTGTTAGGTTGGACTAGGGGGTGGGGGTGGGGGGTACAGGGAACTTTTAGCTTATCTCGTTTCTAAATCAATAAAGGGGCGGGGCTAGGGTGTGGGGGGAAGATGTCAGTTGCATCTTTTGACTTCTTTCCCCTGGTGCCTGAAAGGACAGTCCAGTGCTTCATGTTTTGCTGGCAAAGTAAAGCCTCAGGAACTACTTGGAGGCTGGGAAATTATCCAGCTTGGAGCATTAACGGGGCACATGGTTTATGGAAGCCCCATGCCCCATCCACTGACTAAGGAACAAGGACCGGTGAGGGCAGAGAATATTAAAAACAATACATAAACAGGCCCTGACGCTTCCCCACCCCCCCCTCACAAACTGCATACAAACTACTGCATAGTTGATTAGAAATCACTGATACCAAGAGAAGTCATTCATCCCTTACCACAGTGTGATTCAAGGGATTCTCCTCCCTCAGTTCCAGCCTGGCTTTTGAAGAGTCACCATCATTCACAGGAATTTTCCTATTTAAAAGGACACACCAATTTCATGAAAACATCTCTTGCTGAATCTATCTTTCATCTATCTCCCCGGGCCAGACCTGTTTCTACTAATCTCATTTATTTTTTTTTTTTTTGAACCGTCTTAACCCTCCCTGCCATGACCCATAGTGAAAGTTGCTCTCAAATGGTGATTCAATACCCTGGCAGAACAAAGCGAAGGCAGGCCTTTCATGTGTGGGGACATGAATAACACATATGTCCCAGAGGTGGGCAAGCTCGAAATTAAGCACACTTCTCTCACGTGACCTTTTCTATAGAGGCCAAGTGCTATCCCAGCTAACCCTTATGGGCTGTCCTGGAGGGCAGAAATTTAATAAAGTGTCCACGGACCAAGCAGGGCTAGAAGTCCATAGGCTAGCCCCTTCTCCTACCCACATCTGCCTTAACCCTGAGGGCAGGTTTTCAAAACTTTCTCCCCCCACCCCAAAGTTAGGGACCATGTCCAGGAGACTAGTTTCCATGGTGACAGTGAAGCTATATCTGCTGCCTTTATCAAAACAATGTGGAGATGTGTGTGGATATACAATCGTATCAGAGAAATGTCAGCTACTCCAAGGCAGAAGAGGAAGCTCCACATCTGTGCCAGGCTGCTGTTGGCTGTCCTGGGACTTGTTATCAGAGAGCATTGATAAAGACAGTGTTCTATGCCAACTTCCCCAAATCCCCAGGATAACATCACTGACAAACAGCAGAGGGAAAGCTTCACCGTTAACCCAGATCTTCAAGCATAGACTGGTCAGTTGTCTCTGGCCCAGTCCAAAATTACTGATTAGAAAAGCCCAACTGAGTTGTCCAGTGATAGAGAATCTGGGCCAATAGCTACACGACATGGCAGCAGAGGGCAACCGGAAACCTTGGGTTGGACCCAAGCAAAGGGTAGCCATCTCTTCATTTATTACTAAGCAAACTATTTGTTTTAAAAAGCACATCGCATGCCGATCCACCTGGGCCCACACTCCTGACATTTAGAGTTAAAGCAGTATATAGGCGGGGATTAATTCTCCTTCATAAATATGAAATAATAAATTAAGGATGAAAGTGCACTGAAAGGCCGCTTTAGGGGCTAATCTTTTAAAGGGCGGCGATGCTTCGCTGAGCCAGGCTGCCTGTTAAAACTGTAAATCAAGGGCCACCAGCTAGGAGATCTCCCTTGTCTAGGCCTTTTGGGCCCCTCTGTGCCTGTGAGAAGGTGGGGGCGGGGTGGGGGGTGGGGTGGGGGGAGCTTGGGCATGCAGGGGCTCTGCTCAGGAGTATGGGGGAAGGGACCAGTTCTCCCTCACCGGGCCTGGCCCTGGAGACCATTCACCTGTCTTCACTTGTCCCACACATGCGGACCCTCTCGCTGTTCATCCAACTATGAACGTTTCCATACAGAGGAGTTGCTGAAAGCATGTCTTCTTCTTGGACAGCAGTTTGGCTTCAAGCGGCTAGTCTATTAAAAAAAAAAAAAGAAAGAAAGCGGGGAGGTCTCAATGAGGTTAAGTAAAGGAAAGGCACTGAGGAGGCAGAGCAGGCTTCTTTTAAGACAATTCATACGGAGGGCTCACCTCACCTCCCAGTCACAGCTCTGAGCCTGCCCACCCTTTCGCTTTAGGAAGAAGCCATATTTGAGGTTGCCAGATCACTGGCACACCACACACTTGGAGTGGGAGAAGGAGTAACGGGGAGGTGCTGGTGGCAGGCTTGGGACTCAGATCCGACACACTGTTAGGACGGAATTTCCAAGCTGTCCTGTGCACGACCCCAAAGATGGAGGGTTTCAGAGAGAGTCCAGTGGGCTGGTGAACCCCTCCATTGGAGCCCTGGATTAGATTAAGCACCTAACAGGGGTGCTTTTGCCTGGGAGCTGCAGGGGGAGGCGGGCTGAGTAATTCAATGACGCCGGCTCGCTGGGGACAAGAAATCATTAGCGCATAAGTCTTTGCAGCCAGGGCTGGTGCTGATGGGCTCTCGAGCCGCTGGCACACAGGGAACAGGCAAAAGCCACCCATTTTCCATCTCAGGGGGGGGGGCTGTTGGGAGGGGCGTGCAAAAGCAGTCCGGCCCACCTCCCCCACTTACCTTCTCAGCCCACCGCCCCCACCCCCCCCCCACATTCTAGTCTGCTGCATGAGTGAAGCGTCAGGACGAGCTGCATTTTATTAACAGGATTATCACGGCGCGTGATTTATCCTCGTGCAGGATTTTAATTGCTCTTTGGAGGTTGAGCCGTTTCCTTTGACTGCGCTTCAGCCCATATCCTGCTGTTAAATGCTGGGTTAATAAGTAGGGGAGCCTTTAATGCCTGGGACCGATGGCCCTCGGCAATTCCCTGCTCACAAACACATCTCAGCTCCCCTTGTCCAGGACAGGCCACGGCGTTTTTCCACGGGACCCGGAGCTGAGTATGAAATAATTGCTGTGCAGATAGATCATCAGGGGAACTTTTCTTTCTCCTCCCTCCCGCACCCACCCACACAGTTTCCGAAAGCCCAAATGTTCCCTTAAGTCGACACATTTCCTTTGTTAGCAGGAGAAAAATATGCAAATGCTTGCTTTTACACTTTAGCACACGGAGCAGCAGACTGCCAGGTCGGTTGGGTGGAGGCACCCCGTCCAGGCACTCTTCTGCCAGGGGCTGGGGTGGGGGTGGGGAAGGCTTGGGAGGACTGAATCCAAAAGCCCAGCTATGCTCCTTTCTTTGTCCTAACTAGGTCTTTTGTCCACCAGCAACCCCCACCAGCCCCCAACCATAGAACAACACGCACCAACACACCACGCACAGTTAGAGCTCAACAATGAAGCTGGAAGGGGAGGAAAAGGGACTGAAGAGGCTGCAATCTGTGAAGGCATCATGGGAATGGACTTTGTCCAAGCAGTTTCCCGGGGAAGGGTCTCTTTCTTCAGACGGGAACTCCAAATGGCCTAGCCATCGTGCACGGAGGAACAGACTGGGGTATCTATGGGGGGGGGGGAAGGTTGTGTGGGGACTGTTCACTGTTTGCCAGCTTTCAAATATACAAAACAAGCAGCGCTAGAAAGACCCAAGAACCGGTCCATGGAGTATCCCTTCCCCAAGCATCCTCCCCCCCCCCCACTCTCACAACAAAGGGAAGACACTGGAGGTGGCCTGATCAAGTAGAGCACCTTTACTTGGTGCAGGTATCTCTGATAGCAGGGAGCACACCATGCCCTCATGGAGCACTAATAAAGTGCAGAAATCCCACCAAGGACAGGAGGATGCCACAAGCAATCCCCCAGGAAAAAGGGCGTGGAAGTACCTGCCTAAGAAAACTCAAATCTCCCTTGCCGGTTCCTCAGCCTTGAAACCTACGAATCTCCCTGAGTGGCCCACCTGGGGTAGTGAGGTGTGGGGGGGAGGGTTGTTAGGGGGTGGGGGTGGGAAAGAAAGTGCCCCAGGGCCCCTCAAGGAGGACAGGAATCAGCTCTGGGAATGAATGACATCTTGCCAACAAAAGCCCAGTAGCATCTTCAGTCCTTTGCTCTTCCAGAAAAGGCCACCTGGACTGTGAGGCACCTGGGATAGCCTGGACAGATGGAAATTTCAGCCTTTCTCTGGGGTTGGTCCTTCAGGCTTTTCAGTATTATTGTCACAGATAGACAACACAAGCCCCCCACAATGAAGTGTCGCATACACAGGGTCAGACTGAGAGTGAAGGCCTGGAGGGCATTCTAGTCCCCTCTCTGTGTGGTTGTGGGGGGAGGCGTGCTGAACCACTGTGGACTATATACACACGTGTGCATGAATGATTGTGCACACTTGTGTCCACACACTTGCAATCCTTAGCTGCCCCGTGAACTTTTTGTGAACTGTTTAGAAGAGAAGTGAAGGTCTGTTGAACAAACAGCGGCGCCACTGCCAGCCATAATTTCATTGCAACAAGCCAAGGACTTTTAACTCTTCAGGTGCCTGGCCAAAGAGGAAGTGGAGTAGAAAGGGCCAATGACTGTGGGGCCTGCCTGGCAGGAGGTCCTTCTCTAGGGTGACAAAAAAAAGGGCAGCCCAAAAACCCCCAGCAGAAGCACACTCAGCAGAAACACCTTGCTTCCACTCAACAATCTGGGGGCAGGGAGTACTATCACCCAAACTCGTGGGTGAAAAGCCAGAGACCAGAAGGCAGAAGAGGGCAACACTCACCCCGTCCAGTTTCTAGAAAGTGCTAGTAAAAGACTGGGGGTTCTCTCTCTACCTGTAAGGCAAAGCACTTCAGAACGGACCTTGCTGACCCTTGGCTGCGGGATCTGGTACAAGGAATACGGAATACCTCTAGGCACTTGGCCGCTATACATAAGGAAGAGTCTTCCCCCCCCTTCTTTCACATGTAGGCTATGCCTCTAGAAGCTCCAAGATGTGTGAAATCACTCATGAAAAAGCACTTTACAAGCACCAGCCTGTTCTGAGGGCAAGTTGCTAGCTTTACCCTGGCTCTGGGTTTTAACCCTTTGTGTGAGTCGTGGAGAGAAAACCAAGGATGAGAAAGGACATGCAAAGAGAAGATAGTTCTGGAGAGCTAGGCGGAGATGGCTGCCTGATTCCTAAAGAGCATGTTGACTGCTAACTGTAGTACCTGCCTGCTGGAACACATGGTCTGTGGCTGCGGCTCTTGGTACTGTGTTAAACTGGAAGGCCAAGAGTGCTGGAGGCATCCAGACAGACTTGGAGCAATCATTTGTTCCAAAGCCGAAGGTTACAGCTAGAGTACCCATTGCTTGGCCTGGGCACAGGGTAGAAGGGCCTGATTGGCAGAAGA
The DNA here is from genome assembly GCA_907169655.1 of Acomys percivali. Taxonomy (NCBI): domain Eukaryota; kingdom Metazoa; phylum Chordata; class Mammalia; order Rodentia; family Muridae; genus Acomys; species Acomys percivali. The sequence goes on along the minus strand of OU015760.1, from coordinate 14,478,021 downwards.
GGGTCAGAGGGCCGAAGACTGGGTGCTGTCCCTCCAACCCTGGCATCCCCGAGAAGGAACATTGATTGTCTCCTGTTATGAAAAGACATGAGGTGACCCCGAAGGAGTACCTATTAACACCATTTCGCTGGTCTCTGCCAAGACAGCACAGTAGATCCAGGAAAAGAACACACTTTTTCCCTTTAAAAAAAAAAAAAAAAAAGTACAAGGCGCTTACTGTCTTGGCTAGCTTGAAACTCAAGAGATTTATCTGTCTCTGCTGGGATTAAAGTCATAGACCACCACGCCCAACTTCCTTATTTCTGCTTCTGGGTATCTAAGATTTACCCCTGCAGGCAACAGGGAGCAGGCCAAGGAAAGAGGAGAGTGGTGAGGGGAGAGGCGACACTAGGCTCTTCTTGACCTCTGTGACAGACCATTTCCCACTGCCATCGATGCCGTCTGCACCCACAATAGTCAAAGTATCCCACACACCCCTCCAAGCAGGGGCTAGAAAGAGATGAACCCACTTTCCTCAAACGCTGGCAGCCTCTTCTTTGGAGCTTGTCTAAGCTTTTTCCCTGGGTCCTTTGGGCCCCCACCCCATAGGCAGTTGCGTGGGCAGCATCCGGGAGGACTGGACAAGTCTGGAATAGCTTCTAGCCTAGGTGGGACATAGGTAGCCTCGTCCCAGTCTGTGTGTTGGGTGGGGTCTTCTTGAGGAAATTAGTCCGTCCTTCCAACACGGGCAGTTCTCTTAAGGTCACCACAGTCTCCTGGCTCCGGTTCTCACCCTCACCCACCCTGTGTCCCTGGGCAGGTGGCCGAATCTCTGCAACCTTGGTCCCCCTCTGTAAATATTTGGCACTGTGTTTTCCAGAGGCTTCAGCTGCACTATGGACTTGAGTTTTGCCTGGCAATAGCTGGAGCTGGTCATGCTTAACCCCATCAAACAGCATCTGACTCCATTAAACACACTGTTTATATATTAAGCCCCAGAATGGCTACCCGAGTCTTCTATCTATCATGGGTGGGTGGGGGGTGGGGGGACCACTGAGGCAGGGGTACAGAGGGGCCAGGCCAGGAGGCAGGACTGGGGGTGGGGGTGGGGACACGACTGGTGTGGATTTCAGCGAAGCCTAAAGCTAGCACCAGCCCTTCCTGGGGTTGCTCCAAACCCAGACTGAGTCACAGCAGCACCACGCTCTGGGTGTCAAGGAAGGGAGGGGGAGGACGTTCCTATTTTAGAATGTTGGGGGGAGGGCCTGTGTGGGGGGTGGGAAATGAAAAGAAAATGCTTTCCCGGATGTGCAATGCAGGGCGGGTCCTCCTGGGCTGCTTTCCCAGATGTCATATAGCTGATGAGTTAGGGGGACCCTCAAATTGTTCCCAGGTCCTGAGAGCCATCTAGCATCTGGGGTGTGGGGTTGGACACTCCAAGCCGCAACCACTGGCTCTGTGGGTGTCACCACCCACAACCCCAAATTTTACAGTAGTAACATTAGTAACTAAGTCAGGGAGCTGAAGGGGGGAGCTGAAGGGGTGGGGGAGGGGACAACACTCATACGGACTTGATCTTTTCATTTTCAGCATACAGAACCTCCTCAGCTTCTTCCTGGAGCTCCCGGATCACCACACAGAGCCACCAGGGCAGGGAATCAACTTGGCCCTTGGTGGCAGCAGAGGGTAAGAGGAGGAGGGGCACCCCCTTTTCCACGCCTCAGCATAGCATGAAGTGATGGGGTCTACAACAAAGGGATTGTCTTTCCCAGCCCACTCTAGATGCTCAGAGCTCACAGGGCCCCTCCTGCCCCCTCCTCACAGTTCCTTGCCAAGGTCCTAGTAGGAAGAGGTAGCAGTACCCGCCAAAAATTCCCTCAGGCCTTCCAGAAACAGTATCAGTTCTCCCTTGGGTAGCCACCATCCCCAAAGACCCTAGTTAACCCCTGGGACCCTGTGTTTCCTGAGAACTTCCAGGGTCCCTCTGCTGCAGCCTTTACACTGCTCTTCTGGTCCTCGCCATCAAATGGCAGGCAAAAAATAAACTTTTAAGTGGGTTCAGGCAAAATCTGAGGCCTCATGGGACATGCTCCCAAATCCCACCGTAGAGTCAGGCCCGCAAACCCTTCTTCCCACTTTCACTGCGAGCTCCCTTCAGTCAGACTAGAGGGCTGCTCATTGGACCCTCCCCTAGGAAGATGAGAGCCAAGTATAGTCCATAGTGAAACGGGACAGGTGTGGAGCCCTGGGTAGGGCTGATCTGAGAGTCCACCAAAAGTGGGTGGTTGGGCATGTTTCCTCTACCCCAGCGGGCGGGCGGGGATCAGAATTACCAGGGCTCCCAAATCAAGACCAGGGATGGATACTGGCACTTCCCCTCCTCCTTGCCTTTTTGTTCCTTTTAGTCAGTAAACTATGTACGCATCCAAGGCGCAGGCAGGGTGAATTTGCAAACAGGAGTTCCTTAAAAAAAAAAAAAGGAGGTGGCCCCAGCACCCAAAACCTAGGAAGAAAGCCAGGACTCCTTACATACACCTCCATACTTGGCCAAGCCCAACAGAGTTCTGTCCCTAACTGGGGAATCCGCATAACCTGGAGAGGGATCCCAAATAAACGCCCCACATCAAGGCTGCAGTAGGACACATATATCCATTAAAGCTTTGTAGAAATGAGACACATTTAATGTCATCCCTGCTACAGAAAGTAACAAGTTATACAAAAGGCTATCATCTCTAGGAAGCACAAAGGAACTTTTAAAGGAATTAAGATATGGAAAATGAAGCCGGGAGTGGTGGCGCCCGCCTTTAATCCCAACACTCAGGAAGCAGAGGCAGGCGGATCACTGTGAGTTCGAGGCCAGCCTGGTCTACAAAGTGAGTCTAGGAGGACAGCCAAGGCTACACAGAGAAACCCTGTCTTGAATCCCGCCCCCCCAAAAAAAGGATGTGGAAAATGCAAGGGTCCTGAAATCTGCATGCTGGCTTCTTGGCTGACTGTGCAGAGCCTTGAAGTCCTGGGAAGGCTGGGGGTGAGGGCCAGGAGAGGGCCAGTCACTTTCTTTGCAAGGAACAATAGGAATTCCATGTCTGCTACTCAGTCTGAGGGGAACGTAAAGCACCCCCCAAAACAAAGCCATATAGATAGGGGACCCACAGATTTTTGTGGCTGTTCATAGCTTAATTACTCTTCCTTGATCCACGGGACTAGACACGACACTGCCAAGGTTAAAATGCCCCGACAGTGCCGAGCAGATGTGAGCGAGCTGGCAGACGCGCAAATGAGGCCTGCCTTGAAGCACGATAACAAGTGACTAATACATTGCATATCGTTGAAAGAAAATTATTTTTCTCTAATTTGCATTTGCTTGGGGGGAAAAAAAAGCCACCCGAGTCCCTCCTCACAGGCATGAGTCTAATCCTGGAAATACAGCCCGGCTGCTTTAAGAGAGCTGGAAGGAAGGAAAAGACTGCCAGTGTTTTGGCGTTGCAGCCTTGTTTATCTTTCCGCCTTTCCTCCAAGGCGAAACTCGTTTTGCAAGCAACATTCCTACAGAAAATGGCACACGTCATAAAAAGAGACCAATTTATAGAACTGGCACCGAAGTTCATGTATCACTCCAGAAGCATCTCCCAGCTCCCCAAGGGGGATATGTAGAAGTCCACAGTACAACTCAGAATGTTTACCTGGGGGTGGGGGGTGGGGTGGAGGCTATCCCGACTCAGACATCCTGTAGCTTGTCCACACAAGGGCCAAAGTCACACAGAAGACCAGATTGTAGAATCAAGTCAGCCTGCAAATATTCTCTATATATCCCAGGGACAGTCAGGACTTTGGAGGCTTCTTCCCACCTCAGGATTCTTGGGGGCTAAGGGTGCCACTTTACTCGCGAGGCCACCCAGGAGACAGAACCAAGTTCTTGGCCATGCCTGTGCATTTCCAGGACTGGAGGGGTAATGGTCATGGCCAACTGTCTTCCTCCTGTCCACCCTGGTGCCCACAGAGCGGAGCTGCTGCCAGCAGGCCTTTTGTGGCCATAGCTGAAGGCTACAGTGTGTTCTGACAAGGGAAGGTTCTAAAGACCTGTGGGTCAATGTGAACCTGCACCCCTTCCCCTGAAAATGCACACTCCTTTGGATCCTGAACCCACACACTCGCATTTCCATCCGGAGGAACTGTGCCCAGAACACAGACCGCCGGTCTCTAACTTGTCTGAATAGAGCCAGTGCAGAGGAGGGAGACGGCCTTCAGAACCTCTGGGATCCCCAGAACGCCTTCAGTTAACAACTCACCCTTCCCAACAAGCTTACTTGGGGCTGCTGGTTGTTTTCCCCTGGATCGTGCAAACTCTGTTAAAAGCAGGTCCATGGATCTTGGCCAAACCCTCTAGACAGTGACACTCTGGGCCCCCTGGGCCTTCTCCTGACACCTCTGCCTGACAAGTTCCCTTAACCACAACATAGCAACCATTCCACACCCTTACCCCACCCTTGGGAAGTCCTTAAGGTGTGTGCTGGGGATCTGACGGGTAGCGGGATGGGGCCAAGCTCTCTCTCATCAGAAAGCGGCAGCCACAAAGTGGTGGCCACCTCTGCAGCTACTCCGCGGGGCCTGCATAGTGCGGCTTTGTGTGAGTGCTGAGGAGGCGCAGTGCTGCTCGCGCGCCAACAGCTGTCACATTATTTGCACTCGCTGTAAACAGCCTTCACATTCCCCCCTTACCACATAGTTAAAGCCAGACTAACAATCCACAGTAGAGATCAAACCAACAACAGCAGCATTGTGTCTGCCTTTGCCTTCGCACCAAGCCCAGCAGCTGGCAGGTTTCTCCGGAACAAGGGACCCTGGCTACCCCCCACCCCACCCCTCCGGGCTCTAGCCAAGGCCAGCCAAAGGAAGCGTGCGTTTCTCGGTGCAGTTTTGTTAAGCCCAAGAGCACCGCCATTTCACAGCGATTTCACTGTGGTTTTTCAGCCCTCTCTCAGAGTTTGCACCTCTGGAAGAGAGGTAGGAAGAGATGGGTGCTTACACTCCTAGGACACTGGACCAAGTGGCTAGGCTGGGACTGCAACAGAAAGGCCTGCAGCTCTTGGGGCTGTCACGGAGGCTGGCCATGTCCACGCTCTGTGCAGGGCCACAGAGGTCTGCCTCTGGTCTTTCAGAAATTGCCCAACGCATTGAATACTTACTAGTCGCCCCACTGATCAAACTGTCTCCTTTATGATTTTTGGTTAAGTTGAACATTTCCATAATCGTCATTATTAGCGCAAATTACACGCCTAATCGGTCCTTAAATAGATTTTAATTAAATAATCATACAAGGCTCATTTTATGACTTAAGAAAGGCATTACTTTTCGTTAGAAACTTTCCACCAGGATATGGAGTAACAACAGACAAATACTTGTTCTTTGAAGATCACCAATAACCAAGGTGAAGAGTAGCCAGGAGTAGACCCTGTTTTCCTTTCCAAATGGAAGCTGGGCGCAGACCCATTTCTACACGGCCAACTGTGCTCTTAGGAAGGGAGGGGAGCTCTCTTTCTCCTCAGTACTACTTTGGGCTCCTTTTTGGCCAGTAGAAATAAACCGCCTCTCCATCTGGGGAGATCTCTCTAGCTAGTGGGTTTGTAGACCACTATGCCCTACCCCCACCCATTTCCCACCCCAGTCACTGTGGAAAGCAGGCAGTCTGGGCTTGTTAAAGGCTGTGTAAAATGCTGTTAATAAAATAATAAATACAAAGGAGGGAGGCTGCTGGGTCCATGGGTGTTTTGACTGGAAATGCCTTGGCACTTGTCATGTGTTTATGGGAGGGCAGACAACTCCAAGGATTTACATAGTTTGAACATTTTTGTACTTCATTTATCCTTTCCTAAATGACGTAGGTCTTGAGCTATTTCAAGTTTTGCATTTGTACAGAACTGTGAAATGCCTAGGAGTTTCTCCAATTAAACCAAGTTTTTAAAGCAGACTCAAGAAGCTAGAACATACTCTTGCCTGGCCCCGCCCTCTGCCTCTCGGGCAGGAGAAAACAAACAGACCTCAACAACAATCCTGGGTTCTCAAGCTCCCCACCTCTGCCCCCTCCTGAAGGGCCCCCAGGGCAAAGGTTACAGAGCTTTCAGATTCCAGGCAGCTGGGCTCCACACTGAAGCCACCACCATCGCAGTTACGAGCAGCCCGTCCACACAGTACCTCTAAAATCATGAGCTAAAACGGGGCAAAACTGCTGGCCTGGTAAAAACCTACTGCACACAGAACAACGTCAGCAAAGGCTGCAAGGCATTCTTTAGAGGGACCAGGGATTCGTGCCTACAGAAGCTCTTTCAGCACAAAGGCTTTTAGGGAAGGAAGGGGCGGGGAGGGCTCCTGTTTCAGGGTAGGCATCCCCTGAGAGTCAAGAACCAAGTGTAGCTTCAATCAAAAGCTGACTTCCCCTCTGGGAGTCAAAGAGGAAACCTGATCACAGTAGCTTACTACCGGCCTGGATCCATACCGGTCTGGTTTTCTTCTCCTCGTGCTAGTAATTTAAAATAAAAAATACGTATCGATATAAAAGAAGCAATCTCAGGCTGACTTTATTGCAAACCACGTAACACCCGGACTTAATCCCTACCAAAGCACAGTACCTCAGAAGGCACAGGCCATTCATTCCTTTACCTCTTCCAACGAGGTCTTCTCCAGCAGCTCCAGTCCCCTCACCTCAAATAACAGCTGGCAAAGTCGCCAAACAGCACCTAGATACCAGTTCTGGAATCAATTCCTAACCATATAATGATCCCACTTAGAGGGGGGAAAAATCTGCATCCTTGCATATGGAACCCCTTAAAGGCAGAAGGCAGAGAACTCTAACAAAGGAAAACAAGAGCCCACATAGGTTTACCTGGAAGGCTGTGTGTCCCTGGAGGAAGCAGCTGACCCAGCATCCTTGGTCCCTGGGACACTGGCCTAGCAGGTCTTAGGGGCAATAGAGAACTGAGGAGCAACTTACAGAGACATGAGCAGTCAGTCAAAGCAATTGTTAGCCCTCTGGACCTACTATGTGCCAAGCATAGTCTTTGATCCTAAAGGTAGATAATTATTCCCAGTCATACAAATGAAGAACCGTAAGGAGGCTCAGAGGCCATAAATAACTTGCCCCGGAAGGTCACACAGCTAGTAAAATTGGGCCATGGTCAAACTCAGTCCTGGAGTTGCGGAGAGGAGCCAATTATTGGTCTAATTGTGTCATATGAAATCGTCATTTTCACACACTGTCTTCACCTCAAGTTAAGTTTGGAAGGGCTTCTTAGGCTCTGTGTATCAAATACAAGGTAAGGAGCCAGCGCGGGAGCCTTATGTAATTCATCCAGAATGAGCCCAGAGCCCAGCTCCCCCTAAACATTACAGCAATCTCTAAGGCCACTGAGAAGGCTTTCACAATTTCCCCCCTACATACTACAAACCTCTCCCATTGAGATGCCGCGGTTGGGGGCCAAGGCTCCCAACAAAGCGTCACATTCCCTTCCGGTGCTGGGCTGCGGCAAGCACCAGTAGGTGTCCCAGCCTCTCCTTTCTCAGGCAAAGTGCAGACTGCTGGTCCTATGGCTGGGACTGACACCCTAGCCTTGCCACAGAATGCAATCGATTATCTAGATAGAGCAAAAGGTCTTTGGAAGGGGCTCCTACATCCGTCTGCCTCTAATGCTCCAAGAGAAAACCCTAGGGACCAGAGTAGAGTGGGAGAGAAAATACCAGCCAAGTGACTTGGAAGAGAAAAGGTCCTAGTGGGCACCGGAATGTCCCTAACCAAAAGCCAACCACTTTTCTTTTCCCAACCTTTCCTCCCAGGATATGGCCTCACCATCCCTTCCCCCACTTCCTCTTAATTTCTAGACCTACTCCAGGCTTCCAGTTGCTTTAGGAACTTTGGCACCAAAGGTGCCACCCTTGCTCAGTGAGGACTGGCTCAGGCACCAGACATCTGGTCACCTCTGCCAGCTTCTGTGGCTCCACTCAACAAGGACCTCTAAAATAGACTCGGCAGAGACGCTAGAAGGGAGAGAGGGTCCAGGTAGAGAGAAGAACAGAGTGCTCCCTCTGTTCACCCCGGAGTGGCCAGGAGGCCAGCCCAGCTGACCTGGCTCCCAGCCAGCACTCCGCAAGTGGCTTTCTTTCTCTTTTTTAAAACTTTCCAGCGTTGGCTAGCCAGTTTCCAGCTCCTGCCTGCCTCAGCTCGGAACTGGCCTAGCATGCCAGGACTTCTAGAGGTGATCCCCAGACCCTGGCACTAGGTAGGCCTGCAGCTCCCACTCTACCCCCCTCCAATCTACCCAACCCACCCCCCCATCCCCCCCATCCCCCCCAACGCCAGCCACCTGGAGTCTTCGGCTTCCCGAGCAAGTACCATCCAGCTGAGCCTGTGACCTTAGCTTCCGTCCGTCGTCAGACGAGCCCACAGTCTCATCGGTGCCAACCCACTGGGCCTTGCCAAGGTGGAGGGCGTGCCTTAGCCTCTACCACACTCACACCCACCACACGGTCTCCTGCTCCAGAGAGGGAGAGGGGAAGAAGCAGGGCGGGGGAGGAAGGACTGCTTTTTTTTTCCCCTCCCCTTTCTCTCCAGATTTTGGTGTCTCTGGCACCATAGCAAAAGCCCAACACCGCCAGGACAATAGAAATGGGAGGTGGGGAGTGCCGGAAATGGTGCAGGAAGACCCCCCTATAACCCTATAAACAACCTCCCCTCTCCCATATAGTTACTGTTAGCATTAAAAGACCCAGGGCCTTTACTGCAATTGTACCTTTTTATAACTTTCCCCCTAAACTCCACTCCCTCCCCGCATTTTGAAATCACCAGGCAAAGATAGCCAGGAAAGTAGTAAACTGCCCCCCAGGCTCTGATAGCCTCGTACCTGCTCTGCCCCTGGCAACCTAACCTGACTCACCTCCCTCCCCCAATAGCTCCCCTGGTTTGCACCTAGACAATAAATTTAGTTTAATTTAGCTTCCGGTCTTTAATTTTAGCAGGTCTCCTTTTTGCATGCAAATCAATATGGCAATTACCATCTAAAAGCTCGCCCAGCCCCGGGTCAATGTAAATTGATCATTGTCCGCCTTCCACAAAATAACACCGGGAGTCTGTGGTGCATAATGAGATTATACTGGAAACTGTCTTTTAGATCACAAATTATATTTTATGCTGTCAGGATCTTCTCTGACTGGACTTCTCCATTTGTCTACTCACGAGGAGCCTAGCCTGTGCTTGCTGACTAGTGATACTTGGTCTCTGGGAAGGAAAAAAAAAACCAAAAACCAAAAACTTAAGTAGGGCCTTACCCTAAGAATCTGGATTGAGGACACACAGATTTGAGCTTTGGCTCAGAATAGGAACCTTCAGCAATACCCCATATGAGCACCATTAACTACTACCCCACAAAATGTGAGGTGCCCCTTCCTGTGGGACATGTTGGGAGCAAGTTTGGGAAGCTGTTGGGGGAGTGACTGGCGAATATCTTGGGCCAAGTGCCCAAGATGAACCGGGATGGACAACTATGAAGGTGAACAGAGGAGGTCATAGCTACAGCTCTTTTGGATTTTCCCAGATCCACAGCCTAGGGCTCAGCACGGAGGCCAACTCTGGAAAAAGATGGAATCGCATTGACCAAGTCTCTCTGATGGTGGCCAGCCAAAGCCTTCCTAAGTCTACGGGAGAGGCCCCCACCAGGCCAGATCCAGACCATCCCAGAGAGGCCCCCACCAGACCGGATCCAGACCGTCCCAAGAGACTCCTGAGCAAAAACACTGCATTTACATACACTTTTCAGCAACTCCCAGGACACCAGGACCTAACAAAAGGGCCTTCTTAGCTCAGGGCAGTGGGGCCCAGCCTTGAGGTTGACCCATGTGATTCTCCAACCCTGCCAGGATAGGTGTCTGGAAGTGGAGTCCTCGAGGAAACTAGGCTGGCATTGTTAAGGGCCACTGGTTGCTCCTGAGGACTAAGGGTTGAGGCAGCACTTGGGGCGCTTTAGGAGGCTGCCGGCCTTCCTCCTAAGCACAGCCCTACTCCGCGCCCAGCCTCGGCTTCACCCAAGTGTGATCTCCCCAATAAAAACTAGAATTCCTGACTGGGCTTAGACAAAGAGGGGCCGAGGCAAATAGGCACCCAGAGCAAACTTAAACCTTAGCAGGAACCCGCCTGCCTGGGGTCACTGAGGCCCCTGCTACTGCACCCTGCACAGGCCGTCCGGGAGGAAAGGGGAAATATACACTAAAGCATACCAAAATAAAAGTGTCCCGCTCTCTTCTTAATTTCTCCCAGAGGGCATACCTTTGTCGATTCCCTTGCACAGTCCAAGCCTTGTGCCACCTTCATCAACAAGACTTTACCAGGCGCACATCTTTCTCCCTGCCACAAAGCAGAGAGCTACTATCCTTTCCAGCCTACTACCAGCCACCCAAAGTCAAGAACTCCCAGCCTCTTCAAAAATCCCTGCTACCTAGCCAGTAGGGCAAGAATCAACTAGAAGCAATCCTAAACAAGGGGCCATCCACCTGTTTGGGAAGCTCCTTTACCAATTCCTACTGCCCAAACACATTGTTTCCCTGAGAATGTGTCAATGTAGCTGCCGGGTTTTACTTTCAACAGCTGAGCTTAGTGAAAAGCCAACCTCAAGGCAAAGGGGTCTTAGTAACTAGGCCTCCGTGTCTCAGTACAGTATGTATGTGCATGCATGCCTTGTGTTTTTCCAAGTGACCCGCTTCACATCTTTAAATGGATTTTTTTTTGTCTTTGCAACACATAGAAATTTTGCCCCAGTTTCTAGCTTCACAAGGTCTATAGTTTTTCTTTTTAGAATATCACTGCACATTTCTGCATTTGCATACCCATGTTTTCATTCCTTTTGGCCAGTTCTTTATCTCTTGTGTATAGGGACCAAGGTGTCAAGATTCCCCCCAGCACATGTCATCAGGGGTACATCTTAATCCGAGCATTCCTTTTTACTGCTTAGACTCTTTGGCTTTCCCTATAACGCAGTTTATTTTCTGGCCGGACCAGCATGGCTTCACAGTTTAAGTGTAAACAGAGGAACCTCAGACCACACATTTTTTTAAGGTGGTGGTGGGGGGGGAGAAGTTAATTATCTAATTATCTATAGGGGGACCCACCCATCCATGTCCAGCTCTGAAAAGAACTAAACTAACTTGTGAGTTGTATTGCATTTTAGACCAGATACACAAATAAGAGTTTTAAGCATCCACACCATCTCCGATTTGGATTGTCTCCCTGCATATGTCTGATGAAAACTATTCACAAGTTCATGGTTAAGTGCTTGTTTATGAACAACTCAAGGAATGCTGTGTTCTCCCACCAATGCCTACACACTATACTTATTGGCCTGGCAGCTAAGGCTCAATCAAGGCCTTTAATCCGCACCAGTCTGGGTCAGAGCCTTTGCTCAACTACTTGCTCTCCCTTTGAGTTCCCCCCAAAGTTAACAGGGGTCTATCTACACACTCTGCTCTCAAACTCAGATCCTTAAAAGAGGGTGCCCATTTTGTGTTCACAGCTCTCTCCAAAGAGAAGTAAGTACTGCGCCAAGACTCTGTTTAGCAGTTGCATTTGATTTGTGAAAGAATTGGCGGATGCACAGAGAGGAGAAAGGAAAACACTACTAGCAGGTCTAGACTCCAGGCCCCCACCCCTGAGGACCACTCGACTTCCAGTCACTTCTAGACTCGTTGTCCCTCTTCTCCCCATTAAACACTTTACCGCACATAAAGGGTTAAGAGACAGCGTCGTGTCCCCCCCCCGCCGCCGCAACCTGCCTTCCACCCGGCTTGCTGGGCCCGCAGGCTAGCTTTAGCTTGCTCGCTCGCCGCTCTCGGGAGTCTGCTGCCATCTCCACTGCCCCCCCCCCCGTGCCCCGTCCTTCAGCCGGGAGGGAGTCTGCATGCCTGTCTAGACCGATCTATCAACCGCACACCAACAACACCCGCGAGAGCACGGAGACCCTGCTCAGGTCCCCCTGGCCCGCACGGTTCACAGCGGACGGAGTCCAGTGAGCGTGACGGCGCCTGCGGGGCAGGGGGTGAGGGTCCAATAAGAATCTGGCCTCCCCGAGCGCCCTGCTAGTCTTCCCCAGACCCTATCCTTCGCGCTCGCATCAGCCCGGCTACCCGGGCACTGTCACAGCTCTCCGCGCTGGGCAGTCCTATTTTTATCTTGTCTAATCCCAAACTGGGCGGGGAGCACAGGCGTCGTGCTTAGAGAACAAGAGATAGGCGAGGGAGGCGGGGAGGAGCAGCCAGGCAGCAAAGCGAGCTAGAGCGAGTTAAAAGACACAGTGGAGGCGAGCAGGAAGAAAGAGCGGGCTGTGCGGACCTCGGGGCGCCACACGCAACACGCCGCCCTGCGAAGTTATACTGACCTGCCCGCCGTCCCTCACTGACCACCCCTCCCTACTTCCCAGCGGCACTCTCCGCAGCCCGGACCGCGGGGGCTCGGGCTGTGTGGGAGGCGGAGGCCAGGCCGGCCCTGCAAAGGGCTGGAGAGAATCGCTAATGAGCTGTGCGGCCCATTGATCCAGAGAACACTTCCTAATTAACTCTCAGTCACCTACTGGTGACAGCGCCTCAAAGGACAGCGCTGGGGCCAATCGAGCCCCAGTTCAGACCTCCCCGCCCAGCGCCTGGTGACCGAACCCGCGTGATCCCCTAACCACCGCAGGCAATTCGTGTACGTGGTAGTGTACACCGCACACTGAAGGCCAGCTTCAGATTAAACCTGGACGGCATATTAATCAACCCTCCGCGTAGGTCTACGCGAGACGATCCAACCCCCAATAAACACGAGCCCGACACTGCAACACAGACCAGGTAACAAGTCGGGGATGGAGTGTAAAGGGTCGAGAAGTGAGTATTCCCCAAGTGTCCACATACTGGCGGCGTCTCTGAGGTCGACAATTAAAATGCCTTCCACACAAGCAATTCTGGTGGCAAAACCGAACCCAGCACCTGGTACAGGTCCATCTTTCCCGATGGTGTCCGTTTCCAATGCCAAAGGAAGTGTCAGATGGCTAGAAATACCCACGTCTGTCTGTTCACCACCCACCACCTTCTGGGGTGGGCTATTTCCTCAATTTTTTTTTTACTCCCGTTCCATTTTTAAGGATTTCTTTTTTCCGTCCAAGGGAATAACCTGAAAACCAAATAGCAATACTCCTCTCCTAGCCTTCTAGCAGTAAGGGTGCAATGGGAGGGGGAGTTACACTGTTAAGGCCCTGGACTGTCTAGTCTAGACGCAACTAGGCAGTATCTGAAGCACTCTGGTTTCTTTTTAAGGTTTGTTTTTAAATAAACATAACCCTCCCCCCAGTTCCTTCTTCGCTTTTCCATTCCCCCAACCCCCACCCTTTAGACGCCCGCGGCGCGCGCCTTCGCGCGCGGGCACTCACAGCGTCTAGCTGGAGGTCGCAGACTTTCTGGAAAGATTCATTAACAGCAAATAAGCCTCGCTCGGCCTCGGCCTAAAAGGCGGACAGGCTCAGGCGTCTTCGGGACGAGGGTACGCGTTCCCGTGAGCAACCGGGCAGCCAGAAGTCCGCCGGGACTACACGTGCCACGAGCCGCCCTACTCCGTACAGGGCGCTCCTAGGCTCTCTTCGTAAACAGCAGGCGCTCTTCACCACCGCCCTGAGCCCCCGGGTTTGTGATGGCTCTGCAGTACAGCCTCTCGACTGCTCCAAGTGCTGGCCCTGTGCCGCCTCGCCCTCCCCGCCGCCTCAGCCGAGGATCGCGCCCGGTGCGCAAGTTCCTCTTCGTCTAGAGCCTACGCGTCGCCCGCCCTCTAAGTGAGACCAACTTCCCCCGGCCGCAGACTTTCACACGCCCATCAGGGCTTCCCACCAGGCTCCCCACTGCCCAGCGGAGGGCTGCAAGGCTCCGCTCAGTCTCCCACTCTGCCCCTAACACAAGCAATCTACACCCGCTCCCAGGGGCACTAACTTAAACCCAACCCTAGGACGTCTCCCCGAAGGGTGGAGATGGGAGGGGGTCAAAATTAGAATCTTAAAAGAACATTTACAAAACAAAGCATCTGACCTGGCGGGCCGGCAGACCGGCTCAGTCCGAATCTCTGGCTCTCCACGGTTTCCTAGTAGTTCCCCCCCCCCCTTAATCCACGTGATTCACGGTTTGGGGCAAGCCAAGAAAAAACCAGGGACTCCCCTCCGGAGTTGCGCGACGAAGGCAGGTCGAGCTCGGCTCGGTCCAAGAAACCCGCCGCACACACTAGCGCACGCACAAGCCGTCGTTCCACTCGGAAGCACCACCGGCCCCTGAAGAGGCCAGACGAAGCGGCGGCGGCTGGGGGTTTTTTACAGTTCTTTTCCGAGTCGAAAAAGAAAGCAGACGGGAACCCGCCGCCCTCCCCTTCCTGCTAGCGAGGTAACGCCGAGACGAGCTTCCCAGCTTCTAGCTCAGTACTCCCCCCCACCCCACCCCCCGCGCCTGACTCCCAACGCTCGGCGACGACCGCGCTCCCGCGCAGACACACAGAGGCTGCAAACTTCCACTCGCTGAACTCCCGGCCCTCCCAGCCCCTCGGGAGGCGGCAGGTCCCCCGTCGAGTCCCTCCCTCCCTCCTTGGTGCCCACGCGGGGGCCGCTTAGGTTGGCTGCATTTTTAATAACTTGCAGCTCTGAGGTAAAAACGAAAGCGAGCAAGGTAGCTTAAACCTCCCGACTAGGGTCTACTGGAGTCGGAGGAGAAACCCTCTGAGGGTGAGAGTCCCGACGTGGGGGGGGGGGTTCGGCTGCAGTCCCCGGCGCGTCAGCCTGCCCGCGGCCCCCAGGGAAAGGTGTTCCGGGCACTGACCTGAAATCCCCAGTCGGGAAGTAGGCAGAGAGCCTACGATCCGGCGCTTTGAAGTTTTCCCCGGAGCGGAGTCCAGGCGGCGAGGAAAATCCGGGGGCGGCTGGCTTGGTGGGTGGACGGGTGCGGGGTCGGGAGAGGGCGGCTGCGTTAAGGAACGGAGGAGCCGGACCGGGGAAGCGCAGCGAGCAGCAAAGTTTGCCTTCCCCGGTTGCTCGCAGCCCGCTCCGGGCGCCGCGCTCACTCGCCTCCGTCTCCGTCTGCAGCTAGCCTGCTGCCCTCGGGGTCGGCCCCGCGGAGGGGTGGGCTCTGGGCCGCGTGGGGGTGGGGCGGGGCGGGGCGGGCTGCGAGCCTCTGGGCAGGTGGCGACGGCCCCGCGCGATCCTCTCTTCCCGCAGCTGGACTGGGCTCCGTCGGCTTCAGCAGCTCCCGCGCCGCCACAGCCGCCCGCGCTCGGGCAAGAGCCCCAGCGCCATGTTGACGGTTAGCCGCGAGCGCCCGCTCGGGCTGGGTGTGTGTGAGTGTGTGTGTGAGCGAGTGTGTTGGCCAAGTCGTCCCTGCGCGGCGACAGCGCGGCTCGGGCTCTCCGCCCGGCGGCTCGCGTGGTCCCCCTCCGCCACCACCGCCCGCCTTGCTCCCGCTCTCGATCGTGGTCTGGGTTCCGGAGCGTCTTCCCCTCGGCCGAAGAGCTCGGCCGCCGTTCAGCCCGGAGCGCGGCTCTGCCTCACCTTGCCGCTGGGAGCCCGGGCTCCGTCTGCTGCCGCACGCCGCGATCCCAACGCGTCCCCCCTCCCAGGTTCCCTCCTCTTCCTCCTCCCCCTCCCTCCGCCCTCCCTCCCTCCCTCCCAACAGCCGCCTCCCCTCCCCCCTCAGGCGCAGCGCTCGGGCGACAGCCGCCCGCCCGCCGCCGCCTCCAGCTCTCGCAAGTTTGAGCTCCCCAGTCTCCGCTCACCCTCCGCTGCGGCGCCTCCGCGGTGGGGTTTCGGGAGGGGGTGATTCCCCAGGAAAGGTTCGCCCGACTTTCCCTGGCCGTCACCGATTCCCAGTCGGTTGCACTGGGGTCTCGCCACATCTGAACCCTGAATCACCTGGGTGCGGGTCGTGTCGTCGTGTCCCCCCCCCCCCCGCCCCCAACTGCCCTCGGTCCTCAACGTCCTAGCTCTGGCCGAGTTAGCTATTCACGCCCAGCGGGGACTCACGTCCTAGGAGAGTAGAGACCGACTCGGGCGGCGGGGACGGCTAGGTGGGCTTAACAGATCTCCAGCCCAGGGGATAGGGGGCGGCGGGGACGGCTTTCCCGGCCGCGCGCCGAGACTCCCCTTGCTACCCAGAAGGCCAGTGGAGGACCGCAATTACCATAAAGCGCCTCGCACTCCTCTCAGCCAAAGCTGTCAAACCCCAGCGGCAGGCGCCACTGCTGCCTCTTACCACCAGCGCAGCGCTCTCCTGGCCTAGTGTCCCCTCCAAGACCCAGCCCAGCAGAGCTTGAGTGCGCGTGGGCGCCCTCACCCCTACCCCACTTCGCCCCTTCTTCCCAGAGGAGCTACATCCCCTTCAGGCGCGAAGAGCTACGTGAAAACACCACCATGGGCAACGTTGGCCGTTCCGCGCCCTTACTTCCCGGACGTTTCATTTGTGTGGGAATTGTGTGAGGGTGGGAGGCTGCTCCTGGGGACACAAGGGGATGGGAGGACCGTAAAAGGAACCGGGATGCGCCTGAGTTTCTCCCACTTCTAGAGCATTGCATGGTCCAGACCTCCGCTGGCTGGAGGGTCTGCGCTCCTCTCTCACCTCGGCCTCGTGAGAGTATCTCCGCGTTTTATTTTCCTTGGCCGGGAACAACTTTTGGCTTCACCGTTCAGCCCATAAATTTCCTCTCGGTAACGTCGTGCAGATCCGGGCTCGGCGGCAGTGTACAGCCTGCGCCCGCAGCAGTTCAATTCAATTGACACGTATTGAGCTTCTCCAACGCACCCGGAGCAGCTCTGGGCGCCAGGGGAGAGGAGGAGGGGGAGGCTAGGCAAGCGAAAGGGGGAAGCCGAGAAGCAAGGTTCCGGACTCCCCCAAGCGCAGAGCCTCAAAGGGCTAACCCAGCTCCACTTCATAAAGCTGGCGGGAAGGGAAGTCAGGACACCCAGGCTGGGAGCTCTGACACCGCTGCCAAAGGTGACCCTATTTGGTGGTTCTATGGGGTCTTTTGATTCTGGTCAGAGGGTGGAGTATCTCTTCTGCCTAGGGACAGGATGGTGCAGGCTCCGAAATGGAAGTGGCTAGTAAACCCACACGGAAAGTTTTTAAATATCCTGGAGCGTCTGCGTGCCAAAAAATAATCAAAAGCATCTCAAGTTGATTACTAAGACAAGGTCAAGGCCAAAATCATCTCTAGCTAGAAGATATTTTCCCTTAAAAAAAAAAAAAAGACACCCACTACTGACTGTGGGACTGACATTAGGTGCGATTTTATTGTTTTAGTTCTCAGCACATAGTTATAAAAACAACCCTTCTTAAAGCAGAAGTGAAACATCTCTACCGTTTGAAACCCGAAACTCTGAGCAGAATTAAATCTTCATGCTCCAGAGCTGCTGCATGCACAACTGATGCAAAAGACAGGCAGGCCAGCGGGTTGTGCCTAGCCTCGCTGGGCAGCTAATGCTTCCAGGACCAGCGCCTGCAGAATGGAATGGAATGGAATGCCTTTTCTTCCTGGTCTTTCTATGAGAGTGGGAGGGGGGTGTCTACACATTTTTTTAATCTCCGGTAACAAGCAGAAAGACACCTGGACTATTATGCGTTAAAGCTATTTTTTATAAAGACGTTTTAGGGCGAGACATTAAAAGTTATTAGACTGAACGCATGCGAGTTACAGACACAGCTGGGGCAAAGGCTTGTGTGTTGTAGCAACATTTCTTTTTGAAGCGACTCCTTTTACTCAAAACAAGTCTAAAATAACCAGGAAAGCTGGAGTTGGGTATTTGTGGGGGAAATTCTGAATACGGTTCCAGGCAAAAAGGCCGCTGTGGGCTGGGCGGGAGGGCTGGCCTGGCCTGGCCTGGCCTGGCAGAACAGCAGAGCAGTGCCAGGCTCATCTGGCTTGGTTAGGCCGCACCACAGCCCTGGCTTGATGCCCAGCCACCTTCTCCCCCCCATCTTCTCACCTCTCAATTCTCCCAGGATCAGGCTTTTCCCAGAGTCCAGTCCCATTAACTGCCCAGAACTTTTGGAAAATCTAGGAGGCGAGCACTGAGCCTGAGGCCTCTCCGAATCCTGGGGCCTCCTCGGGACTGCTGACAAAGGGGTCTGTTTGTCTAACTTTAAGTCCTAGAGTTAAAGTGAATGGGGGGGGGTGCTGTAAGGGCAAAGGGGCCTTGGAGAGGGCTGACTGCTAGAGAAATTTGATGCTGGAGACAAACAAACCAGTAAATTCGCCTTTGACGTAATTTGTGGCAGCCACCCCTCTCCTTTAAGGGAGTCTCTGGACTCCACGGTGTTCTCCAATGGGCTGGTGGGATTAAAGGCTTTCTCTTCCATCTCCTAGGATGCATTTCCCAATTCCATGGGATTTTAAAAATATCTTATTAAGGGAGGCCTAAGAGGCAAGGAGCAAGTGTGTGGAGGTGGGTGGGGTGTTTGACTCACTGGGAATTAAAATGTGAGATTTTCCCCAGGTCCCCTAAGTGGAGAAGGATCACACCTATTGGCCTGGTTAGTCAGAACTGGGTGCCTGGGAAGAGAGAGTGTCCTCACTCAAGGGGCTTGCTACTGGATCTGTGGGTACCCACCCCCCCAAGTCTGCCTCAGATGCTCAAGGTCTGGCTCTCCCCCTGCCTTCCCCCATGGCCCCTTGGAGCTGACCCTGGTGTCAGACCACTAGATACCCTGCACTCTGAAAAGGGAGGGTTTCAGTGAAAGCAGAGGACTAGATGGAGTGGAAGAGCAAGGGAGCTCAAGGGAGGGGAGCCCGCCTAGCCAGCTGAAAAATAAATCAGCAAGGAAATGAGAAGGTACTCCAAGGTAGAGCTGCAAAGGCTACCCCTCCCCCATCAGCCTCAACCCCCCCCACCCCCATGAAAAGGACTTGTGAGTATAACATATGGCTGGACTTCAGATTCCCAGGCCTCCTGCTGCAGATTCTAAGCAGGCTCTGCAACTGGGCAAGCCAATTGGAGCTTCTGTGAGCAAACTTGAAACCAGCCTGCCCTTGTCGGAGTCTGCTGATTACAAGACCTGCCAAGCTCCTACCAGACTGGCCACCCCTAGGCCTGGGATAAGGCCTTGCATCCTATGTAGAGGTCCTACCAGTTGGATTCCCAACTGTGTGTATAGTATGTGTGTGTGTGGGGGGGTTATTTATGACAGGTATGTGTAGAATGGAAATTCTAGTTCTGTAGGCCTCCTAGGGGCTTCCTCGGCTGGTGTTTTCTGGCCTATGGCACTAGATAGTGAAGTTATTGAATACTCCACGCTTAAATGGTAAAGATGCAGTTTTACTTTGTGTAATGTTATATCCTGTTAATTACCTATCTTTTAAAAAACATACAAATGCCCACACTTATGGTATTCTGGTCTTCCAGTCATTTGGTAATGAACTCCAGCCTTACCAAGAGCACTTTCAGCCTTCTATCTATCTTCCCTTCAAAACTCAAATCAAAATTGAAGGCCTATCCACAACCCTAAGGACTTTACTAATTGTGAAATGTCTAAAGATAGCTGCCTTTCCAGGCAGACAACTCTTGGTTTTGGGTTTGGACAGGTTAAAGATAATTGCCTTTGGATAGTTATAGGCTGTTTGGAGGTGGAATGCCCAAAGAACAGAACCAACGGGGTTCACAGAAACAACCTCCGGAAATTCCTGCTCTAGGCTACATGTGTCAGGCCCTGAACTCTGGGATCTCAAAGTCTAAACTGGTGTTCCCAATAGCTGATTGGGTGTTGACCAGATGGCATAAACACAGGAGGCTCTGTGAAAGGGCCTGACCCCACCACCATTGAAGCCAGGTGATCCTGCAGATCAGACCTGACACTACATCCAGGCCAGAGTTCTTGTTTAGCTAGGCCCTGTGGCACACATTTTATCCTGCTTGGGGGTGGGTTAAGTGGGAATATAAGAGAAAGGTGGTAGAGAGTTGCCTTCATATCTGGCATACCTGCCTCCCCCACCAACCATTTTCAATTCTGCTTTTTATCTCTGCTACCTCGGTGCCACCTGGGACCTGGTGGGGTTCAGAAGGTTCCACCACCAGCTGCTCACCTATAGTAAGTAAAAAAGGGACTAAGGGCCAGCAGATGGAAAAACAGAATTGGCATTACACTAAGCAACTGAGCGCCCTCACAATACATATACACGCACAGAGCTGGGCCCACAAATGGTTGGGGTGGGGTGGTCACTGTGAGACAGTTGTGGCCAGGAGCATATCTCTCTGGTCTCAGAACCCCAAATGGGGCTGGGAACCCCAAATGGTTTAAGTTAATTGGTGGCACATTTTACCTGATTCCATTCTTCCTCCAGACCCAATCTGCTGTTCCCTCACCCCCATGTCCCAGAATGATGGGCCCTTTAGCAACACTACAGGTCTAGATTTCGGGGGAGCGGGGATTCAGAGTGGTTTGCATGGTGAGGCCCTGACAGAACCTTCTAGTGTGGGGCAGCAGTGGGAGGAGGCTAATGCATAATGCACAGCGCCTGGAAGCCTGGCCATTAGCGGCCTGTCGGTGACACAGACAAACGACTGAGAGGGAGGAGATCCAGCTCGCTCTGGAGTTTAAATATACCAGCGTGGAGGGGAAACGCCATGATTTAAAAGTGTGTGTTTGCAGACACTCGCATATATTTTAATGATTTCCAGCAGGCTGCACGTCCCAACCTTGCACCCCCACCCCCTCAGCAGCGAATATATATAGGAGAGCACGAAGGTAGAGGTGTCAACCAGAGACCCACTTACAAGGCTTTTTGGGGGGGCAGGGGAAAGGAGATGAAGAGGAGAGGTTGGTGAAGAAGATGCTGGGGGCGGGGGAGGGCCTCGGAAGCCGCCCAAGCCAGTTTGTTGTTAATTCTTCCTTAAAAAATAAAAATAAGATGGTCATGGTGCCTTCCAGCTGGGACTGGACCCTCTCTGCACTGTCCAAGAAAAGGCCTAGGGGAAAGAGTAAGCTGTGCCACCCTTCTTTTCTCTAGGCGCCCACACTTTCAAATCTTCCTGTTCTACTGACAATCCAGAGACCTCCTTCGTGCCCGGTTAACACACCAATGTTTTTTAGCAATTAAGGCGAGAAGGGGGTGGGGATAAAGATAAGCCAATTCCCCCCCCCCCCCCCGCCATGCAAGTGGGAAAGATAAGATAAGGCTAAGCTGGGGCAAAGCGGCTGCCTACAACCTCCCCTCAGCGATTTTGATCGGTCACTTCTTATCTCAAAAAAAAAAAAAAAAAAAAATGCTCCTTTCGAAAACTGCATTAAAAAAAAAAGAAAAGGAAGAAAAAAGCTGAAGGAAAGCATTTTCATTTGGAAGTGACCTTTTAAACCTACCTCCCTTCCACTAGCAACCCCTCTCCAATGGCAAGGCTCCCCAGGAAAAGTCGCACCTCAACTGCAGGGTTTCCAGGCTTTCTCATGAGGGACAGGATTTCGAGTGTAATTAAGCTGAATAAAACCAGGGACGCATAATGAGGATGTGTTCTGCATCCCACAAAACTGCTCCAAAAGGCAGTTTTCTTCTTTTAGTTACTGGTCTTTATTTGTGCTTCACCAAACTAAACAGGTAGCTATATTTGGGAGGGTCATATAATAACTATGTCAACGATGGGGTGGCTGTTAACTGGAAACAATAAGAAACTCTGCTGATTTTTCACAAGCCCCTGTAATAGGAGGGAAAAGCACCACACAGCCCAGAACCTGAGAACTCCCAGCTAAACTGGACTCTCCAGGAGTTTTTAGCAATCCTTTTCTCCCCACAGGGTTCTCACATAGCGATTTCCGGAAGAATTTCTTATTTGTTGAAGGTTTGGGTGTCCACGCCCTCAAGGTGGCCTGCAAATTTCGCCCCCAGCCAAGCTGCTGGCCCCAGATAGCAAGCATCCAAAAAGACAGGACCCTCAGGCCAAGCTGAGCTTTTAAAAGCTCAGGGCTCTGGGGCATCTTCTCAGGCCGGCACCCTAAGAAGCCAGGCGCCCGGAGTCTGCCGGCTTGGGGTCAGGCTACAGGACCTTAAAGCCTAGGGCCAGCCGCAGCTGGATTGTCCCTAGGGAGCCCAAACCACCGGTCGGGGAAACCCCTCCTCCTCCTCTCGCCCTCCCCCCCGCCCCCCGTCCCCAAGAGCCTAGTCACGGCGTCAGCGCAGAACGAGCGGGCATCTGCTGACAGCCGGGCCTCTCAGGAGGCCCACACGGGTCCCATTAGTCAGCTCGAGTTCCCCTCGGGCGAGCCGTCTGGCGCGGCCTCAAGGCCCAGTTCGGGCAAGGACCGGGTGCGGGGCCGCAGAGAGCTCCGCGGAATCTAGCCAGACTTGGTTCCGCGTTCCTGAACCCGTGGGGAAGCTGAGCCGGTGGGCCAGGCCGCTCCCCGGCGGGCTCCCGGCACCGAGCAGCGCTTCACGTGCCCGCCATAGCAGCGGCGCGGCAAGGAGGGGGGCTGGGAGGCGCGCGGCCGATCCCGCAGGGTCCCCGACCCCCGCCTCCCGGTAGGGAGCTGGGCGGGGACCACCCTGAATCCCCCCCCCCATCTCCTCACAAGGTGAGGACGACGTCGCCAGACGCTCAGAGGCTCCTAGGGCGCCGCTCCAGGAGCTGCGCGGCGGCGGCAGCCAAGGGAGGGTGCTCCTCGCGGCCGCGCCGGGAACTTCCCCGCCGCCCCGCCGCCGCAGTCACGGGGACCGGAAGCCCTCCCGCCGCCCCGAACGGCCTGCGCTGGCCCCCAGAGCAGTTCCAGACGGGGGCTGGCCGCCTGGCATCCCAAATCCCTCCTGGCTCCAGGCGACTGTCCACACCCTGGAATAGCCCCCATCTAAGCACCAATGGCCCTCCCCGCTGTCCAGTGAGACGTCCCTCAGTTACAGCCACCAACACCCCCTTTCCCTCCCTCCCTCCCTCTCTCGGCCCCGCAGCTGGGACAGGAGGGGCGCGGAGACGCCACTCCGGCCGGGCAGGAACACCTGCTCCCGGGCCCTGCAGCTGGGCGCATGGTGCTGGGAGAAGCTGCCTACTGTTGTGTACAGAGATCGCAGAACAGAAAATGGGGCTCCAAAGCAGCGGAGCCTCATTCTCCCCAGTTGCCAACCCATTCTGGGCTGTCAAACCCAAAGCCAGAAAGGCTTGCTTTAGGGCACTGGTCTCCCTGCGGGTCTTAGGGCAACAACACCTGAAATCCAGCATATGGCCTTAAAGAGGTCGTTCTCAAGTCACATGGGGGCAAAAACCAGTTGTGGGAACCTTCCCCAGTGTCCACTCCCGCTCTTCAACCCAGACACACTCATCTGCCCCCACGCATTCTCGCCTCGTGCCGCGGGCGGCAGTAGGTCAGGCTGGCACCAGCATCTCCCCTTTCCCGAGGGACAGAGAGTCTGGTACGGACCTCCGGCTTTGCCACTGCGCGTGGGGGAGGGCCAAAGGGTCCTCCCCATCTTCTCGATGCCCTGATCGGGCGGCAGAGCTAACCTGCGTAGCTGTCCCAGTCTCACCCCGCCCCCGTCCGGCCCTCCCCGACTCCCCTGGCCCAGGGCCCGGCCAGGGAAGGCGTTGTTTTGCCAGCGGGAGCCGAGCGAGTGCGCAGAGAAAAGCCACCCTGCTCTAATGAGAGTGCACACAGCGCTGCAGCGTGGAGGAGGATTACCCGGCGGGAGGGGGAGGGGAGCGCGGGCCGGGGCCGCGGGCGGCGTGTGCGGCGGCCCCGAGGGCCCGGAGTCCCCGCCTGTCTGGCTGCTAATCGCACGCACGCTTTCTGCTGTTACGGAGGCAGGCGGGAGCCGGCCGCCGAGCCCTGAGCCGGCGACTCGGCGGGTGACACGGAAACATGGCGCAGCGCCCCTCCCCCGCCCGCCCTCCCCGCGCTCCCGCCTCCCGCCTCGCACTTCCTCCCGCCCGCGCGGCTTTTGCAGTTCTAATGCTCTGCTTTCGGCCTGGCACCATTACGCTAGCAGCCGCTTCTCTGCGGCCTCGCGCGTCTCTTTCCCCCTTTGTTTTCAGGGTCTATAGAAAAGGTTTGCTTTTGTCCCGAGCTCTCTCGTTAAAGCAAACTTGTGGTGGCGACGGAAGGCAGTGCAGGCGGGGAGGGGCCATGGGGATTTTGGCAGCAACAGACCAGAGCGGGGTGGAAACTTCTCTCGCTGGGTTCCCCGCCACCGCCTTCCTACCCCCACCTCCACTCACAGACCAGCCGCCCCGCCGACGCTTCTCTACTGAGAGGCCCTAGCGCTCCAGGAAGAAGGCCTGGGACACAGGGACTGTGATCACCGGCCTTCGAGGAGACCAGGGTTCGTGTCTGTGACCCCAGACTTTTGGCACTCGATGACCTTGCTCCTTGCTGTCTTTACTTGACTTGGCTTTCATTTGGACAGTCGGGGCCCAGGGCCACAGTTGATGGATATAGACAGGATCGAAGCCAAGTGTTTAGCGTGTGGTTCTTATTTTTAAAAGACTCGCTGGACCCTTACCCTTTACTGCAGGCCTCCTTTATAGGGTCTAGGGCGAGAAGAGGGAAGCATGGATTCAAAGGACAAATGATAGAAAAATCTATCTACTCCTGGTGGCTGGCCACCTCACCCACACTCCCTCAGCATGCCCCTGGGAAGCCCCAGCAAAGTGGGAGACCCTCAGTGTAGCTCCCTGGGTTCAGAAGATGCCAAACCATCCTCTCTCCAGGCGAGGAATCTGGATAACCTCCTCCCCCCCAGGACGCACTCCCTAGACCCACGCGTCCGCTGTGGCTTTCTGCACTGGAGCTGCTCAGGCGGCAATTTTTTAAGCCTGCAATTAAGCGAGGCGTCGCCGTGTCCTCTGCTAGTGTCGATCCTGTCAGTCGCACATGGCCTTGGTGCTCCGGTCCGAGGCCCCGCGATTAGTCACAGGCTCGCTTCGCTCCTTCCCTAATCCGCCTCTGCAGGCAGCCTGGGGACGCGGCCGACTAGGCGGCGCTGGCAGGGAGCCACCGCACGCGGGGCGGGCCTCCTGGTTAGTGCCAGCCCCACTGCACCGGAGCCAGCGCGGGCCCCGAGGTGCGGGATTGACGGCCCCCCCCGCCCCCTGGAGGGACGCCGGCGTCCCTCCTCCTCCCGCCCCTCTCCTGGGCCTGCGAGATCTATTTGTGTGGTGTCATTTGCATAAAAATAGGACAAGTGTTTCAGTGCGTTCGAACGCGGGAGGCGAAATCCTTATTGATGTGTCTGTGTGGAGCCTCCGGTTGTCGGAGCAGTTTGATTTAGGGTGTTTGTGTTGCCTTCTACGAGAAATGAGAGGAAATCCTGTGCAACGCTACCGGCGGCCAGGGCCCATTGGAGCATCCCCCTCCGCGCAGCTGGGAGTAATGCACCGCTTGGGCCCCAGTACACCAAGTCTACAACCGGCAGGTTGAGGCCAGGCGGGCGGCCTATTATGACTCATAAAACCGGGCAGCCTAATCACCAGCTGCCAATCCATTTACATGTGGCACTTCCCAATGCACCCTTTTTCGCCCAGGCAAGGCCTCCCGCGGGTTCGCCGCGGATACGACTAGAGTCTCCTAGCGGAAGCTAACCAAGTAGCCGTTCTTTTCCGTCGGTAGCTCGGCCTCCCCTCCTAGGCGACCCTACTCTGTAGGCCTCTGCGCCTCTCTCCTGCAACTCCTCAGCTCGGACAAATAGCTTGGGAGGGCGCCGGCCTCTCGGAGCCAGTAAATCAATCATTAACTCCCTAGCGAGGCCAGACCAAGGGAGGGGGGCGGGAGCCAGAGCCCAGTTCGTGGCGCAAGAGCAAGGCCCCCTACCCAGGGATGAAAGGCATCCCCGCGCCAGCGAACAAGGTGCTTGAAGGCAGTTCTTCCAAAGTGTTCTGTCTCTTCTAGAAGCCTGAGCCCGCTGGGCCTTTCAAGCTACACTGTGCCTCGCCTGGCAGGTTGAGTTACTGCGCAACCCCTTGGCTTCGGGCTTCTCGGCCTGCTGTCCCGAGGACTGTGTGCCGCACTGGGGCAAGTTCCTGGGAGCCAGCGTGGCTCCACATAACTGGCTTTGTCAAACCTAGCTAATCGGATGGACCTGTCTGCCGAAGGACGCTCCCCTTGGAGCTCTCAGTGGATCTGGCACGCAGAGGGTTAAAAAGCCCCAGCTCGCCCTGGCTCCTCGGCTGCACCGAGGAAATGCTGATCAAAGTGCCTACAGTGAAGGAAACACGCACACTCGGGGCCGGGGTCGAAGGAGACCGACTAGAGACTGCTCCCGAGTCGCCCGCCTCGAGCCGCTTCCCACACTCCAGGCAAAGGCAAGGCGGCGGCCCGCACGATTCACCCCACGGAGCTCTGCTTGCTGGGGCTGGGGAAGGAGGAGGGACAAGGGGGCGGGAGGCGAGCCCGGGCTGCGCGCCAAGAGGCCCGGAGCCACAGATTAGTCACTGCTCGGCTCGGAGCTCACGGTGCGCGGGGGAAACGGGAGGCCAGGCGGCGGCCCAGCTCAGCCGGGCTCCCGGGGCCTCGGCGCCGCTGCCCCCGCCCCCACCCCCGCGCGCGCCTGGCGAGACTCTCCCGGACTCTCGCAGCGGAGATCCACTTGTCAGTTCAAGGGCAGGACAGAAACTGCAAGCTGAGTCTTGCGAACAGGAAATTTCTCATTGACAAGGTGCTACGCACCCCCTCCCCCCCCCCCCCGCCCGCCCGCCGCTGCCGCCGCCCCGGCGCGCAGCACGGCTTTAAAACAAAACCAAACCCCAGTACGAGCAGCCGACAGCCCGCGTGCCCACCGGGCCACGATCGCCTCCGCGACTCGCCCCCCCCCCCGCCAGCACATTGGCTCTGCCCATGGGCTCGACTCGGGGGCCTGCGGAAGGACCCAGACAGGGGCACCGGGCACAGGGGCCCGGAAGCTCTGCGCCTTCTAGGGGGAGTGAACCCAGCTTTGCGCCGCAGCGCTGGGTGGCCGCCCGGTCAGCGTTCTCTGCGGGGAGGGGGAGCGGGGAGGCCGCAGCGAATGCCGCTGCGGGAACCTGGGAGGGCTGCGAGCTCGGCCTGGCAAAGTTCCTGTGGAAACTCCATGTTTTGAAACTCCAGCGGCGTTGCGGAAGGAGGGGGGAGAGGGGAACGCGCCGAGCGCCAAGGGTGGCCAGCATCCGCCTGGCGCTCCGGGGGAGCCTGGCCCGCGTCTCTCCCCAGCTCCACAGAACGTCTAGAAGGCCAGGAGGGCCGAGCCCCTAGAGCAAGGTCTTTTGTGTATTCCCCTTTCCCTCAGCTCTCCAAGGGAAATTCATTAACCCGTTTTATTTACTGAGACGAAGGCTGCCTTTTTAGGGGCCGTGATATTCAGGGTAATTTCGTATTTGACACGTGTAAATACTTAGTACTCTCAGGTAAGGTCAAATTATTTATCATCTTAATTTATATTTCAATAGGCCTGCAATTTAGAGTCGAGAAATGCCTCCTTATGAATCATTATGGTCTATTAGAGGAACTAATGTCTAAACAGCACTATTTGGTAGGGAATCACTTATGTTGACATTTAAATGGCTCTTCAATAGTTAAAAAAAAGGGAGGCGTTCGAGTGCCTTTGATTAAATATACAGTTTACAAGACCATCAGCAAACCCATCAGGACTATAAATTCTAGGGGTTTTTAAATTTTTATTTTCAAAATTCCAAAAACCTTCCAGGATATATGTCATGTCCTATGGGGAAAAATACACAAATTGCAGAAGCTAAAGTCTTATCAAGGTCCCCAGATACAGTTCTCTAGTGACAGACGTAACCGCTTCTTAACACTGTTACAGGCAACTTGTAAAGCAGTTTACCTACTTTGCTGAAAGCCATCCGCCCATCCCGGTGTCACCACGGCACACAGAACAGCCTCCTGGTGACTTCTTTAAAGTTTCTGCTACATCTGCTCACCAAGTCGCCAGTGTCTTCCTAGCTGACTCTGACCTCCGAATTCTTCTAAGAAGTCTTCACTATGGTCCTGTTGTTATTCCTTTGCTCAGAGAATCCCCCTGTGAAGGGCCTCAGATTTGTTTCTTATGCATCTGTTTTCCAAGACAGCTGCGTCTCTTTGAAAGTGATCCCTACATACAAGTAACATTTCCATTTTTCTTACTTTCTATTTGCTTTTCCCGAGACAAGAATCTCTCTACACAGTTCTGGCTGTCCCAGAACTCACTTATGTAGACCAACCTGGCCTCAGAGGTCTGTCTGCCTCTGCATCCCCAGTGCAGGGATGAAGGCCTGAGCTACCACTACACCAGGCTTATTTCTTTACTCTTTCTTATTAGTATCAAAGTTTCCTTTTTGTTATTGTTGCTGGGTTTGTGTGTGTGTGTGTGTTTAAGATACTGGTTAAGCGCCACTTTGTAAAAGCTCAGGATTAGAAACAATGTCATTGTCCAGCTACAATCTGGATATGTTGTACTCTATATACAGTTAGGAAAGACCTCCAAGGTCTGTAATTAAAGGAAGAAACAGGCACAGGGCTGTTGTACATAGTTTTGTTGCAGTTGGGGGGGGGGTTGGTTTTGGGTTTTGGTTTTAAAAATGTATAAGCATCCCCCACATCCTGAGCTTCCCCTGGGGGCGGGCAGCGGCGTGAGTTACAGACTTCCAACAGGGTCTAAGGCCCAAAGTTTTTTACATAAACTAGTCTGCACTTTACCCAGGAAATTTATCGCTATACCTTGCAGCTGCCAATATGGGGGTGGGAGTGGGGGGGGGGGCGCTCCTAGTTATAGGTTCCACAAGCTGGCTTCAATTCCTGAGCTCAATCCTCCTGTATCAGCCTCCCAAGCAGTTAGATTTACAGCTACAGACAGCTAGCAGATGCCTTTCTATCAGCATAAGGAAATGGTCCTTGTTTGTGCCAGAGTTCATGAAACATCACTGTAGAATACATCATCATTCATCCAACTATTCTATCCATCCTCCCAAGGCCTTCTGTAGAAAGTACTAGGAACCAGTTGTTTCCTTTCTGCTGAGTGGGGAAGTGTCTGTTTTGTTCTGTTTGAGACAGCTTCTCTACATAGCCCTGGATGTCCTGAAATTCACCTTGTCTGCAGACCAGGCTAGCCTCAAATTCACAGAGATCAGCCCAGTTCTGCCTCTTGAGTGGTGGGCTCAAAGGTGTGCCCTGCCACCCAGCTTTTTCAATCCTTGCTTTCCTTAACCTCCCAGAAACACATAGCATCCCTCTAACCTCAATGCCCAGCTGCTCCCTTTTATTGGTTTCCCAGTGGCAGGATATACAGAGGTTTTGGTCCAGGCTGAGAACCACTTTCTGTTTCCTTCTGGCCTCTTCTCTGTGTTCCTCTCTGGGTCCTCCTCCTTGACAAACTTCATCCAAGTGATTCTTGGTTTGGTTCCCTCCCCCCAAGATTCCAGCCCCTCCCCCCATCAAACTGCAGACCAGACATCTCACCTTGGCATCCATATCCAACTTCGTAACCATAGCTACCATTTACACAATGGTTTTTAAGTAAATAAGCCCAGGATATATATTGTCTATGAATTCTTGCAACTATTCAGTAAGGTAGGTAGCCACCACCCATGGGGGACATATGAAAAACTGAAGTAAAGGACTTCAGAACACTCACAGAAATCTAGGACAATAGGATGCAAATCCAGGCATCCCCCTGTCCAGAGCCCCATGTTCACCCACCACTACACACTACACAGCCTATACCAAATCATCAAGAATAAGCCTCCTCCTTCACCTTCTACCTTGCTCCCCTGCAGCACTCTGAAAAGATAACTGATTCCACTTTTCAGTATTCTGCCTAGTTCTCAGCCTTTTGCATTGACACAGAACAGGCCACCACATTCTCTTGCCTGGATTATTACCTAGGATCTTAATTCTAGGTACCATTTCTCACCACTCCAATCCATTCTCCACATAGCAGCTAGACAAGCATTTTTTTTTTTTTTTTAACAACACATCATATCTGGCCTTGGTGGTAAACTCCTATAATCCTAGTATTTAGGAGGTGGGATTATGAGTTCAAGGCCAGGCTGGGCTACATAGCAAAATCTTGGTTCAAAAATGGAACCTACTAGGTGCTGGTGAGATAGCCCCGTGGCTAAAGGTGCATGTAGCCAGGCCTAAGAACCTGAGTTCTATTCCCAAGACCATCATGGTGGAAAGAGAGAACTGACTTCCTAAAGTTGTCCTCTGACCTCCACACTCAGGCCCTGCTGCACATGCGCTCAGGGAGATACACACATAAATAAATTAATGTAATGATTACAATTCAAAGTAAACACAGCACATCACATATCACTACCTCATTAGTTCCCATCGTACTTGAAACAAAATTCAAACTTCATAGTTGGGTGTGCAGTTGCATCTGTAACATCAGTAGATGGGAGGGGGAGGCAGGAAGATCTTTGGTTTCAGGCCAGCCTGAGCTACATAGCAAGTTCCTAGGCCAGGTTGGGCTGTATGGTGAGGCCATATCTCTAAAAAGCAACAAACTAACTCTCTGCCTGAGTAACTTGTTCTCTGCCATTTGACTGCTTGCCAGCCTCTGAGCAGGCTGCTGTCAGCTCCTGAATGGGCTCGCTCTGTTGTTGTTGGTTATCCAGACTGTGTCTTCCCATCATGCCTATCATGGTACCTAGCATAGAGATTATGAAGATTATACAGCGTTCATTTTAAATAAAAGTATATATATATATTATATATTATATGTAACATATTTTGTGGTAACACATGGATGGATGGACACATATACACACATACATGCTGATAGAGGTAGTGCACTCCGGAAATCCCAGAACTTGGAAAGCAGAGACAGGAATACCAAAAAGCTCAAGGCCAGCCTGCTCTGTCTAACATGCTAGGCCAGCCAGGGCTGCTACCTTGTCTCAGAAGCAAGGAATGAGAATGTTACTCAGTTGGTACAGTGTCCTGAGTTCTATCTCCAGAAACGGCATACGGCATCCCCCCCAAAAAAAATGGGGGAGGGGAGGTGGCACACTCTTAGATTCCCAACAATCCAGAGGTGGATGCAGGAGTGCAGGAGGATTAGAAATTCAAGGTCCCTTTAATCCCAGCACCTGGAAAGTATAGGCAGGCAGATCTCTTCTGAGTACCAGGCTAGCCTAGTGTTCTTAATTCCAGAATGGCCAAGGCTAAACAAAGAAACCCCGTCTCTAGGGAAGAAATAAATAAATTAAGTAAGTAAGTAAGTAAGAAAGGCAATGTTATCCTCAGGTACATAGGGAGCTGGAGGCTAGCCTGGGCTACATGACACCCTATCTCCAAAAAAACCAAAACAAAGGCTCAGTGTGGTGGTGTACTTAGGAGGCATACACAGGCGGGACTCTGTCCAACCAGGCCTTCATAGTGAGCTCCAGGCTAGCTTAGGGAGACAGTCTCAAAAATGATTGACTGACTGAATTCCTGATGCATTCTTATTCTGCTGCCCAGGCAGAAAAGAAAGCAGGATCAGGAAAGGAAGACAGCTGTAGCGCTGGCGCTAATGTGCAGGAGGTGGATCGGTGGTTCTGGTGAAGACTGAGGCAGAAGTAATTAGGAAAGTGAAGTGCAAAGCAAGAAGAGTTAATACCATCTGGAAAGACCCACGGGAGCACGAGATGCATATAAACACATTGCGGTCTTGGTCAGAGGAGCCAGGTGACTTGCGTGCATGCACATGTTTCTGGATGGCCCTTAGGAATCTTAGCCTTCCCAAGTGCATAGTATCCCTTAGGAGCCCTAAGCCAAAACAAAACCAAATGCAGACCACTATCCCTGACCACTCTAGACAGGGTCTCCATGGATAGCCCAGGATCAGCTAACTCAGCCGTTACTTGGTGGCAAAAGATGTGGGTTCCTCTTCCTCAAGACCCCCCCCCCAGGAACCATAAATGCGGGCTCTGGTCATAACTGGCATCGGGCAATTGACTTTTTCCTCCCAGTTCCGTGCCTTTGACCTCCTAACAGGAACTGTGTCACCATGCTACACTTCATAGCATGCAAGTCTGTTTGAATAATTCGTACGGGATAAAAATAGCTACTGTGTATTGAGGACCTTTGCTCCCTTCCAATTCTTTCCTAGGTGTATTTCTGTGCTGTCTCGTGCATGCCCCCTAATAACCCTGTGGCTTAGGCACTACGATTCACTTTACAGATAAGGAAACTAAGCTTTTAGAACTGCCCCCCACCCACAACAAAGCCAAACACACACACACACCAATCTAGGAAAGTGTAACTACAGCAAAAAATTCCCCTAATTTCACATCCCTCTGACACACTTTAGCATAGAGCACATGGCCTGACGGCCAGGAAGCTACACTGTTCAGGCCGACAAAGTACTTCTGGGGCCAAATCCTCCAATCCCATTTTTCTTGGGTCATCCTGGCCACTTGCCAACTGCAGTAAATATCAGCCACGGAGTTTCTTTCTAGGACTGGCGAGTGTCACCTGAGGCATCCGGCTCACCAGGAGCACCTTCTTCTCCACCAAGAGTACCTTCCTCCCAGGCAAGCCTTTGGAAACTCCTCAGACAGCGTGAGCGGGACCCTGAGATGGATGGGATTAGGAAAAATCCCTCTGTGCTCCTAGTGATAAGAGACTGTGGCTCTGCGCTGGATAGTGATATTGTAACCCACTGTGCCCTTCCCCTACTTCTGCACAAAGCTTTCACGGAGAGCTCACTTTGGGGCTATCTGGAGATCAGTAGATAGAACGCTTCCTGAGCACGTGAGAGGCCCTTGGGTTCCAGTTCTAGCCCTACAAACAAACAAAAGCCACCCTTACCATGGGTGGGGGGTGCGGGCTATGGGAAGAGGTTCCCCCCCCCCCCCCCCATTGTCCTGTCCCACCCCCACCGTAACGCCCCTCCCCCCAACACCAGCCTCTTCCATACAGCTCTCAGCTGAGGTCACAGAGCTTTCGAGACCTGGGGAGCAGATTCGGTTTCCTTGAGCACTTAGAACAGCTGGAGTTTAGTCAGGGCTTTCTCTCTGCCAAACGTAACATACACACTGATTTGATTCCTTACAGACAACTATTTCACAGGTGAAGGAACTGAGGCTTAGAGACGTGTTAAACATGCCTGCCTGCTTGGACACTCAACACTGGAGTCTCCCAAATCCAACTGCTAGCCAAGTCCTCTCTGCCGCTGCCCTCATGGCGGGACATGGTTAAGTACCTTCTCGTACTTTCTAGGACCTGTGAACAGCTTCCTTCTTTGGCCAGTTCCCTAAGCTCTGAGGACAATGGCCTCTACTGCATCCTGGCATGCAAACGATGTCCCCTAAGGACATCATTGTCCTGCAGTGGATTTCTCTGCCAGCTCCCTAGGAGAGGGCTTCCCCTCCCCCTCCCCCCTCTTGTGGCTTATAACACCAAAGAGGCGGGCAAGAAATTCCAGAATGATCCACAGACGACAGAGAGGGTGGTAAGCCTTGCCTCGCTCTTTGACAAACTATGCTGGGATGCCTTCATGGGTTCAGAGCCAGTGGCTACACTGGGACCTTGCTGGCCTGTTTGCTAGCACAGGGAATCTAGAGAAGAGATCAATCTGGACGATAATTTAGGTGCTGTCTTGTTGAGCCAGCCGCGGTCCTCTTCTTCAGGCTGGCTCTCCATGATTAATGCTGCCCGCAGTCTCCCTTCTCCTCTGCTGCTTCCTTGCTTTGGGGTTTTTCTTTCCCAGCCATTGCTACAGTGTCTCTTCAGAGCAGACTAAGTATTCAGATCAGCCTGGCAGAGCGTAGCCCTGGTGCTGCTGTGACAGGGCTGTGACGGGGTCCCAGGTGGCAGATGGCACCAGATTACTGCTTATAAAGGTACTGCTACTGTCGATAGAGTTCAAGGCTAACCCGCCACCGTCACCAATTGAGGCCTAATCCTTTAATTATTCTCAAACTGCCAAAAATAAAGATTGCAGGGAAGGCAATTAATAGGGTCATATGGTATATTCTTCATTTGTAATTATATATTATGATTTTTCTCCCTACTTTGTTCCAATAATGATTTAAGGCTGCTTCCAACGATACACAAACCCAAGCATCGGGACAGGAATTACAAAGTCATAGCTACTTGAGACATCTTTGTCCTATTGTATATTCACAATGCCTTTCACAAATGAGGGAATTTGGTTCTTTTGGTGGCAACCTTAGGCTCTTTGTCACGGGAAAGGCTGCCACACAGTCTGAAACAAGCTTGAAGAGGACACGGGCTCTGATGTGCAAGGTTGGCTATATTAGTTTATGTATGGTCTCTGGCAGGTTGGTTGTGTCGGCAGAAGAAAATACCTGACATTGAGCATTTTATGAAGTAAAGAGCTTTGCTTGCCTCACAGTTCTGGTGGCTGGAAGTTTCCAAAAGTATGACATTGGTGTCCCGGTGAGGGATGCCTGGCTGCACGGACAACATGGCAGGGAAGCAGAGAGGACAGCAGCTACATAGAGAAGGACACACCAAAGAGTCTGGTAGCGAGCGGACTTCTGCTTCGCAGCAACCCAATTTCCGAAAAGCTAATCCACTCCCGTGAGACTTGCATTAACCTCTTCAGAAGGGCTCTTAGGACCCAGCCAGCCTCTTACTAGACCTCACCACCTACAGTTACCACTACCTCAGCACTGCTGAATTGGAGATGAAGCTTCCAGCATGTGAAGTCTCTGTGTGTGTGTGTGTGTGTGTGTGCGTGCACGTGCACATGCGTGCATGCCAGGGGGATAGGGTTGGGGGGGCGAGGAGGGTCACACCACACTCAAGCCATAGCAGTCAGCCTTTCTGGACGTTGGATGCTGAAATTCCCACAGGCCTCTGCAAGTCCTAGAGGCGCCCTTGGATGTGAGAGACAGAAAGCAGCAATGTTCCTCTAGCATGAGGGGACCCTGGAAGAATTCCTGTTCAAGAAACCATCTCCGGGCCCAGAAATCAGTCTGTCTGTCTCTGTCTCTGTCTCTCTCTCTCTCTCTCTCTCTCTCTCTGCTCTCTTGGTGTCTCTTCCCCCCTTCATGATGACCTAGGTGGTGACCTTGAACTGTCTCCTATCATGGCAATGCTTCTGCTTCCCATCCTTAGGCCAGAATGCCATGAAGGAAGTCCCTAGCGGAAGACGCAAGGTAAGGCACCACAGCAGTGCGGTTGACTCTAGAGCCAGGCTTATCTCTTCTGCACTCCTCCTAACCACATCTTCCACTTTGAAAGCTCAAGCAGCACCTAGCACAAAGCTCAGCCTATCATTTCCTTAGAAACACTGATAGGAAGCCCAGGGTGCTGATGGCACACCTGTAAGCGCAGCACCAGAGAGTCCGAGGAGGCAGGAAAGATGATCTAGTGTTCCAGGCCAGCCTGAGCCAGTCTCAGACAAGCCGGAGAGGGCCGGGACCTCATATTGTTTCTGCTCCACTCAAAGTCGCCGCAGCCCCACTGCTGCCTTTACTGAGCCTCCCAAGTTTCTCTCAGTGTAGTCCACCAAACTGAGCTCCTGGGGCTCAGCCCTGCTGGAAGGCTGTTTTGTAAACGGAAGCGCACACAGCATGGATGCATCTAACTGATGAAATGGGGCACAAAGAAAGTCTGTCCCCGGAAACAAGTGTTACAGGATCTCCTAACATCCTTTCTGAAAGTGGACAAAGCTAAGGTGTTAGAGGGTAGACTGGAAGTTTCCTTCCACTGTGGAGACTTCTTGATTATTCTACATGTTAATGTGAACGCTGGTTACACAGACATATGTATTTTGTGTGCTATCCCTCAATGGCACAAATGGTAACACATTCAAAATATAATAAATGGATTTTTAAAGATTTATTTGTGTGTGTGCGTGTGCGCGCGCGCGTGTGCACACACATGTGCACATGGATACCTATGGAGGCCAGAAGAGGATATTGGGTGCCCGAGAGCTGAGCTATTTCTCCAGTTTTCCTCCTCTTAACATATACTCTCAAAATAAATTGAGCGAGAATAAAATATATATAATCTCAGGAAGAGAAAGTATAAACTTGCATTCCCAATCTGGGCAAGGTGGCTCAGTGAGTAAAAGCACTTGCCACTCAAGCTTGAAAACCTGAGTCTAATTTCTGGAACCCACACAGAGGTGAAGAGAGAGGATGACGAACTCCACAGAGTTGTCATGATTTCCATGTGGCGCTGCCCCCATAACAGTAAACAAAAATTTTAAATTATGAAGTAAGCCTGTAACCCTAGCACTCGGGAGGCAGAGGCAGGCGGATCTCAGTGAGTTCGAGGCCAGCCTGCTCTATAGAGAGAATTCCAGGACAGCCAGGGCTATTACACAGGAAAACCCTGTCTCAACAAACCAAAATAACAACAACAGCAATAATCATGTAAAATTATCTGAGAAGGCTGGCCAGGCTTGTTGAAACTTCAAGGCCAGCTACACAACGAGGTAAAAGCCAGTCTGAGCTACGTACAGCGTGAGACCTTGTCTCACAAACGAAAAATAGACCCTAAAATCTTGTGGCCAGAAATGCTCTTTCTTTACAGTGCAGCCCAGTTGATTCCAATGGCATGCTGGGCAAATGTTAGGGAAGCTCTCTGTTCAGGACAGGATGCCAGCTCGAGCCTGTCTTTCCTCCAGTCTCACTGCCTTTTCCGTAGGGACTTCCGCCACAGCCCACAGTGGATGCTACAGTTCATATGTTGGCAGTGTAACCCCCATTAGTCACAATTGTTAGTGCTATTTGGGGCAAGCCTTTGGGAAGATACATGGGTCTGTGTCTCACCTCATGATGCCTCCGCCATGTTGTGATGTAGCAAGGAGGCCCTCACCAGATGGCGGCCACTCTCTTGTACCTATCAGCCTGCAGAACTGTAAGCGGTGAGCCTCTGTGGCTCTTCTCTCCTGGCCTCTCTCCCTCGCTCCTTGTCTCCTAATTGTAGTGGTGGTTCCATTCTTTCTTCTCTTTCTTTCCTCTCCTCCTCCCTTCCTCAGAACCCACGGTCTCACACATACTAAGCACATGAGCCACATCTATTACTCCTCCCCCTCCCTCCCTCCCACCCTCCCTCCCTCCCTCTCTTTCCCCCACTCCCTCTTCTCCCTCGATCCAGACGAAGTATTTTCTGCAATCTCTGTGCTTCTGTTCCCTATGTGCTGAAATTATAGATGTGAGCTCTAATCACTCCTGCCTTAAATTATTCTTTATCTTTACATTTAAAAAATTATTCATTTATCCCGTGTGTGTGTGTGTGTGTGTGTGTGTGTGTGTGTGTGTGTCTGTGTGTGTGTGTGTGTCTGTCTGTCTGTCTGTCTGTCTTCTGTGGCCCTTGTCAGAGGACAATTTTCAGCAGTCAGTTCTCTCCTTCGACTACCTGGGTCCCAGGAGTCCAACTCAAGCATGTTCCTTTACCTGCTGAGCCAGCTTGGGGGCCTACTTATTTTCCCCCTAAGATCGGGACTCAGACTGGACACAGATTTACTATATATTTCCTGTTGGCCTTCAACTCCTGATCCTCCAGCTACCACTTCCTAAAAGCTGGACTACATGCCCCAGCACGTCCGTCTGAAATTTCTATTTATAATGTACCTGTTCCTCACAATGCTATGCGACAATGGAAAATGGCCCCTACAAACTGTCTAGTAATGCAGCTCAGGAATCCGTCGTCTTGCAACCTTCACCCCACTGCTCCTCCATCACCAAACCCTGCATTCTTTGCTCGTCCGTTGCTTGTCATCCAGTACCCTGCCTGCCCAGCACAGCTTCCTGCCCCCTTTACAGTTTATAGTGCCTCTTACAGGACACACACTTAACTGTGTCCAGAAGTGAGTCCAGGCACTGCATATGCCAAGGGGACAAACCAAATGGTTGCCCTCAGGGCACCTGTGTTCTAGCATGACAGATGGCAACTACACAGTCAAGGTAACAAGTCATACAATGATCCAAGATGCTGGGCAATGAGCAGGAAAGAACAAATGAGAGCAGGGGAAGGGCATGGCAGAAACAGAGTGGGGGGAGAAGTGTGCACCAGGCTGAGGTGATCGGAGGACACCTTGTGTGATTGCAAGTGTGTAGGTGCACATGTGTGCCACAGTGCAAGTATGGAGGTCAGAGGACAACTTGCCAGACTTGGTTGTCTCCTGCCAGGGATTGAAGTCAGGCTATCAGGTTTAGAGGCACAATGAAACACCTCGCCAGCCCAAGGCCTTTTTGAGACATAAAATGGTAGGAAAATTTGAAAGGAGGTGAGAGGGTGAGTCAAGTGGATTTTCACAGGAAAAGTGCTAGAGGGAGAGGCAGTACAAAGGCCCCGTCGGAGGATGGAGGCGCCTGCTCTGTGAAAGGGGGAAAACCCAGGATCCTAATAGGAGGAAGGATTCTAGATAAAGAGAGGCAGGACCTGTGGCCAGAACTCTATCAATGGTGCTTCAGGGCAGTCACTGTGGAGATAAAGATGAAAGGCCTTAGCCGTATCTCCTGGGCATGGCCAGACCTGCACTGTAGATCTGTTTTTCAGCCCCTATACACCTTGAGGCCTACCTAGAAGCAGTTCCTGCTAACTTTCCCTCAGCCCACTTTGTCCAGTCACCCAGAGCCCTGTTCAGAAAGCACATGCTCACGGGGGCCCTTCTCCAGACCACTGTCCAGGTCTCCAACTAGAGTGTCACTAATCTCAAATTGCCCCTTTCTCTTCACCCTGTGACCGCCCCCCTTCCTCCTCTCAGCCAGTAGCAAGGTAGCACTGCACCTGTGACCCTATGATGGGCTCACCGAGTGTGTGATTTGCTAGCCATTGCATTTCTTGACAGGTATGGACATGAAGGCTCTGAAAAAAAAAAAAATGCTTGCTATGAAAACATAAGAACTTTGGTTCAGCCGTGCGGTGGTGGCGCACATGCCTTTAGTCCCAGCACTCGGGAAGCGGAGGCAGGCGGATCGCTGTGAGTTCGAGGCCAGCCTGGTCTACAAAGTGAGTCCAGGACAGCCAAGGCTACACAGAGAAACCCTGTCTCCAAAAGCAAAAAAACAAAAACAAACAAACAAACAAAACCACTTTGTGGGCAGCAGCGGTGGCGCACACCTTCAATCCTAGCACTCCGGAGGCAGAGACAGGTGGATTGCTGTGAGTTCGAGACCAGCCTGGTCTACAAAGTGAGTCCAGGACAGTCAAGGCTACACAGAGAGACCCTGTCTTGGAAAAAAAATTAAAAAAAAAATTAAATTAAAAAAAAAAAAACCACTTTGGTTCAGACTCCCAGAAGGCACATAAAAATCAAGTGTGGCCATGCACACTATGGAGAAAGGAGAATCCCTGGGGCTTGCTGGCTATCTACTCTTGCTGAGTCAGTGAGCTCCAGGTTGAGGGAGGGACCCCCATCTCAAAAAAAAAAAAAAAAAA
>OU015760.1:14404297-14415075 GCA_907169655.1 Acomys percivali | reverse complement strand
CACACACACACACACACACACACACACACACACACACACACACACACCAAAGAAAAACCACTCCCGGAACTGCTGCGGAGGTGAATACAAAGCCTGGTGCCAGGGTCAGTGGAGGGACTGTCCCCGTCACCAACAAGTTGCTGGCCAAG
Source organism: Acomys percivali (assembly GCA_907169655.1). NCBI lineage: Eukaryota > Metazoa > Chordata > Mammalia > Rodentia > Muridae > Acomys > Acomys percivali. The sequence continues at coordinate 14,414,926 of OU015760.1, read as the reverse complement.
ATAACAGCTGTGGGACGGGGAAGGGAGCCGCAGGCAGCCACGACTGAACGGTTGCGATCTAGAAAATTCAACACGAGGCCGCCACAGTGGCGGCGGCTCCAATTAGCTGAGCCAACAGGGAAGGCAGAGAGCGAGGCAGCGGCCCTGCCGATCAAGCCCGGGGCGAGCAGGCGAGCAGGCGGGAGGGGACTCGGGGGCCTTGGAGCTGCCCGGGCGGGCGGCCCTCTCGCCGCCCCTCCCGCGGGCTCACGGAGCGCGCCTGGTGTTTACACACTGTCCTTCCGACACGGGATCAAGTTTCAGGCCGCGCTGGAGCTGCATGAGGCCGGCTACAGGCCGGGGAGAAGGGGGATAGCTGGAGCGGGACCTAAGGCACAGCCAAGAAGGCTGGGGTGCTCGCGGCCACAACTAATGTAGCCCTCCCTCCAGGCTTGGGGTGACAAGCCTATCGCGTAAGGTGGCAGAGGCAGGTGGAGCTGCGGAGCGCTGTCCAGAGGGAGCAGCACCTCTGTGTCCCGAGTGGAGTCCAGGGCACACCTGAGTCTGAGAAGTCATTTGCGGGGGTGGGGGTGGGGTGTCTGATTGGAACCCAAGGACTGCTTTGAATCCCCTTGTGAGCTCTTCACGCCTCCCCTAAACTCCTCTGATAGACTCCCCCATCCAGGCTATTGTTGCGTGAGGGAAGCTCTGTGGACTGCAAAAAAAACCCTCAAGATTGGAAGCGTCCTCTCGTTTTTCCTTGCGCACCCCGGTCCCAGTGCTGCGAAAGCCTCGGGCAAAGTGCCCGAAGGTCTGGCAGCCTGAGGGTGCCCGGCGCTGTCAAGTGTGGGCAAGTGAGCTCCAGCTGCAGACACACTGGAAACAGCCGCACTCGGGCGCGGGCCCAGACCCAGGCCCTCCTAGCTCGGGGTGGGAACCTCACCCCAAACACCAAGTGTCCTCTCAGGCTCTCCGGCGAGGTTTTTGTGGCAGAGACAGCGGAAAGAAACTCCCCACCCCCCACCCTGGCCACCTGAATCCTAAAGAGCATGTTCTGAACCTGCAGAGGCGCCAGGCGCTGCTGTGAGGGGTGAGTCTGCCTGTCCCCCTCTCCGTTGAATATTTCTCCCCCCCCCACAGGGTATCTCTGTGTGTATCCCTGGCTGTCCTGGACTCGCTTTGTAGACCAGGCTGGCCTCGAACTCACAGCGATCCGCCTGCCTCTGCCTCCCAAGGGCTGAGATTAAAGGCGTGCGCCACCACGCCTGGTTCCTGAATACTTCTTTTTTCATTTCGGGCGGTTGGCTGCATTTCGAAGTCCCTGAGATCCGTCGGCCCAGGAAGGGAAAAGCCGAGGGCGGGAGGAGATCGAGAGACTTCTGAGAGGAGCCAACTGACAATGTAGGAGGAAAGCAGTTCAGAGTGACCAGGCCACATTCTCAGGTACTCAACTGGCGTGCTCGTACTTAGCAGAGTTCCCGCGAACAGCCGGCTAGGCCAAGTGGTGCCTGCCCAGCCGGCGGCCGCGCCAGCTTCCTGCCCAGCCCAGGACCGCAGAGCAGTCAGGGTCGCCACCTCTGGCTGGCTTGGTATCACAAGAGGATGAGGGTATACAAATAAACCCCAATGTCTGCACAGTGTGCCCCCCTCCATTTCCCGCAACACAGTGGACTCAGGCCAATTGGTGGGCCACCCGCTTGAGGCTTTCAACCTGGGGTGAAAGGTTCTGTGAGTTAGCTCGCGATTACAGTTGGATCAGTCTGAGATATTGTAGGTCTCGTTCGTTGACTGCCTGTCCCATCGGCTCCTACCCCACTCCACCCGTCTCTACCTAGCCGAGGGTACCACTAGGTTAGGGATATTAGGTATAACAAGCAAAAAGACGAACAGAGGCAAATTTCCTATCCTTCCCCTGACTGCCACCTCTCACTTAGCCTTCCCAACATTGGGGGGAGGGCACCTAGGCTCTGTCCCATCCCCCATGGAACGTTCCCCTCTGTCTCGGAAGCACAGACTGCAAACGAGGGGTTTCCCCCTTTCCCGTGGGCTCGCAAGGTTTCTAACTTCCTCCAAACCTCCCTCCTCGCTCCGAAAAGCCCCGAGGAGAGGACTGGAGAGGAAGCAAGCCGCTAGTGTGCTAAATGAAGACCATGTGTGAGGATGGCGGCATCAGAGTACAAGCGGCCAGGGAAGGGGGTGGTGAAGGCCGGTACGCGGCCCCTGGCTCCAGGTCCAGGCAGCCTGGGCTTTAGGGACTCAAAGCCGCAGCGAAGTGCTGCTAGGCTGGCCTGGTGGCTGGCCACGGGTGTGTGTGTGTGTGTGTGTGTGTGTGGCTGGCCACGGGTGTATGTGTGTGTGTGTGTGTGTGTGTGTGTGTGTGTGTGTGTGTGTAGGATCTGCCGCGCCGCGGGGGGCGGGGGCGGGGGCGGAGCCCTGACTTCCTGGGCCGCAGCTGCGACCCAGGGCGCAAGAGCAGATCGTGCTCCGCGGCGGCGGTGGCTCGGGCCCGCCACGCTCGCAGCTGAGAATCAACAAAGGGAGGCGGCAGGCGAGCGGGGGAGGGGCGCGTCTGAGCGCTCGCTGGCTGCTGTGGAATAATAAAAAATAATTAATAATGATAATAAGAGAAAAATCCGCCGGCTTTCTTGGCACTGGGTTTCCGTGTGGCTGCAGCGGGAAATGCGCTGTCCTTGACGCGGCCTCTCCTGCCTAGTCTGCCTACCCCTCCCCCTTCCCTCGCCCCCCTCCTCTTCCTGGGAACCGGGAAGAGAAAGGTCTGCAGCTGACAAATATTATCCATTCTCCCCATCGATCGCGGAGTGTACAGATGTGAGCGCTTGATGTGCCCGCGGAGCGGCGGATCCTCCCTGCTCGCTCGCCGCCCCCCCTCCTCCCCCTTTGTTCTCCTCCCCTTTCCCTCTCTTTAAATAGATTTCAGGGCGCTGCCTGTTGGAGAGCAGCTGGCGATCTCTCCAGAGAGAGAGAGAGACAGGGAGAGAGGAGAGAGAGGAGAGAGAGAGAGAGAGAGAGAGAGAGAGAGAGAGAGAGAGAGGAGAGAGAGAGAGAAGCCCGAGGTGTCCTGTCACCAGCCTCCCCTCCCCCACCTGCCCTTCCCGCTGTGAGCCCACCTCCCCTTTTTCCAGTTTCCAAAACAGAAAACACCAGGAACACACACATCCACTGCATCGCGAACCTCGGAGCCTTGCGCTGTCTCCTTGTTTCTATGAGGAAAAGGAGAAAAGCGCAGGGAGGTAACTTAGCGCCATGGCAGAAGATCCGAGGGTCGAGGTCTTTCCTATGCAGCAGCTGGGACAGTGCCCGGGTCACGCTAAGAGGGTACAGTTTACCCATTAGGGATAGTCAGACAAGGCGGCCCTTTTATTCCTCTTTTGCAAATGGCAGATTAAGCCGGCAGCGCTCGGCTTCAAAGGGGCCCGGCCGCTCTGCAAAGGGTTAACCCTTCAGCCCATAATCGCAGACACGCACACACACTCACACGCGCGCACGGTGCGCCCTCCCCGCTCGCCGGAGCGCCGGCCAGGGCCCGCAGTGCACCCGGGGCTGGGGGAGTAGCTAGGGGGAGGGGCGGGCTTAACCAGGCCGCTCGACTGAGCTGGGCCACCTCGCCGTCTGTCACTTAAATGATTGTCCTCCGCTCCGCTCAGTGCGGTCCGTACGGGCTGTTAACAGGCAGTTGCAATCAGTTTCCGAAAGGTCAGCCAAGGTCCTCCGGCTCTCGCAGACGGAAGGCATTATGAAACCGCTTTTGTATCTGCAGGCACTTTAGAAAACGAAGCAAGGAGGGGCTCACCCCAGCGCCACTGCTGCTGGGAGCCCTGAGAGGGTCGTGGGCGGCAGGGAGAGAGAGAGAGAGCCTGCACCCCTGTGCACTGGGCTGGGCAGCGAGGAAATCACCAGCCAAGTGACCTAGGCCCTTCGTGTTCCGATGGGGAAGCGGAAGGTGGGCAGGCTATAAGGGAAAGAGAAATGGGAGGAAGTGGGAGAGACGTCTTGGTTCCCCTCTTCTCCCTGCCTGCGACCCACACGCGGTCCTGGACCGAGGTGGGTGGCCTTGGGGACCGGGAGACCCCACTCTCCTGACAAGCGTAGGTGGAGGAGGGTGGTAGGGGGAAAGACCCTTGTAAAGAGAGCGAATCCCCGCGCGGTGTCGGAAGACGCTGCTGCCGCCGCCGCTAGAAGTCGTCCATCAGCAAGCAGTCCAACCTGCCAGTGATAATGTGCGATCAACACCAAATCACCCCCGCCAGGCGCGATCCATCATCGCAGCGCGCCGCAGGCCCGTGTGAGCCTGACTCGTGGCTGGAGGTGGGGAGGGGGCGGCAGAGCAGGAGGCGGTCATCCAGTAGACCCCGAGCTCTGCGCACCTCGCTGCCCCTCCTGGAGACGTGCACCTTGGTGTTCATAACTCTTCAAATTCCCCCAGCTGCCGGGGTGCAAACCCTGTGGCTCCGGAGTTCCGGGCACGGTCACTTAGGAGCCGGTGTGTGTCCTCCACGCCTAGTTACTCTGGTCACACCCAGCAAAGCCATCCTTTCCTTGGCTCTGCCCTGCGTGTCCCCTCCCCCCTCCTTCGAGAAAGCGTAGCTGGCGGGAAATTAATATTTAATATCGTGAAATTGATTAAAGGGCTGGAAGCGGCGATGGGGTGGGGGAAGGGTTGGGTCTCCGAGCATAATTAAAGATCTAGAAGTGGTGGCCGCTTCTGGTCGGCTCTTGCCCCACAAGGCCTTTGTGAGGCGGGGTCGGGTGGGGCTGAGACAGCAGTAGCCTGTGAGGCCCTGGGTTCTGGCACTCGCTGGGGGTCGGGGGGGGGGCGCTCTTTGGGAAGTCTGGGAGTAACTTAAGCTCACCTAGGGGGTTACTAGGAGAACCCAGTCTCCCTTGCCTGCCTGCATCGTGGTCCCTTCTTGGCACTGGAGCCGAAGGGTCAAATGTTCGGGTCTTAAAAGTTTGCTAGGTACAGAAGCCCCTTCCTGGTCACGACGTCCTGTTGCTGTCTTCGCTCTAGGCTTGTGAACGGAAGACTCGGACCACGAAACTAGGAACTCCTAAGGCGGGGCTTGCCCGGGGCTCCGCCGCCGGTTCTCTCAGGCCCAGGCCCTACACACTGGACTACTCACGCCTGGGGCAGCTTAACTCGTTCAGCTGCGCTGCAGATGGGGCTTGCTGCTCCGGGCTGCTGTCTCCAGGGAGTCCTCACCGAAACCAGCTCCGCTGCCAGGCTAGATGTTTAAAGTTACAGTGCTTCCAGGGAGAGGCTGGGTTGAACAAGGGCTAAGGGTTGGTGGTGCAGGGGAGGTGGCCAAGGCACCTGGAGAGGGCATTTGGTAGGTGGAAGGGCAGTGGTAATGTCTTGGCTCTGGGAAAGCTTTCAAAATACGATGGTTGAGCCCACCATGGTGAGGCACACCTTGAACCCCAGCACTCTTGGGAGGCAGAGGCAGATTGATCTCTGAGTTTGAAGCCAGCCAGGGCTACACAGACCCTGTCTCCAAAAAGCCTAAATATATATATATATATATATATATATATCCAATAGTTGGTTCCAGTGGTGGCATGAATCCAACTCAGAGGCCAGACTCTTGCGTTCATGGACTGTTTTGGACTTTTGTTTTTTGCATATGATTTATTTATTTATTTATTTATTTATTTTTGGGGTGAAACTATGAAAAGCATCAAGTACATAGAGGGGAGAAAGCACACTTGGAACACAACTGGCAACATCATTGATCCGAGTCAGGCAGGAAAGCCTGAGGGCCAGGCTGGCTCCAGGCCCACTGCAGGAAAGGTCAGGACCAGAGAGGGTTTAGCTTTAGCCTAGGGTTTATTGCTGTACTTGAACAAAGTGCTGGAGGCTGCCTAAACTGGGCCAAGAAAGGCAATTCAAAGGGGTAACCGCTGTAGAAGCAAAGAGGAGCTGCTGTGGCTGATGCAGGAGGTGGGTGGAGGAAGTGTTTTCCTTCAGAATAAGAAGCAAATGTTATGCAGAACGACTTCATCAAAACAATACCCCAAACTTCACGTTCAGCCTCTTTTTTTCCAGAGCTGATAATGCTACACGCAAACTTGAGACAGAACCTTGAGATGGTAGGAGGTGTCAGCCTACAATTTACAAAAGGTAATAAATAGGCAAAGCTTTTCTGGGTACTTTTGTTCCCTCCGTTGAGATTCTACCTGCATCAGGCCCTCCCTGGTTAGGGGGGGGTGGGGGGGTGGTAAATCCTGACCTCTGAACCCTGCCCGAGATCACTCAGAATGCAAGGCATTCATCAATGCCATTTCTAGTAAATTGGACCTAAGGTTTCTTAGTGTCCTAAGGAAGGCAGCCTACACAGCGCACATACCGATGTCAGAGCAAATGCGGGGAGCGGCACTTATTCTGTAGCTTTTACTAGATAATACTATGGATGTTTTTCAAGACATTTCTGATGACTTCAACAGCTCTGGGTACTTTTGCCAGGCGTGGTGGCGCACGCTTTAACCCCAGCACTCGGGTGCCAGAGTCAGGCGGATCTCTGTATGAGGCCAGCCTGGTCTACAAAGTGAGTCCAGGACAGCCAGGGTGCACACAGAAACTCTGTCTCGAAAAACAAAAACAAACAAAAAAGGGGGGGTACTCTTTAGTGGCTACGAATATTGTGGAATTATGCTCCTTGGTTGAAGGAAATGCCTGGAGTATGAGGCTTGGACCCAGCAGTCCCATGCTTAACCTGGGATCCAGCATCACATTCCTTGCCCTAAGAGCAGAGCCCTACCTCCTCCTAACAGGAGTCTCACCGCCCTGCTCACAGTGTGAGAAAGTATTCTGCTCTGACGTTGCGCAGTGGAGCTGAGGAAGCGGAAGAACTGAGCCCCCGGGTCGCTCCCGCCGGAGGACAGAGTGCTCAGCGACGCCGGGCTGGGGGGGGGGGGCCTGCAGCCACCGCTCTCGGGCGCCAGTGGCCCGCGTGGCTGCGCGCCCGCCGCCATCTTGACCGGGAGGCGCGGGGCCGAGCTGCCCCGGGCGGTGACTCCGCAGAGCCTGGCGGAAGGGACCTCGCGGCCGTCCCCAAGCTGCCTGTGCCTGCGAAGCGTGACGCCTGCGCTCCCTCTGGAACCCCCTCCCGACCGCGGGCCACGTGGACCCTCTCCCCACAGGCGACAGAAGAGCGGCGACCCTCAGTGAAACCGCGGCGGCGTGCGAGCTTCCCTCCCCGAGTCGCCAGCGCGGGGGTTTTAATTCCAACTATCTACTTCTTGTTCTCGGATACCTGAGGTGGCTAGCAACTCTGGGCACACAGTGCTTGGTCCCCGTACCCCGGAACTTGGGCTTCTGTCCTCAACTGCAGTCCACCTAGCCAGCTGCGAGGGAGGGGGAGGAGATGTGAGGCCTGCTGCAGAGTCCCCAGCATTCAAGGGCTTTCCAAGGCACGCTCTCTCAGGACAAGAGAGGATTTCAAAGTAACCACGGTTTACAAGGGCCCTTGATTGTAGAAGGATGTAACTTTATGTGTTCATTTTTTTTTTAAGGTGTAAAATGCGTTGAAGGAAAACTTGCTAAGGACTTAGGGGAATGCAGGAGTGCAAAGGTGAATTTTTTAAAAGACACCTCGGATCTTCTAGCGATTTACAATCTTAGTGGAAAGGTAGAATTGCAAATGTCTAGACACAAGTAAAAAGGAATGTGAAATCGACGTAAATCAGAGGCCTGGGGGAAGGATCCATTAAATTATTTTTTAAATCGCCTTTATTTCTACAAGTGGAGATCAGTGCTGGGAAAGTAATGGGGAGTGCAGTGGCGCCCGCCTTTAATCCCTGCCCACGGGAGGTTGTTCTCTGTGAGTTCGAGGCCAGTCTGGTCTACAGAGCCAGTCCAGGATAGCCAAGGCTACACAGAGAAACCTTGTCTGGAGAAAAAAAAAAAAAGATACTAATTAGATGGATAGTTACAAAGTTCTAGGCAGTAACAGTCATTACTCCAGAAGGGCTACTGTTTAGGAAAAAGGACGAAAGTTTGTTTAAACTACCGGAAACACACAAAAAAAATGAGAAACTCTGGGTTCACTGCAAAGCTCCTGACACTGAGTGAGTGTTAAACAAGCAATTTTCAACAACAACAACAACAACAAAAAATTCCGTTTGAAATCAGTAAAATTCCCGCCCAATTTAATTAAAACTAAAAGTTGTAAGACAAGAAAAGTAACATGGGACATGGTGGCACTTAGGAGGCTGAAAGATTTTGATAAGTTTGAGGTCACTCATAAACCGAGTGCTAGGACAGTGGCTAGCACAAGGATAGGAATATTAATTCCACGGGGAGGGGCGGGGGGGGGGAAGGGTTGGGGGACAGTGTTGGAGTAGGGGGTGTGATCTCACAAGATGTGGCTGGAGAGACAGCCCAGCCCTTAGGACTAGAGGCGCTGGGTGTTCCTGGCACTCATTTTGGGCCAGTTCAACTTCTGCTCTAAGGGGCTCTGAGGCTCTCTTCTTGTTCTCTGTGAGCACTTGAACCTACATGCCTACACACACACACACACACACACACACACACACACAAAAGCCATGAAGGAATTAGATGAACTTCCTGTTCCTGGTCTAGGTATTGCTGGCTATAAAGGCAGAATAGGCATTTAAGCTGGGCGGTGGTGGCGCATGCCTTTAATCCTAGCACTTGGGAGGCAGAGGCTGGTGGATCGATGTGAGTTCAAGGCCAGCCTGGACTACAAAGTGAGTCTAGGACAGCTAAGGCTACCCAGAGGAACCCAGTCTTGAAAAACCAAAAAAAAAAAAGAATAGGCATTTAAGTTTAAATTTGTCCTTCTCTGGAGAAACATTTATGGATTTACGTCAGAATACCTTCCGTTTCAAAGTTGTGCTCATTTGCGTATGGTGCAATTTCAGGGACCTGAACCCAGTGCCCTGTATGTGCTAGGCACACTAGCACTCTCTGAGTTACTCCAGCTCCGTCTTGTGGCTTGTGGGTCACAGGGAATTTAGAGGGATGTCAAACTCTACTGTACCACCTTGTGAGAGCTTATCCTCAAATACTTACACCGAGTACACATAGGCCTGGCATACCTTTAAGGCCACCTTCAAAACCAAAGAAACTATCTGCCTCATCCCAAAACATCTCACCTTACTTTCAAAACCAGACACTTAGGTAAAGTGATATACCTATCCTTGCTCTCCCCCTGACACACACACACACACACACACACACACACACACACCACACATACACACACACACACACACACAACTCCACCCAAGAGCATTGAGTACTTCCCATAAATTAAGAACACCAAGCCTGGAGTGATGGTGCACGTCTGTAATCCCAGCACTGGGGAGCCAGAGGCAGGCGGATCTCTGAGAGTTCTGGGCCAGCCTATAAAGTGAGTCCAGGACAGCCAGAGCTACACAGAAAAACCCTGTCTCAAAGAAACAAACAAAACAAAGACAAAGACAAAAACCAACCAACCAACAACAACAAAAAAAAATCAAGGTCAGCTAGAGAGATGACCAAACAAAGACCCAGCAGAAGGGCCTGCTCCCCTAGGAGCTAACCAACACTGCTTTGGCTAGTAAAGCCATCCTTGCCTTCCGTCCCTTCTTTTTCTTTCTTTCTTTTTCTTTTTTTTTTTTCTTTTGGTTTTATGAGACAGGGTTTCTCTGTGTAGCCTTGGCTGTCCTTGACCCGCTTTGTAGACCAGGTTGGCCTCGAACTCACAGCGATCCACCTGCCCCTGCCTCTCCAAGTGCTGGGATTATAGCCGTGCGCCACCACCGCCCGGCCACGTCCCCTTCTTTATCAGAGACAGAGTAGGTTTCTCCTTTTGCTCCGACTCAATAGGCTATTTGTTAACTTTGTAAGAATTAGAAAAAAAAAGAGGCTGGGGATTTATCTCAGTGGCCCTGGGTTGGGTCCTCAGCTCTGGGGGTGGGTGGGTGGGTGGGTGGGAGAATTAGAAAAAGGTGCCCCTGGCACCTGAACCCCAGTCCGGACTCTCTGTCCTGGCTGTGGATCATTGTGAGGCACACAAAGCACACAACCTGATAGGGTGACCCTGTCTGAGAAGCCAGCCACTTCAAGGGCTACCCTCAAGTGGAGCTTAGTTCTGACACACAAGGTTCCTGCTGAATCGGAGTTTCTTTGGTTTCTAGGATAAGAACTAGCCCGGCAGACCCTGGTCACCTTAAGGGAGCTGTGGAAAACCAGATCTGTACTGGCAAGTGCCTGTGAGGGCAGCAAAGGAGGTGGGAGGTGGGAGGGGTCAGAGTTCACCTATGGCTTCACAGTAGGTAAGGACTTTAGCTTTCACTGAGCTCTAAAAACATGAGCAGCGAAGCACCCAGAAAGCCTTGCTGAAAATGTTATCTTTAGCAGGGCGAGAGACATGGCTCAGTGGTTGAGTACTGGCTACCATACTCATATCTGGACACTAGCCCAAAGGGCATGTCCCATGAATGTCTTCACTTACCAGGAAAGTGGGACAGAGGGGAAGACTTCCTATTGGGACTCGGGGTGAGAGAAGCATGGGAGAATGGGGAAATAGAAGGATCCAGAGGGTCCTAGAAACCTACAAGAAGAACATTATGACAGGTGGATCTGGGCCTGGGGTCCTGCTCAAACTATGGCACCAGCCAAGGACA
>OU015760.1:14396849-14404287 GCA_907169655.1 Acomys percivali | reverse complement strand
ATGTTGCCTGGAACAATGGAGGACTGTGGCTGCACATTGCACCCCAAATGGCAGGTGAAAGATAATAGCAGCCATGGGCGTCTCATCCATTACCTATTCCTTTTCAATGCTGAAATGCCAGAACACTGTCTGACCTACCACTTGGTTCTTCCTCAGTCCTTCCTATGCTTGACAAGCTCACAGAGAGAGCTGTCTTTTGATATTTTCTGGGGGTTTTTTTTTTCTTCATAAAATCCATATTTGCCTTATAGCTGTATTTCTTTCACCCTGGCCTAATTTTAGCTCTCTGCTTCCCCCTGCCCCCCGGATAATTCATGAGGTCTCTGGAGGGTATAAGTATCCTTTAGAAGGTAGAGGACTCTGTTTAGAGCCACTGCTAATTAAGCTTAGCTCTCAAGAGTGCCTGCTGTGACATTCCCCCCCCCACCCCACCCCATGGTCACAAGTTCTTTGCCACTCCTCCTGAGGGGTACAGTTTCTGTCCCTTCCCCCTGAATTTTCATGGGCTATGACCCCAGTGGCAACCAGTGAATATGACAGGAGTGACACAGCATGACTTCTGAGGGCTGCTCAAGTTTCAGCCTTAGCTGCTGGAGTACTTATTCTTGGTACCTAAGGTGCTGCTCAAGAACTCTGTCTGCCACTTCCTTTAGCCACCATACTCTGAAGAAGCTCAGGCCCCAAGGTTTTGCTATGGTATGTAGCTCAAGACCCAACCAACAGCCAGCCATAAGGGGGAGTGAAGATGCCACCACATAACTCCAGCAAACTGCCCCCCACCCCGAGCTGTTGAGTCTTTCCATCACAGTCTGTGAGCAGAATTAAACTGCTTCTATGTTCAGAACCTTCCCTGCAACTGACATGTTTCAGGAAAGGTCCATTTCACAATGCCTTGCTAAATCTGTGCAGAAAGGGGGGGACGGATTAAAAATAAAAGTGCGAAGCCATTGGACATGGTGGCGCATGCCTTTAATCCCAGCACTCAGGAGGCAGAGGCAGGCAGATCTCTGTGAGTTCAAGACCAGCCTCGTCTACAAAGAGAGTCCAGGACCGCCAAGGCTACACAGAGAGACCCTATCTCAAAAACACAACAGCAACAACAACAAAGTGGGACGCCAGGTGTAGTGGCGCACACCTGTAATCCCAGCACTCAGGAAGCAGAGGCAGGTGGATCTCTGTGAGTTCAAGGCCAGCCTGCTCTACAGAGTAAGTCCAAGACAGGCAGGGCTGTTACAGAGAAACCTTGCCTTGAAAAACCTATAATAAATAAATAAATAAATAAATAAATAAATAAATAAATAAATAAATAAAGCTGGGGAGCCGGGAGCAGTGGCATATGCCTTTAATCCCAGTACTTGGAGAGGCAAAGTCAGGCAGATCTCTGAATTTGAGGCCAGTTTGGTCTACAGAGTGAGTTCCAGAACAGGCAAAGCTAAACAGTGAAACCTTATTAATACCACCATTACCACCCCACCAAAAGAGAGACTGTGAGCTTGCTTGCTTGAGAGTGTAGAGATGGTTTAGAAATTAAAAGCACCAGCTCCATATCAAAAGATCCAAGTTTGATTCCCAACACCCACAGAACAGCTCGCAGCAGCCTATAACTCCAGTTCCAGGTCATCTGGCACTTTCTTCTAGCCTGTGAGAATACCAGGCACTCACGTAGCACACAGACGTACATGGGGGGGGGAGCATAAAAACAAACTTTTTTTTTTAAGTATGGGAGGTTTACTATTATCATTATTATTTTCCTTGTTTTGAGACGGTCTCAATACATAGCCTAGGCTGCATGGTGAAATCCCTACTTGTGTCTCTCAAGGGCCCAGATTACAGACATATGCCTCTCCGTCTAGCTCACAGCATTGTGATCTTGACAAAACCCCCCTGGAGGATACTGGCTTATGTCTTCCTGAGAGTAGCTTTCATACTCCCTCACCAAAGACCTTGTGTTCCCTCCTGACTTACAGTGGCTAACCAGCTAGGCAGCGGAGAGCAAGTACTTCCACTGCTGTTTTTGCTTTTCCATCATTCTCTTCCTTCCCCACATTTCTCTTGTCCTCTGTTGGCTGAAGATGCCTGTCTGTGCTTCTGAGATGAAAAGGCATGGCAGGTGAGCCAGCGTATGCTATTTCCTTCCTCACTCCTTTACAAACCCATACTTTTTTTTTTTATTATTATTCCCTGACCCCTAACAGCCCAACTAGTACCACCCCTCAACCAAGTGAGTTTCCTTTCACAGGGCTAGGCCCTCCTGCTGAGTCACAGACATGGAAGTCTGTGTACTCCTCACCTTTGCCCCAGCAGGCAACCCACTGACCTTAGTAGTCTTCAACCTGGCCTCCTTGGAGGGAACTGAGTAAAGAACTGCAAGACACAGGATGGGAAAGACTGAAGAGGACAAATGTCTAAGAAGGAAGGGACAGGAAACATCTGACTCAGGAGGCAGAGGCAGGAGGATTCCCTTGAGGCCAGGAGTTCAAGACCAACTTGGGCTACTTCGAAAGGTCTTTTCACTGGGGGTGAGGGCCAGACACTAGGGACATGGCTCGTGGTTAAAGCTCTCACCAGCCAAGTGTTAGGGGCTGGAGTTCAGAGCCTTGGAATCCACAAAAATGCCCAGTGAGCCTGATAGGCCTACCTGTAATTCTAGCCTCCTAAGGAGGAGACAAAGCCAATCGGCTAGGGAGACTAGCCATATAAACAAGTTTTGGCTTTAAGAGATCCTCTCAAAATGAGGTAGAAGGGCGGTTCACATACAAACACGAGAAAATGGGAGGGGGCACTCAAGCAAACTGGGGATATAGCTCAGTGGTAGAGCATTTGCCCACCACGCATAAAGTTGGCTCCCCATCACTATAAAAGAAAGGGACGATGGGCGTGGTGGCGCACGTCTTTAATCCCAGCACTGGGGAGGCAGAGGCAGGTGGATCTCTGTGAGTTCAAGGCTGACTTGGTCTACAAAGTGAGTCCAGGACAGCCAAGGCTACACAGAGAGACCCTGTCTCGAAAAACCAATCAAACAAACACAAAAGACGAGAAGGCTCTTGACAGACATTCACAAGGCTCGGAGTTTGATCCCCACTGTCACAAGTAATACAGCTTACAACGACGAGGGAAAAAAAAATTACCAAATGGTGGGTGCCTGGTGGGGACAAGGTTGGGGATACTAAGAAGTGGGAAGCTTTGGAACAAGCCAGAATTCAGAGCAACAGTCAAGAGAGGCAGGTGGCACCCACCCCTTCCCTGTCTAATGCTAAGGGATGGACTTGTCAAAGTAAAACACAACCACAATAGACGTGCAGAGGCCAAGGCTGAAGGGACACTTGTCTCCTAGACCATAGCTTCTGGCTACTCTTCTCAGGACAAGAGGCATAGCCCCCCCTGCCTGAAACTAAGACCAACTGTTAGAAAGCCCCCTTCCAATTGTTCACAACTTTGGGGCTGCCTGCCCTCAGCGCTAATCCACACTGAGAGGGAAAGGGGGAGACAAAGTCTCACACTGTACCCCATGTGGAGCTCACTCTATAACCCAGGCTAGCTAGCTCATGTAGTGGTGGGATTAGGTCGTGAGTCACCATACCCAATAAATGCACATTTGGAAACAATTCCTCCTCCTTTTCCTCTTTCTCCTCTTTTTTTTTTTTTTTAAAGTGGTGGTGAATGCAGAACACACACACACACACACACACACACACACACACACACACACACACACCACCTCATGAGTGAGCACCAAAGCCCTCGCTACTAAGCCACAAGTCCTAGATGCAATTCTCCTAATTCAAACTCCAAGCCAGCAAGACTTGGATTCATCGAGGGGTTCCAATCCCTGCCCCCCCCCACTGCAGTCCAAACACTCCCTTTTGTCCCCTCTCTCCTTCTTAAAGGACAACGGCAGGATAGTTGCTACGAGTTTATTATGACCTCCCTAGAACTTTCTGCATAGTGACTTCATCTGATGTTTTCCCAACCTTGTGAACATATGCCTTCTCAGGGCCATTTTACAGATGAGAAAACTGAGGTTCCGGGAGTGTAAACGCCGTTGGGGCAGAGCTCTGATGTTAAGCCTAGCTATATCTCACTCCAGAGCTTTTCCACCACAGCTTACTTTGCGCCATGGCCTACAGACAAATAAACCAGTTACTACCCTTGAGTTGGGAGTTTAAGTAGGGAGCAGTGGCCTAGGAAAATAGTTTGAGTATCTCAGGGTGTTCTAAGTACCTCAACCTTCTTTTCTTTTCAAAACTATTTTATTTCATTTTAATGAATGTGCATTGGTGTTAGGGTGTCAGATCTTGGAGTTACAGACAGTTGTGAGCTGCCATGTGGTTGCTGGGAATTGACCCCTGGTCCTTTGGAAGAGCATGGCGGTACTCTTAACCACTGAGCCATCTCTCTAGCCCTTAACCTTATCCAAGCCTCTCATATCTTCAGCACAAGTTGCTGGCTTCCTTCTTATGCCTATTTCTTTCTGTGGGGTCTGTACCCACACCTAGCAGCAACCTTGGCACCCAAACTGCCTTGATTGGGTAGGCTTTCTTGGCCTCAGAAGTACCAGAGGAGGCTGACTTAGTTGAGAAATAGGCTCAGGGACCCCACCACCAGGCAGGCTGATAGGCCCTCGCAAGGTTTTCATTGCAGTCTGTTAAAGGGCTTCGGGCTTCCTCTGATGAAAGGCGTTTAAGTGCATCTGGTTATGATTACAGGGGAGGAGAAAGCCAGGCGGTCTCTGGGGCTTTCTCCCAGCAGAGCTGGCTGCTGGGGAGGCCAGGAGGCCAGGTGTGGGGGCAGGCAGGAAGCAGAGGCAGTCAAGACCCTCCAACTCTCCAAAGCGCCTGACCCAGGCCTTGGCTCCATCAGGCGGGATTCCCAGAAACAGTATGGTGACTCACAGATGCCAGGCTCTATTGGGAAAGTCAAGTTCAGTGTTAACCTCCTCTACCCAATAGCTCTTTACTGACTTCTGCCCACTTCGATCAGGTCCCAAGAACCCCGAACCCCTCTGCTCCTCTCCCTCCGAGTACAGCCTTTTGCCTCAAGAGTTTCTGAAAGTGATTTAAAAAGAAGAAAAGGCCAGGTGGAGAGAAAACATCCTAAGAGAAACCGAACACTTTCAAAAGGTTAAAAAAAACAACAACAACAACAACAAAACAACTCAATGGATTTTCTCCCTTTTAGCTAATCTGATATCATTTCCCATAAAACAAAAGGGTAGACTTTAAAAATGGTCCCTCTCAGGATAATGGACAACCTATGCGCAAAGAAAAGAAGAGCTTAATGTGAAAAATAAGTTGTCCCAAGCTGCAATGTGACCTGCACCTGTCTCTATGTGGGCATTTAAAAAAAAAAGCTCTTGGGGGATCCGATGGGTTAAACACCGACTCAGTCCTAGAAACGAAAATGCATTTTCTTCTTCCCGCCCTGATTTAATCCTGCGGCGGCGTGTTATTATTGTCAAGTCTCTTCGCACCACCGTTTCTAAAAAGAAAACCCGTGGGTCTGCACGGCCCTCTGCCGCCTGCTCGACTTTTATTGTGCACGTAGCCGGGTCTGCGTGGATCCAGCACGTCGTGACTGTCTTGCAGGCACTTGCGGACACCCTCGGAATGGCATTTCGATCTGAGCTTAGGAGCATTGTCTCGGAGGACGGACACACGGACTCTCTCTCTCTCCCTCCCTCTCTCTCTCTCTCTCTCTCTCTCTCTCTCTCTCTCTCTCTCTCTCTCTCTCTCTCTCTCTCTCTCTCTCTCTCCTTAGCCAGCCCTCCTCGCAACCCATAATTAGAGATGACCTTTGAGAAAGGCAATTAAAATATGGTAATGATCGATGCGCTTGCTTGTTTCCAAAAAGGCAAATACGCAGGTGCTGGCTTCAGCCTGCTCCACCTGGCCGGGCCGGGGAGACTTCCTGTGGATCATGAATGAACTCTTTCTCCAGAGAAGCTTCAGCTCCCCGCTACCTACGCGAGCGAGGGTTCCACCCCCCCCCCCACCACTACTTTCTCTTCCCCTCCCCCACCCACGCTCTAGCAGCCTGGAGCTTGCTGACGGCAGCGGGGCTTTGTCATCGCAACGCACACATAGACACGCACACGCACGCACCGGGGCACCGCGGGACCGCGGCGGTGGCTGCTGTGTTGTGTCCTTCTTCGCCGCCTTCCTCTCCCCCGCCCCCTCTTTTAAATAGCTGCCCGGGACTCTTTCTTTCCATCTTTTTCCATGGGCCATGCTTGGCAACCGTGAGCAGTGTGGAAAGGGGCTTCCCTCGGGGTGCGGGATGGGCAAAGAGGACTCTGAACCAAATGAGAGGGCAGAATGCGCGGACACGGTGGCTTTGTTTTGCCCCCCCACCCCCGCCCCTGCCCTGAGGTCCGCAAGGCCCAGGCCAAGCTTAAGGCCCACGGGCTAATAGGCGCGTTGAAGCACACCAGCACTTCCCCAAAGTGGACCATGCTATACCTTCCCGAATTCACTCCAGGTTTGGACTGGGTGGGTGGGTGGGTGACGCATGGCCCCCCGCAGGGTCTCCCCCTGTCCACAAGTGGCTCTCCCCACCCAGACAAACTGCAGTGTCATTGTGGTGGTTCCTGTTGCTTGAGGCCTCGGGGTTGCTCGTACTTCGCGTGCACCCCACTTCTACACTGCGCAGGGGGCGAGAGGGAGGGGGGCCTCAGGGACCGGGGATCCCTGGGGACAGCCTGGAGAAGACACCGCATCGGCCTTCTTCCCGTTCCTCCCGCCTGCCTTCCGGGACCACGAGCACGGAGCCAAGGCGGCCTCTTGCCTTTCATTACCGGGCCTACGAAAGCAGCAGCCCAGGCAAATATGTAGCTATTAAAATTAATCGCCCTGCGTTGTCAGCTGAACATAATGCAAATTATTTATGGGCTGTCTGCGCAATATTTATCATCATGCAGGCTCCAGGCGCTTAGAGCCTTCTGGCCTACCCCGCCCGCCCTGGCCCGCTGAGGCCGAAGATGAACGCAGGCTGCAGGGGCCCGAGGAGAGGAGGTCTGGGCACCCGAATGGGCTTCCCAGGACGAGGTTGTGTGTCAGAGTTCCAGGCCCAGGGAGTCACATTAGTTTCTATCGCTCCTTGCTACATTTTGTGGAGGCCTACTACGTGCAAGATCCAGAGGCCTGCGAAACTAAGGGGGTGAAAACCACTTTAGCCAATTCTGAATCAGACAAGGTCAGAATCAGAGCCTAAGAGGATCTAATGCGGCTCAAATCAGTGGCCCAAGCTGGGAAACCCCAGTTCTACAAAACTGGGCTTGCACTGGGAGAAAACTATGGGCATAGCATGTGCCCAACAGATCCGGGCTCAATTGGAACAGGAATTCAGTATCCTCAGAGCCTTAAAACTTGTTTGGTGACCGCAGCTAACAGATTAACTGCTAATTGTCGAAATCCGCCGAGCGTTTAGTTTATCACTGCTG
>OU015760.1:14364349-14394349 GCA_907169655.1 Acomys percivali | reverse complement strand
GGGGGGGGGGGGGGGGGAGGGGGGGACCCGCGGGCCTGGGGGGGCCCCCCGGGCTTTGGCGGGGGGGGCGGGGGGGGGGGGGGGTAGGGCAGCACAGCCTCCCCCAAGCAAACAATCGCCGCGAGCTTTCGAAGCACCAGAACGAGCCAGGAAGAGGAAGGGAAAGTGAAGGCCCGTCGCGCGCTTGGAAAGCGTGTTTGTGCGCACGCTGGAGTGGGAGTGGGAGTAGGGGTTAGGAAGCTGGTGGTAACCGGAACCAGCTGTCCCAACCCAGACTGATGAACTGGGCTCTCCAGCCCCAGGCAATAGAGCTTAGTTAGCCCAGGGCTGAGCGCCTCAAGTGGAGAGAAACCGGGAGCTTTAGGAGGCGCCACGAAGCATCACCGGAGGAGCTCGGGAGGGGGTGTGGAGCGCGCCTGGAGCTAGGGAACCTGCACGAACCAGCCACCACTGCGGGTGGCCGTTTAGCTAAGCCGCACAGGACCACTGGCGATGGGTGATAAGGAGTTCCTAAACAATCCGGTACCCCCAGGCCCTAGTCACCTCCGGCGGACATGACCACCGGATGCTATGCGGCTAGGTGGGCTAGGGGCCTTTACACTGCCTCGCGTTGCCCTTTCTGTGCTGCAGCGTCAGAGCAGATTCTGGTACCATACTCTGGAGCTTTCCGTTGCAAAATAACCCCCCCCCCCCAAACGTTGGGCATCTCAAGCCACGTTTTCTTTTGGAGGGCTGGGGTCCAGAGAGTTCCTTTGAAACACCCCCGTAATAGAAGAGGCCACACAGCCCTCTTTGTGGTCAGCCCAGGGCCTATTTTAGGGCAAGGTGCTTAACAGTTCTGGCCCTTAGTGTCCTCACTGAGGCAAGGAAAGCGGTCTTAGTGTCCACCTCATTAGAGAACTGCTCTGAGGAGAACCTGGGGTGCCACGTGTCCTTGTTAGGATTTGGTTTCCCTTCCTATGGGAAAGGAGGGAGTAAGAAACACCTCCATGTTAAAGGCCCGCCAGGTCTATTCCGAGGCATGCTTGGGCAAAGTGGAAAGTGAAGGCAAAATGTCCTCAAACCGTCTCTGGAAACCATAGTCACAGAGGCCTGTATTGGTGATGTGAAAAAGTGACTTCCCTCAGCGCTCGGAGGCTCTTGCTCTGTATCTCAGTTGGGTCTGGGGGGTTTAAGACAATCTTCTCCCTCAGCCTCTTGAGTGGTAGGATTGCAAGGATGAGCTTGAAGGCCCGGTGACAATGCTTTTTAATGGCATTCATTTTGGTCTGGAGTAATGGCAAGTTCCAGCCAGGGATCCGACACACCATATTCACACTCTCCCTGCCACCTTAGAGGATACAGCACGGGCCTTCCAGCACACCTCCCCCCCCCCCCAGAAGATTCAAGACTACCTAGTTCTTGGAGAGGCTGGGGGAAAAGCCAAGTCCTCTGCCACTGGCGGAAGCATCTTTTACTGACACCCAAATGTAAGTAATGTTTATGTGATCTCTTACTATGTCTGGTAAGTTGGGGAGATGTGCGGGGGGGGGGGGGGGGGCGACAAAGAGCCTGAAGGGTCCACAACTCCTAACTTGACGTTGCTTTTTTTCCTTCTTAAAGACAAGGGATTCTTCATACATGGTTACTTGGAGGTAGAGTAAGCACTTAAAAGTGTTGGCCATGGCTGTGGCTCTTCGTAAATCCTTATCTGAGCTGTGGGTGCCAGGCTGCCAGTCCCGCGAAAGACAAAGAACACAGAGGTCTCTAAGGTTTGCTCCTGAGGGCTTGGGGTCACCTCAGGGACTCGTCCTGTATATTCTCTAATCTTTCCCCCACCCCCACCCCCCACCCCCCACATGCTGTGGCCGCCCTGCCTCTGAAACAATTCCTCAGGCCCAAATCAGAATTCCAATTCTCGAGCGCCACCCGGAGAATTCACATTTCCCCTCCGAGGCCGCGTGGTGCGGTGCGCAAGTGAGAGTCCGCACGGCTCTGTGTGGCCTCCTGCTGCCTGCACCCTGCAGCACATACGCAGGAAAAGAAAGGCAAGAGAGAAACGGGGGGAGGGGGTGCAAAAGCTAAATACAAACAGTCCGAGGCAAGAGTGTGGTAAGGAAGAAGCAGCGTCAAATAGAAACAACTGAAATAGTCTCTTGGAGTTCTGTTAATTAAAGGTTCTCAAAGGCGGTGCGCAATGGGGACCCCTCTACTTTAGAACACCATAGACGTGCCAAAATAATGGGGTTCAGCTCAGGCCCTCCAGGAGACATGTTTCATGATAAGTAAACAGCAAGGTTCGCATCCACGGATTAACCTGTTCTCATCCTATTTTAACCGACCCAGTGTATTTGATTGTGGGGGAGGGGATGTCGCCTGAAATACACACAGCGAATCCAGTATTTAACTAGGGTAAGTTCCCGTAGCTGCCTGACCACATTTGTTTGGTCCCTGTGAGACTCCACGTTTTCTAGCCTCAAGAGGGGCAGGCGGCCCTCATGGCTCCTCCCTCGGCGGTTTCCTGGCTAGGCGCCCATCCTCCCCTAACACCGGGAACAGAGACAGCCACATTAATACTCCCGGGCAGCCTGTTCTGACCTATACTGTCATTTTTTCCATCGGTCAGGATCAGGCTAGGGTGGGGCTAGCGCTCCTCCGAGGGGCTTTGCACGGATCGTTGGGTTTTCCCCGGCGAACTTAACACGAGGCAAAAGGGGCAGATGGAAACCAGGCCTCGGCTGGCCGGGCGCGCGTAAGCGCCGCACTCGGCAGCTCGACGCAAAGCCAGGGCTGGATTTCGAGGCCCGGGCCCTACGGCTTGCCTGGGCCGGCGAAATCCTCTCTCTCCAGGCTAAGCTAACATGTTCTCCTAATTCAGCCCATGAGACAGCAGCTGTGCGGCGAGAGGGTAGGGGGTGGGGGGTGGGGGGGTGGGGAACCCACAACTTTCCCACCAGAAAAGTGTGTGTCGAACAGGAGTGATGAAGGCCCACCCCGATTCCGTGCACGTAGCGGCACAGCATCTAATCAGTGTCACTGCCAGAAATACGCTTCCGCGGAGGGCGACATCCCCGCCCCTGCCAACCTGCGGCGGGGTGGGGAGGGTAGGGGTGTGCAAATGGCGTCTCCTGCCGTCCCAGACTTTGCTCAGCACAGGCTGCAGCAGACCCTGCAGCGAACTGAAGTGCAGCGTCTGGAACACAAATACGCCAGGGTCCCCGAGGTGTCCCTGGAGCTCCCGGGTCATAGTTAAAGGAACTAGTGCACCAGTCCTAGCTTCGAGGCTATTCTCTCCTCCCTCACCTCCGGAAGAGCCACCCTTCCTCAACTGGGCTGTGTGTGTGTGTGTGTGTGTGTGTGTGTGTGTGTGTGTGGCGGGGAGTACAGGAAACTTTGCAAGACAACCCGTTCTGTGCCTTCGCGAGAGGAACTGGGGTGGCTTTCTCGTCCCAGGCCAGCCCACACTACTACACACTCTGTCCAGGCCTCAGACCTGAGCATCGTGGACTCCCCTAGAAAGGGGACTATATTCCAGGGCACTGACGGATGAGGCCAACACTAAAGTGGAGAGTTCCCAAGGGTTCTGGCAGGCGGCCAAGTTTGTGTCCTTAACCCTCCCACGCAAGAGTATTACGCGCCACTTTGTGCAACTATGAGGCCCACTCCACTGGCCACGAAGCCATTCCTATTTTCAATGGTGCAGGTGGTTTCTCTCCAGTTCCACAGTCCCCCACAATGCTCTTGAGGATGCCCAAGAGTAGCTCTCTTCTCTCCCGGGGTATGGGGTGTGAATTCGTGCGCGCTACCGACTTACATTTTGCTAAGCCACCTCTGTCGACTCCTCCCCTTGCCGAGATAGCCCTGAGGACGCACCCTCCCCCCATGCATAGTGGGGCGCCCCTGGGACTCAGGCAGGGATGGCAGTTCTGGCCGTTCCGGGATTTGCCTGAGAGAAGAAAACAAGGCCGACGACCGCAAGAGCGGCGCCTCCTTGTTCGGGTCTCAGACACTCACGAAATCCCCGCACGGATCTCGCTCCCGCTAGGAGGGAGCCCCGCAGGCGTACCTCTGCCCCTCCAAGTGTCCCCCCCGCCCCCGGCCATCGTCCTCCTCCCACCCGTGCCGCACCACGCGGAGCTCTGAGCGCCCCGGCTCCCACACCACCCCTCCTTAAAGGCGCGCGCCTCGCGAGCTCGAGCTCCTGGTCCCCCTTGCTCCCGGAACCCCGACTCGGCTTCCACCTTGGGCTGCGAAAGCCGCCGCCCCGCGCCACCCTCGCCCGGCCGGGCCCTTGTCTTAGCCCGGCTCCCCAGCCAGCTGCACGGCCACCGCCGCACGTGACCCGCCCCCGTCGCGGCTTCCGCTGAGCTGCCTGTTCCGGAGCACAAACAATTTCTGCTCTGACGCGGGGTCTCTCGGGCCCCGGCGTCCTCTCCTCCCTGCCCCCCCTTCCGGGTACGAGAACTCAAAACAACTCGCTGACCTTAGGGTGGACTAGCTCCGACTTCCACGGACTCCGGCATTCTGTTCAAACCAGCAGCCTCGGCTTCTAAGATTTCACTCCGCGCCTGGCTGGGGGGAGGGGGTGATGCCTCCGGGAGGGGGTGTCTCAGCTCGAAAGAGCCACTTCACGCTCTTTCCCTTCCTCCGAAGTGAGTTTTAAAGACTAGCCGGCTGCCCCAGGGAAACTCGAGTAGCCGCGCGCAAAGGACCCCTCCCTCCGCGCCCCTGCACACTCCGCCTTGTCTACCGTGACCCGATTTCCAGGGTCAGCGGTAGAGGGCCTGGCCAGCTTCGGAAATACCAGCAAGCGGTGGTCTGTGGACCCGGGAGTAAGGGATGAGGTAACGGCTAAAAACTGATGGCTCTCACTCTCAATGCTCTGTGCTAGGGCCTTGCTTTGCAGAGCAGGAAACTGAGGCACAGAAAGAAAGGTCGTTATACTGCTGGTTCAGTTACCCTGCAAGTTATGTGAGAATGGGAACCCAGGTCTCTCAAAGTCCAGGTTGGTTCAACAGCCTGTAACATCGGTCACCTTGTTATCCAAAGTACAGACTCACCTAGAAAACCTAGGTTTTCGACACCTATATATTTGCATGGAGTGCACTCAGTAAGTATTGAAAGAATGGGTGTTCGAATGAATGATTGACAAACTCATTGATGGCAAGTGATTTTACAGAAAGCACTAACCATTGTTCTTCCTAAGAGGATTGTCTTGGTTGAATAAAACCATCACACCCCCCCCTTTCTTATTTTTCTTCTCTCTCTCTCTCTCTCTCTCCTGAATGTTTCCAGGTAACAGGAAATCTTATTCAAAAATATATTAACCTCCCATCCCTACTCTTGCCTCCACCCCTACCCCAGTCAATCATTCCTACAAACAAATGAAGTCACATTCTGAAAGCTGCTGCTGCCTACAATCTCTGTCTCTCTGTCTCTGTCTGTCTGTCATCATCATCATCTTCTTCTTCTTCTTCTTCTTCTTCTTCTTCTTCTTCTCTCTCTCTCTCTCTCTCTCTCTCTCTCTCTCACACACACACACACACACACCTTATTGTTTGTTTTGTTTTTTAAGACAAGGTTTCTCTGTGTAGCCCTGGCTGTCCTGGACTCACTTTGTAGACCAGGCTGGCCTCGAACTCACAGAAATCCACCTGTCTCTGCCTCCCTGAGTGCTGGGATCAAAGGTGTGCACCACCACGCCCAGCTGGCTTGTTTGTTTGTTTGTTTGTTTTTGGTTTGGTTTGGTTTTATAAGGCCATCTCACTCTGTAGCCACAGGCTGGTCTAGAACTCACAGCAACCCCTTCTGCCTCATTGTCCTGAGTGCTGGAAAACTCTGCAATGTGTTTGGTTTAAGATGATTTTGTTTTTAATTCTGTGTATATGTGTCTCTGCCTGTTTGTGTTTATGTGCACACAAGTGCCAGTGCCCTCAGAGGTCAGAGAGCTCATCAGGTCCCTCGGAGCTGAGCCTACAGGTGTTTGTGAGCCTTTCAGTATGGCTGCTGGGACTTGAACCCAGGTCCTCCTGCTGATGCCCTCTCTCTAGCCTATAGTTATTTTCTTTTATTTCTTCAAAGACCACACTACACAGCTTGCTTCAGAGCCGCAGTTCTCATCAGCTGAGAGGTCACATCTTCAGGAAGGCAGCCATCCACTTTTCACAGACAGCGCTGTAGTGCGGGTCCATGGGATGACATCTGTGATCTGGAGAGCTGCCACTGTACTCTATGCTTTCCTGTACTTCCGGTGGCCCAAGACAGGATGCAATTCCAAAACATTCTCATATTTAGATAGTGCAACAAAAACGCAGTTTCATACCATATCACACCCCAAAATCTAAGCAGTTAACCCTTCCATTTCCACAATTGGAGAGCCATGAAATAAGAGTAGGTTTCACTTGAAAGAAACCTTCTTTATTTAGTCTTACCCTGCAGCATGTATGAAACAGAGCAGAGAATGGGAAAGATGCCTGCTCTGTTTCTGATTATTATTGTAATCCTGCCTCCTCCTCCGCACCTCACTCTCTCCCTATCCACCCCTCCCTCTCTTTCTGACAGTTGTCTATTTTGGCTCATGTTCCTATGATTATTGACCAAGAAATGAAAATGTGTATTTTCTCTCTAAGTTACAACCCAATCTGGATTCCAAGGCTGAGGTTCTGGCTGTCTCTTTTACAGTCCGGTCTGAAATGCCCAAGAGGACCCTGTAACCTCAGTCTGAGGCCTATCCAGCATTGGAAGGGCCCAGAATTTTCCAAGGAGTCCACCAGCTGATGGTAGTTGAAAACACTCAACCCTTGAGTGGAACGGACTGTGGCGAGTGAGCACTGAACCGGAGGTTCGAGATGCTAATTTGATTTATTGTCTGTGTACAGCCTGGGGAGGAGAGAGGCTCATAAAAGTGTTCTAGGCTGGTCATTCTGAAAGTGAACGTTTATTTATCTGCAAAGCTGCCGAATGTCCCTGCAGGAAGTCGCGGGCTCGGCAACCCCTGACTGCACAGACAAAAGTCTCCCCTGCACACAAGGCCGCTTTGATTGTTCCCAACAGCTTTGTGCTCTCCCTGGGGGAAGAGGAGAGTCACAGAGGCAGTTTTCTTCCTCTTTTCTCACGCTGCAGAGGAAGTGATGTTGGGGAAACAGTGGCATTGACTTGGCCGGCAAACCACATCAGGCAGGAGTTGGGGAAAGCTCCAGGCAAGGTGGTGGCACTTCTGTGCCTCTACTGATCCAGGCCTGAGGAAACTGCAGCTGGCTTGGACCATGGGGACCATGGGGACCATGGGGTGCATACAGCTGGCATGAAGCAAGAGAAGCCAAACTTGGAAATCACTTCCCAGGGACCAGGTTCCCCAAGGACCTATGCGTGAGTTTTAAGCTGACCAGATTTATGAACACTTTTCACTCAGTCTTTTTTTTTTTTTTTTTTTTTTTTTTACAATTTTTGGGAGGTTCAGGGGGATGAAGAGAGGACTCAGATGAGCAATCATGAGGACTAGATTTCAGATCACAACACCCACATTACAAACCAGGCATCTCCACAGATGCAGGAAGATCGCTAGGGCTTTGCTGCCTTCCAGCTTAGCTGAGATTCAAGGCCCAGGTACAAGGAAGAGACTTTGCATCAGAGAAATAGGCAGAGTGATGGACGGCACAGCCGGGGCCCCATTAGGTTTTTCACATTCCCAGACAAATTTGAGCACCCATGCACGCACATGTTCGAATACACTTGACAGGAAGTCAGATGCATAGACACACCAATAAAAAAAAACAAAACAAAACAAAAAAAAAACCAGAAACATTTTAATTTGAGGAGTTGGAGAGATGGCTCAGAAGTTAAGAGTACTGCCTGCTCTTCCAGAGGAGCCGGGTTCAATTCTCAGCACCCACAGAGCAGCTCACAACTGTCTGTAACTCCAGTTCCAGGTGATCTGACACCCTTACAGCAATGCACATAAAATTAAATAAATTTTTTAAAAATTTAAAAAAGACATTATTTGAGCAGGGTATGGTGGTACACACCTTTATTCCCAGTACTGGGGACACAGAGGCAGCCAGATCTTTGATGTCCAAGCTAGCTTGGTTTACAAAGTGAGTTCCAGAATAGCCAGGGCTGTTACACAAAGAAACCCTGTCTCAAAATTTTTATTTATTTTTATTTTACGTGTATGGTTGTTTTGCCTGCATGTAAATGTCTATGCACCACATGAATGTCTGGTATTCACAGAGGGTAGAAGAGAGAGATACATTCTCTGGAACTGAAGTCACAGTCAATTGTCACATGGACACTGGGAAACAAACTCTGGTCCTCTGCAAGAGCAGCCAGTGCAGCCAGGGCGGTGGTGGCACACACCTGTAATCCCAGCAGTTGGGAGGCACAGGCAGGCGGGTCACTGTAAGTTCGAGGTCAGCCTGGTCTACAAAGTGAGTCTAGGACAGCCAAGGCTACACAGAGAAATCCTGTCTCGAAAAAACAAAAACAAAAACAAACAAACAAAAAGAGCAGCCAGTACTCTTAACTGATAAGCAATCTCTGCAGTCCTAAATGTTTTTAAAATCTATTTTATTTTTAGGGCTAAGGATGGCCCCTAGGACCTTGCCCGCGTTTGGAGAGCTCTGTATCACTATGCAACACCCCCTACTGCAGGTCCCTCACTTATTCTTTCTTTATTTACTGGGCATTTGTTAGTTCTTACTGTGCCAGACCTGGGTGTGCAACATTGAGCAAAAAGACACAAAAAAGAGGCATGTTATAGTGCTGCCCATCAAATCTTTCATGCTTTCTTGCCTTGGCATCTGACCCTCAAAACCACAAGGAATTTGACCCTCTTTCCAGGGTTTCTCTGTGTAATAGCCCTGACTGTCCTGAAACTTGCTCTGTAGACCAGGCTGACCTCGAACTCACAGTGATCCACCTGCTTCTGAATCCAGAGTGCTAGGATTAAAGGCGTGTACCACCACCACCTGGCCCCCACCCTCCCTTTTTTTTTCTTAAATTCACTGCTAGGTATGGAAGAACTGGGATAAATTCCTCCCTTCTGTATTTTATTTTATTTTGCTGTTGGGGACGGAAGCCAAGGTTAAGTATCTATTTACTATGCAAGTGCTCTACCACTGAGCTATATCCTCAACTCTACTGCCAATCCCCCAGTCTCTTTAAAGAAAAAAGTTGTACATTAAAGTGTGTGTGAGTGTGTGTGTGTGTGTGTGTGTGTGTGTGTGTGTGTGTACAGCACATCACTCTTGTGGAGGTCAGAAGACAACTAATGAGAGTCAGTTGCTTCTCCCCCTGAGTCCCAGGCATCAAATAAACTCAGGTTGGTTGTCAGAATTAGGGGCAAGCACTTTACCAGCTGAGCCATCTTGCTGCCCAATGCCCCCCAAATCCCTTCATAACACCCCCCCTTCCTCTGTGCTTCATTTTCTCTTCTGGAACAAGGCCTTGTGGGGCATAGTAGCACACACCTTTAATCCAAGCACTTGGGAAGCAGAAGAAGGCGGAGCTCTGAGTTTGAAGCCAGCCTGGTCTACATACAGTGTTCCCAGGCAACCAGGGCACATAGGGAAGATCCTGTCATTAATTAAAAGAGAGAAAGAGGTTGTGCTGGCTGGTGGTGTTATTATATAGCCCTGGACTGGCCTTGAAATGGAAGCAATTCTACGGAAATCTCCCAGGTCCTGAGATTGTAGACTCGAACCATCACACCGACCCTGCCCACCCCATCTCCTTTATTTTATTTTGTTTTTTGCTTGTTTTTATTATTACTTATTTCTTTTATTTTATGTGCAATGGTACTTTGCCTGCGTGTATGTCTGTGTGAGGCTGTCAGAGATTGGAGTTACAGACAGTTGTGAGCTGCCATGTGGGTGCCGAGAATTGAACCTGGGTCATTTGGAAGCACAGTCAGTGCTTTTAACCACTGAGCCATCTCTCCAGCCCACTTATTTGTTTTTTGAGAGGTTTCTCTGTGTAGCCCTGGGTGTCTTGGAACTCATTCTATAGACCAGGCCGGCCTCGAACTCAGAGATCTACTTGCCTCTGCCTCCGAAGTGCTGGGATTAAAGGCGTGAGGCATCACTGCTAGGTCCCACCTAGCTCTACTTAATTAAAAACAAAACCTGTATCTAATTCTAGCACCCACTACGTTGTTACAAACCCAGGCTGTCCTTGAACTCTACTGTATATTCCAGGATGTATACATCCCAGGATGGCCTCAAATTTGTGTATCTCTATCTTAATTTTCAACCCATTCTAATTTTTTATTTGTTTTAATTTGTTTTAGTTTTGAGACAGGGTCTCAGGTAGGTCAGGCTCCACTTGAACTAGATACTTAGCTTGGAGTGACTTTGAACTCCTGATCCTCCCAAGTGTTGGGATTACAGGCCGATTCTACCACACCCAAACTACTTTAAAATCCATCTCTGTCTGTGCCATCCGCTGCTTTAAAGCTAAAGTGTGAAACTGCAAAAAATAAAAAGGGAGGGAGGAGCTAGGGGTGCAGCTCAGTTGGTAGAGCATTAGCTTAGTTGATCCCCAGCACCCCTTAAAAAGAAAGAGAACGGGGAGCGGGGGCGGGCACCTCCTAGCAGAACCAGCTTCTTCTGAAGGGATTTCTGAGAACTCCTACCCTGTGCTTTCTCTTGCCCCATTGGCTGCCAGCAAGTGGCTGGCAATCTCAGTCACCAAGCATTGCTCTAACAAATTACTCTAGGTTGGAAGGGCTTAAATTAAAACCATCTATCCCTCACAATTCTGCAAGCTGGGAAGACCAAGGTCAAGGCACCGACAGGTCTGGTGGAGAGCCGAGAAACAAAGCCGGCTGTCTCTTATCTTTTTATAAAGATGTCAATCTGATCCAGGAAGGCCCTTGTGATCAGTTCAACCCCAGGGCCTCCACTTCCTGACTTTAGAGGTTAGGATTTTGACAGGAATTTTGAAGGGCCACCTCTGCTTAAACACTCAAAGACTATATAACAGTGTTAAATTTCTGCCCACGTGACAAAAAAAAAAATACCTTAAAAAAAAAACCTCTCTTTTGTTGTTTATTGTTCCTGGGGAAGGGAGGCTTGGGGGCTCAGGGCTCTGAGCATCCAGTGAAGGATTCTAGGGTACAGCACCTCAAGGTGAGCAGGAGGGACAAATAAGTACAAGAAAACAGGCGGGCCGAATTCACTTTTGTAACAAGGCAGCTTTTACCCACAGCCACCCAAGGTGACTTGCCCATTCGTTCCTGAGAGAGCAGTGTCACTTCCCAGTTACCTTTTGTTCAGCCCTACTCCCAACACTGAGGTTGCCTCAAGGGTGTTTCCCTTAAGCTTTGTAGGCCACCGTGAGACTCTCAGCAGGGGGATTCAGAGCCTGAGACTTGCCCTGGAAGCCTAGCTGCTCTTTTTCTCTATGATCTTCCAATCACCTTTCTTCTATGCCTGGTGTGACCGCAGGTGGATTTCCCTAACTAAAGAAAGTTCCTCAACCAAGCCAAACCAAACACCAAGCAAACAAAAAACCCTAGACTAGCAAAACAGCTCAACTGGTAAAGATCCTTGCTTAAAACTAGGCTGTGAGCCGGGCGTGGTGGTGTACGCCTTTAATCCCAGCATTTGGGAGGCAGAGACAGGTGGATCTTTGTAAGTTCGAGGCCAGCCTGGTCTACAAAGTGAGTAGAACAGCCAAGTCTACACAGAGAAACCCTATCACAAAAAACAAAACACAAAACAAACAAAAAAAAAGCAAAAAAGACTAGACAGTGGTGGCACAGGCCTTTAATCCCAGAACTCAGGAGGCAGAAGCAGGTGGATCTCTTTTGAGTTCAAGGCCAGCCTGCTACAGAGTGAGTTTGAGGACAGGTAGGGCTACACAAAGAAACCATGTTTAGAAAAATAAACAAACAATAAAAACAGACAACACACACACACACACACACACACACACACACACACACACACACACAGTTTTAAAAAGCAAAATGTATGCCAGACAGTAATGGTGCACACCTTTAATCTCAGCACTCAAGAGGCAAAGGCAGGTGGATTTCTGATTTTGAGGCCAGCCTCTGGAGCTGCAGGAGTTTCAGGACAGCCAAGACTACACAGAGAAACTCTGTTTCAAAAAACCAAAACAGATAAATGTAACAAAAAGTATACATAAAAAACAATAAGAAAAAGGTAGGCTTGCACTTCATACTAGTGGGTTTAAGGACCATCTTTACCCTTTAGTTTGGTAGGTGATATTGGGCAAGTTCATCTTTGAGTTTTTGTTTCTAATTTTTACATTTTGACATAGAGTCTGATGTAGCCCGGGCTGGCTTAGAATTCACTATATAGTTTATGATGCTTCTCCTGCTCAGTCTCCCAAGTGATGAGACTGTAGGCATGAGCCACTACCACAGTTTGAACCTTCAGTTCTTTAGCCTTAGAACACTGTTGGGACTGGGATTGTAGATTAATGGCAGAGCACTTGCCTATCCTGCACAAAGCCCCAAGCTCCATATCTATCATCACACCAAAACAAAAGAAAAAATTTCTGTTTATGTCCTCTCTCCTTGGTAAAACAACAGAAAACAAAAACAAAAACAAAAACTTACTGCAAGAAGGCATTTAGAAAATTTAATGTAACATGACTGGTGTCTCTTGTTAGTTTGTTTGTTTTTTAAAAGATTTATTTATTTACTTATTTACTTTGTTGTTTTTTGTTGTTGTTGTTTGTTCTTTGTTTTTTGAGACAAGGTTTCTCTGTGTAGCCTTGTCTGTCCTCGACTCGCTTTGTAGACCAGGCTGGGCCTGAACTCACAGCCATCCACCTGCCATGTGCTGGGATTAAAAGCATTCACCACCACGCCCAGCTTTGTTTGTTTGTTTGTTTTTAATATTTATTTATTTATTTATTTATTTATTTATTTATTACATACACAGTGTTCTGCCTCCATATACACCTGCACATCAGAAGAGGGCGCCAGATCTCATTATAGATGGTTGTGAGCCACCATGTGGTTGCTGGGAATTGAACTCAGGACCTTTGGAAGAACAGACAGTGCCCTTAACCCCTGAGCCATCTCTCCAGCTCCAGCTTTGTTTGTTTTTAAGACAGGATCTTCTGTAGCTCAGGCTGGCCTCAAACTCACTAGGGAGATAAGTACAACCTCACATTCTTTTTTTTTTTTTTTCCAAAAGCATCCTTTATTTAGGGCTCCTTTTTTTTTTTAATTTTATTAATTTATTCTTGTTACATCTCAATGGTTATCCCATCCCTTGTATCCTCCCATTCTTCCCTCCCTCCCCAACCTCACATTCTTGATTTGTGTGCCTCCAAGTATAGAATGCTGGTAAACTGGCATGTGTCAGGGCTGGAGAGATGGCTCAGAGGTTAAGAGCACCGCCTGCTCTTCCAAAGGTCCTGAGTTCAATTCCCAGCAACCACATGGTAGCTCACAGGCATCAACTGGCATGTGCCACTATATCTGACTTGGCTCCTTACTACTTCTTTCATCCCTGTTTCCTTCCCTCCGCGTCCTCTATGTCTGTCTTTTGCTTAGGCAACATGGCCTTATTACAGAAAACCAGGATTGCATAGGATTGAACAGTTAGCACTGGGGCCCTTCTCGCCAAAGATGAGCTCAACATTGGCAAAGTACCAGTTACATCACTTCCAATACTTGGCTTGGCATCCTCTTTCTTTCTTTTTTTTTTTTTTTTTTTTTTTGGTTTTTTGAGACAGGGTTTCTCTGTGTAGCCTTGGCTGTCCTAGACTCACTTTGTAGACCAGGCTGGCCTCGAACTCACATCGATCCGCCTGCCTCTGCCTCCCGAGTGCTGGGATTCTTTCCCATTCCTCCCCTTTGTATAACTGCTTCCTCCTCCTTCCCCTTTCTCACTCTTCTCTCTTCCTCTTAGAAGTTGGAGTCATCACTCTTTCACCACCAGCCAGGGTAACCCCAGCTTTACCTCCCAGCATGTGGCCATCTACTTCCAGAGTGGTCAAGGCCTTCACCCAACAGTGGCCTAGGGGGACCTTGTCTTCCAGAGGCATCCCGGCCAGAAGTGCAACTCGATCGTATAGGGCAATGCGCTCCAGGGAGGCTATATGAGCCTCAGAGACTCACAGACAAACCCAGATTCAAAAGCGGAACTGCACAGGCGGGATTGGCAGACACCGCCCTTGGGAACACTTTTGGAGACGGGCGTTTACAGTGTACAGTGGACTAATCAATCACCTGTGGTTGTACCTTTAGCACTGGGGAGGAGGAACAGATACAGTTACTGTGAATGTAATTCATTGTAACAAATACAAAGAGATAAAATGAACGGGAAAGCCCATCTCCAGTCATCATTGCGAGGGATGAAGGAAAGCCTGAGGGAAAAGGAAGATACAGAAAGGTCCTGGGGGGCAGCCGGGCGTGGTGGCGCACGCCTTTAATCCCAGCACTCGGGAGGCAGAGGCAGGCGGATCACTGTGAGTTCGAGGCCAGCCTGGTCTACAAAGTGAGTCCAGGACAGCCAAGGCTACACAGAGAAACCCTGTCTCAAAAGACCAAAAAAAACCCAAAAAAACAGAAAGGTCCTGGGAACATCAGCATCTGTAGCCTATCGGAGAGCAAGATCCTTAGGCTTTGGTGGTCAAACCCTAGTCCTTGCCAGGTGTGGTGGTACATGCTTAGAATCCCAGTGCAGGGAGGCAGAGGAAGGAGGAGGGTCATGAGTTCAATGCCAGCCTGGCCTTCATAGTTGTGCTTTGTTTCAAAAAACCAAAACCCCTAGTCCTGGTTCACAAACTTAGGAAACGTCTCAGATTCCTATGTGGGAGATATTAGAATTCAGTGGGTCTCAACCTTCCCAACACTGGGACCCTTTACTACAGTTCCTTGTGTGGTGGTGACCCCCAAACATTAAGTTATTTTTGGTCCTAGTTCATAGTTTTAATTTTGCTACTGTTGTGAGGTGTTGTGTAAATAAATATTTTGGGAGACCAGAAGTTTGTCAGAGGGGTTGTAGCCCACAGGTTGAGAACCACTGCTATAATCCCCACACAGCATTTCATAACTACCTGTAATTCCACTTCCAGAGGACCTAATGTCTTCTTCTGGCTGCTGGAGAGACTAGGCATGCATCTCATATCCAGTCAATCTGATAAAGGGAAAACACTCACACATACAAAAATGAAAAAAATTTAAATCTTAAAAAAATTAACCTTTCCGGGCTGGGTAGTGGTGGAGCACACCTCTTTTTTTTTTTTCTTTTTTTCTTTTCTTTCTTTCTGCCTTTTTTGGGGGGGGTTGTTGTTGTTTTATTTTGTTTTCTTTTTTGGGGTTTTTTGTTTTGTTTTGTTTTTCAAGACAGGGTTTCTCTGTGTAGCCTTGACTGTCCTGGACTCAACTCTGTAGACCAGGCCAGCCTCGAACTCACAGCGATCCACTTGCCTCTACCTCCCAAGTGTTGGGATTAAAGGTGTATGCCACCACCGCCCAGCATTCCATTTTCTTTTTTTTTTCCTTTCTTTTTTTTTTGTTGTTGTATTGTTTTTATTTATTAATTTATTCAGATTACAACTCAGTTGTTCTCCCATCACTCTCATCCTTCCGTTCCTCCTACCCTCCCACCCTCACCCTATTACCCTCCCTTAGGTCCATGTCCAAGGGGGATCTCCTCCCCTACTTTATGGTCACAGGCTAACAAGTCTTATCTTGGTAGCCTGGTTATTCTTTCTTTGAGTGCCACCAAGGCTCCCCTCCAAGGGGAGGTCGTTAAATACGGGGCACCAGAGCTCATGTCAGAGTCAGTCCCTGCTCGCCACATAACTGGGGAGGATGTCCTGTCTGTTGGCTAGATCAGAGTAGAGGTTCAATGTTTACTACTTGTATTGTCCTTGGTTAGTGCAATAGTTTGAGCAGACACCCCTGGGCCCTGATCCACCCGTTACGATGTTCTTCTTGTAGGTTTCTAAGATCCTCTGGATCCTTCTATTTCCCCATCTCCTATATTTCTCTCACCTAGAGTCTCAGTAGGATGTCCTCACATCTGTCCCAATCTCCTGGTAAGTGAAGACATTCATGGGACATGACTTTTGGCTTAGTGTCCAAATATAAGTAAGTATATACCATGTGAGTCTTTCTGTTTCTGGGTTAACTTACTCAGTATATGGTTTCTAATTTCCTCCATTTGTCCACAAATTTCTGGATTTCTTTGTTTTTTATCCATTTTTCTATATAAGGAGATTTAATTAAGTTGTCCAGACCAAAGTCAACGCTCAGGAATGGTATAGGTGGAGGCTGAAATCCTACTTTTAATACCAAATTGTGGGTCATTTAAAAGTTCACAGTTGATGCCAGGCATGCTGGCACACGCCTTTAATCCCAGCACTGGGAGACAGAGGCAGGTGGATCGCTGTGAGTTCTAGGCCAGCCTGGTCTACAAAGGGAGTCCAGGACAGCCAAGGCTACACAGAGAAAACTCTGTCTCGGGGGTGGGGGGGGGCAGGGGAGGAGTTTACAGTTGAGCAGGGCGTGGTGACTTTCCCAAGGTCGCAGGGAGAGACCATTAAGAAAAAAAAACAACTTACCTCCCATTCGTGGTGGTTATGCTTAGCAGACTTAAAAGAAAACAGAGATTCTTAATATTGAACATTTTCTCCCTAAGATCAAGAAGTAGGTCAAGATGCCTGTTGTAATCATTTATATTCATGATGACAGTAGCAGTCATAGCCACTGCAATCAAGCAAGAAAAAGAAACAAACCCATCTGAATTGGGAAAGAAAAGATGAAACACACTGGGCGTGGTGACACACAATTTTAATCCCAGCACTCTGGGTGGCAGAGGCAGGTGGATCTCTGAGAGTTTGAGGCCAGCCTGGTCTACAAAGCGAGTCCAGGATAGACAAGGCTACACAGAGAATTCCTGTCTTTTGTTTGTTTGCTTTTTTGTTTTTGAAGACAGGGTTTCTCTGTGTAGCCTTGGCTGTCCTGGACTCACTTTGTAGACCAGGCTGGCCTCGAACTCACCATGATCCACCAGCCTCTGCCTCTGGAGTGCTGGAATTAGAGGCGTGCGCCATCATTGCCCAGCAAGAAACACTGTCTTGGAAAAACAGAAGAAAGAAAAGAGAAGATGCAACTTAATTGCTGATGATGTGGTTACATTAAGTAGGAAGAAAATCCCAAAGAAACTACAATCCAAACATTATTAGACATAATTAAGAGTGATTTTTAGCAAAATCACTGAATTTAATGTAGAGCAGTTAGTTTCTTCCTCCCCTCCTTCTTCTAGATAAGGTCTCATGTAGGCCAGGCTAGCCTCAAACTCAATATGTAGCACAGGATATCCTTGAATTTCTGATCCTCCTGCCTCTATCACCTCAGTGCTGGGATTCTAAAGCTAGGGTACCATACTCAGTTTATGTGGTGCTCGAAGTGGGGCCCAGGACTTCTGGTATGCTAATAAAGCACCTTACCGGGTGGACCATGCTATCCCCAGACTCTCTTGTGAGGTCTCAGTGAGAAGGCTAGATCAGATGCTAAGGCCCAAGTTAGTTCATTTTCACAACTACTTCTTTGTGATATTGGCGATACTATATTCCCAATGTTCCCTTTGCTCTGCTTCTTCAGCACTGTCTTCCTTAGTCCCCTGCCCTCCTCTTCCTGTTCCTTTGGATTTTTCCCCCCAATTCTGTCTTCAGGTATCCACTCCTGTAAAGTGTTTGTGCTCAGAGCTCCGTGTACAAGCAATGCTGCGTTATGTCCTATGTGAATGTCGCCTCGTGTGTGTGTGTGTGTGTGTGTGCGTGTGTGTGTGTGTGTGTGTGTGTGTGTGTGTGTGTGTGTGCATGTGTGTGTACACCATCACACCCGGTCGAATAATTAATCATTTAAAGAAGCACGGGAAGCCAGGTGCTTCACTGGAACTCATCTCAGATGGCATCCTATCATTGGCCCAGTGTCATGGAGACCCTGTCCTGGATCTTCAGGATGACCCCTTCTTTCACACTTTCCAGCAGTTCGTAGATGGAGTAGATATTGGGGTGGGCCAACTCAAAGCCTTGGATCTGGACCTGGCTGGTAGTCGAGTTGATGAAGCCACCAGCTCTCCCACATCCACACCACCAGGGCAAGCTCTTCTGCACTGGCCCAGCCAGCTCACTCAATGTTGTAGCTGGCAAATGGTGGGCCAAGCTCTCCCAGGTTCATGACCTCGGGGCCAGCTCGCCCACACTTCTGACACTGGGGCTTCTTTATTTAGGACAGGGTCTCTTGTAGCCAAGGCTAACCTCAAACTCACTGTATAGCCAAGAATAACCTTGAATTCTTGATCCTGCTGCACTCCTTCCTTAGTGCTGAAATATTAGGCAGGTATCACCATGCCCAGTGTATGCAAAGATGGGAATTGAACCCAGGACGTCTTTATTCGTGCTAGACCAACACCCTAACAACTGAGCTACACTCTTCCTCCAAGGTTTTTGCATCCATCTTCCTTCTGTTCTGAATGCCTGGCCTTCTCCTGGCCATCCTTTAATTCTCAGGTACTGCCCTCTGGCCTGGGAACCCTCCCAGAATCCTACAGGCTGTCTTTGTTCTTCATATAGCACAAAAGCAGGCTGCTGACTTGGTTACCTCTCTGTCCCCTACTGGACTACAAGCCACCAAGGCCAGAAATGTCGTCCTTTCTGCATCCCTCTTGCCTTGCAGCAGGCACCCTTAGCCTTTAATTCAGTTCCTGGCATAAACGTTGGTGCTTTTTACACCTATAACTCACCCCACCACCCCTGTATACAGTTTCATCTTTCTCTACCTGGTTCTTAATCAATCAATGGGTCTCTCCAGCTTTATTGCCTATATCCAACCATTCCCGAGGACTTTAGGCAGCGAGCAGGTGCTTCCTTTCCTGTGAAGGTGTGTGAGTGACCGTATTTTCCAAAGCACTGATCAGGACACGTGATCTGACACATGTTTTAACACATGGGACAGAATATTTTAAAGCCCCACCAACTTGGCAGATTTGGGTAACATAGTTCCATTGTGGAGGTGGGAGGGGGAGTCAAGGACCACGGGCTCATTATGCACCCCCAGAGTGGGCAGAGCACTGCTTTCAGGACCTCTGCCATGTGGTGAGTGGCCCCCACAACCAGCCCAATACAGGAGTTGCTATCGGTGGCACACAAGCTCGAGTGATCAGAAGGAATAAGGACAAATTTGTGGCAGAAACAAGCAGTCATTAGGACCATATGCTCTAGTTCTAATCGATGGCTGTTAGAAGTAATTCCCCGACATTTCATTCATTTTTTACTGCCTCCCCTTCAGGGGCAAGAAGACCGGCGTTGTTAGGCTGCATTTATGGATGAGGGGACTCCGAAGCGGAGAGGTTAAATGGCTCAGCCCCAGTCCCCAAGTGAATCAGACACACAGCCAGCTTCGGATCCAGAATTCCGACTTGAGCTTCTATGCCAAGATCCCTCGGGGCACATTTCCTCTCTCATTTGCATAAATCATCAACATTTTTTTTTCCCCAAGCTTGTGCTGAGAAAGCCCCTTTTCAAACAGCGGAAACTCCCTTTGCCTTCTGTCGCCTTAGTTTTATTTTATGAACCAAATTCTTTTACTTCAACACGGAGACTTGCTATTTTCCCTTTCGTTGAGCCCTTTTCAAAAAAAGAGGTCGTGACCTTTGCTTCTACATGCAATGGAACCGGGTGAGCCCGACTGAATGAAACATGATCTGGAGCCCATATCAAGTGTAATTTCAACTAATGTTCAAAATACCATGCGGTTGGTTATAAATCTTGCCTCCTGGCAGGTTATCAGAAAACTAAGAACGGCTAAATGCTGCTACTAGGTTTGAACTCTGTGGGGTGGAAGGCATGCTTCCAACACGCGGATCGGATTCCTGGGGTTAGAAATCAGAAACTGGACATGCCAGGGCCACACAAGCTTTGAGATATTTCAGTTGGGAAATCTGTAAAAACTCCTACCTGACATGGCTGCTGTGTGGACCAGGCCTTCTAATTACTCACAGAATTACACAGTTTCAGGTCCTGACGGAATTCTTAGCTTGTGACCTCATGTGCTTCGCCGTCCTTAGGTGACTCTATGGAGGTGCCAGGGTGTGAGCCTCAAGTCTTGGGATCCCAGGGCATGAGCATATTGCTGACCCTCAAGGGAGGAAAGTCTTTGCTACAGCTTTGGTGAAAGCTTCCCCACCCTGTGACATTCCTTACATTAGGTAATCAAAAAGAATTTATGCCTGCTCTGGTTTTGCCATCAGGGGGAGGGGAAAATCTTTAGTAAGGTACATTTCAGCGTAGGTGTGTCTACTCGATCCTCTTCTTCTTTAGC
Source organism: Acomys percivali (assembly GCA_907169655.1). Lineage (NCBI taxonomy): Eukaryota > Metazoa > Chordata > Mammalia > Rodentia > Muridae > Acomys > Acomys percivali. The sequence continues at coordinate 14,374,053 of OU015760.1, read as the reverse complement.
GTACTTATAAGACCACTCAGCTATTAAGGCAGTAACGCTGTGAATCAGAAGTTTTCAGCGCAGCCAAACTCAGCCTTAGATTTCCTGTTGCTGCCTGTGCAAGTAGCTGAGGGTCTGCTGATCTCAGCCCAGTTCTCTTCCTTCATCTTAGGACAACACCTCTCTCTCTCTCCCCCCCCCCCCCCCCGCCTCTGCCACCCCAGCTCCCTTACAGTTACCTCAGCAAGTGTTCCAGCTCCATGCTCCTCGGCATGATGATACAGGACTAAGCCTCTGAAATTGTAAGCAAGCCCCTTTTCATAAGAGTTGTCTGGAAGCCGGGCGTGGTAGTGCACATGCCTTTAATCCCAGCACTCAGGGAGGCAGAGGCAGGCAGATTGCTGTGAGTTCGAGGCCAGCCTGGTCCACAAAAAGAGTCCAAGACAGCCAGGGCTACACAAGAGAAACCCTGTCTCAGAGGGGGAAAAAAAGTTGTCTGGTCATAGTGTCTCCTTCCAGCAATAGAACACTACGTCAGGGGGCTTAATGGCATATGTGTTTCTCCAAAGTTCTAGAGATTGAAAGACCATGACCAGGGTGTCCCCAGGGTTGGGTCTTCCTGGGGCCTTTCTCCTTTCTCCTTGACTTCCATATGCTTGGCACAGAACCTCTTAGTGTCTTTGTATGTCCAAATCCCTTCCTCTTATAAACACTCTAATCTAAATTAGATTGGATTAGGATCCACCCCCACCCCCACTCCCTCTTAACTATTCACTTCACAGTCTATATTTTTATTTCTTGTGTGTGTGTGTGTGTGTGTGTGTGTTGAGCATACGTGCACAAAATTTCTCGTGTGTGATTATATGTATCTCTGCAGGTGCACACACTCTTCTGTGTGTTTGTGTGTGTGAAGGCCCTAAGTTAATGTCAGCTGTCTTCCTAAGTAGCTCTTCAGATCTATCTATGGACAGTCCCATTATATAGCCTTGGCTATCCTGAAACTAATTATGCAGACCAGGCTGGCCTTCCATGCACACAACTCCATCTCCCTCTCTTTCTCAAGTGCTAAAAATAAAAGACACGTAGCTACTTTATTTTTTAAGGCAAGGTCTCTCTCATAGAACCCAAAACGTAGCAATTCTGGCTAGTCTAGCTAGGAACCTTGTCCTGGGGTGGGCCTTATCTGACTCCTGAGTGCTGGGATTACAAGCAACCACCGTACTTTCATGACTTTTCCATGTATTTTTGGGATCCGAACTTTGGTCTTTATGCTTGCTAGACAAGCAGTTTTTCTACCGAGCCATCTGCCCAGCATCCATCATCCTTTTAAAGGCTCTACTTCCAATTGTGGTCACATTCGGAGGTTAGTAGTTTAGTACCTCTAGTTGGAGGAAGTGAGGGGGATGAAAACTGCAGGTGACGGAGCCCAGTTTGTCACATAGTCACTCTTCTCAACTCCCTCTGGAGGTGTGTGCTTCCCTGTCCCTGGACTTTGGCCTTGGCTGTCTGACATGCTTTAGTCAATAGACTGTGAACAGGTATATTAACAGAAAAAGGCTTTACACAGGCTTGCCCCGTCTAGCCTGCCTTTTTGCTCTTTAGGCCACCGTGGAGGCCAACTCAAACTCCTGTACTTCTGGCACAGAAAGCTGAAGCACAGCGCTCAGGATTTTTGAGGCTAGCCTGGCCAAGGCCGTAAATTTGAAATCAGCCTGGATTGCATAAGTGAAATCCTGGAGAGAAGGCATGGAGGTGGGGGGATGGGGGGGAGAAGAAGATGGAGAGGAAGAAGGGAGACAAAGACTGGTCCTCAAAGCTCACAAGACCATACCTACTCCAACAAGGCCACATGTATCACCTTATCCTTCTAATCCTATCAAAGAGCTTCATTTCCTGGTTACCAAGCATTCAAATATCTGATGAGCCCATGAAGTCCATTCTTATTCAGACCTCCCCCACCACCCTCCTAGGCCCAAGTCAGTGGAATTTTGTTATAGTAGCTTGACTAGATTAACATGAACTGAAAGTCCCTTTGGGCCAAGGCCGTGCCTTACTTCCTGTGTGATTCCCCTCATATATGCAGTATATTACCTCATATAAATATTTATATGTATTTGTGGAATTAATACATGCAATCCCCCTCTCAATTTCAAAACCCAGAGTTGTTTTATCAGCCAAAATTCATGCTCAAAAGTATGCGAATCAGAGCCAGGCGTGGTGGCACATGCCTTTAATCCCAGCACTCAGGAGGTAGAGGCAGGCAGATCTCTGTGAGTTCGAGGCCAGCCTGCTCTACAAAGTGAGTCCAGGACAGCCAAGGCTAACACAGAGAGACCCTGTCTAGAAAAAACAAAAAGAAAAGAAAAGTAAAACGTGTGGGAATCAGGCCAGGCATGGTGGCACACATCTTTAATCCCAGCACTCGGGAGGCAGTGGCAGACAGATCTCTGTGAGTTCAAGGCCAGCCTGGTCTATAAGGTAAATCCAGGACAGCCAAGGCTACACAAAGAAACACTGTTTCAAAAAGCCAAAAAACAAACAAACAAACAAACAAACAAAAAAACTGTATGAGGATCTTGTCTATGCATACCTTTTATTCCAACACTTAGGCATACAGAGGCAGGTGGATCTCAGTGAGTTCCAGGCCAGCTTGGTTTACAGAAGGAATTCCAAGACTGTCTCAAAACATCAACAACAATGAAATACCAGACCAAAAATAAAAGAAAAAGAAAATCTCTTTTGTGAGATGGCCAGGAATATTCTATAGTAGTTTTATATTTCTTTTTCCTTTCCTTTTCTTATCTATCATCTATCTATCTAATAATTATTTATTTATTTTGAGACAGGGTTTCTCTGTGTAGGCCTGACTGTTCTGGAACTGGCTCTATAGACCAGGCTGGTCTCAGAGATCTGCCTGCCTCTGCCTCCCAAGCACCAGGACTAAAGGTGCCGCGCCACCGCAATCAGAGGACAGGGTTTTTCTTGTTTGTGGTGTTTCAGGTATAATTAGAGCCCCCTGCTAGTGCATGCTAGGCAAATATTCCATAACCAAACTATAGTTGGGCGGTGGTGGCGCACGCCTTTAATCCCAGCACTCGGGAGGCAGAGGCAGATGGATGGCTGTGAGTTCAAGGCCAGCCTGGTCTACAAAAGCAAGTCCAAGACAGCCAAGGCTACACAGAGAGAGACCCTCAAAAAATTCTGGATGTACTGGAATTTGTTGTGTAGAGCAGGCCTGCCTCTGTCTCCAGAGTGCTGGGATTTAAGGTGCAGGCCAATCATACTTGGCCTAAAAAATTCTTTTTAAGTAAAAATATTTCTTTCAAGATTTATTTGTTAAGATTGTGTGTGTGTGTGTGTGTGTGTGTGTGTCTGTGTGTGTGTGTGTGTGTGTGTCTGTGTGTGTGTCTGTGTGTGTGTCTGTGTGTGTGTGTGTGTGTGTGTCTGTGTGTGTGTCTGTGTGTGTGTCTGTGTGTGTGTCTGTGTGTGTGTCTGTGTGTATGCCATGTGTGTTTGGGTGCCCTCAGTCCAGAGACATCCACTCCCCTGGAGTTGGAGTTCTGTTCTGCTTTTATGGTATTGCTGGATTAAGATGTACCCTGGAACGGGAAGCAGCGGGCACATTGCTTGTCCTTGCCTGGGGAGTGAAGTGAGAGACTGACTTTGGTGGCACGAGTGGTGGTCGTTAATGAGGTTCCTCATCAAGGGAAGTGTCTCAGGAGGTGCAGTATATCTTGTGTATGACCAGGAGTTGTTGGGGCTTAGTTACAAGAGTGAGGTGGCCATGCGGAAGGCTGAGGAGGTGGTATTACCAGCAATGTATCAGTTCAGCCAGTACCTGTGCCAGCAGACGGGTCTGGAAATGCCACAGCTTCCAGCCCCTCCCAAGATTAACTTTCTGAACTTCTGTGACTCCCAGAACTTAGGCATTATCTCAGTCACGGCAGCTTTGTCCATGATAGCCTCCAAGGCCTGAGACTGCTCCAAGGAGGGTTGGGAATATGTGAAAGAACACAGCAAGTAACGGATGCCACCTGCTCCAGTGTTATGGGGAGGCAAGGCTGTGATGCCGCAGACTCAAACACAGTGGGGACGCCACTCTAAGGGCAGCTTCTAGCTATTGCTGGCCCAATAAAGGACTTGGGAATGGTCCCTGGGGGAAGAAGATCTACCCTGGAATTTTAGGCCCTGCCTGTCCCAGCATATACTGTCTCAGTGTGGATTTCTGGCTCTTGGTTTTTTGTTTGTTTGTTTTGCTTTGCTTTGTTTTGTTTTGTTGCTTTTTTGAGACAGGGTTTCTCTGTGTAGCATTGGCTGGCCTGGACTCCCTTTGTAGACCAGGCTGGCCTCGAACTCACAGAGATCCACCTGCCTCTGCCTCCCAAGTGCTGGGATTAAAGGCATGCGCCACCACGCCCGGCTGATTTCTGGTTCTTTTTTTTTTTTTTAATATTTATTTATTTATTAAGTATACAGTATTATGCCTGCATGTACTGCACGCCAGAAGAGGGCACCAGATCTCATTGTGGATGGTTGTGAACTACCATGTGGTTGCTGGGAATTGAACTCATGACCTCGGGAAGAGCAGTCAGTGCTCTTAACCACTGAGCCATCTCTCCAGCCCCTGATTTCTGGTTCTTGTCATAGAGAATGGTTTTCATCATTTTGGAAAATCAAACAGATCACTTAACCTGACAATTCTTTAAATGCTGGTTTAAAAATTTATTTATCTACTCTCATGAGTGTGTCAATGATGTGTGTGTGGGCATGCATACCACACCACACCTGTGGAGGTCAGAAGACAACTTTGTGGGACGAATTCTCTCCTTTTACCTTTATGTGGGTTTCGGTACCAAACTAAGGTCCTCAGGCTTTCAGGGTGAGCTCCTTTACCCACTGAGCCATCTCTCCAGAGCAGGCACTGAAAATTTTCACTATGAGAAGTGAGATTGTCGGAGGTGCCGAAGATACTCGTTTGGAGTACTTCCTGGGCTGGGGTTGTGGCTCAGTGGTAGAACTGTTTAATGAAGCACCCCACAGTCTGTCCCCAGAACCTGAAAACAAGGTTGGGAGAAATTCGCAGGCGCTAACTTCCATTGTTGTTGTTGTTGGTGGTGGTTGATTGGTTGGGGTTTTTTGTATTTCGAGATAGGGTTTCTCTGTGTAGTCCTGCCTGGCATGGAACTCGACCTGTAGACCAGGCTGGCCGTGAACTCAGAAAGCCACCTGTCTCTGCCTCCTGAGTGCTGAAATTAAAGGTGTGTTGTTACCCCCTGCCCCCTCCCCCCCTCCAGCTGGAGGTAACTTCTTACCTCTCATTGCTGTAGATGCCTAGGAGGTCTGTGTTGGGCTATCCTGGAGGTAGGTGGGCTTGGTCTTTGAGACATGTCCAACTCCTTTTCCTGATTAGGGCATTTGAAAAGCAATCAGTACACTGCATTTCCCTTTATTCCTGCCCTTGTTGAAAGAAATCTATGTGCTAGTTTTTTTTTTTTTCCCCTTTCCACATTTAATCATTGCTGGGGCACATATGGTAAATTAAGCCATGTCATTGCTTTTGTGTTGTGTAGCTCTTTTCACTATTTTGGAAGGGGGGGGGGAGTTCAATGGAGAAAATGTGGCTTTACACCAAACCCCAAACATCATGAGCCTTAATGGCAACCATGTGTTGTTCCTGAGATTAGCCACCTAATTCCATAGAAGAGAAGAAAATACAGTATCGCCTGCTTGCACATGGAGTGAGCCAGGGGCGTCTAAAGCTATCTGGAGATGGATATCTGCTTCAGGTGTATCAAAGAAAAGGATCCCTCTTGCGAAAACTTTAGCTATAGACTGTAATAGGAATACTGGAGGCCAGAATGTCTTCCCAAGGGTCTCGAGAGAACCGCACAGTTAAAACAGCTCCTGCTCTGGCGCTGGTCAGAGAGCTCAGTGATCAAGAGGGTTTCCTGCCAGCCAGGTGCGGAGGCGCACACCTTTAATCCCAGCACTCTGGGAGGCAGAGGCAGGCAGATTGCTGTGAGTTTAAGGCCAGCCTGGTCTGCAGAACAAGTTCCAGGAACAGCCAAGGCTACACAGAGAAACCCTGTCTCAACAACAACAACAACAACAACAACAACAAAAAGAGTACATACTGCCCTTGCAGGGGGCTTGAGTTCAGTTCTGAATACTGAGGTTGGGCAGATCACAACTGTCTGTAACTCCAGCTTCAGGAGGAGCTAACCCCTCTGGCCTCCAAAGGCATTTGCCCTCATAGGCACTTAACTGCACACAGACATGTACTACAGACATAATGAAAAATGAGTGAAAAAAAAATGAGTGAATGAACGAATGAGTAAATAAAATACTGAAATAAAGAACACTTGTTTCTCAATCATGAAGACCATGTTGGGCCCATGAAAGATTTTGGGGGCTTCTAAGATGAGACTGAATGTCTTTTGTACTATGATGTGGCCATGGGCTAATGGGGGCCAGGGAGTGAAATATAATGGTTTGTATGAGAAATGTCACCAAGAAGTTCAGGCATATGAACACTTTGTCCCCAGTTGGTGCCACTAGTTGGAGGATTAGGGTATGGCCTTGCTGGAAGTAGTAAATCACTGAGGGTGGACTTGGAAATTACCTACCTTGACCCACTTTCCTCTCTCCCTCTCTTTCCTTCCCTCTGATGGTTTGAATAAGTTTGACCCCCATAGACTCATGTGTTTGAAAGCTTGGTCCATAGGGAGTGGTGCTCTTAGGAGGTGTGGCCTTGTTGGAGGAAGTGTGTCACTGTGGGGGCGGGCTTTGAGGTCTCCTATGCTCAAGCTATGCCCTGTGTGGCTCACAGTCTCCTTCTACTGCCTGCAGATGAAGATGTAGAATTCTCAGCATCTTCTCCAGCACCACTGCTGCCTGCATAGCACCATGCTTCCTGCCATGATGACAGTGGACTAAGCGTCTGAACTGTAAGCCAACCTAATTAAATGTTTTCCTTTATGAGAGTTGCCATGGTCATGGTGTCTCTTCACAGCAATGAAACCCTAACTAAGACACTTCCTTTCTTTGTGCATCATATTTGCAGTTGAGATGTGATCTCTCAGAGGCTCCAGCAGCCATACTTAGCTGCTACCCTGCCTCTCCATCATGATGGATTCTTATCCCTCTGGCACAGCACCCCAAATAGTCTCTTCCTTCTCTAAGCTCCCTTGCTTAGGATATTTTGTCAAAGCAACAGGAAAGTAACTAATATAGAACTTGCTGTTAATGCTCACATAACTAACGCAGAAGATGATCATTTTTTTTTAAAAAGATTTATTTATTATTATACAGTGTTCTGCCTGCATGTAACACACAGTAGAAGACAGCACCAGATCTCATTGTAGATGGCTGTGACCCACCATGTGGTTGCTGGGAATTGAACTCAGGACCTTTGAAAGAACAGCCAGTGCTCTTAACCTCTGAGCCATCTCTCCAGCCCCAGAGGTTGATCTTAAAATCCATTAAATAAGGGCTGGAGAGATGGCTCAGTGGTTAAGAGCACTGACTGCTCTTCTAGAGGACCTGAGTTCAATTCCCAGCAACCACATGGCAGCTCACAACTGTCTGTAACTCCAAGATCTGACACCTTCACAGACATACATGCAGGTAAAACACAAATGCACGTGAAATAAAAGTAAATTAAAAAGAAAAAAAGTCCATGCCGGGCGGTGGTGGTGGTGCACACCTTTAATCCCAGTGGCGAGAGACAGAGGCAGGCAAATCTCTGTCAGTTTGAGGCCAGCCTGGTCTACAAAGAGAGTTCCAGGACAGCCAGGACTATTACATAGAGAAACCCTATCTCGGAAAAACAAAACAAAGCAAAAATCCATGGACTAAGCTCGGAGTCTCTGTAAACTAAAAGACTGTAATCCTAGCTCTGAGCGGCATAGAGACAAGAGGACCATGGGGACCGTCTGGCTTTCAGCCCAACTGAGAGAACCCCTTGTTCAGAGAGGGACCTCGCTTCAAAGGAATAAGTGGAAAAGCAGTAATAGGAGACACTCAATGCCCTCTTCTGCCTTCTGCCCATGAACAGAAACAAATGCACTTCCTACACATACATACAAAACGTTTTTTAAAAATCACCTTCATCAAACTGTGGAATCATCGAATGCGTCTCCTTGTTGGCAATCTGGAGATGCCTCCAAACACGTGTGGTCCATCTTGCCGCTTTTTCCTTGGATTTGTTTGTAGGCCACTTAACCTGAAGGGGCTGTGAAAACAAGTAGGGTCACTGCAGCAAGACCACGAAGAAGAGGCTCCAGCCCTTTGTACAATCTGCTGCAGCCAGAGCAAGCCTCCTGCGTCCCTGTCCCCGTCACTGTCCCTGTAGTGTGGCCACTGCTATGAATGATGTGGGATCAGGCCTTGACTCAGCATCTGTACTACGGTCTGAAGTCTCAGATGGCCCAGAGGCAGTAGATGAATGAAGTTATAGAGTGCTTGGTTGCAGGGTCCAGGGGTTCGGCGGCTAAATCATGGTTTCTTGTTGGCAATGCCCGAGGACACTGATGTAGCCCCAGGATGTTGATTTAGTTCTAGCTGGGGGTGGGGAGCCTGGACTCAGAGCTGAGTTGGGAAACACTCCAGCCCCAAATTATATTGTGGATAGGAATTTTTTTTTTCTCACAATTTGGCATGCAAAAACCTATGCTCTTGCCCTTGCTTTTCCTGAGACTAGAATGATCTTGACTGTTTTTTTTTTTTCTTTTGTTTTGTTTTCGAGACAGGGTTTCTCTGTGTAGCCTTGGTGGTCCAGGACTCACTTTGTAGACCAAGCTGGCCTCGAACTCACAACTCACAGCGGTGCAGCTGCCTCTGCCTCCCGAGTGCTGGGATTAAAGGCGTGCGCCGTCGCCGCCGCCGCCGCCGCCGCCACCACCACCACCACCACCACCACCACCTGGCTGATCTTGCCTCTTAAACCCTATTTCCACTGCTGGCGGAAAAGCAGGTGAGTCAACACCACCCAGATTAGGCAGTGGCAGTGCTGTGGTAGTCTCTTTCAGGGTCACTCTCCCTTATCTCTACATCTTCATCCTTTCTCCCGGGGGTAACTAAGCTGCTTCTCCAGTCCCAGCTTGAGGACAGTTACTGCATGCTCACGCTGGTTGGTACTCAGTGACTCCAGCTGCTTGCCTAGTTCCACCACTGAGCAGACTAAAAGGAGCAAAGCATTTCTTTTTTTCTCCCCCATAAAGTCTGTGATTTGAGTAGGATTTATCAGGGACAGCTATCTTTCCGTTTCCCTTGGTGTCAGCAAGGGTACCTGGAAGGACAGGGCTAGGATCATCTATGGGGTGTTTATGACAGCAGCTAAGGCTGTCACCAATAACTTCATCTGGAGCTATCAGTTGGAGCTGATGGCCTCTGCTTGTGGCCTAGACTTCTTTATAGCATAGCAGGGCAGCTAGGTTCTATTGGCAAGTGAGAGGCAGCAGGGGAAGTCAATTTGCCTTTCACGGCCTCAGGCCTCAGAAACCAAATAGTACGGCCTTCGTCCTTCGTCCTATTCTCCCAAGGTGGTCAGAGAGAGCTGCTTAATTTGTTGTTGGTGCCCGGGTTTTTTGGGTGTTTGTTTGTTTGTTTGTTTTGGAGGCAGGATCTCACTTCTTTTTGGTTCGTCAGTTTGGACAACTTCTTTTTTTCCTTTTTCTTTTTCTTTCTTTCTTTCTTTCTTTCTTTCTTTCTTTCTTTCTTTCTTT
>OU015760.1:14351514-14364339 GCA_907169655.1 Acomys percivali | reverse complement strand
TTTCTTTCTTTCTTTCTTTCTTTCTTTCTTTCTTTCTTTCTTTCTTTTTTTTTGTGGCTAATTTTATCTTTTATTACCATATACCATGTATATTGTTTATGTGTTTCTTGCTACGTAGCCCAGAGTGGCCTCAAATTCACTGCAGTTCCTTTGCTCTAGCCTCCCAAATGTGAAGATAATAGAGGCATGAGGCACCTTGCCCTGTGGCCATGCCCTTTTTGTTTTTCAAACAAGGATTTCTCTCTGTAGCCCTGGCTGTCCTGGAACTCACTCTGTAGACCAGGCTGGTCTCGAACTCACAGAGCTCAGTCTGCCTCTAACTCCTGAGTACTGGAACTTAAGGCATGTGCCACCACACCCAGCTTGCCTTGCTCAATTTTCAGAGGAAAGTGAAACAGTCATGATGGAGGAAGGTTCTGGACCCGTAGGTGAACCCCAAAACAGCACCTAGGCCATTTGTAGACCAGTCTAGTACAATCTTTAATTTTGATACAATTATCATTGACCTCTCAGAGTTGCCTTGGTCTCTTTGTCTGTTGGATCTCTTCCGGGTCCCTCGCTGGTACCCAGTCTCTTGGCTTTCCAGCCTCTCAGCCACTTCTGTGCATCTTGAGGCAGAAAAGAGTGTGCAGAGCTCCACTTCTCTGTGCTTGAGTATGCCAGGAAGCTCGCCCTCAGGGTGTCCTTGGCTGTAGTCACGCTGCCTGCGGTTCTGGCTCCTTGATAGGTGTGAAATCTCACTGGGTGGTGTGCAATTGCCCCTACTCCCCTTTGCTGGAACCCCAGTTTCCAGTACCTGTTCCAGCTAGCAGGGAAGATCACTGAAGAGCAGACTGCTCTCTCTCGAGGGACATTCGTGGCAAATTGTGCTCAACCGGTTCAGCCCGCTGGCCCACTTTGGTGCTAGGCTGGAACCTCAGGCTCCCTGCATGCTAAACACATGCTCTCCCACTGAGCTGCATTCTCAGACAATTTCATAACTTATTTGCCCAAACCTTTGTCCTTTGGCCACATCTTACTGTGAAATGAGGACCTTTTTTTTTTTTTTTTTTTCTGGCAAACCACGTGTTTAGCGAAAAATGGAAAGTTATCAGGGAAAAAGAAGCTGTTGTGATGGCATATGCCTGGAATTCCAGTACTCTGGAGACTCTGGTAGGTGACTCACCATGAATTTCAGGCCAGCCTGGGTTATGTAGCAAGTTTTAGGCAAGCCTCAGCTACAAAATGAGACTGTCTCAACCACGCACCCTGGTATTTGCCAATCCTCAGTTCTCCTTTCTCCTTTTTCCTGTCTCTTGGAATTCCTGAGGCTTTCCCCAGACAGGAGGGGAAGGCCCTGCAGCCATGGCCTACCCTGCCAGCCACAGCTTGCACCAGCCTCCTCAGACTTCAAGTGCAAGGACCACAGGCAACTTCAGTGAGCACAGGCGAATCTGGGGAGTGAGGCTTGCTTACTCCATTCACTTGCCAGCCTCAGTTTCCTTCTTTTCCACTGCAGGGTCCCAAAGAGAGCAAGCTCTGAAGGCAGCAGAAAGTGCATACTGCCATCGGGAGGACCGTCCTCTGCCTCCCTTGCAGCTAGCGTTTCCTCCTCACTGTACCCTCCTGGCTTTGCCTTAGAACGCAGGCCCGTGACAAGGAGGCTTCTGCCTCTTTTATTTGTGTTGTGTTATGACTGAATACAGGGTGCATTTCCTGTATGCTAGGCAAATGCTCATCCACTGTCTACATTATTATTTCTAGCCCTTCCTTAGTCCTTTAAAACATTTCAATTTTTCATAACACTTTTTTAAATTAATTTTTTTTATTTGTTTGTTTTTGTCATATATAGCTTTTTTATTTTTATTTTTTTAATTTTAATTTTTTATTAATTTATTCTTGTTACATCTCATTTGTTATCCCCTCCCTTGTATCCTCCCATTCCTCCCTCCCTCCCATTTTCCCCTTACTCCCTTCCCCTATGACTGTGACTGAGGGGGACCTCCTCACCCTGTATATGCTCATAGGGTATCAAGTCTCTTCTTGGTAGCCTGCTATCCTTCCTCTGAATGCCACCAGGTCTCCCCCTCCAGGGGACATGGTCAAATATGAGGCACCAGAGTTCGTATGAAAGTCAGACCCCACTCTCCACTCAACTGTGGAGAATGTTCTGTCCATTGGCTAGATCTGGGTAGGGGTTTAAAGTTTACCACCTGTATTGTCCTTGGCTGGTGCCTTAGTTTGAGCAGGACCCCTTGGCCCAAATCTGCCTATCATAATGTTCTTCTTGTAGGTTTCTAGGACCCTCTGGATCCTTCTACTTTGCTATTCTCCCATGCTTCTCTCATCTAGAGTCCCAATAGGATGTCCTCCCCTCTGTCCCAGTTTCCTGGTAAGTGAAGGCTTTCATGGGACATGCCCCTTGGGCTAGTATGCAGATATAAGTGAGTATATACTGTCATATATAGCTTTATTGTTTTTAGCTATGTTGTATTTCTAATTTCTGTAGGAGATATCTATATATCGATATATAGATATATATTTCCTATGTTCCCTTTCCTCCCTCCAACCCTTCCCATGTATCCCCTTGTTCTCTCTCAAATGCATGTTTTTTAAAATTGTTTTTTATATATGTGTGTATGAGTTTCTAAATATAAAAATACTACCTGCTCAGTTGATATAACGTTACGTGTGTGTGTGTGTGTGTGTGTGTGTGTGTGTGTGTGTGTGATTTCAGGGCTGACCACTTGATATTGGATAACCAATTGGTGTGCTCTTCCCTTAAAAAGACTGCTTCTCCTGCTCCCCAGCATTCCTTAGTTGCTCGTTGCTCTTTGTCTAGGGTCGAGACTTCCTGGGCCTCCCTCCTTCCACATCAACATGCCCATTGGTGTTGTTCTTGGTCACTTACTACATTTTCTTTCTTTTCCTTTCTCTTCCCTCCTCCCCTCCCCGCTCCCCATGCCAAGCTGGCTTTGAGCATACAAGCCAAGGATGGCTAACTCCTTCGCTCTCCTGTGCCCACCTTCTAAGTGCTGGGCTTGCAGGTTTGTGGTCGCATATTTAGGTTTTATGCAGCGCTGGGGATGGAAAGCAGGGCTTTTTGCATGCTCGGTGAGCATTCTACCAACTGAGCTACAGCCCCAGCACCAGGCCCTTTCTTGGTTTTTTGAACCCAGGCTCTCACTTGGTCGCTCGGGCTAGCCTGGCCTTGAACTCAGTAGTCCAGGCAGACCTTTACCTTTCAATCTCCCTATTTGAGCCTCCTAGCAGTTAGGATTCCAGGCCTATGCCATGAGGTCTGGCTTCAGGCTCCTTTGGACTAAACTGTGTACACCTATTAATGAGTACTTCTATCTCCGACCTGAGGACACTGGTTCCTGGAACAGCAAGGAAATGGAAGACCTGCTTTTTGATTTTGTTTTTGTTTTTGTTTTTGTTTTGAGACAGGGTTTCTCTGGGTAGCAGTCCTGGCTGTCCTGGACATGCTTTTGTAGACCAGGCTGGCCTCGAACTCACAGCGATCCACCTGCCTCTGCCTCCCGAGTGCTGGGATTAAAGGTGTGTGCCATCACGCCGGCTTGGAAGACCTGTTGTGGTCCAGAGTAGGCCACAGTTCATCTGGCAAGGTTCAGGCAGCCACTAAAGGGAGCCTCTGATTAGAAAGTAGGAACTGAGAGTCCTCATCTGACGCCCATCCTTGAGTTCTTCTAGGCTCCAGTTGCGGGGCGAGGTTTTAGAAGTGCGGTGGCAAACAACACAGGTAAAGTGTCGATTCTCTCAGCCGGCTGCGATCACAGGCGTTAAAGTCATTATAAATATAAAAACAGGGCCGGGCGTGGTGGCACATGCCTATAATCCCAGCACTCGGGAGGCAGAGGCAGGTGGATCGCTGTGAGTTCGAGGCCAGCCTGGTCTACAAAGCGGGTCCAGGACAGCCAAGGCTACACAGAGAAACCTTGTCTCGAAAAACCAAAAAAATAAATAAATAAATAAATAAATAAATAAATAAATAAATAAATAAATATAAAAACATCCAAGTGTCTTAGGCAGAGGGTCAGACCAAGGTCAAGACTTGACTACTAAAAAAGGTGGACTATGGCTGGGCGGTAGTGGCGCACGCCTTTAATCCCAGCACTCGGGAGGCAGAGGCAGGCGGATCGTTGTGAGTTCGAGGCCAGCCTGGTCTACAAAGCAAGTCCAGGACAGACAAGACTACACAGAGAAACCTTGTCTCAGAAAAAAAAAAAAAAAAAAAGTGGACTGTTAGAGCCTGAGGAGTGGGGCTATTCGCTGAGCCTGGAAAGGATTCAATCCCACAGCTGAGAGAAGGGTTAGGAAGATCATTGTCAGAACAGGTCGTTTGGCCCAAACTGGCGGTATTAGGATGTATGCCTCGGGGTAAGAGAAATCACATCAAGCAGCAGAGCCGCGTGAGAGGTTTTATTAGGAAAGGGATTACAGAGACAGTCTCTGGGAACACAGGAGGGGGTATGGGAGGAATTCTCTTTATATAAGTCGACCTGGCTTTTGCGCAGAAAGTGCACATTTGTGGCTTAGGAGACCTGAATCCTGCTGGCTGGCGATGACATGCTTCCCATGAAGTGTTTCCAGGGTGGCTTGGAAGTTGCCTGTTTTCCCACGGTCCTCAGGACCCTTGGGGTGGCTGCATCGCTGCCTGATTACTAACAGGTGAGGCATTAAGGCACGTAAACAAAGGGTGTAGGGGACAAACTACAGCTTCTTTTTGTCCTCTGCCTTGAGTATTCCCAAAGGTGGCTTTGGGGGGATCTGGAGCTACCCTCCAGAAGCCAGGTGACCATCTCCTGCCAGCCACCGGCCCAAGGGAAGATCAGCAACAGAAGATTAATTTGTCCTTGGCATTTTCCCTGGTGCCTCAAGCAATCTCTGGAGAATTGTTCTTTGCCCAGAACCCTGCTGCCCTCAGGAAGTCACCATCATCCTGCCGTGTCCCAGTCCAAGATTTAAGGGGAGGCAGATGACAAAGGGCTACTGCTCAGTAGTGAAGGAAAACTAGCCCAAGCAAACAGAAGACTGGCAAAGGCCTGTCCTTCCTGGGACTTTTCCCGGTGACTAAGGGACATTAAGGAAATCCTACAGCTGTGCCCCAGGAACTCCTCACAGCTTTTGCCTCGCAGAACCAGGCTGTGTTAGAAGGAAGGGTGCTGAGTCCAAAGGCACCGGCTCTTCCTCCAGGAACTAGCAAGGGGGATGAGAGCAGGGCTGTGGTGTGCTAGGGTTGGGAACCAAGCTGAACTCAAAGGAGAAGCTGAGTGTGGGGAATAGGAAGGCCTTTCTGGATGGGAGAGTTGCTTTCCAATTAGATGCGGGTTTTCTATTTGTTGTGTTTTGTGTTTGAGATGGGTCTGGCTATGTTGTCAAGGCTGGAACTGCACGTGGCAGTTAAATGAGATATCGTCCATAACTCCCAGGCATTTGAATACATGGTCCCCGGTTAGTGGCTATTTGGGAGGATTAAGATGTGTGGCCTTGACAGATGGGGGTGGGGGGTGGAACACACCTTTAATCCCAGCACTTGGGAAGCAGAGGCAGGCAGATCTCTGTGAGTTCGAGGCCAGCCTGGTCTACAGAGTGAGTTCCAGGACAGCCAGGACTGTTAGACCGAGAAACCCTGTCTCAGCGGGTGGGGGGTGGGGGATGGAGGGGGAGGGGGAGTGTGGTCTTGAGAGAGGGATATAGTGTGGTCTTGAGAGAGGGATATGTCACCGGAGGCAGGCTTTGAGGTTTCAAAAGGCTTGTTCCCTTTCAAGTTAGCTCTCTCTACTTCCTGTTAGTGGTTTGAGATATCAGCTCTCAGCCTCTGCTCCAGCCATCAGCCACCTCCACCTCCATCATCTGGGACTCTAACCCTCTGGAACCACAAGCCCCAAATAAACTCTTTCTTCCATAAGGTGCTTTGGTTGTAGTGTTTCTTTATATCACGGCAATAGAACAGTAACTAATTCACCCTCTTTCCCTCTCTTCTTCCCTTCTGCCTTTTGCCGGCTTCTATGAATGGCTTGGCCTCCTTTCACCTGTTTCCACCATGATGTGCTGGGTCTCCTCAGGCCCCAAAGCAACGGGTCTAGTTGACCATGGACTGAAATCATGAGTCAAACCAAACATTTCTACCTTGCAAGTTTATTGCCTCTTGCATTTTGTTACAGTGACACAATCTATAACTTTAGTTTTGAGTACAGTTGCCTACATACTTACCTTATTTATTTTTCAGGATACGGTTCTATTTTCATTCATGAAAAGGTCACAATGTCCTTATTGAGCTGGGCCGTGGTGGCGCACGCCTTGAATCCCAGCACTCGGGAGGCAGAGGCAGGCGGATCACTGTGAGTATCGAGGCCAGCCTGGTCTAAAAAGGGAGTCCAGAATAGTCAGAGCTACACAGAGAAACCCTGTCTCCAAAAACCAGAAAGAGAAAGAAAGAAAAGAATAAAGAGGAGAAAGTGAGTGCAGTACCAGCCTATAGCAGTCTGTTTCTTGACCTTCAGTGCAGCATCACTAGCTGGCTCTTCTCCTGCTGTCAGGCTTTCCCTCCCCTAAACCAAAAGCCAAATTAAAATTCCCTTCTTTAACTTTTTGGGGGGTTCGTGTATTTGATCAGAACAGGAAGAAAAGCATCTGCTGAGCTGAGAAGTACCACAAATCATCTAAGGCGTATTTACACACGGCCGGTCTCTGTTCCATTTCACTTCCCACTTTGCCAAAGCCACTTGCATCAAGGACCCCCACCCTCACCCCGTAGTGAAACACTTCGACTTTTTGCTTAATGGTGGTGCCCACTGGCTCCAAATGTTAATCAATTTCTCTTTACAGCCTTGGTCGTCCAACCCTTGATAAATTAAACACTTAAACTGCGGAGTCAAGCATTTGAAGAAAACGTTCAAGAAAGAGTTCTATTTCTAGCGGCCCTGACTCTTGACAAAAGCCTGTCTGGTGATTTCTTCTCCATTTAGCTGCACAGTGCATGAAGGACCCCCCAGACCTGGTTGGCGTGAAGCCATCTAGTTTGACACGGTCACAAGACTGTTCAAAGCTCCTTTAGCCCGTGTCCTCAATAGAACAGAGTGGGAGAAGGTCTGTGTACTGCTGGAAACTCTAGGTCTTTCCTCAAGAACACATCCCCCCAGAGTCATTGATGCCTGTTTCTTGCCAGATTCCCAGAGGCAAATAAAGCCTCCTGCCAGTTCATGGGCTAGACGTTAAGGAAACCAGGGGAAGGGAACAGGAACATGGCCAGGCCTGGTTTCCGAGTCTAAGCTTCATCCTTGGCATGTGGTGTGAGTACAGAGATGGGGGGGGGGCGGTGTCTCAGGCTAGACAGATAATTACTCCACCCCGAGGTTTCACAAGGTTCAAAAGTCAATTTATTAAGCTGTGTAGAATGCCCCTGACTCAGAAGAAAAGACAGTACAAGTTATCAGTGGACACAAGGCTGGGAGAGTGTTTCCTGTTCTTTAAAAGCGGCAACAGTCCCACGGCAGAGACCCCTGGGTCCTAGATAGCTCTCCTAACCCCCAGTATTGGAAGTAGTAGAATTTTAGTCAGGCACATGTCCTCCTGAAGAAAAGAAGGGCTATATTTCACAGCCTTCCTTGCAGGCTGGATGTGGCTATGGCATGACATCCTGGCTAAGGAAATGTTAAGTGGAAGTCTAG
Source organism: Acomys percivali (assembly GCA_907169655.1). NCBI lineage: Eukaryota > Metazoa > Chordata > Mammalia > Rodentia > Muridae > Acomys > Acomys percivali. The sequence continues at coordinate 14,356,666 of OU015760.1, read as the reverse complement.
CATGCAACGTCTTGGAAGTAGGAAGTGTTCTCTTTGTGGCACTGGGGATGAACCCCCAGGGCCTCCCCCATAAGTTGGCAAGTACTCTAGCACTGAACACTAGAACATTCCTGGCCTTGGGAGTACTGTGTGTGTGTGTACGTGTGCGTGCGTGCGTGCGTGCGTGCGTGCGTGCGTGCGTGCGTGCGTGCGTGCGTGCGTGTCTCACTGAACTGAACCTGGAGTTCACAGATTTAGCTAGACTAATCGGCCAGTGAGATCTAATGTTCTTTTCATCTGTGTGTCTGAGGCACTGGGATTATACCATACCTATGATTTTTTTTTTTTTAATAATTACATTCTTCCTTTGTTTTCTTTTGCTTTGTTTTTTGAGACAGGGTTTCTCTGTGTAGCCTTGGCTGTCCTGGAGTAGCTTTGTAGACCAGGCTGGCCTTGAACTCACAGCGATCTGCTTGCTTCTGCCTCCTGAGTGCTGGGATCAAAGGTGTGCACCACCACACCCAGCTTATAATTACATTTTTAAATGTTGACTTATGGGTCTGCATGTGGGTCATGAGTGCAGATGCCTGAGGAGGTCAGTGGCTTTGGATCCTCTGGAGCTGGAGTTACTAGACGCTGGGAGCATGTCAGCAACCTGGCGTGGGTGCTAGGAACTCTGGAAAAAGTATACATGCTTTTAACCACCGAGCCATCTCTTTAGCCCATTCCTTTTTTGGTTTTGTTCCATTTGGGTTTTTTTTTTTTTCCAAGACAGGGCTTCTCTGTGTAGCCCTGGCTGTCCTGGACTCACTTTGTAAACCAGGCTGGCCTCGAACTCACAGCGATCCACCTTCTTCTGCTTCCCTGAGTGCTGGGATTACAGGTGTGCACCACCACCACCACCAGGCTCAGCCCCCTCCATTTTTAATGCTGGTGTTGGGGGAAGGAACTCAGGTGTTTGTGTAATAAGCACTTTACCAGCTGAGCCAGTGTTCCCCAACCCCCACTCCAGATGTCCCTAACAGTGTCTGGTATGCAGGGCAATACTCAGCAATTGAATTTTGAAGATGCTTTTCTTGTGTGTGTGTGATGAAAGTGCAGAGACACAGAAGATGCACAGGGGAAGGGGAAAGCCTTCCTCAGTCTTTTCAGGTGATGCTTCTATTCCTTCCTCAAAATCTATGGGTAGCAGAGCCCCTTACAGAGAAGTTGATGTGAGGCATCCTATCTTCGTAGTAGCCCCAATGAGTCAGGTGTCGTGGTATTTTTGTGCTGATGTCATTGACTTTGAATCAGGGTGACTTTATTGAATCTGTGTTGACACAGAGACTCCCACAGATATGCCGAGTATAACTTCTGAACTATAAAGGGCATTGCAGTTGTCACCTGGCTCTTCTGTGATCGCATGCTCTGAGGAAGCTGGTGGCCAAGTTGTAGAGAAGCCCTGGCAAAGAGGAGCCCACTGGGCCACATTGTCCCCTCTGCCACATGAGGAAGGGACCCTGTCTCTTTATCCTGCCAAAAATATCATTAGGAATTTTAATGTGGCGACAGCAGGACACCCTTGTGGCTGTCTGGCTCTTGCACCCCCTGGCCCCAGGATGGAGGAAGGCGCAAGGCTACAAGCCACATCTTGCCGAACATCTTTTGTAAAAACAAAGGAAAATTATGCTTGGCACGGTTGCCTTTGTCAACCCATGCATCATTGTGTGTGATGTGTTGCTCTGAAACTGAATGGCAGAAAATAACCAGAACAAGAAGATGGAGAGGGCAGACCATCGGAGTTCATCAAGGCCATGGAGGGAGCTAGCAGGTCTCGGCTCCTCCATGGCTACAACCTCAGCTGGGAGGAGGCAGACAGTGCAGCCAGCAGGATGTGTTTCCAAGATAAGATTCCCCCTTTGGAGGTGCTTTGAGCCTAGTCAGCTGAAGTCAGGAGTCGGCTGTGATCCATTTTATTTTGGCTTGTGAGTGTTGCCTAGAACACCTGCAAGGTCCTTTCTCAGGCCCACAGAAACAAAGGACCACAGACTGGGCAGCTTCAAATGACAGAACTGACTCCCTCACACTTTAAGTGCTAGAAGTCTAAAATGAAAGTGGTTTGGGGGCCATGCTCTCTCCAAGGCCTTTCTTGCTTCTTCTATTTTTTAGGAAGCCCCAAGCTACTTGACTTAGGAATACATCTTTCTCCTCCCCTCCCCTCCTCTCCCCTCCCCTCCTCATCCGTCCTTCTCCCTCCTTCTTTCCTCCCTGTCTTCTCCTATTCCCTTCCCCTCTTTCTCCTTTCCTCTTTGCCCTCTTTCTTCTCCCATTTCTCTGTCCAAATTTCTCTTGTCTGAAGAGACATGAGTCACACTGGATTCAAGGCCTCACCCTATACCATTATAAACCCATCCTTTTTTGTTGTTTTGTTTTTCTGAAACAGGGACTCACTAAATAGCCTTGGCTGTCCTAGGACTCATTATGTAGGCCAGACTGGCCTCAAACATACACCTGTTTCTGCCTCTGGAGTGCTGGGATTAAAGGCATGGGCTGTCACAATGTCCATCTAATCCCGTCTTAATTTATCCAATTACAGCTGTCCTTTTCTCATTTCTAAATAAAGTCACATGCTAGGGTTTGGGGTTTGCTTTTTTTTTTTTTTTTTCCCAATTCATTGGGATTTGGAAACTCAATTCAACCCATCACGAAGACATTTGTTTTTTGTTTGTGTTTGTTTGTTTGCTTGCTTGCTTGTTTTGAGACAGGATCTTACTCTGTAGACCAAAACCGCTCCAAACTCACGAAGATCCGCCTGCCTCTGTTTCTTGAGTGCTAGAATTCAAGGCGTGCGCCACCACACTGGGCCACCAAAGACTTCTTATACAGTGACTCAGGACTTGAAGAGTTTGCACCTCCCTAAACAAGGCAAAATCTATACGGGTCTTCTCATCCTCTGAAGTTGGTTGATAGACGTTATACTGTTGGTTGACACAGATGGTAGCCCATCCCTCAAGGACAGGTGCCCTAGGTCTGTTAAAGCTGTCACAGCATACACAGTGGAGCTTGTGCTCACAGACACTGATATAATGTATGGTTCTGGAATTTAAAAGTCTAAGGTCAAGATGCTGACAGGGTGGTTTCCTGGTGAGATCTCTTCTGGGTTTGTAGGCAACATCCTTTTTTTTTTTTTTTTAAAGGTTTTCCAAGACAGGGTTTCTCTGTGTAGCCCTGTATGTCCTAGAACTCACTCTGTAGACCAGGCTGGCCTTGAACTCACAGCAATCAGCCTGCCTCTGCCTCCCAAGTGCTGGGATCAAAGGCGTGCACCACCACTGCTCAGCTTGTGGGCAGCATTCTTGCTGGGCCATCACATGGCCTTTGTGCAGAGTATGTGAAGAGGGAGCTCCCTGCTCTCCCATCTTCTTTGAGGGACACACAAATTCGAGGGTAGAATTTGTATCCCATCCTTGGACCTCGCGTACCTTTTGTTTTGTTTTTGTTTTTCGAGACAGCCTTGGCTGTCCTGGACTTGCTTTGTAGACCAGGCTGGCCTCGAACTCACAGCGATCCATGTGCCTCTGCTTCCCAAGTGCTGGCATTAAAGGCGTGCGCCACCAGGCGTGGTGGACCTTGTGTACCTTTAATGACCTTTCTTAATGACCCATTGTTCCATTGAGGACTTTAAGATATGCATACGGGCAATATTGAGCTCAGGTCTGAGTACTTCACAATAGGCATACCATATATGCACATTTTAGTTGCTTTAATCCTCAGTAGAAGGGGTGGGTTAGCATTTGAAATACCCCAGGGAAGAATGCTTGGCACACGCAAAGCATGCAAGTATAGGAAGGCTGGACTCTAGCATTCAGTTGTTGGTAAGGTTTAATGCAGAATATCCCTCTCAGCCTCCTGTGTTCACTGTTTGGCTCCAACTAGTAGTGGGATTTTGGAGTGTTTAGTGGTTGATGCTAATTGTTGCCTTGACAGAGTCTAGAATCATCTAAAAATCTAGCATGATCGACAAGGACATTTTTATATCAAGCCGCACGTGGACCCACCCACACAGCTGGATCCTACACACGTGAACACCGATACATAAATGCATACACATTACACACACATACACAGGCCAAAAAAGAAAAAAATGTATCTTTTCATTCATAAAATGAGTGGTATTCATGACTTGTGGCTTAGCCAGGTGCATCTGCAGCCACAGGTACTTGAGAGACTGAGGCAGGAGGATAGCTGGAGACCAGGATTTGGAGTTAGAGTGCAACCATCCTTAGAAACAGACAAAGAGGTATAGGGCATGAGGATTATCAAGGTCTATCCCACGGGCACCCATGCCTGGGTGAGAGCCACAGGTCTGGCAGGACGGATGGCCCTGCGTGTGCTGCCCCTGGGCTACAGGTTTTTCGTTCGTTCCCATTGCCTGCGACTCAACAGAGGACACGGTGTCTGTTCCAGCTGGAGGGTTGGTTGAATCCTGACACTTAAAGATTGTCACATCTATGCTTGGTGTACCTTTCATAAAAAGCTTTTGCTGGCATGCCTAAGGGCAGAGACTTGGCACCTCACTGAGTTAGAGGGAGCACATCGCACAACTCTCCTCCTGCCTCCTTGTAAGAAACACTGCCGCCTCTGTGTGTGATTCCCAGCTCCAGGAGAGGCTGGCTATGACGTAAAAACTTACTATTATTTGTGTGTGTGTCTGTGTGTGTGTGTAGTGTGTTGTTGCTGGAAATTGAACCCAGGGCCTTTCACTGAACCACATTCCTAGACCCCTTAAATTTATTAATATTATTACTATTTTTTGTGTATATGTGTTTGCGTGCACACATGCACACATATGTGTGGAAGCCAGAGATCCGCCTAGGTGTTGTTCCTTAGGTACCATCCACCTTGTCTTTGTGTGTGTGTGTGTGTTCATGTATATGCATGTATATGTGTGTGCATGCACATGTGCATGGGAAAGCCAGGGGACAATTCGGATGTTATTCTTCAATTGCTCCCCATCTTGGCTTTTTGTATGTGAATATGGAGAGCAGGTGATGTTCTCAAGTATTGTCCTACCTTAGGTACTGTCTACCTTGGGTTTTGAGACCAGATCTGTCACCTAGACTTAGGACTTGCCCGTTAGGCTAAGTTGGCTGGCCAGGGAACCCCAGAGCTCTATGGGTGTCTGCCTCCC
>OU015760.1:14341038-14351114 GCA_907169655.1 Acomys percivali | reverse complement strand
TCCTGGACTCACTTTGTAGACCAGGCTGGCCTTGAACTCACAACGATCCCAGAGTGCTGGGATTAAAGGTGTGTGCCACCAAAGCCAGCTCTGAATGTTGTTTTTTTTTGTTTTGTTTTGTTTTGTTTTTTGTTTTTTCTGAGACAGTATCTCAGGTAGCCCAGGCTGACTTTGAACTTGCTGTACAGCCAAGGCTGGCCTTGAACTTCTGATCCTCCAGCTCCTATCTTACCAGTGCTTGGATTACAGGCATGTGCTACAATGCCTGGCTTTATGTAGAACTAGAGAGTGAACTCAGAGCCTCTTGCATGCTAGGCAAGCTCTTTACCAACTGAACCAAGTCTCCAGCCCCTTGGATAGCTTCCTTTTCACTGTTATCAAAATAATGCTTCTTCTGGAACGTCACTGGTAGGTGGAGTGTGTGCCTGTACACTCTCCTAAGCATATAGTTTACATTTCACAGTGTGGCCTGTTTCCTCCTGCTTGCTTGATCTGTTTGCTTTTGGCTTGGTTTCTCAGGTTTTCCTCAGCTGTCTGGTGAACCCTGGTCAACATTATACAGCAGAGAACAAGGTCATATAAGGTCTATGCGTGTGGACAGCCTTTGCCGACTATGGACTTCCTTCTATGGTAGTGTCTTAGGGTTTCTATTACTGCGATGAAATACCATGACCAAAGAGCAAGTTGGGGAGGAAAGGGTTACCATATCCCTGTTTATCACGGAAGAAAGTCAGGGCAGGAACTCACATGGGGCAGGAGCTGATGCAGAGGCCGAGGGGGGCTGCTGCTTACTGGCTTTTCTTTCTTTTCTTTTTCTTTTCCCAAGACAGGGTTTCTCTGTGTAGCCTTGGCTGTCCTAGACTTGTTTTGTAGACCAGGCTGGGCTCGAACTCACAGCAACCCTCCTGCCTCTGCCTCCCCAGTGCTGGGATTAAAGGCATGTACCACCATGCCAGGCTTTCTTATAGAAACCAGGACCACCAGCCTAGGGGTGGCACCACCCACAGTGGGCTGGGCCCTCCACATCATTTACTAATTAAGAAAAGGCCTTAAGTCCTGCTCAAACTACTGCACCAGCCAAGGGCTATACGAGCAGTAAACTTCAAACCCCTACCCAGATCTAGCCAATGGACAGGACATTCCCCACAGTTGAGTGGAGAGTGGGGTATGACTTTCACACGAACTCTGGTGCCCCATATTTAACCACGTCCCCTGGATGGGGAGGCCTGGTGGCACTCAGAGGAAGGATAGCAGGCTACCAAGGAGAGACTTGATACCCTATGAGCATATACAGGGGGAGGAGGTCCCCCTCAGGAACAGTCATAGGGGAGGGGAGTAGGGGGGAAATGGGAGGGAGGGATGATGGGAGGATACAAGGGATGGGATAACTATTGAGATGTAATATGAATAAATTTAAAAAAAAAAAAGAGAGAGAAAAAGAAAAAACAAAAGAAAAGGCCTTAGGACCTGATATTTTTGTTTTGTTTTTTTGAGACAGGGTTTCTCTGTGGAACAACTTTGGCTGTCCTGGAAGTCACTCTGTAGACCAGGCTGGCCTTGATGAACTCAGAAATCTCCACCTGCCTCCTGAGTGCTGGGATTAGAGGTGTGCGCCACCACCACCACCACCGGGTCTTACAGCCTGATCTTATGGAGACATTTCTCTCAATTGAGGAGAAAGGAGAAACTTTCCTTCTTTCAGGTAACTCCAGCTTGTGTCAGGTAGACATAAACTAGCTAGCACCGGTGATCATTTTGCAGCTTGTGGTACCTAGGTCAACAGCAGGACAGTCCCCTGGAGAGGTCTGCCTCAGATTTCTTTGATTGGAACCTTTAATGTCAGGCCAGCAAGATGATACAGCCGGTAAAGGGCTTTGCTGCCAAGTTTGACAATGTTTGAGTTTAATTCTTAGTTCTCACATGATAGAGGGAGAGAAAAACTCCCCAAAGTTGTCCTCTGACCTTTACAGGCAAATCATGAGGGCACACATGAATGAATGAATGAATCAATGAATGAATGAATGAATGAATGAATGAATGAGTAAATGTAATATGAAACCATGAGCCGGGCGTGGTGGCGCACACCTTTACTACAAAGTGAGTCCAGGACAGCCAAGGCTACACAGAGAAACCGTGTCTCAAAAAACAAACAAACAAACAAAACAACAACAGCAACAACAAAAGGAGCAGGGCAGCTTGGCCAGGGCACAACACTCCTCATGAGAACTTGGCCATAATCTTATTTTCAGTGGGACATCCTGGTCTCCCTGCCTCTTCTCATCTCACCCTCCCCGCCCTCACCTCCTCCCCGCCCCCCTGCCCCCCCCCCCCCCGTGTGCTGTGTGTGTGTGTGTGTGTGTGTATGTGTGTGTGTGTGTGTGTGAGACAATGAAACAATTCCTCAGGTGCCCAGCATCTGGATATTTGGTTGCTGTTTCAATGGGCTTTTGGCTGATCCTCTTTGATTTTTACCTTGACTTCCAGAAACACTGACTGTTGCTACTTCTGAGCCTTGCTTGGGGAAGAGAGGGTTGCGCCACACATTTCAGGATCCGCCCTTCTTTTCCCAGTGGCAACTGCACAGTCAGCCTTTTCAGCCACCAGGAATGGTCACAGAAGACCTCTCAGGCGGCCAACTTCCAAAGCCCGGTGTGACTTCCCCGCTTTGGACACTGGCAGGCAGGAGCCCAGCAAGACAGTCCTTTATTTTGTATCCCGAGGAAGAAGAGTGACTCTCTATGGCCTCAGTCCCCCAACTGGGAAGCACATTGATCAGTGTTCTTTGCCGGTGTTCCCTTAGGGGACACATGTAACAGCTCAGCATTTCCAAGCTTGCTTCCTATTGTTGTTTCCTACCTGTTAGGACTGGCAAGAGGAGGGTGGGGCACTCGGCTGTCTGGGACCTCTGGGTAAAGGGCAAAAGGTCTAGGATGGGCTGTTAGTTTGGGCAGGATAAACTTGTGAAGGTATAGGTAACTTTGACTCCAAGGCTTGCCTCCAATTCAGAGATCTGCTTGCGTCTTCCTCCCAGCTGCTGAGATTTAAAGGCATGCGCCACCACCTCTCCTTTGCTGGTTCATTGATTAGTTCTTTCAAGGCAGAATCTTCCAAGCTTCTCCTTATCCTCTGTGAGCCCTCACATCTTCTTCCCTTTGGTGCTCAAATTCTTCAGAGTCCACGTGAGTAGGTAAGGCATAGCCACTTCCCACTTCAGCCCCTCCGCTTCTCTGACCTCACAAGGTGTCACTCTGTGAGTAAAGGACCATCGTCCATCTCTCACTCCAGGCCTTTCACAGGGTCCAACACCACACTGGGAACCGTGGATACAACACACACGCACATACACACACTCTACACACACATCATTTGCTTTTTACATTTTATTTATTGAGATTCAGAGGACAACTTTCAGGAATTCCTTATGGCTTTCCATCCTATAAGTCCCTGGAATCAAATTCAGGTCACAAGGCATGGCAGCAAGCCCTTCACCCACTGAGCCATTGTTGTGTAGTGATTTGCTCCTAGCTTGAAATTTTCCACCCTGTAGGGACGCTCCCTAAGAAAGAAGTGACTCAAAATAACACCAGGAAGTCCCAGAAACTGACCAGATTCACTAGGCCCCTCCCTCCCAAAAGTAAACAATAAAGACTGCTGAGGGTCCTTCTCACACAAGCCAAGTGCAAAGAAGACTCTTTTTTCTTTTTTCTTTTTTTCTTTTGGTTTCTCCAGACATGGTCTCTCTGTGTAGCCCTGACTGTCCTGGACTCACTTTGTAGACCAGGCTGGCCTCGAACTCACAGAGATCCACTTGCCTCTGGAACCCCGAGTGCTGGAATTACAGGTGTGCGCCACCACACCTGGCTGCAAAGACTCTTGAGATCAGCTGAGCTACCCAGGAGGTTTAGACCAACTGAGTCCCTTAGAAAGGGCACTCTCGGGGCTGAAGAGATGGCTCAGAGGTTAAGAGCACTGACTGCTCTTCTAGAGGTCCTGAGTTCAATTCCCAGCACCCACATGGTGGCTCACAGCCATCTAGAATGTGATCTGATGCACACTTTTCTGGCCTGCACTGTATACATAGTAAAAAAACCCTTTTTTTAAAGAAAGGGCATGCTCCAATCTGTTGAGGTGCCTGCAAAGTGTGTACTGTGCTCCAGCTATTATGAGCTGTCATTCTTGCTGGGGTGGGCTTTGATGCTACATCTGTCTTTGAGTTATTTGTACTCCTGTAATCTTTCACCCATACTCCTATAAGTAACCGCCAGTTAAAATCATTGGTTCACCCAGTTGGACAGTGGTGGTAACGTACTTTGGTCAGCCAGAGACTCTTTTATCTGTGGTGAGTTGACTTGTGTGTGTTGTAGATCGCCAGGAAATGTCTTCCCACACAGCAGCCATCTTGCTGCCAACACTATTTATTTACTCATTCTGACAAGGTCTTACTATGTAGACCTGGTTGGCCTGCAACTCCCTAACTCACTACGTAGAGCATAAAGACCTGCCTGCTTCTAATTTCCCAACATTGGGATTAAAGGAATGTACAACCATGCCAGGACTTTAATTAACTAGTTAATTAGTTATTTAATTAGATGTTTTAAAAAATTATTTTACGGGGGATAGAGAGATGGCTCAGTGGTTAAGAGCACTGGCTGAAGCCAGGCGTGGTGGTGCACGCCTGTAATCCCAGCACTCAGGAGGCAGGGGCAGGTGGAGCGCTGTGAGTTCGAGGCCAGCCTGGTGTACAGAGTGAGTCCAGGACAGACAAGGCTACACAGAGAAACCCTGTCTCGAAAAACCAAACAAACAAAAAGAGCACTGGCTGTTCTTCCCGAGGACCTGTGTTCAATTCCCAGCACCCACATGGTGGTTCACAAGTGTCTGTAACTCCTGCACCAGGGCATCCACCAACCTTGCACATCCATATATGCAGTCAAAACACCAACGTACATAAAATAAAAATAAGTAAGTTATAAAAAGCCAGCTTCACTAGTTTGTAAAATAAATTCTTTTATGTGTAGGAGTGTTCTGCCTGCATGTATGTATGTGCACCACATACATGCTTGGTGCCTGCAGAGACCAGAAGAGGACATCAGATTCCCTGAACTGGAGTTTGAAGGAGAGATAAACCTGTTTTTTAGGATCCCAAGTGCGGGATTGGAACGGTCTTGTGAGAGAACAGGTGAGGTTAATCCACTAGAAGACTGACCACCTCATTCGTGAGCTTGATTGTTGCCAGCTGAAAAGATCCCGTGTACAGACTCTGGGAGGAGATATATAAATGAGCCCAGAACTGGAGGCGGGGCTTTTTGGAGACTTGGGATAGTTTTGGCTATTCATCGCTGCACCTCCAGACGCTCCTAGAGAGAACTGCTGGAGGGAAGGCTTCGGGGCTCTGGCTCCTGCTGAGGTTCTGGCTTCTGGTTACTCTAGGTTCCAGCAGAAGAAATCCTGCAGATTGTGCCAGGAGAATCGTTCCTCGGAACTGATATCCTTACGGTTTTGTTATTGTGTCCATTAATCCTCATTTCCTATTGTTTTGGTTAGTAGGGCTATAAGGGACGTATGCTCCGTCACTAAGTTGTTAATAAAGTATATTGGTTAAGAAAATTGAGCCTACAGAAGTTACAGATAGTTGTGAGCCACCATGCAGGTGTTGGAAGCCAAACCTCTGCAGGAATAGCCAGTACTCTTAACTACTGAGCCATCTCTCCAGGCTCAGTTCTTTACTTATTTTCGAGGCTGACTATCATGTATTCCAGGCTGGCATTGAACATAATAGGTAACGAAGGATGGCCTTGAATTTCTTATGCTTCTTTACCTCTGACTTGCTGAGATCACAGGCATGCACCATCACACCCTGATAATTATCAGTATTTTTACATTTATTCTGTGGGTGTCTACAAACGTGTCAGAGGACAGCTTCCAGGAGCCAGTTCTGTCCTTTCTCCCTGTGGGTCCCAGGGATTGAACTCAGGCCATCAGGCTTGGTGACAGGTGCCTTTACCTGCTGAGCTGTCTCACTGACCCCACGTAGCTGGTTTTATGTGGTGCTGGGGACTGAACCCATAGCTTTGAGCATCTAGGCAAGCACTCTACCAACTGAGCTACAGTCTAAACCCCTAAGTATGTAATTTTGATTGATCATTGAAGCCATACTGTGTTAAAAAGTCTTAGATATTTATCAATCCATGCTATTTATTATCAACATATTAACAGCTGATGCATAATAAGGATTCAAATGTGAGAAGCAATATGCTGCAATTTCTTGTTGCTTATTGTTTTCCTCATAGTACGTTTTTTCTCCCTTTTTTAAGATTAGCATATATTCTCCCGGTATAGTTTTGTCTCACAAATCCTAAGAAAAGGACAGAGGTTTAATTCTGGGTCATTAGCAATCTTTTTTTTTTTTTTTTTTTTAATGATAGCACTTCTATCAAACAGGTTGTCCTCAAACACATAAAAACATGTACTGTCCAAACCTCTGTGGCAATATTCTGTTGTTCTGTTTTTGGAAATCAAACTGAATTCACCCACGGTTCCTCACTGCAGTGCATTAAAGAGCTTTTATAGTTCCACGTTCGTTTTCAACCCACTCCTAATCCACTGCTTGAAAAACAGAGGCAAAATTAGCCATTTCCAAATGAACACTTCAGCGGCATTAGTACATTTACACTGCCGTGCAAACACCACTTCTATCTAGTTCCAGAACATTTTCATCTCCCTAAATTCCACCCTGTTCCATTAGCTGTTGCTCTGCAGTCCCCTGCCTGACAGCCAGCTCACCCGATCCTCATTTCACAAAATTAATTTTTATTGCAAAATATGTTGAGTATACAATTTACCGGTTTAGTCTTTGGTTTTTGGGTTTGTTTTGTTTTGAGATGGGCTCTCTTTCGCATAGTCCAGGCTGGCTTGGCACTTGTCTTAATTTTCCCGTCTCTGCCTCCCTAGAGCTAGGGTGACAAATGTGCACCAACACACTAGCACTCCAGGTCAGAAGTGTCCCGTGCACAGGCATTCTATGCCCATCACCATGTGACCGTCACTCTACCCATCTACAGGACTTTTTCATTCTTTCCCAGTTGAACTTCTGTCCTCATTCACCATGAATTCCCCTTTGCCCCTCCCCCTGGCCATTCCCACTCTGCTCTCTGTGTGTGTGAAGTTGCTTGTTCTAGGGCTCATATGAGCCGGACCGTGCAGTATTTTCCCTTTTGGCCTAGCACATTTCACTTTAGGACTTAGCTTAACATCCTCAAGTTCCACCAAAATTGTATGGATTAAAAAATGTTATTTATAGCCGGGCGGTGGTGGCGCACATGGCCTTTAATCCCAGCACTCGGGAGGCAGAGGTAGAGAGATTGCTGTGAGTTCGAGGCCAGCCTGGTCTGTAAAGTGAGTCTAGGACAGCCAAGGCTAACACAGGGAAACCCTGTCTCGAAAAACCAAAACAAGAAAAAAGAAAAGGAAATTTTATTTACTGCGTGGTCGCACATGTGTGTGTGTGTGACAGCATGAGTTGTAAAGATCAGAGGACAAATTGTAAAAGTTGATTTTTTTTCCTTCTTCTTCTAGCATGTGGGTCCCAGGGACCCAATTCACGTCATTAGGCTTGGTAGCAAGTTCTCTACCCCCTGAACCATCCCACCATCCCAAGACTTCCTTATTAGAGTTGATGAATACTGCATTAATCATGGAGTAGCACTTGCACCACGTTCCTTTATCCCTTCACCTACTGGTCCACAGTTTAGTTGCTTCCACCCATGACTAGTGGTGAATAATTGTCATCGTGGATACATTGTCTGTTTAAATGGCCTACCTTTATTTTGTCATCTTGTTTCTTAGACAAGAGCTCACTCTGTACCGTAGGCTCCAACGTTTTCTCTTTTTCTTTCTTTCTTTTTTTTTTTGGTTTGTTTTTCGAGACAGGGTCTCTCTGTGTAGCCTTGGCTGTCCTAGAATTCCCTTTACAGGCCAGGCTGGCCTCGAACTGACAGCAATGCGCCTGCCTCTGTCTCCCAAGTGCTGGGATTAAAGGCCATGTGCGCCACCATGTCTGGCAACTCCAACTATTTCAAACCTACTTTATTTTGGGTTCTTTAAATGCTTATACCTCCCTTCCAACCCACCTACCCTAGATAGGAGAGAAAGGAGGTTTATGGGAACAAGGCAAGTAGACCTTGTTGGATTCAGTTCCTGGGAACGATTCCTGGAGCCCAAAGCCTCTTTGCTGGAGCATTCTCTCTAGGAGCGATGAACAGCCAAACAATACCAAGTCTCAAAAAGCCCAGCCTCCTAGTTTGGGCTCATGTATATATCTCCTCTCAGACTCTGTACTAGGATGTGGTTCAGCTAGCAAAGATCGAGCCCACCATGAAGTGGTTCGACTTCTCAGTGGATAAACATCACCTGCTCTCTCACAAGCCTGTTCCCCATCCCACACTTGGGATCAAAACAAAAATATGTTTATATCCACTACACTGTAGCTTAAGCTGGTCTGGAACTTACTATGTATCCCAGCCTGGCCTGGACTTCATGGCAGGCCTCCTCCCTCAGTCTCCAGAGTGCACTGGTATTATAGACATAAAACACTATGTCTGGATGCTACACTGTGGTTTTGTTCTGCTTTTTTTTTTTTTTTCCTTTTCTTTCTTTTTCCTTTTTTTTTTTTTTTTTCTATTTTCTTTTTTGGTATTTTGAGACAGGGTTTCCCTGTGTTAGCCTTGTCTGTCCTACACTCACTTTTATAGACCAGGCTGGCCTCGAACTCACAGAGATCGGCCTGCCTCTGCCTTCCTTAGCTCTGAGATTACAGGTATGAGCCACCACGCCCTGCTTTCTTTCTTTCTTTTCAGTACGTAGCCCTAGCTGGCCTTGAATTCACAGAGATCTGTCCTCCTCCACTTCTGGGTGCTAGAATTAAAGGTGTGTGCCACTGTCCCCACCCTAGTTTACCCTTTTCATATTGTTGTCAGCTGCACAGGCAGTTTGGAAAAGTCACCTCCCCTTTAAAGTCTCAGTATATCCATTGGTTTCCCACTTCCCACGTGATCACTACAAGCCTTTTTTTTTTTTCTTTCTTTCTTTCTTCAATAGTTGTGCCAATAGGCCATCAGAGAGCAACACAGAGGCCCCATTCAGAAACCCTGCTCTGGGAGGGTCTCTCTGAACTCACACCAAGATGCCCCTGACCTTTCTTCCTCTAACTACCTCTCTTCCCACTACCCACTAAGCTTCTAGAAAGCTACAGGGCACAACTGTACCTTGAAAATAAGTATCCTAGAGCTGAAAGACAGAAGAGATTCTCTGAAGTTCAGTGCTAAAAAAAAAGGGGGGGGGGTAGGGTGGGAGGCAAAAGAAACTTACCGAAAAAATAGAAGTGAATTCTGCTGTTTGTCCTCTCCTCCAGAGGATGCCTGGGAGGCCAGCCACCCTATTTCAACCTTCTAGACATAGCTTCCCTGTATAGGACTTCGGAGCATTTCGAACTTAATTTCTTCTCCTGGCAAGCCATGTAAGCAGCCTCCTTTCAGACAACAGTGAGCAAAGCACGTGCAGTGGCTTAGTCGTGTGGTGCTAGCTCCTCGGAACGTTAAGGCAGGAAGATTGTTAAATTAAAGGCCTGTGTGAGCTACAGAAAGAAAGTGAGGCTAGCTTCAATAATCTGACAGGGTTGTCTTAAAACAAGACAGAAGAAGAAAAGAATAAAATGAAATAAAAGAGAGCAGTCAGCCAGTGGTGGCACACACCTGTAATCCCAGCCCTCAGGAAGCTAAGGCAGGTAGATTTCCAAATTCAAGGCCAGCCTGGTCTACAAAGCTAATTGAGGACAGCCAGAGCTATATAGAGAACCCTTGTCTCTGCAAAAACAAAAGAAAAAAAGAACAAAAGAAAGAAAAAGAAAAAAAGCTAGGGGAGGAGTCAGTGGCAGAGCATTTTTCTAGTGTATCTAGGGCCCTACGTCCAATTACCCAGTCCCCAAACCCAGATAAAGCAAAGCAAACAAACAAAAATCTGCTTTTATGGGCTCATCACACACACACACACACACACACACACACACACACACACACACA
>OU015760.1:14312378-14341028 GCA_907169655.1 Acomys percivali | reverse complement strand
GTATACCGACATTCTTACTTCTACTTAGGTGGTCTCCTGGATGAATTTGTTTTAGGGACCTTTGCTCTGTTCTGTATTGCTACACAATAAGCCAACCCCCCTCCCCCCACCCAGACAGTGGCTGGAAACACCACTAATTATTTTGGACGTTTCCCAGTGTGCTTTAGTTTGCTCCCAGCCTGGGTAAAGCCCAAGGCTTCCATTTGCCTCTCTTTCACCTATAAGGTGTCACTGGGGTAAGCTTTAAAAAGATGGGAGCTTGCTGGGGCATGGTGCCGCACACTTGTAATCCCAGCACTCGGGAGCCAGAGGCAGGTGGATCACTGTGATTTCGAGGCCAGCCTCGAACTCACCTACAGAGTGAGTTCAGGACAGCCAAGGCTACACAGAGAAACCCTGTCACAAAAACCAAATAAGCAAACAAAATACAAAAAGATGGAGCTCATGGGCCAGTGAAGTGGCTCACTGGGTGGGGAGGGGGCCTGATGTCAAGCCTGAGTCCTCACATGGTGGGAGGAATGAGAACCAACTTCCAAGGTTGTCCTCTGACCACACAGTTTACACCAAATGCACACACGGAGGTGGGGGGAGGGAGAGGTGATTTTTAAAAGAGGGCTAGCCATATGGGGCAGCAATGCTTTGTTTGTTTGTTTTTCTGTTTTTGTTTTTTTGTTTTTTGTTTTGGTTTTTTTCTGAGATAGGGTTTCTCTCCTGGACTCACTTTGTAGACCAGGCTGGCCTTGAACTCACAACGATCCGCCTGCCTCTGCCTCTGCCTCCTGAGTGCTGGGACTAAAGTCATTTGCCACCACGCCTGGCTCTTTTCTTATCTTTTCTCTTCTTTTTAATAAGGTCAACAGTTCTGTTAGCTTAGGCCTCCTGATTTAACTGCTCTTACTCCAATTTTCAAATGCCGTCACAGCGCCAGCGAGGGTTCCAGTCACCAACATGGGTTTGAGGATGACAACAATCCAGTTCAATAACAAGAAATTTATTTGGAGAATGTGGTCGGGAGCTGGGAGATGGCTCAGAGAGTAGCAGAACTCGCTGTACAAGCTGAGAGCCTGAGTTCAAGTTCCCAGAACCTTGATAAAAATTCAGGTGTAGTCCTGAGTGCCTGGAACCGCAGGGGAAGGACCGATGAGACATTGTGGCTTCCAGCCTAGCTTGTTCCAGGTTTAGTGACAGAGCATGGCTCAAGGGAACAAGGTGGGACACTCAATGTTCTCCTCCGGACTCTGCATGCATAAAATACATGTGGTGGAGGAGGCGATCTCCTGTAAGCCTGCAGTCCCCTTCCACCCCTGTCTCTCAGGTGGAAATCGCCCTGTGTGAAGAAGGCTCATCAAGTTGCCAGGACTATTTTGAGTCGTGCTTGTAGAGGTAGGGTGCACAAGAAGATGCCAGCTTGGCTTTGTTCTCTTCTGCTCTGTAGGCGGCATTTCTCCCCACTGCCAGCCCTGCCCAGCCCCGGCTACCACAGACCTGGTGTCATAGCACCTGAGGGCTCTATTCTCCAGGAGTTCTCCTGGGGCCTCACACAACTCTTGAGGAATGTCAGGCTGGTGACTTCTTAGACGTGCTAACTCCTCCTGTCGGCTAGTCTGTCATTGGGAAAGGATTGATTTCTACACAAGTCCTTTGCTCCATAGCACTCATTAAACAAAGCTCAGTGTGTGAGCCCTGACTGCTTCAACCCTCTTCATCCTCTCTATGCAGTATCTCTGAAGCAATTCTCAGGTATGGGAGGCTCCCTAAGAATGCAGCAATTCAGCCGGGTGTGGCGACACACGCCTTTAATTCCAGCCCTCGGGAGACAGAGGCTAGCTGATCTCTGTAAATTCAAAGCCAGCCTGGTCTACAAAGCGAGTCCAGGACAGCCACGGCTACACAGAGAAACCTGTCTCCAACAACAACAACAACAACAACAAATGCAGCAATTGTTCATAAATGCACAGCAGGGTCATCAGGGCTCTTGTCCCTCCATCTTTGAATCACAAGTCTCCCAACACTCAGCCAGCCCTGGGAAACCTTGAAAAAAGGACCAGCATCTGCACCTTACTTCCTGCATAGGTTCTGCCTCACCTCCCTGAGTCCCGGCCTAGATGCTCAAGGGAGGACAATCCATGTGTATGTTAAGCTGCGAGCACACCACAAACAAACAAACATACCAGGGAGGAAAACTATTTTCCCAGAGTTCAAAAGGTGGTCAGGATTTCTTGACACTTTTGTTGAACCAAAGGTGGGCATAGCCTGGCCACTCAGGGTTTGGTGTCCTGAGAAAGACTTGCAAGACAGAAAATAAGGAAGCAATGGGCGAAATAGAGCCTGGGGCTCAGACTGGGATGTGGTCCATGGGCTCTAGGTCAGGAAAGGGCTACTATTTTTAGACTTTCTGGAAGCTTCAGGACAATGAGGCGCACCTTTGCTCCCCCTGTGAGGGACCTAGGGTGCCCTTCCCCCTTCCTCAGGCCTTACTCTAAGCTCCAGATGGTTCTTTTTTTTTTTTTTTTTTTTTGGTTTTTCAAGACAGGGTTTCTCTGTGTAGCCTTGACTGTCCTGGACTCACTTTGTAGACCAGGCTGGCCTCGAACTCACAGCGATCCGCCTGCCTCTGCCTCCCAAGTGCTGGGATTAAAGGCGTGCGCCACCACGCCTGGCTCAGATGGTTCTTCTTAAACTTCCCACCAGCACGTGTTCTTTCTTTTCCTATGACGTAATTTTCTCCCCTCAAGTATTAGAAATAGCTTGAAGACAAAAGACACACCAAAGAGCCTATGGCTCCTCACAGTGTGCTTCTAGAGGATGGGTCTTTCTCACTTCAATGGCAGCATTGTAATATTTCCTCAAGACAAGGAAGTCACTTCACCCAACAAGTTACTGCACCTACTTGACATAGGTGGCCTCACTTTCAAGCTCTCAACCCCAACAGCTACTACCCATGTCCAGCTAGTCCTTTGTGCACACGGCCTATATATTTGTGGATTCAACCAACCTTGGCTAAACTATATTGAGGAAAAATAGCACCCATACTCAACATACACAGACATTTTTTTCTTGCCATCATCCTCTAAAGAATATAACAATTCAAGTCAGTCCCCACTCTCCTCTTGTCTGTGGAGAATGTCTTGTCCATTGGCTAGATCTGAGAAGGGATTCTATGTTTACTGGAAGTATTGTCCTTGGTTGGTGCAGTAGTTTGAGCAGAACCCTGTGAACTCTGGTGTCCCATATTGGACCACCTCCCCTTGGTGGGGAGGTCTGATGGCACTCAGAGAAAGAATAAGCAGGCTACCAAGATGAGACTTGATAGCCTTTGGCTATTTAGTGGGGGAGGAGGTCCCCCTCAGTCACAGACATAGGGCAGGGGAATAGGGTGAAAGCGGGAGGGAGGGAGGAACGGGAGGATGGGATAACAATGGAGATGTAATCTGAATAAATTAATTAAATAAAAAATTTTAAATTAAAAAAGAATATAACAACCATTTACATATCATTTATATTGTATTGGGTGTGATAAGTAACCTAGAGGGACTTTAGAAGCCATTTTCAGGCTCTATGCAAACACAACACATTTTGTAGAAGGGATTTGAACATCCAGGGATTTTTTGGTGTCCACAAGGAGTCCTCAAGCTTTACTCCTCAGATATTAGGGAGGACTACATTTATTTATAAATATATGAAAAGCATTTGACTTACAACAGATATTTTCTGCTATATCATGCAAATAACCACATTGTTCATTTCAAGTCAGGGTTTCTCTGTAGCAGTGAATGTCCTGGACTCACTCTGTAGACCAGAGTGGCCTCGAACTCACAGAGAGCTGCCTGCCTCTGCCTCCTGAGTGCTGGGGTTAAAGGTGTGCACTTTGTTAACTATAGAGGTTGATCTTGTTAATTTGTAAGAGATGGCTCAACAGTTAAGAGCACTAGCTGTTCTTCCTGAGGATCAGGGTTAGACTCACAGAACCCACAGAGCATCTCACAGCTGTCTATAACTCTAGTCCCAGGGGATCCCACTCCATTTTCTGGGGCCCTTGAGGACCAGACAGTCACATGATGCACTGAAGTACATCTAAGACAAAAAACCCATGCACAAAAAATTAGTCAATTAAAAAAAAATCATTCATTCAAAGCCGGGCGTGATGGCGCACACCTATAATCCCAGCACTCAGGGAGGCAGAAGCAGGTGGATTGCTGTGAGTTTGAGGCCAGCCTGGTCTACAGACTGAATCCAGGACAGCCAGGGCTACACAGAGAAACCCTGCCTCAAACAACCAAATAAACAAATAAATTCAAAATATATACCTTGTGTATCTGTTCAAATCTGCATGTGCGTGTAGGGTAGTTCACATTATCCCTCAAAGGATTATTTTGTGGGGCTGGGGGTATAGCTCAATTGATACAGTGCTTGCTTAGCATGCACAAAGCCCTGGGTTGAATCCCCAGCATCCTCCAAGCTGGGGGTGGGTACACACCTGTAATCTTAGCACTTGGGATAAGGAGGCAAGAGGACTAGAGGTAGTTCAAGGTCATCTTCTGTAACACCGCAAGCCTGAGGCTAGCCTGGACCACAAGACAACCTGCCACAAAATGTTTAAAAATGTTTTGTGTACTAGAGAAGTGTATGGCGCCCCCCCCCCCCCCCCCCGCTTTAGAGACATTTTGGCATAAGGGCCAGTGAAGAAACTTCTGTTGCCCTCACTCTCTGAGCTGCTGGCCCTGAGTGACATTTCCCCCTGTGTTGAACAGAGGCCAAAGCCCCAAATTTGAAGAGCATTGTGATGATCAAGAATAGTCCTGACGTCTTTGGCCGCGTCACCCTCCAGCCCTTGGTTACATAGCAGGTCAGCTCAGTCTGCTGGGAGGCAAAATCCATCCCGATGGCTCCACAGCGTCTCCGAAGACTAACCTTCCAGAGCACCCTTCCTGATTCACACATGTGAAGAGAATATTCTAGCCCTCTTCAACGGGGTGCTGTGTTGGACAATGTTAGCCAGAAGAGCCTGGGGAAGCGGAGAGAATAAATCCTACTGAAAATTCCATGGCACAACCTGCTTTTCTTACTTGCTCATGAACAGGCCTGGGAGAAATGCTCGCACAACCTCATGTTCCAATAAACAGGGCTGAACGGGCTGGTGTGAAAGCACACAGTAAATATCTCTCTCGCTTTATAGGAGCCAGGGAGAAAGAAGACAATTCTCTGAGCAGGCTACCTTGCAAAGCTACTCCCATTCTTTCCTGGCTGATGTGGCCCATATGTGTTCCCTACCGCAGCAGAAACAAGTGGCCTTTGTGCCTCGTCGGCGCTTTCTGCCCTGGCGTAAATTAGGCACACTGCAGCCATTTCATTAAGAAATACGACTGTCTCCGATGTGACGCGCGCATCAGGTTTCCAGAGGCAGACAGGAAAGTCTGCTTGAGGCTGGGGACAGCCAAAGTGCCCTTGTTTGTAATGATGGCTCCTATGCCTCCTGACCATGAGGAAAAGGAGAAAGAACACACCACCACAGAAGACACACAACCCCCGTACCCCCTGCTGCCTCCCAGTTGGAGTAGCCTGTGACAGAATTACCCACAGCTTCGTCATCTCCCTCCCCAACCCCATGCCTGGCACTGGAATCTTACAGACATCTGGAATGATGATGGGGTAAATGCAGTAAAACACAGGTTTCTTTTTGTGGAAACATGCCGATCTCGGACCCAAGAGGGCCAGGGATAGTGAGTAATTGACACCCTTGCAATAAACATATTATGGCCGTTTATAAACTTGGCCTATCTCTTGGCTGGTGTAGGCTTCTGCTGCGCCTGGCATGGCTTGGCTTTTTGAAAGGGCTTAGATGATAGGCAGGCTTTTCCTAGCCTCCAAATTGCAAAGCAATCTGGTAAACACATCTGTGGTAAGTCCTGTTCTCACTAGCCTGGGACACACCAAAGGACCAGCCCCGCCCCCTTCTATTTTCCTGAAATAAATAGCTAAGAAAGCATTTCTGTGACCTAACTGGAACTAAGGAGAATGGAAAAATATCCCAAGATATTCTGCACACATACTATCCAATCTCCCTTTTATACAGAAGAAATTCAAATGAGTCTCTGCCATTAAAACTTTGATTATCAGAAACTTCGTTTTAATCAGAGCTTGCCATAAACTCTGCGTGCTCAGCTGACTTGTGTATTTAACATTCTTGATATTATATGATGGTCCAATTATCCAAATTTTTCTTAAACTCAATTTCCCAGGACCTTGTGGTTAATTAATCAAGTTGTAACTTTTTTTTAAAAAAAGTGTCATCTCTATACATGCTCTGTCTACAGACACCCAGGCCAGAGCCAAGATGATCTTGGAGTCTGTTTTTTCTTACATTTCTTTGTTTGCTTGCTGTATGTGTGTGTGTGTGTGTGTGTGTGTGTGTGTGTGTGTGTGTGTACGTGTGCGTGCCATGGCATGTGTGGTGGTCAGAAGAGGACTTGTGGAACCAGGATCTCTCTTTTCCACCATGTGGGTCTCAAGGATTGGACTCAGGCCATCAGACTTAGCAGCAGGTACTTTTACTAGGATACATTTTGTTTGTTTGCTTGTTTTTAGGCCCATCCATGGGATGCCACTTTGCTGATAGCAGGACAAACCAGAGACTGCCCACCCTCAGTGCCCAGCTCAAGTAATGAACTTCATTTCTTACTGTCTGGTCCTATCTCCCTACACTGTCTTGTGGAGTCTAGTCATGACTCTCAGAGGCCAGTCTGGGGATTCACACCTTGTAGCTTACTGGCTTTTCTCTGCCTCCTTTGGCTGTCACTCAGAAAGATCAGGCTTTTGGAAATATGGTTAGCATACCCAACACTCATATCTCAATCCAGCAAATCACAGCATCATAGGAACTGCCATACATCAGCCCAACACGTGCGGTCACACAGCAGGCTCCACTGTCTTCTAGCACCCTTGAGAAGCTGCACTAATGCACACATACCACACACATAGATACACATATTCACACATAATTAATAGAAATAAAGCTTTGAGCCGGGTGGGATAGCATATGCCTTCAATCCCAGCACTCCTGGAGGCAGAGGCAGGTGGATCTCTCTGAGTTTTCCCAGCCTACAGAGTGAGTTCCAGGACAGCCAGGGCTCTGTTACACAGAGAAAGCCTGTCTGGAAAAACCATAGTCAGACAGACAGACAGACAAACAAACAAATCTTTGAAAAAAAGAATTGTTCCCTGGTGAGGTGGCTCTTTCCCCTTTTATCTTGCTACTGAATTCTTTTCCTGTTTTCAAAGCCTCCCTCCAGCCCTGCTTCCTCAAAAAAGTCCAGCTGGAAATGATCTCTGTCTATTTCAACTCTGTGAAGCCCCCATTGTTTATAGCACTCATCAAATACAAAATAAACACTACCATGGGGTATTTGGCTATCTACCTACCTATCATCTACCTATGTATGTATGTATGTATGTATCTATCTATCTATCTATCTATCATCTACCTATGTATTTATGTATCTCTCAGAACAAGGACATTGTCTTGCATGTCTGTGCCTCCTGATGGAGACTAAATATGACTTGCACACACATAATAGGCGCTCTGTAACTGGCTTATGGATGGTAATGGTATTTCTGGCAGTTCCTGATAATTACATACTTAATGCATACTAGGCACTTTTAAAGGTGAGTTTATTTAAAATCATTTTGTTTTGCATTAGGATTTTTTTATATATGATAGTTTATAATGTTCTCTTTATTAAAGGTTACAATTGAACTGGGTGGTGGTGGTACAGGCCTTTAGTCCCAGTACTCAGGAGGCAGCGGCAGGTGGATCGCTATGAGTTCAAGGCCAGCCTGGTCTACAGAGTGAGTCCAGGACAGCCAAGGCTGCACAGAGAAACTTCGTCTGGAAAGACAAAAAATAAAGTTACAATTGTGTGCATATGGTCAGGCATGTGGCTCAGTTGGTAGAGTGTTTGCCTGGCATGCAAGAAACAGTGGGTGCTGTCCCCAGAAACACATAAAGTAGATTATACCTGTAATCCTAGCACTGAGGGGGTAGAGGCAGAAGAATTACAAGTTTAAGGTCATCCTTGCCTATGATGACCAAGGATGACCAGTTCCAGGCCAGCCTAGGCTATATAAAATACTCTCTTAAAAAATAAATTGAGGGCAGGCAAGATGGCTCAGTAGATAAAAGGATTTGCTGCCAAGCCTGAGTTTAGTCCCCAGAATCCACATGGTCGAAGGAGAGAACCAAGTCCTTAAAGTTATTTTCTGACACCCACATTTACTCCCTGGCACACGCATCGAATACACATCCACACACATAATATATTACCTTTCTTTCTAGGGATCTCCATCCTTAAGAACTCACTTGGCTTACTGGAGTTTTGTCTAATGTTTACATATCCATAAGATACAACTCTATCCAGCTATTCCTTTCTTTCCATTCCAATAAACTCATTACAAGTTAGAAATATGGTAAGAGGAAACCACATTGACTGTACCCTGCCCATGGTCCATAAGTATCCAAGTGACATAGCATGCTGTGGAATATTGGTTATTGTTACTCAGTTGCCATTATGGGACTGGCCATGGGACCATGGCTCACTGCTGCTCTTCAGCATCACAGGAGAGGATAGGGCCCCTATCACTAGCCCAGGGAAAATCTGAATTTAACACTCCAAGTTTAGCAAAGTCAAAAACAAAAACAAAAACAAAAACAAACCCAAACCCAAACCCAAACCCAAAACCTAATACCAGGCTGGAGAGATGGCTCAACAGTTAAACACTGGGTGCTCTTCCCCCCACACTGGGTGTGGGTTTGATTCCCAGCACCCACATGGATGTTCACAACCGTCTGTAACTCAGGAACATGTGAAAAATTCACAGCTGTATATGGGAATCTCTGACAGTGATTCATGATTTATATTTGACAATCCGCTCTAAACTGTATTATTGTTGTTGTTTTTGTTTTGTTTTGTTTTTTGAGACAGGGTTTCTCTGTGTATCCTTGGCTTGGCTGTCCTAGACTCGCTTTGTAGACCGGGCTGGCCTTGAACTCATAGCAATCCTCCTGACTCTCCCTCCTGAGTGCTGGGTATTGTTGTTGCTTTATCGTATGTGCATGGATGCCTTGCCTGCATGTTTGTCTGTGTACTGCGTGTGTGTCTAGTACCCACAAAAAGCAGAAGAGAGATGCCTGGCGCTGGCATTACCAATGGTCGTGAGCTACTGTGCCGGTTCTGTGAATCTAATCCAGGTCCTCTGGAAGAACAGTTAGTGCTCCTAACCACTAAGCCATCTCTCCAGCCCTGCTAGTATTTTTTTTGTTACCTTTATTTATTCATGTGCCTAGACATGTGCTATGGCACACACGGAGGCCAACGGACAACCCACGGCTCTTTCTAGCTGTGCAACATGAGCAAATTAATGAACCTTTGCATGGCCTCAGTCTCTCAGTCCATAAAATGGGGACACCTCACTTGAGGGTTGTTTGAAGGATTAAATGAGCCGTTCCGCACTCAGAATAGCACCTGATGGAGTCACCTCTTCCCCCTGCTGCTGTTATTAAAGCTAACCTACTTCTGGAAGCTCCCCAGGGAATTCCTGAGGTCTGTCAGATCAGCGTTTGCTGGTCGCAAGCTGTGGTTCCCAGTGATTCTCACACGGGAGCATTTTGGGGGACACCTGGCGAAGCATCCTGCTGGTCACTGCTCATAAAACCCCACCTGAGTGGAAGCCCTTCTCCACTCGTCTTCCATGGCAACAGGCAGTGGAAAGGGGTTCTCAGGCTCTCACCAGCTAGACACTTGCATAGATTCTGCTTGGATTATTCCTATTCTATTCACTTGCTGTGTGTGTACATACATATTTGTGTGTACCTATGGGTGTTCGTACACATGTGTGCAAGAGGGTCAGAAGTTGATGTTGTATGTCTTCCTCAATCACTCTTCACTTCTTTCTTTCTTTCTTTTTTTTTTGTTTTTTGTTTTTTGTTTTTTGAGACAAGGTCTCTCTGTGTTAGCCTTGGCTGTCCTGGAGTCACTTTGTAGACCAGGCTGGCCTCGAACTCACCACGATCTGCCTGCCTCTGCCTCCTGAGTGCTGGGATTAAAGGCGTGCGCCACCACGCCCGGCTGTCTTTCTTTCTTTCTTTCTTTCTTTCTTTCTTTCTTTCTTTCTTTCTTTTTTTTCTTTTTTGAGACAGGGCATCACTATATAGCTCCAGCTGGCCTGGAACTGCATTGTAGGCCAGCCTTGAACTCATAGAGATCTGCCTGCCTCTGCCTCCCAAGCGCTGGGATGAAAGGTGTCACCACACCTGGCATACCTTATTATTATTGTTTGTTTGTTTTTTGAGACAAGGTCTCTCTGTGTTAGCCTTGGCTAACCTGGACTCACTTTGTAGACCAGGCTGACCTTAAACTCACAGCAATCCACCCGCCTCTACCTCCCAAGTGCTGGGATTAAAGGCATGCGCCACCACACCCGGCTTCCTTATTATTTTTTTAAATTAAACTATTTATTACATATAAATATGTGAGTTTGAGTGTGCCACAATATTCCTGGGGCAGTCGGATGAAAATTTGGAAGTGAGCTCTTTCTAAAGGCCTTCCCCCCGCCCCCCGCCAGAGCTGAGGACAGAATTCAGGACCTTGCACTTGCTAGGCAAGCACTCTACACTGAGCTAAATGCCCAACTCGGGAAGTGGGCTCTTTCTAAGATCCAACTCAGGCCATTGGACACAGAGGAAAACACCATTACCCATGGAGCCATCTTGTTGCTCCATTCACCTTACTGTTTTGAGACAGGATTTCTCAGCACCCTTTGAGCTCACTGATTCAGCTGGACTGGCTTAGCCACCATGTTTTCACCTCTCCAATGATGGGGCTAGAGGAGCGCAGTTCCTGCCTGAGTTTTGAGTGAATGTTGGGGATCTGGAATTGGGTCCCCAGGCTCCTGTGGCAAGCACTTTAACAACTGACCCAATCCCTCTAACCCTTTTTTCTTTTCGTGATACTGGGTATGGAACTCAGGGTGTGACACAGGCTGGAAAAATGCTCTGCCACTGAGCCACACCCTCACCTCTTCTTTACTGAGGTGGGATCTCACTTAGGAGTCCAGGTTGCCTATGAACTTGAGTTCCTCCTTACCCCTCCCTTCTCAGCCAGTGCTATGGTGGTGGGTGTGCACCACCACACCAGCCTGGCTGTTGCTTGCTGAATGCTATTGCTGTCCAGCCAGGTACTGTGGCGCCTTGGCCACTGCCTCGTGTCCAGACGGCGATTCTTAGCATAAGCCTAGAACAAGCCCACCTAGAAGTGATGACTCGGGGTAGATGTGTCCCCTAGTCCTCATGGGGGAAAACTGATCCATGACTGGTCCATTTGGAGGTCTAAAGGCCTGGACCTTTTGTGTCAAGCATAGGGACAATATGTGTTACCATTTGTACTGCAGAACAGTCCCCAAGGCACTCCGAGGGGAGGCTAATGTTAAAAACAAAAAACAAACAAACAAACAAAAAACAAAAACAAAAAAAACCCTACCTCTCCACTGAGCATATCTCTCTCTCTCCTGCTGACTGACTGGCTTCTTTTCTGCCCCTGCTTATCTTTTCCTTCTGCGAGCCCCACCCCCAACGTGTGTCGCTTGCCCCAGAATCCCTGTCTGGGGCTCTGTTCCCAGGGAACCTGACCTAAGACATGCCGCTGGTCACCTCAGCCTATGGTAATAACTCTGGTGGCACGAGGAAGCTGTTACCAAGCCATTCCTTGGCCTGCCTCTCTGTCCTCCACTTAAGTAATTAGTTCTCTCTCAGGGCTTATTTTCTAGCCCTCTAATCAGAAGCTGGCATCAGAGGGAAAGGATGATAAATGAAACAGGGGGTGGTGGCGCGGGCGCGCAGCTGAGCGATGCAGTCACCTGGGAGCCAGGAACAGCAGGAAGCACCCTCTCAAGCCCAGCGGTGGGGGATCATCGCCCGCCCACCTCACCCCCCACCCCCGACACCCCACTCCACTCCACCGCCCCCCACCCCCCAGCTAGAGGCACTAAATTGCTGCATGCCTGCACCCTGAGGTCAAGAGCCTTGATAGCAACCAAATAGCATTCTTCAGCGAGGTTGTTGCAGATGCTGGAAAGGCACTCTGGCAAAGATTGGTGCACCATGAAACCGGGCAGGGACTTCAAGCTGTTGCTGCCATTGTGTCCTAGGTACAGAAGGCAGAGAGAGGGAAGGCGCCAACAACGTGTGTCTGCGGTAGGTGCCTATCCTGGTCTGCTGTGGAAACAAACCAGCCTCCAGAAATAGCTGTCGCACCCCACTGCCTTTCGGTCCGGCTGTTTCTTGATGAATATCTCTTGGCAGCCAAGCTTTTGTGTTTCCCTCTGCAATGTGGCTCCCTATACACTCTCCACAAGCTGTTTTGCAGGCAGGCAATGCTGCTGTTGCTGTTGATAGGCTCTCTCTGTCTCTCTCTCTGTTTCTCTCTCTGTCTCTCTGTCTCTCTCTGTCTCTGTCTGTCTCTCTCTCTGTCTCTCTCTGTCTCTCTCCTCTCTGTCTCTCCATCTCTCTCTGAGACATTGTTTCTCTATGTAATCCTATAGCCCTGGCTGTCCTGAACTTACTCAGTAGTTCAAGCAGACCTCAAACTCACAGAGATCCACCTACCTCTGCCTCCTGAGTGCTGGGATTACAGGCATGCACTACAGCCGACACCCAGTTTAACTGCCTTTCTTCAGACTTTTTTTTTTTAATGCTAGGATTCAAACCCAGAGCCCTGTGCTTCCTAGGTGGGTACTCTTCCACTGAGCCACATAACTAGCCTTAATTTCCTTTCTTAATTCTCCAAAGAGGCCAAGCCATATGCAGCCTGCCCAAAGCAAGGGTTGCCAGTATCTGGGAGTTCTAGAGTCAGATTAACTATAGACAGGGTGATGGCAAAGTCTGGAAAAAGGGTGTTAAATACAATGAAGGACACTTGGCTTCTCTGTAAAAACGTTTTAAAAGGTAGGACATGGGGAGCAGGCCTGTAATTCTTGCAATCAAGAGGCTAGGGGAGAAAGATTGCCACAAGTTTAAAGCAAGTCTAGACTGCATAGTGAGTTTGAGACTAGCCTCCACTGCATAATGAATTCAAGGGGAGTTTGGGCTAGAGAGCAAGGCTGTTTCCAACAAGCAAAGGTTAGGGGTGTAGCCCTCCATTTGGTTTCTAGAACAAGATGTCAGAAGGAGGGGGAACTAGAAAGAGGCCAGGTGTAGTGGCACACATCTGTAATCCAATATATAAAGGCGGGAGGGTCATAAGTTCCAGACAAGCTCAGACGACATCAGTGAGACCCTCTCTCTCAAACAAAACAAATGGCGGCGGCTGGAGTGATGGATGGCTCATCTGTTTTAAGCACTGGCTGCTCTTCTAGAGGACTTGGATTTGATTTCCAGTGCCCACCCAGCTCACAACTATCTGTAACTCCAGTTCAAGGGAATCCAACCTTTGCTGCCTTCCATGGGCACCAGGCAAGCAAGTGGTGCATTTACATACATATAGACAAACAAGACCCATTACAGAAAATTTTAAAAAAATAATAAGGCAAATGGACCAGCTCAGTGAGTAAAAGTACTATCACCAAGCCCAATGACCTGAGTTTGAGCCTCAGAATCCACATGATGGATAGAGAAAACTAACTCCCCTGGTCTACTGTCTGTTACATACACTCCCAACTAGGGTCTCAGTGCGTCTTGAGACTAAATCACATGAACAAGCTAACCTGCATTCTGTTAACCACTGCTCTCTGGCTCTCTCTCCCTTCTTGGCTGTTTTAAGTCTGTAAGTTTAGATTTCTTACATTCTACCCACCATTTTCTGTTATCAGCAATACCTTGCAGTAAAATATTTATTTAAGCTGGGCGTGGCATGTAGAGGAATGTTAATTCAGAACATGGATGCTCTGGCAAGATACCGCATCCAAAGATCTTCCAGGTCTGTGTGATCCGGCTGGAATACAAACATGCCTTTAATCCAGGAGACAGAGACAAACAGATCTGAGTTCAAGGCCAGCCTGCTATAGAGCGAGTTTCCTGTAAAGAAAGGCTTAGATAGCCAGGTGTGGTGGCGCACACCTTTAATCCCAAAGGAAGGTAAAGTTAGTTTGTAGAAGGAAGCACCCATGTTTGAAAGTGATGTCTAATTGAGTGGCAGGAAAGGTGACAAATCAGAGAAGATTTGACAGAATAGGATTTGCCCAACTCTCCCAAGAAGAAAGAGAAAAGGGAAGCGACTTAAGAGGTGGTTTTACAGAGAGGAGGCAGTTTTACCAGGACAGGATAGAGAGATGGGTTGGGGGGGGGGAATGGGAGAGAGAGAATTCAGATGAAGACAGAATGAGCCAGAAAATGAGAAGGAGCCAGAAGATTAGAGCAGATTCCTGAGTTAGTTTGAGGCCAAGCAGAGCTATTCCGGGCCGAGAGAGAAGCTAGATTAATTAAGTCAGCTGGGAGAAGTGTTTGAGCCAGAACAGCTGAATTGAACCAGCCAGCCAGAGCTCAGAAGGAACAAGTAAGGGTGAGCTTATTCAGCTCTAAGTCTCAGAGGCTGAAACATTCTAGGCCTAGGTTAGATTGCACGGAAGCTAGAAGCTTCCAGAACTAGGCCTAGGTTAGCAGGAGGAGACAGTAAGCCTCCCAGACAACAATTGAGTCAGGAGACTAAAAAGTTCCTTTTACAGTGGCATGTCTTTAAGTCCAGCACTCACTCTGAATTCAAGGCCAGCCTGGGCTTGCCTCAAATAAACAAGCTGGTTCAAGGCTGGGGATGTGGCTCAGCTGGCTGAGTGCATGAAATGCATGTAGCTCAGGGGACACATATGCACAAAACCTTAGGTCTAGTCCTCAGGACTGCATGAAACCCAACATGGTGATGCCCTATCATCCCAGTACTGAGCAGGTGAAGTCAAGGATCCAAAATTAATCTGGAGTCATATTCAGCTCCATAATAAATCTCAGGCCAACTTCAGATACAGAAGCCTATGTCTCAAAAACCAAACAGAGCCCCCCCCCTTGACCCACCTCCTCTTCCTTTCCCATCCCCAATAGCAGGGCAGCAATTACTTTTTCTCACTTACTGCCTCTGCAGTTTTCACTCTTGTAGACTATCGTTCAACTGCCTCCCACTTGGAAATCACGGTGCAGAACCTTTCCTTCTTTTCACTTCCGGATATGCAATTAAGGGTTCCCTCTTTTTTTTTTTTTTTTTTTTTTTGTCCAGGTCTGATGGCTGCTAGATGCGGTGGTGCATAGCTCTAATTCCAGAGCTCAGGAGAATCTCTGTGAGTTCGAGGCCAGCCTGGTCTGCAGAGTGAGTTCCAGGGCAGCCAGGGCTACACGGAGAAACCCTGTCTCAAGTTCTCCCCCAGCCCTCCCCTGTCCCCGGGGAAAAAAAGAGCCTGATGACTCTCTATCTCCCCCCTCTCCCTCCCTCCCTCTCCCCATGGCTAGCCTGCCTCACTCCTGGCAGCATCATCCCCACCCCCTTTCTTTGGCCGTGTACTAGTATCCTGTATACATACCCTTACTAAGCACTGACAGAAGCCAGAGCGATCCCGAGGCAGCTAAGATTCAGTGTATTTTCTTCATTTCCTTTTCTCGTCTTTCTCCTCTTTCTCATCCCCTCTCATCTTCCTTCTCTTCTTTCTTTTAGAGTATATCTCTAAAAACTAGAGAAAAAGTCTTTTTTTTTTCTTTTTATTTAAATTGGCCTTTTCTTCCCTCCAGTCCCTTCCTTTTTCCATGGGTGTTTCTATGTAAACCATGCCACTGATGCCAATTCCAACTCATTTCTCCTGTCTGACTCCCAAAGTGCTGAGGTTATAGGCTTAAGAGTCAGTTTAAGGGCTGGAGAAATGGCTCAGCAGTGAAGAGCGCTGGCTGCTCTTCCAGAAGGCTCGGGTTCAATTCGCAGCACCTGCATGGCAGCTCACAGCTGTCTGCAACGCAACTCCAGAGGAGCCGGCATGGCACCCTCATACAGACATACATGTAGGTAAAATACCAATGCACATGGAATTTAAAAAATAAATAATTGTCAGGTGTGGTGGCTCACGCCTTTAATCCTAGCACTTGGGAGACAGAGGCAGGTGGATCTCTGTGAGTTCGCAGCCAGCCTGGTCTACAAAGCAAGTTCAAGACAGCCAAGGATACACAGAGAAACCCTGTCTCAAAAAACCAAAATAAAATAACAATAATAATAATTAATCAGTTTTAGTGAGGCATGGTGGCACTCAGGAGGCAGATGCAAGTGGATCTCTGTGAGTTCGAGGCCAGCGTGGTCTACAGAGTGAGTTCCAGGACAGCTAGGGCTACACATAGAAGCCCTGTCTCGAAAAATAAAAACAAAGATCCAGTTTTTACCTTTGAGGACACTCCTCCTTCTATTAATTCATTCATTCATTCATCTATTCATTCATTCATTTTTACTTTGTCTCACTGTGCTGCCCATGCTATGTGGTGTCTAACTCCCTGGTTCGAGTGGTTCCCTCCCTGCCTCAAGCTTTGGAGTAGTTGGGACTATAGATGTAGGCATGGTACCACTTTACCTTTAAGGGGCTTATAGTCAGAGTGATGACACAGTTCCAGATAGACTCACCTGACAATAAGGAAGCATCAAGGCAGACCTGGTGAAAGGCTTGTGGACAATAGCTATTGCCATATGAGACTGTGTGGGCGTCTACAGGGACAGGAAGAGGTAGCGGGTAGAAGGGCAGAGGAAGACGCCTGGGTTTCTGGATGTCTTTAGCTTTCAACTCTATGTCCTTTCACCCTGGTTGTAGACAAAGGGCAGAGAAGACAGCAAATCTTCCCAGTGGCCAAGCCTGGGGGGAACTGGTATCAATGTTAAATGTATCTCTGTCCCTGTTCCTGACTCTGTCTCTGTTATAACATTTCCTTTAGAAGACTTTTTTTTTTTCCCTCTCCTTTTAATAGAATCTCCCTATCTAACCCAGGCTAAAAGGAAGTTACCGTTCTCCTGTCCCCAGCTCCCAAAGCTGCCATAATAGGGAAGCAGCAACATTCTCAGCTTTAGAAGACAATGTTTTTATAGTGTGTGTGTGTGTGTGTGTGTGTGTGTGTGTGTGTGTGTGTGTGTGTATGGTGAGTGATACATATCCATTTTGCCATGGTGGCCAATTTCAGTGCACGGTGCTGTGCATTTGGGTGTATCCCTACTGCTTTGTGTCATCACTACCCATCTCCAAAGCTTTTGGTTCCCCCACCCTAAGGGCCAGGTTCCCATTTCTCCAGCCCATGAAACCCACCCCTCTACTCTGGATGGACTGGGACATGGTGACACACTTGCCTTTTCTGCCTGGATTCCTATGTTCCACAGATCCTCCATCGTTTTATGTTCCCAACAATAACACAAACAGATTCCAATTTCTCCACATGCTTTCCAGCCCTCATGCTTAGAAACCGGTCTTCCCACTTTGGACAGTTCACACATCCTCTTTGGGGGGGGGATGGTGTGAGGGGGGGAGCCTGTTGTATGAAATATGTATAAAATGTTAAAATCCTTTTTCCACCTTTCTAAGAACTCTGCTCCTCCTTCTCCCAAGGCTGTCAACGCCACCTATTCATATGCAAAAGGTCTGCTTAATATTTAAATGCACACATGTATTCACTATAATTGTGTCTTATCTTTTGTTTTGTTTTGCAGTGGGAGAGATCTGGCCCAGCGCTCAAGCACGGTAGACAAGCACTCTCCCATCAAGCCCTATCTCCAGCCCTTATCTATACTTAATTCACCGCTACTTATTTTCAATTTCTTGGGCTTTTTTTGATGGTAAGGATTGCACCCAGGCCTTCATGCATGCTGCTGTCCAAACTCTATCACTGAGCTGCACCTTAAACCCTATGAAATTATCTCTTCCTCCTCCCATTCATCTTCTTCATTTTGGTGTGTATGTGATACGTTCATGTGTACATGTGTGCAAGTGTGTGTTGGCACATGTGCACAGAGGCCAGAAGTTGATATTGAGTGCCGTCTTCTGTCACTCTCCATTTTACTTTTTTAGAAGTAATTTTTTTTTTTTTTTCTTTTTGAGACGAGGTTTCACTTTGTAGCCCTGGCTGTCCTGGGCTGTCCTCGACCTCACAGAGAGCTGCCTGCCACTTCTTCTCAAGTGCTGGGAATAAAGACAAGCACCACTGGGCCATGGTGGTGCAAGCCTTTAAGCTCAGCACTCGGGAGGCAGAGGCAGTCAGATCTCTGTGAGTTCAAGGCCAGCCTGGTCTATATAATGAGATCCAGGACAGCCAGGGCTACACAGAGAGACCCCTTCTTGAAAAACAAACAAACAAACAAACAAACAACGACCTGTGTGACTATGCTCAGCTCCATCTTTTTTTTTTTTTTTTTTTTTTTTTTTTTTTTTGAGACTCCTAGCTTGTGGCAGGGAGCCTCCAGTCTCTTTCTGTACATGATGTCCATGTGTACATTTATGTGTGAAGGTCTCTGAGGGTGAATCTGTATGTGTATGCAATGTGTGTGTGAGTGAATGTGTGTGAGTATGTATGTGAGTGTGTGTTTGAGGGCCTCAGGCTTCACGGAGACATAGTGAAGTAGTGGAAAAGGGTTTAGAGTATGCTTGGAGGAAGTCGTATACAAGAGGGCGCGGGGTGGGGGGTGGGGGTGGGGGGGGGGGGGGGGGGGGGGGGGGGAAGTCAGGGGCCAACAAGACAGCTCAGGACGTAAAGGCTGTCACAGTGCAAGCCTGGTGACACGAGCTCAACTCCCAGAACCCACGTAAATGTGGAAAGAGAGAATTGACTCTGCAAAGTGACGCTATATAACCCCTCACATCATGTACACGAGGATGAGGATGACGAGGGAGGGAAGCTAATGTGATAATGTAATAAGCCACTCTTAGGAGAAGTGTCACAGTCTGTCTTTGTCAGGAAGTTCCTGTTGCTGTGAAGACACACACCATGGCCACAGCAAGGCTTATAAAGGACAACATTTAATTGGGGCTGGCTTCCACTTTCAGAGGGTCAGTCCATGCTCATCATGGTAGGAGCATGGTGGCATGGTGGCACGGTGGCATGGTACTGGAGAAGGAGCAGAGAGTTCTACATCTTGCTCCCTGACAGCGCTACTCCTTATGGCCTAGCGTGCAAACACATGAGTCTATGGGGCCAAAGTTAGTCAAACCTCCGCACAGTCCCAGGAAATCTGACTCTCTCTAAGAAAATGAACCCCATTCCAAGCCCAGTCTCTTCAGAGGAACTTCAGCCTGTTGATCAGAATGCTGCCTTGCTACCAGGCTTGGTGGCACACGCCTTTAATCTTGGCACTTGGGAGGCAGAGACAGAAGGATCGCTGTGAGTTCAAGGCCAGCCTGGTCTACAAAGTGAGTCCAGGACAGCCAAGGCTACACAGAGAGACCTTGTCTCAAGAAAAAAAAATGCAGGCCGGGCGTGGTGGCGCACGCCTATAATCCCAGCACTCGGGAGGCAGAGGCAGGCGGATCGCTGTGAGTTCGAGGCCAGCCTGGACTACAAAGCGGGTCCAGGACAGCCAAGGCTACACAGAGAAACCCTGTCTCAAAAAACAAAACAAACAAACAAACAAAAAAATGCTTTCAGCATGTGACCTTGTCTTTTTTTTTGCAGTGCTTCAGATTGAAGCCGGGGCCCTTGCGCATGCCAAGTAAGCTCTCTACCACTGAGCCATATCCTCAGCCTTTCTACCTTTCAATTTGAAAGGCTCACGGAGTTGCTTCGGAGGGCCTTGAACTTACAATCCTCCTGCTTCCGCAGCATATTAGCCTTTGGAGGACAAGTCTTGGCCAATGCACAGTAGGACAGAAAACCGGAGGTCGAAGAACAAGACAAGGCTAGCCCAGGTGCCAGGTGCTGGAGCTTGAGGGTATGAGGTTAGTGGAAGATAGCCTTGTCCTTTTCCTATCACTTTAAGCAAGGTTTGCACTCTTCTTCTTCTTCCTCCTCCTCCTCTTCCTCCTCTTCTTCTTTTGAGACAAAGGCTCACACTGTAGCCCAGGCTGCCCCTGAACTTGTCCCTCAGCTTTCGGAGTTACAGCTCTGAGTCCTCGCTCGTGTCCCCGCTTTGTTAGACACAAGGAGCCAGCCTCCAGTTTAGACGGCTTGCTGCTTGCACAAGCAGTAAAAGGAAGAGTAGCCATGTGTAGCAGTGCTATAGATCCCCCCTGCATAGCACACCAAATAGCACTGAAACAAAAAGGATGCCATGGCAGACAGGAAGTGGGGGCTAACGGTCTGCAGCTCTGCCAGGAAAAAACCTGCAGCCTCCTCAGAATCCAGGTGGTGACAAAGGGTCTCCTGACAGCCTCTGGGGTGGGGGTGGGGGGGTGGAGGGGTGGGGGTAGGAGGGGGTGGGGGTCAAGGGGATGGGGAGGTATCAGGAGCTGAGCCATGCCCACCCCTCTTCACACATTGACACCCTGAGCTCTCAGACCTCAGAGTGCAGCATGTTGGGAGACAGGGCCTTTAATGACATTGTTTTTAAGATGTAGCCTTGAGCTCGGACCACCAATCCTACCTGATTAGTTTCCTTGAAAGAGGAGACTAGCACAGACCAATGGGAGGGGAGTAGGGGGAAAGCGGGAGGGAGGGAGGAATGGGAGGATACAAGGGATGGGATAACAATTGAGATGTAATATGAATAAATTACTAAAATTTAAAAAAAAAAAAAGAGGAGACTAGAACACAGACAGACAGACAGAGATGGAAGACCATGTGAAGACACAGAGAAAATGGCACTACACAAGCCCAAGCACAGGCCTGGGATGGATCATGGCCCTCAGAGGGAACCAACCCTGCCAACATGTGTGTGTGCTGCCAGTACATACATTTACTTATTACATTTCTTTATGTGTGCATACACACAAATGTGAGGGGCAGCACATGTGTGGAGGTCAGAAGACCCCCCCCAGCAGGAGTTCATTCTTTCCTTCTACTATGTGGATCCCAGGGATTGAACTAAGGTTGCTGTTAGGCTTGGCAGCAAGCCCCTTTACCTGCTGCGCTCTTGCTGTTTCCCAGGGGCTCTGTGTTGAAATGTTTTGAAACTTGTTTTATAATGTGAACATATTGAAGCCACCCTTAATTCCAACACTAGGGAGGTAGACACAGACACATTTCTGTGACTTCCAATCCAGCCTGGACTACACGCTAGAGCTTGTCTCAAAAGAACAGAAAAAGAAAGAAAAGAAAAGAAAAGAAAAGAAAAGAAAAGAAAAGAAAAGAAAAGAAAAGGTAATGATTGTTGAAGGGAATGGGGACTCATTCCGGTAAACCTAACACTTGGGAACTGGAGACAGAAAGGGCTCAGGTTTAAGGGCAGCTTGATCTTCATCATGAGAGCTTGTCTCAAAATAAATGAATACGTAACTAAATTCATAACTTAGTTCAGAGCCAGGCGTGGTGGCACATGCTTTAATCCCAGCACTCCGGAGGCAAAGGCAGGTGGATCTCTGTGAATTCGAGGCCAGCCTGGTCTATAAAGCAAGTCCAAGATAGTCAAGGCTACACAGAGAAACCCTGTCTCAAAAAAGCAAAAAAAAAAAAGTTGGTTCAGCAGGCAAAGGTGCTCAAAGATCTGACTTCAGTGCCTGGGACTCAAATGAAGAAAAGAGAAAACCAACTCCATGTCATCATTCTCTCACCTCCACATATGTGCTGTGACACCCAAATACATGATTTTTAAAAAGCCACCCTAAAATCAATAAATAATAAACCAATCTCTTGGGAAGTGGAGGCAGAAGGCATGGAAGTCTACAATTATCCTAGGCTACTTAGTGAAACTGAAGCCAGTGGTCCACTCTGACTCAAAACCACCAATAAAGCAGGCCATGGTGGCGCACACCTTTAACCCCAGCACTCTGGAGGCAGAGGCAGAGGCAAGCAGATCTCTGTGAATTCGAGGCCAGCCTGGTCTACAAAGCAAGTCCAGGACAGCCAAGGCTACACAGAGAGACCCTGTCTCAAAAAGCCAAAACCAACCAACCAACAAACCCCAAACAACAACAAAACCAATAAATAACCACATGAACAAGCAAGCAAACAAAAATATCCACAGCAACTGCCAGACTGGCCTCTAGGAAAGAGTTACAGCAGCAGCCCCCTTCCTATCAACAGCACCCACGAGCTCCTGTGTCTTTACCAACAACCCCCACAAGCTGCCCCATGTCCTTACCAAGAGCGAGTGTCAGGGAGCGGTCTGATATCGTACCATCTGAGAGCCTTGGGGGGGGGGGGAAGTATCTTCTTATTTTCGTTTGCTTTTTCCTGCTTGCCAGGAAGTTGAGTCTTTCCTGTTCGTGGCTATTTGAAGTTCTTTGGCTATGAGGTACCTGTTTCCACTGGTCCCCCGTCCTTCTATTGAACTGTTGCTCTTCTGTTTACACAGACTGGATCAGATCTTTCTGCTGGATGTACTGTAAAGACTCTCCTGGAGTATCTTTTGTCTTTTTCTTTTGTTTATGGGAAGCCTCCGTGCCTGCTGAGGCTAGGCAAGCGAGGCAAGCAAGCGAGGCTGGCTCTCTGAGATTGGCAGCCCCTGCTGGCCACAAGCCAACTGCCACCGCATGCCAAAATGGGAGCCGGGGTGCTAGGTCTTCTGACTTTTTTTTCTGGCGATGCTGGAAATTTGAATTATTATGGGAGATGTTCTGGGTTTTGTTTTTTTCTTTTCTTTCTTCCTTCCTTTTTTGGTCTGGAGACAGAGTCTCTTGCAGCCTAGGCTGGCCTTGAACTCACTCTGTAGCTGAGGCTAATCTTGAATTTTTGGAACCTTCTGCTTTCACCTCCCCCGTGATGGGATTGGTAGGTACAAACTACTACCACAGCTGGTCTACGCACTGCTGAGGCGTGAACCCTGACCTTTGTGCATGGTAGGCAAATGCTTTATTAACTGAGCTACGTCTCAGTTAATGCTCATGGGAAAAAATGTTAAGCATTCTTGTTGGGGCCAGGTTGGATGTGCAGGCCAGCAGTTTTGCCGCCTCTGCCTGGTGCTGTGTTTTACAGCAAAAAAAGTTGGGTTTTTTGCATTAATTCATCTTTTCCATTCAAATTCTGAAGTTCTATGTCTTTTTTTGTTTTTCTTTTAATTTTAGCCAGTTTGCCACATTATTTTCCTTTTTCACTCTCCGAATGCTTCTATTTTAAGGGTGCACAGAGAAAAACACGCATACTGTTTATTTGTCTTTCATCTTGTTTGGTTTTGTTTTCTTTCTTTCTTCTCAGTTACCCATTGAAAGCCAAAGAACTTACACATGCTAAGAAGAAAATAAAGTTTTTTGATTCCACAATAATGAGGCCCAAGGAACACTTAACACTCACACTAAAATATAAATGACTGGCCTCAAAGCCGTTCCTTGTGATAAGTGTGAGTCTGTAGAGAGTCAGGAGAGCAAGTGGATGAGCCGAGCTTGTAGGACAGGAGGGGTAGACCCTCGGCGCTCCAGCCCCACTGCCTCGCCTGAGGGAACGCTGCCATACCCAGCTGTGCAGGCCCTCTCTGCACACTTGGCTCTTCTTCTGGCTGGCAGAGCTCCAAGGATGCAAAACAAACACCCTCAACCATCTGGGGCCATTTAATGGCCTTTGGTGCATCATCTGGACATCCCCAACCCAGCGCTAACAAGAGGCTCGCTTTGGCTAAAGTGCCACATCCTAGAAACTCTTCCAGGGGTGTGAAAAAAAAAAGTGTGTGTGTCTGTGAGGAGAGCAGACCTAACAAGGAACAAAATGCGGGATGGCTGGCTGAGGGCAAGGCACAGCCAGGCCCTTTTCTGCCTTAGGATGAGAGAGGTGCTGAGTCCACCTGAAGAAGTCGGTGCTGGTGGGATGCAATTATCAGAACTGCAGGTACCCAACGGCCAGGGAGTGCTGTTGCCTCTATTTTTTTTTTTTTAACAATTAGACTTTATTATATAACCCAGCTATCCTACACAAGAGGGAAAAAAAGGTTAAAGGGAAACAAGAGTGAACTTTCTGGTGTCTGTTCCATGGGACGGATCCCTAGGTGGCTCTGGCCTAGACGCTGGTCATCTCCCCCGAGCCACAAATCCATGAGCAATCCTGTTCCGAACCTGCAGCCTTCTCCCTTCCTCTCCACCTGTGTCTGTCTGGAGTGCAAGGGCCAGTCTCCTCCCAGGCTCCTCCTCCCATCGATGTTTGATTAGAAACACAATCGCCTGGCTGGAGTCTCTGGTCCATTTCCTGAATTCTGGACCCAGGATGGTTCCTCCTAGTCTTCAATAATGTCCATCTCAGTGGGGTATCAGTGGTGTTTCCCAGCAGCGGAACCTGAGGCAAGACCCGCCTAGACTGCCATCACCTGGGATATTGTCTACAATTCTTCCACAGAGTGCCGAGATGGCTCTAAGCTCTG
The DNA here is from genome assembly GCA_907169655.1 of Acomys percivali. NCBI lineage: Eukaryota > Metazoa > Chordata > Mammalia > Rodentia > Muridae > Acomys > Acomys percivali. The sequence goes on along the minus strand of OU015760.1, from coordinate 14,316,615 downwards.
CTGCTTTGCCTGCTCACCTCCCTTGAGCCCACGCTCAGCCTGTGAGGTAGGGCCATTCCTGTAAAAGATGGGGTCCAGGGTGAGCCAGGACACTTTCAAGAATCTGGCTTCCAAATCTTTCCCCTGTAATTCTGTAACCCCAGCAGTGCTGGGAAGGCAGAAACACAAGGCTCTCTGGAGCTCCCTGACCAGTCAGCCTAGCCATTGGTGAGCTCCAGGTTCAGGTTAAAACAAAACAAAATAACAAAACAAACAACAGCAACAAAACCAAGGTGGAGCCAATATAGTGGTGCTCACCTTTTACCGCACTATTTTACCGCACTATTTGAGAGAGGCCAAGGCTACTCTGTGTTCTATGCCAGTTTGGTGTACTTAGGGAGTTCCAACCTAGCCAGGGCTATGTAGTAAGACCCTAAAGGTGGCAGGAGGCAGAGGAAGACAAGGGTACCTGTCACTGATCTGTTTGTTTTCTGCATATGAAAGCAATTCCTGGAGAAAGATATAAAGAAGGCATAAACCGGGCAGATGGTAGAGTGCTTGCCACGCATGCCTGAAGCCCTGCATTCTATCCTCCCATCGTACAGAAATCAGATACGGTGCAAATCTTGGAATCCCCACACTAGAGAAGTGGACACAGGAAGATCCTCCAAGTCCCAGCACTCAGAGGCCAAGGCAGGAGGACCTCTGTGAGTTCAAGGCCAGCCTGGTCTACGTAAATAGGACACTAGGGCTACATAATGAACATCTGCCTCAGAGGCGATGAGGGGGGACATGCTGACTTTACTGGAGGCTTGCTAGAGTCAGGGAAAGGAGTAGGGGGTGCTGTTGTACAGCTGGAGTCTTCCACCCTACCACCTGGGCCTCTACCTGGGGGTGGAAAAGGATTCTGTCAACTTGCCATGAGGGCCCCCCTCTCGGTCACTTTTCTCAGTGTCACTGGTTTGTGGGGACATGGGGAGTTTCTCTCTAATAGCATCTGTCTATGTGGCCCTGGAGACTTGAGGGACAGTTCCAGCTTTGGTCGTGGCTGGACCCACTTTGGGTAGTTGAAATGGTTAGGGTTGGTTGTCACCTTGATTGTCTTGAGAGTCTTGAGGAGATAAGTAAAGCACACCACTGGGTATGCCGGGATCGGGCAGGTTGTGATATAGTCAACACACCAATCCCGTGATGATTATGAGTAACATGGCATGACTATGAGGTGGCAAGAGGTAGGAAGTGGGGCCTAGTCACAGGAAGTAGGTGGCTGGAGTAGGGTTGCCCTTAGAGGCTCTATCCTGCGATGGCTTCTTCCTGTTAGAGCTCTGCTCTGCTTCCAGTCTACCATGAAGAGAACAACCCAGATCTACCATATGCTCCTGCTGAGGTGATGTTCTGCCTTACCCTGGGCCCAGGATCAGTGGTACCAAGGACTGTGCACTGAGACTGAGCTGAAATAAATCTTTCCTTCTTTTAGGTTGGTCTACCAAGTATTTTGGTCATAGTCAGAGCTTAACACAGCTTAGCTCATAGGCTACGCAACTTCTCCAAAGTCGGCTTTAAATGACATGCAGACATCAGACATTTCTCACCATGTCTGAAACACAGCACACGCCCGGTAACTGATTATTGGTCCCATGGCTTAAATTTACTCATGTATCTGTGTACACATATGTATGTTGGGACGTGTGTAGGAGTGCATATGTATGTGGGTGATGGTTTGAATGAGGATTGTCCCCACAGGCTCATATGTTTGAATTGTTTGGCCACCAGGGAAGAGCACTACTTAGAAGGATTAGGAGGTGTGACTTTGTTCAGGTAGGTGTAGCCCTATTGAAGGAAGTCTCTCACTGGGGGTGGCCTTTGAGGTTTCCAAAAGCCCATTCCAAGCCTAGAGTCTGGTCTCTTCCTGCTGCCTGTGGATCCAGATGTAGAATTCTCAGTTCCTTCTTCAGCACCATGTCTGCCTGCATGCTGCCATGCTTCCTGCCATGCTGAAGATGGACTGAACCTCTGAGCTGTAAGCCAGTCCCAATGAAATGTCCTTTATCAGAGTTGCCATGGTCATGGTCTCTTCACAGCAATAGAACACTGACTAAGACAATGTGGATTTCCATACACTGAGAACAACTTCAAGCGCCATTGCTCAGTTGTAATCTATTTTGTTTTCCTTTCCTTTCCTTTTCTTTCTTTTTTGTTTGTTTGTTTGTTTTCCAAGACAGGGTTTCTCTGCCTAACAGAGCCCTGGCTGTTATGGACTCACTTTGTAGACCAGGCTGGCCTCGAACGCACAGAGATTCACCTGCCTCTGCCTCCTGAGTGCTGGGATTAAAGGCGTGCGCCACTACACCCAATTTAAAGTCCACACTCTTTCCTCAAGGTATGGTGCTGGTGTTTCAGGCATTCCCACTTGGGTCTAATGGGAAGTGTAGCCCTGCCTCCCGTAGAGGAGAAGGTAGCATCTTTCCTTTGTGGGCTCCCCTTGTCTTCTCTCATATACCTTATACTCCAGAAAACTGCTCCTCTTATCTTCAGAGTCCCAGCCAGCATGTTGGTGGCTCCATCACTTCTGGTCTCTTAGGGCCACAGTAGGATCAGTGACTCCTTCCTGGGTCTCCTCTCCTTCCTTCCCTCCCCTCTCTTTCTTCTCTCTTCTTCCTCCTCCTCCTCCTCCTCCTCCTCCTCCTCCTCCTCCTCCTCCTCTTCTTCTTCTTCTTCTTCTTCTTCTTCTTCTTCTTCTTCTTCTTCTTCTTCTTCTTCTTCCTTTTCATCTTCTTCTGGTTTTTCAAGACAGGGTTTCTCTGTGTATATCCTTGGCTGTCCTGAACTCGCTCTGTAGACCAGGCTGGCCTCGAACCCACAGCGATCTGCCTGCCTCTGCCTCCCGAGTGCTGGGATGAAAGGCAAACGATGCCACGCCCAGCTCATCTTTTCTTTTCTTTTCTTTTCTTTTCTTTTCTTTTCTTTTCTTTTGGTTTTTTCGAGACAGGGTCTCCCTGTGTTAGCCTTGGCCATCCTGGACTCACTTTGTAGACCAGGCTGGCCTCGAACTCACAGCGATCCACCTGCCTCTGCCTCCCGAGTGCTGGGATTAAAGGCGTGCGCCACCACGCCCGGCTATCTTTTCGTTTCTTATGTACATCTGTGTATTCATTCCTTTGTGAGTACCCTTGTGTTTGTGGAAGCCAGAAGTTAACCCTGAGTGTTGTTCTTTGGGTCTGCTTCACCTTTCCCCTCCTTCCCCTTTCTCTTTCTGGCTTTTGTTGTTGTGGTTGTCTTATCTGTCTGTTTTGTTTTGAGACACTGTCTCTCACTTGGCCTGCACCTCATCCATTATGTTCCTACTGCCTTTGATTATAAGTTTTTGGGTTTGTTTGTTTTGAAAGATTGATTTCTTTTTCTTTTTAAAAAGATTTATTTTTATGGGCATTGGTGTTTTGCCTGCACGTATGGTCTGTGTGAGGATGTCAGATCCCCTGGGACCGAGGTTATGGACAGTTGTGAGCTGTCCTGTGGGTGCTGGGAATTGAACCCTGGTCCTCTGGAAGACCACTCTGTGCTCTTACCCAGCCCAATTACAAGCTTTAGATAAAACAAACAAACAGCCCTGGGTTCTAGGAAGTCAAATCCGGCCCTGGTGCTTATGTAGCAGGCACTGCACCCCCTGGAGCTCTCTCTCTCCATCCTCCTAGGTTTGATTTTGGTTTTTAGGACAAGATTTCATGCAATTCAGATTGCCCTTTAACCCAATCTGTTGTTGACCATGGCCTGCTGCTCCTCTGGCCTCCCTCTAGGCTTGATCTTCCTGCCTCTGTGGAGCTCTGGTCCTCTGAAAGAGCAGTGGTACTCTTAGCCTCTGAGCCTCTCTCTCCAACCTCTTTGAGGGGAATTTTAATAGGAAAGTAAGGGTTGTGGGGGTTGTCACAGAAATAAGCCCAAATTTATACCACACTGCCATCTTAGTAAACCTCTAGTTGTTCACTGGTTGGCATTCATCTAATTCCTTTAAAAGTAATTGTTAAACTTATTCTGTTTTATGTGTGTGCTTATTTTGCCTACAGATGTGTATGTGTATTGTCCATGAAGATCATAAAAGGGCATTGGATCCGTTGGAACTGAAGTTACAGATGGTTGGGAGATACCATGTGGGTGCTGGGAGACGCCATGTGGGTGCTGGGAAACAAATCTAAGTCCTCCCCAGCCTTCCCTGACCTCCCCAGCCTTCCCTGACCTTCCCAGCCCCTCCCCAGCCTTCCCT
>OU015760.1:14277444-14288908 GCA_907169655.1 Acomys percivali | reverse complement strand
GTGTGTGTGTGTGTGTGTGTGTGTGTGTGTGTGTGTGTGTGTGTGTGATGTTTAGAGTTATAAAACATTTTTTTTCCAGAGCACAGAGAGACACAAGTCAGCCGTTTGGGAAGAATTTCCTTAGGCTTTTTTGCTTGCGTGTGTGGTGTATACACATATGTGCATGTATGTCCATCTGTGGTGCATGGACCCATGGGTCTGCATTGTAGAGGCCAAGGAAGATGCTCAGTGTTTTTCCCTATTGCTCTCTCTGCCTTAGTTCCTTGAGACAGGGTCTCTCACTGAACCTGACAGGGCTTCAGCTAGGCTGCCTGGCCATCGAGCTCCTGGGACCCTCTTGTCTCTGCTCCCAAGTGCTGGGATGACAGACATGTATGGCCATGCTGGTGGGTCTCTCCCCTGGTCTCCCACAGGTATGAGGGATTTCAAGTCAAGTCCAAGCATTCTCACCCACCAGGCTACCTCTCCAGCCTCAGAAAGAATTTGCTTTGAAACCCAGCGAAGTTACCCTGCAATTTCAATAGAAAAGTGGGCGGTGAGTTATTCCTGTCTTTGGTACTAGGGACATTTTGTCATTGGGGGTCATTTTTATCCTCACTACCTCTTCTAGTTAGCCTTAACTGTCGACGTGACTCAGCTTCCAGGTTTCTGTGAAGGAAATCTCAATGAGGAATTGTCCAATCCTGAGCCTCTGAGCAAGTCTGTGGGGGCGTGTCTCTATTGTAAATGGATATAAGAGGGCTCAGCTCAGCACAAGTGGTACCATCCCTAGGCAGGGGAGTCTGGTTTGTAAAAGAAAGCTAGCTAAGAGCCCTATGCAGATTTTAAAAATACTATTTACTTATTTAGGTGTTATTTTTGTATGGATATGAGTGTGTCCCTGTATGAGTTTATAGGCACCATGCTTGTACAGGAGCCTGTAGAGGCCAAACATAGGTGTTTCTTCCTTTAGAACTGGAGTTACAGGCAGTCATAAGCCACTATGTGGGTGCTGGGGACTGAACCCTGGTCCTCTTTCAAGAGCAGTAAGCACTCTTAAATTTCTGTAGTTCCTTCTCCCCCTTTTATTTTGAGACAGGGTCATATTTACTCAGGCTGGCCTGGAACTCACTATGTAGGCAATGATGATCCTGAATTTCTAATTCTTCTGTCTCAACCTCCCAAGTAGTTAGTAGTTAAGGTACAAAGCCTTGGGCTTGATCCTCAGTTAGCATCTCATAAATCAGGCTTGGTGCTACACACATGCAATCCCAGCATTTGAGAGATAAAGGCAGCAGCCTGGCATACAAGAGACTCTGTCTCTGTTGCGGAGGCTGGAGAGACTTATCTCCCAAGATCCCTCAGGGACATGGAAAACTGACTTGGAATTCTATGAAAGAAGAAAAGAGAGGGATGTTGCTCAGTAGAAGAATGCTTGGTCAGCATTTGTGAGGTCTTAGGTTCAATCCTTGGCAGGAGTGAAAAGTAAAATAAATAAATAAATAAAAAGAAATCAAAAGAGGAGATGCTGCCTCTTGGAAAGTTTGACTAATTACAGTGTTCTCTGCCTGCATTACATCATACTCGCTCAACGTTTGGAGAAAACCCCATCTCAAAAGTCATAGCCCTGCGTCAGGTCTGGGTTTTCTATAGCTGACATTGACCCTCCAGAGGTTAACAGCTGGGGCTGGATAATTCCTGAGATTCCTGTTGGAACAGCTGTTTGTCAGTACTAACACTTGTCTGCACTCTCCATTCGAGTGAACCCTGTCTTTTTCTACAATGCACTTTTCCCACTGTCCATTTTGTCAATACAAAATACAACACTTCACTCCAAAGGGAGTAAGTGATGGTTTATTCTGAGCCCAGTGGGAGTGCCTGTAGCCTGGAAACACAAATCCAGGCTGTCCTGAGTGACATGTTCCACCATAGAAGCAGGCACATGAATTTATTTTATATAGTCATAGAACCAAAAAAGTGTTTAAAAATCAATACATTCACCAGATACATTGGTTGGGACATCAGGAAGACGGCCTACAGCGAAGTGAATGAGGTATGTGCAGGGGTGAATTTCAGCTCTGGTTTGGTGTGAGGTCAAGGCACTGTGTTTCCTAGGCGTTGCCTGAGAGTTAAAAGGATCTTCAGTCAGATACAGAGATGGGTAATACAAAGCTGTTAAGAAGACTCTGCAGAGCCCTAGTGTTCTAATGAGTCGCTCTGCAGAATCTTCCATGCAGGCTGAGGAAGTCTGAGTGAGAATATGGCCCCTCTAGGGTCGAATATAAGCATGCTTAGTCCCCAGTTGCTGAACTGTTTGAAAAGGATTAGGAGGCGTGGCCTTGTTGGAAGATGTGTGTCACTGCGGTTGGGCCGTGAGGTTTCAAAAGCCCACACTAGGCCCAGTGTCTCTCTCTTTCTCCACCTGCTGCTTGCAGATCGGGATGTAAAGCTCTCAGCTACTTGCCAGCACCACGTCTGTCTGCTTCCTATCATTTTGATAATGGACCGACCCTCTGATGCTGTAAGCAAGCCCCCAATTCTATGCCTTCTCTTATAACAGTTGCCATGGTCACGGGAGTCTCTTCACAGTGATAGGACAGTGGCTAAGATACAGGTATGGGTTTTTTTTTTAAAAAGCATATCACTCCACTTCCTTCCACTTTGTCCCACAGGCATCAGTTTGCTCTTTCCCTTTTCTTCTCGCTTCCCTCCCATTGCCCCATTCAACCAGATCATAGCTGAGTAGTCTTATGGTGGCCTTCAAGTTCACCATAGAGGCACCTAGAAGGTACTTTCATTTGTTCTTTTATTGCAACTCACTTTGAAGGGCTAATGGAATGCCTTTGACACATTGGTGGATGCAACAGTGTTTGTTGACTGCCTCCAAAATGACTTTGGACCACTGGACAACACATTGTGGAGAATCTCTCTAGTTCATTCCGTGAAACTATCATAGCTGCCATTTGAGTGGCAGTCAATATCATTAAACTTCAAAACCTCATAGATGTGGCTTTTAAACTAATTAAAATTTTAAGCTCAAGGACCATTTATAAGAAAAAAAAAAAAAACCCATAGGATACACACAGACAAACCCTGTCTCCAAAAACAAAAACAAAAAAACAAAACCAAAACAAAAACAAAAACAAAAACAAAACCAACAACAACAAAAACACCATAGGACAGGTTGGGTGAAAATCCTGGTAGCTTCCAAGAGGAGAGTTGGAGAACAAAACAAAACAAAACAAAACACACCTTTCAAGGCACGCATGCAATAGAAACATTTCTCCTGACAGCTTCCTGTTCTGCCTCCTCATCCTCTATTCCTTCCTCCAAAATGACAAGTTTAAGTCATTTCACTGATGAAATGTGGCAGCCTTGCATGCCAGCCCTACAGGACATTGTAAAGGCCTAGCCAGAAGAGAGTGGAGAGTGAGTGGCATGCCGGGGAGCTGGGAAGGTAGAGTCAGGTGCCACACAGAGAACTACCTTTTTGAACTGTTCCTGACAGCAGAGTGAGGACTAACAAGAGCAGAGGGGAGCCCCAGAGCAAGCAAGAAGTACGAAGCCGTCTGGGGGAGATGGAGGGATAAATAGGTATTTGGCGACTCTAACTATGGTGTTGCAGAATGCATACAACGTATAATTGGGCTGATCACCCGATGCAGTCCTGCCTTTCTTGGGCCTGTGTTGAGTTGAAGTCATCAGGTTGAAATAAAAGGCTTCTCCAACAAGAACAAGGAAACATGCTGCTGGGCAGTGGTGGTGACACCTTTAATGCCAGCCCTGCCCCCCTCCACCCCCCACCCACCCCCACCCCCAGGGAGGCAAAAGCAGGTGGATCTCAGAATTCAAGGCCAGCTTGGTCTACACAGTGAGTTCCAGGATAGCCGGGACTACACAGAGAAACCCTGTATTGCAAACCAACCAACCAACAAACCAAGATTACTGCAATCAGACCTGCCTTGGTCCTGCTTCTCCCTCAGTGGAGGAGAAAGTACCATTTCCTCACCCCTTTGAATCTGGATAGGTTCTAGGAGGGTTCTGACTGAACAGGGTAGAAGTGATGCTGTGTATTTTCAGAGCAAGATCACAGAAAGCCTTGCAGCTTCTCCCTAGGTAGCCTCCCTTGGGGCAACTTTAGAGTTCTTATTCTTGAGGCCCTCCGTCTTGGAAGCTAGCTACCAAGCTATAGGAAGTCCAGTCTACAGAGGCAGCAGTCAAATCCACTCTTTGGTGGCTCAACTCTCAAATGTCCCTGGAAGACTCATTGTATCAAGAGCTTGGTCCCCAACGCAACAGTGTTCACAGGTAACCTTGGGACATGATGGAGTCAGGAGCAATCTATAACCTACTTCTTGGATGAGTTCATTGACTGATTTGTAATTGAATGAACTATGAGGAGGTAATGAAAAGTGTAGGAGATAGATCCTAGTTAAAGGAAATAGGGTCAGCTGGGCGGTGGTGGCACAGGCCTTTAATCCCAGTGCTTGGGAGGCAGAGGCAGGCAGCTCGTTGTGAGTTCGAGGCCAGCCTGGTCTACAAAGTGAGTCCAGGACAGCCAAGGGTACATACACAGAGAGATCTTGTTTTGAAAAACAAAACAAAACAAAACAAAACCAAAAAAAAAAAAAAAAAAAAAAAGAAAGAAAAGGAAAAAGAAAAGAAAAGAAATAAGGTTACTGAGGCCATGCCGTGTAAGGACTGATCTTGTCCCTAGTGTGCTGCTCTCTCCCTTGTTCTGTCTCTGTTCCTACCCTGCCCACCACCACCACTACCTCAAGAAATATCTTTTTCTCCTAAGCTGTTTCCTGTTATTTTGCCATAACAACTGGACACTGATGGACACCGACTCCACGTCAATGGTTTTTAACCTGTGGGTCCTGACCCCTGGGGGTATGTGAAATGACCCTTTCACAGGGGTCACCTAAGCCCATCGGAAAAACACAGATATTTACATTACGATTCATAACAGTCGCAAAATTTCAGTTAGGAAGTAGCAGTGAAAATAATGTTATGGTTGGGGGAGGGGGAGGGTCACCACAACATGAGGAACTGTATTAAAGGGTCACAGCATTAGGAAGGTTGAGAACTGTTGCACTAAGTCAACAGCTTAAGCTCAGTTGCCAGCCAGCAGCCAGCAGGAGCTGACAGCCTGTGGGGTGCTCTATCTTGGATGTTCATTTCCACTAAGCCTTCAGATAAACACAGCCCCACAGGGGCACCTAAACAGAACCACACAAGGGACTTAGCATGAATTCCAGCCAGTTGTGAGAGATGACCATAAATTGTGCTATGAACTCATCATTTGGAGGCTGTTAAAATGGTTCATGTAGCCGGGCATGGTGGCCACACGTTTAATCCCAGCACTCGAGAGGCAGAGGCAGGCAGATCTCTGTGAGTTTGAGGCCAGCCTGGTCTACAAAGTGAGTCCAGGATAGCCAAGGCTGTCTCAAAAAAAAACAACCCATAATAATAATAATAAGATGGCTCTTGTTTGGAAGCCTGATGACCTGAGTTAAGTCACTGGTGGAAGAAAATTGACCCCTGTATATTGTCCTCACATCCTGTGGCATGTGCGCACACAAACTCAATGCCACCAATGCCACTTGGTTTAGGGGTGCCCTGTGAGAGAACAAGTAACCTGGGCAAGACTAACTTTGGTTTGACATGGGAGGCAAGCCCTGATACATAGTGTGTAAATCTCGGCTTCAACTTTCGTGCCCCCAACATCACAGGATGATGCCATTTCAGCTCCTGTCTGCTGGCGCTGCAGAAAACACTATGTTGCACTTCCCGAGAGAGAGCTTTTCTGACAGGTGCCCTCCTGCATCCTCATTTGTGTGACCGGGAAGTCAGTGTCTCACACATTCTAGCATGATACTTGGTACCCATCGTGAGCCCTGAGTGAAGAAGGCAGCTTGCTGCCTTCAGTTGGTGTTGGTGGTACAACTGTGCTATATGCAGCAACAATCTTAGTCTGCACCGTTCCATTTTTCTCAAAAATTGTATTGCTCTTTTGTGTGTGTATATATGTACATATTCATATATGTATATATACACACAAATATATATATATATACACATATGGTGTAGACGTGTGCGTGTGGACATAGGCTGACCTCCTTCCTCCCTCTCCACTTATAGAGGCAGAGCTTGCCAATTCTGGCTAGTGTAGTAGTCAGCTTGCTTTGGGGACCCCTGTCTCTGTCTCCAAGCACTGGGATTATAGGTGGCCTCCAAGCATACTCAGGTTTTCTGTGTGTTCTGGACATCCAGCCTCCAGTCCTCATGTTTGTGTAGTAAGTGTCTTATCCACGGGCCACCTCTTCAGCCCCTTCTTCATTTTATTGTTAGATGTTTTTTCCTTTTTTTTTTTTTTTTTTTCCCGGTTTTTCAAGGCAGGGTTTCTCTGTGTAGCCTTGGCTTTACTGGACTCGCTTTGTAGACCAGGCTGGCCTCGAACTCACAGAGACCCACCTGCCTCTGCCTCCCGAGTGCTGGGATTAAAGGCGTGCGCCACCACCACCATCCAGCTTTCTGTGTTTTTTCTAATGAACCTATGGGCAGTGTTGTTTACTGTAGGTACTAGCATATTATCGACGAGGCATGTTGTGATTGTTTTTTTGGAACACATAGGACATCAGTGACAAGTAGGAGGAGCCCCCTCTCACGTCACCTCTTCAGGCTAAGGTCCTCCCTTTCCCTCCAGTGGGCACGGCTGGGACAGAACCAAACTGTTCCTTAAGCTCAAGACTCCTGTTTCTGCCTCTAAACCTATTTATTCCTGTCTTCAAAATGAGAGGCAATGAACATGGTGAGGTGTGCAAAGCCCTGCCCTCCTTCACCGGACTCCAGAGTCACCACTGCCCCTGTGTGCTGGCGACAGAGCATCCGCAAAGTGTCTCATCTTACTGGGAGTTTGCTCAAGAATTTCCTGATTAAAAACCTGCTCCTTGGGAATGGTGGTGTTTGCCATTTTGCATTTTTCTCCCAGTGTCTCTGTATGTTTTTCGTATTTGGCTCTTTCATCTGCCTAGGATGCGCTTGTGGATGTGGCGCCTTTGCTTATCCCACCCAGGGAGCGGGGGGTGGGGGAGGTGTCAACAGCAGATTGTCTGTCCCTGATGCCGGCTCTCAAGAGTGTGATGTGCTGTACTGTATTTGCTGTCTGTCACCACATAACAAATTAGAACACAAGCTAATGACAACAATGGCGTCTATATTACCTCACAGTTTCTGTGAGGCAGGGATTCTAAAATGCTGCACAGTGTGGTTTGGGGTCAAGGTCTCTCATGAGTCTACAGTCAGAGTTCTGGCTGGGGCTAGACTCACCTGAAAGCCTGACTGGGGTTGAAGGGTCCACTTCCAAGATGGCCGACTTGCAAGACTGTCTGTAATAGAGACCAGTTTCTCACCACACGAATCTTTCTATTGGGATATTCATGAGCCCTCATAGCACGGAAACTGGCTTCCTTCAGATCAATTGATGACACGGAATGAGCCACAGTCATTAATAAGGCAGCCTCCAAAGTCCTTCTCTGTCACCCCCACGGTAAGTGATTGGCTAGTGGGGTCATTACTTCCTTGTTGCTGTGACCAAATAACCAGTAAGAGTCGATTTAAGAGAGTGTCTTAATTAGGGTTTCATTGCTGTGAAGAGACACCATGACCAAGGCAACTCTTATCAAGGCAAACATTTAATTGAGGCTGGCTTAGAGGTCAGAGGGTCAGTCCATTGTCATCATGGTGGGAAGCATGGCAGCAGGCTGGCAGACTTGGTGCTAGAGGAGCTGAGAGTTCTACATCTTGATCCAAAGGCAGCCAGAAGAAGACTATCTTCCACACTGGGCGGAGCCTGAGCCTAGGAGGCTTTAAAGTCTACCTACACAGTGACAAACTTCCTCCAACAAGGTCACACCTCCAATATTGCCACTTGCTCTGGCCAAACATTCAAACACATGAATCTTTGGTGGTGGTGGGGGGCAAATCTATTCAAGCCACCACAGGGAGGAAAGGTTTATTTTGGCTCCTGGTGTTAATGAGACAGTCTGCCTGTCACAGTAGGGAAGGCATTGTAAGAGCTTGGCTCCATTGTGGCAGGAACATGCAGCTGGGACTTTTCATTTCTTCACAACTCAGTGAATGATAGAGCAGGGGGGTGGGGGGGTGTTGAGGGGAGATCCATCTGGAAGGGAGGCTATAATCCTTAAAAAACAAACAAACAAAAAACCAGGTGGAGCTCTGAGTTTGAGGCTAGCCTGGTCTACAATTCCAGGACAGCCAGGGCTACACAGAGAAACCCTGTCTTGAAAAACCAAAAATCCAGGCCAGGCTTGTTGGGGCACACTTTTAATCCCAGCACTCGGGGAGGCAGAGGCAGGAGGATTGATGTGAGTTCGAGGCCAGCCTGGTCTACAAAGTGAGTCCAGGACAGCCAAGGCTACACAGAGAAACCCTGTCTTGAAAAACAAACAAACAACAACAAAAACAAAAAAACCACAAAAAACCCCAAACCCAAACAAGAGAAAACAAATCCCCAATGTCCATCCCCCCATATCCCTTGCCATCACTTAGTTTCTACCTCCCAAAAACTTCACAGCCTCAGAACAGTGTCATGAGCTGGAGACTAATTGTTCAAACACAGGAGCCTGGAGGGGAAAGAAATCTAAAACAAAAGATGGCTCTTCACCATGGAACCCAGGCTAGCCTTGGTCCTGACTCTCCTGCCTTCCCTTTCCTACATTTCCTAAAATTACAGGTCCATATTGCAATATTCAGTGGTCTTCTCTTGTGATGTGTGGGTTTTTTTTTTTTTTTTTGTTCTTTTAAAGACAGGTCTAACACTGTTGTCCAGAATGGCCCCAAACTCCTGGCCCCAAGCTATCTTCCCATCTCAATCTCTTAAGTAGCTGAGACTCCAGGTGCGAGACACTATCTCCAGGCACAGGTGTGCGGAACAGCTGGAATGTAGTCTACAAAACTGTTTACACATGTGATGGAGACTTAAGACTCGATAACTACAAAAGATCATTCGCAGCTGCACAGGCTGGCCCTCAAAGCCCGAGGAGCGTGGGAAAGAGCCCGATGGCGGCATTTTAGGTTTTTGTTGCTGTTTGTTGGTTTGGTTTGGTTTTGGTTTTTCAAGTCAGGGTTTCTCTGGGTAGCTCTGACTGTAACTCTCTTTGCAGACCAGGCTGGCCTCAAACTCAGAGATCTGCCTGCCTCCGCCTCCCGAGTTACAGGCGTGTGCCCCTACTGCCCAGCTGAAATTGTTCTGTCTCTGTCCACGAGGATTTGATGCCTTAGAGGAGCTCCAGTACTGAGGCAGAAAATGATGAGATTTCCTGGCTTTATCTTTCTGCCAATTCTCCAATCTTCTAGTTCCTTCCATTGTTGAACTGAGATGGCTGCCAGAAAATATACTCACAAAACAGAACAAAGAAACATTAAATAAGTCCTGGGCAGTGTACCTTGGTATTGGGCATGGGAAGATTTCATTTTATTCAAGTAAAAGCTCTTGTAGAACTACAGCACTCGCCGGGTGGCAGTGGCACACACCTCTAAATTCCAACACTCGAGAGGCAGAGGCAGGCAGATCTCTGAGTTCGAGGCCAGCCTGGTCTACAAAGTGAGTCCAAAACAGCCAAGGCTACACAGAGAAATTCTGTCTCAAAAAAAGAAAATAAGGCCGGGCGTGGTGGCGCACGCCTTTAATCCCAGCACTCGGGAGGCAGAGGCAGGCAGATCGCTGTGAGTTCGAGGCCAACCTGATCTACAAAGGGAGTCCAGGACAGCCAAGGCTACACAGAGAAACCCTGTCTCAAAAAAACCAAAGGGGGAAAAAAAAAGAAAAAGAAAATAAGAAAGAGAGAAAAGAAACCTACAGCACTCGCTTATGAAATATGAAAGGTGCAGACTGAATCCCTCTCTGAGCCGGCTAGTTTTTGTCAACAAACCAGAGTCATTTGGAAATGACCCTTAGTTGAGAAAATGCCTCCATCAGATTGGCCCGTAGGTAAGCCTGTAGGCATTTTCTTGATTATGATTGGTGTGGGGAGGGCCCAGCCCAATGTGGGCGGTGCCACCCCTGGGCTGGTGATAATCGGAGGTATAAGAAAGCAAGCTGAGCGAGGAGAGGCAGCCAATGAGCGATACTCTTCCATGGCCTCAGCTTCTGGAGCCATGGATGAGAGGCTGGGGTGTTCTGTATGACCTTGGCTGTAAGCAAATCCAAACAGTCCTACCACACAGTCCATGGAGTCATGGGGAGATAAATGTGGCCTCCACCCAGTGACCTAGCACTATCCTCTAGCCTCTGAGTCTTCCAACTTAGGTCCCAGATTATAGCAAAGCAAAGCTGAGCTGTCTGTTCTGGCCCTTTGTCCGAATTTCTGATCTTTAGACTCCGTCACTGTACTGATTCTGTGTTCTTACCACTTAGCGTCGGGAAACACTGTCACGCAGCTTTTTAAAACTGGGACAGCTGGGGAAAGGGCTGGAGGAGTTGGGTGCATAGCTGAGGTAAGGGCAATGTTGCTCCAGTCTTGGCTATTGTCTTTCTGGGGATGGAATCCCAACTAACAGTTGAGTTTGGTTTATGAGCACTCTGCTCACCCCTCTGCAAAAACTCTTAAACGTTCCGTTGGGACTCACCCCCTTAAAGAGTTCATTTCTTCATTTAACTAACATGTATGATTTATACACCTGTGTATGGGACAGATACAGAGCAAATTTTAGGGAGCAAATGACTTTATAATATATAATATATATGATGTGTGATATGTGATTATATATATATACACACACACACACACACACACACACACACACACACACTTCATGTAAGCTAGAGCTCTTTGGGAAGGGGGAGCCTCAGCTGAGAAACCTCAGCTTGCCCTCTGGGCAACCCTCTGGGCAACCCTCTGGGCATTTTGTTGATTACTGATTGATGTGGAAGGCCCAGCCCACCACCTGACCCCTGGGCAAGTGCTCCTGGATTCTATCACACACTGAGCAAGCTTGGAGAGGAAGCCAGTAAGTAGCATTCCTCCACGGTTTGTGCCTCCAGGTTCCTGCCTTGAACTCTTGCCTTGCCTTCCCTCAGGGATGGACGGTCATGCGGAAGTGTAAAGCCAAGCGAACTCTTTCCTCCCCAAGTTACGTATGCTCACGGTGTTTAATCACAGTGATAAAGACCCTAACAAAGACAGTGTCTTTTAGGAAGTGACTCCTCCTCTTCCTCCTCCTCCTTCTTCATACCTACATTCTTCCCGCTCTACTTTCTTCTGCTTTTCTGACTTTTCTTTTTAAAGATTTATTTATTATGTATACAGTATGCATCAGATCACATTATAGATGGTTGTGAACCACCATGTGGTTGCTGGGAATTGAACTCAGGACCTCTGGAAGAGCAGCCAGTGCTCTTAACCGCTGAGCCATCTCTCCAGGCCCCCTGACTTATTTCCTTTTTTTTTTTTTTTTTTTT
>OU015760.1:14236167-14255396 GCA_907169655.1 Acomys percivali | reverse complement strand
CTCTATCCCATGGCTTAAGCTGCCTGCTTGAGCGCCTACACTCAGGACCTCACTTTAGGCCACAGGAATGAGAAAGGGTTACCTACTCCTCCTTCAAACACCCTTCACAGGGAGTGACGGTGGAGGTTTGAAGGTGTAACCCAGTGGCAGGACATTTGTCTTGCAGGCGCCAATGTCTGGGATCCACCTTGCAAAAAAAGCAAAACAGCTAAAAACCTGGGATGCAAAAATCACACACTGTTGTTGTTTTGTTCTTTTTCTTTCTTTCTTTCTTTCTTTCTTTCTTTCTTTCTTTCTTTTTCTTTCTTTCTTTCTTTTTTTTTAGGCAGGGTTTCTTCTGTGTAGCCTTGGCTGTCCTGGACTTGCTACCATAGACCAGGCTGGCTTCAAACTCACAGCGATCCGTCTGCCTCTGCCTCCTGAGTGCTGGGATTAAAGGCGTGAGCCACCACGCCCTGCTAGAAATCACACACTTTTTACTTTTCTCCATTGGCCACACATGGCTTTGCTTGATCCTGGGAAACGAGGCTTGGGTTCTGGGCAGGCTCGACCCAGCTAGCTTCTGGATTAAGAAAATAGGGCTCCCCTTAGCCTCTGCCTCATGGGATTTAAAACTAAGTTGCAAGGGGCTTTCTAGAATTGAGGTTCAGTCTCCCTGTGTCCTTCTGCTTTTCCATTTTTACAAAAGAGAGGGTCAAGTGAATCCCCAGTTTCCCACAGACCCCCTTCAGCTCCCGATGTCCCTGGGCCTCTGCTCTGACAGCTCAGTGTGCCTGCTGCTGACAGTTTGCAACTGTGACATGCTTCAGAGACCTGGCCTTGGGTGACTGGAGCCACATTAGCCACATCTGGGGAATTCACATGACCTGTAGCCAGTGACTCACTCACTAGGCAGGAACACACAAGCCCAGCTCCCTTGCCTGGGGTCAGGCCCAGCACTCAAGTGTCATTTACACTCCAGCCCCACTAAGCACGAACCCTTGCTCCTTCCCACTCCTGGTCGCTCCCAGTAGCACGTCCTCATTGGCCCCTGGCCCACAAATCCTCCTCACAGTGGCCCAATGGCTTAAGGAAAACCCTAGGAAATAGAAATAGGAAGTGGCCTGGCATCCAGGGAAGAGGGCTGAAGGGACTTCCTTGCCAAGTCCCTTGAACTCAGATTAGGTCACACCCAAATCCTGAGCTGAGACAACTTGTGTTAAGTTGGACATTTAATTATTTTCCTCTCTCTTTCCTCCAAGCTTCCTGTTCTTTTTAAGGAATGAAGTTGGATTGGGGGCAGGAACAATAGATAGAATTTGGAGTTTTGAATATTAGGAGATTCAAGGGCTAGGGCTGGAGCTTGCTGGAGCATCAAGAGGCCCTAGTGTCCATCAAAGCACTGAAAGAAATTAAAAGAAAAACTAAGCCGGGTGGCGGTGGTGCACACCTTAATCCCAGCACTCGGGAGGCAGAGGCAGGTAGATCGCTGTGAGTTTGAGGCCAGCCTGGTCTACGTGAACAAGTTACAGGACAGCCAGGGCTACACAGAGGAACCTTGTCTTGAAAAACTAGGAAAAAAGAAAGAAAGAAAGAAAGAAAGAAAGAAAGAAAGAAAGAAAGAAAGAAAGAAAGAAAAGGTAAAAGAAAATTTAAAATTATTGCATTTAGCTGGGTGTGGTGGTAGACGCTTTTAACCCCAGCCCTTAGAAGGCAGAGACAGGCAGATCTCTGAGTTTGAGACCAGCCTGGTTTATTTAGTGTGTTCCAAGCTAGCCAGAGATACACAATGAGACTGTGTCTCAAAAACAAACAAACAAACAAATTATCACATTTAATGTATTTATTCTGTGTACGTGTACATGTCTCACTATGTAGCTGTGGCTAACCTGGTCCTCACTACATAGACCAGGCTAGCTTTGAATTAACAAAGACTCTCTTCCTTCATCCCAAAGGCCAGGGTGTTCCTCACTGCATGTTCTTTTGTTGTTTTTAGCATTTTAAAATGTTTTGTTAGCCGGGCAGTGGTGGCGCACGCCTTTAATCCCAGCACTCAGGAGGCAGAGGCAGAAAGTGAGTTCAAGGCCAGCCTGGTCTACAAAGCGAGTCCAGGATAGCCAAGACTACACAGAGAAACCTTGTCTCAAAAAAAAAATGTTTTGTTTCCTCTGACCTTTATGGTTTCTAATGGGAAGTCTTCGGTAATTCCTGTCTTTGTTCTATTGAAGGAAATGTTTCTTTTTCTTTTTTCCTGGTTGTCTTTATGATCTCTTTGGTTTTTACTTTGAGCAATCTGAATACACTATGCCTAGGGTTTTAAATTTGGTTTTGTTGTTGTGTGTTTGTTTGTTTGTTTTCACTCTGCTTGGTCTTCTCTGAGATTTATGAATTTATGGTTTGGCACCTGCCGTTAATTTTGAAAAAATCCTCAGTCATTATTTAGTCAAATATTTCACCTGCTTTGTTCTTGCTTTTCCTTCTGGGAGTCTAGTTAAATGCATCCGACCTCTCAGGGCTCTCTGCTGTTCTGTTCTGGTTTCCCTTCCCTTCCTTTTTCTGTGTTTATTTCCTCAGCCCCCTGATGAGCTCATCAAACACAAGCCATATTTTTACTCCTAGCATTTCCATTTGACTGCCTGTTTAGTGTCTTTCTCCTTACTGTGTGATAAGACACCCTGACTAGAGCAACCTAAGGTGGGAAAAGTTTGCTTTAGCTCACTGCCAGATGTACTGGTGCATGCCTTTAATCTTAGCCTTTGGGAGCAGAGGTAGGTGGATCTCAGTGAGTTCGAGGCCAGCCTGATGTATATAGTGAATTTCAGGGCAGCTGGGGATACAGAATGAGAACTTCTCTCAAAACCAACCAACAAACAAACAACCCCAAAACTGTTTTGTACTTACAGTCCCAGAGGGACAAAGTCCTTCAAAGCAAGGAAGACAAAGCAACAGACAGAGAGCATGGTGGCAGGAGGTTGGCTGGTCACCTTGCATCCACACAGAACCCTGGATATATGCTGTGCCTCAGCTCCCAGTCAGGGAATGGTACCACCCAGAGTCTTCCCAGAGCAATCAGCATAGTCAAGATTCCCCTTCCTCTAGGCCATAATCAAAGGCCCATCTTCCAAGTGATCTTAGGTCTTGTCCAACTGGCAATGAAATGGAATCATCACATTCCCCCTTCTAGCTTAGCGTCTCTGCTAAAATGTCCATCTGACCTCGTATGCTGCCTATCAGTGCTGATACTCTGGCTCTCTTGGGAGGTCCTGCCATATTTCCTGAGAATTCTATTTAGGTGCTTAAGCTGTGACTTCATCTCTCTAACGAGTTCTGAAAGTTCTGATCTGCACATGGTCCCATGCGTGGGGGCCATGCTTTTTTTTTTTTTACCAGCCCTTAACAGCCTAAGAAGCCTGCTCCTGCATGCAAAGCACCGGGTATAGTTTCATAGCTATTTATTGGTTCTTTCTCTCCTGTACATAAGCACATCAAGACTCCATTATTTATTTGTTGGAACTGAGGAGGAAATGCTGAGAGCTGTTTGGAGGGCTGGCTTAGAAGCAGCGGTGTGCTGGGTAGTTGCTTGTTTCGTTTTCCCAAACAGGGTTTCTCTGTGTAGCCTTGGCTGCCCTCGGCTTTGTAGACCAGGCTGGCCTCGAACTCACAGAGATCCGCCGTGCTGGGATTACAAACATGAGCCACAGCCCAGCTTGCTGGATAGTTTTGAGTCAACTGAAGGGAGGGAGCCTCAGTTGAGAAAATGACTCCATGAGATTGAGGTGGAGGCAAGCCTGTAAGGCATTTTTTAATTAGTGACTGATGGGGGAGGGCCCAGCCCATGGTGAGTGCGTCCATCCCTGGGCCAGCAACCCAAGAGTTCTGTAAGAAAGCAGGCAGATCAAGCCATGAGCAAGGCACTAAGCAGCACTCCACCACGGTTTCTGCGCCTGCCCCTGCTTCCATATTCCTCCTCTGTTTGACTTCCTGTCTTGACTTCCTCCAATGATGAGCAGTGATATTGAAGTATAAGCCAAATAAATCCCTTTTTCTCCCCCCAACTTGCTTTGGTCATGGTGTTTCATCCCAGAAATAGTGATTCCAACTACGACACATGGTAATGGGTATAAAAGTCACAGATCCAATTTTGTATGTGTTCTGTGTCTGGAACAAATGCCTAAGGTAGTCAACGTATACGGAGGAAAGGGTTCTTTGTGTTCACGGTTTTGGAAAGTTCCATTGCAGTCCATAGCCTCCTTTCCCTTAAGCCTGTGGAGGGACAGACAGCTCCTCCAGTGGAGAGTGCATGATGGAGCAAAGTTGTCCACCGTGTGCCGAGGAAACAAGAGAGAGAGGAAGAGGAAGGGCTCCGTTGCCAGGATCCCCTTCCAGGCCACACCTCCAGTAACCCATGTCCTCCCAGCTAGGGCCTACAATCCTGGCAGATTCTGACATGTTCCAATAGTACTAAGCTGGGGACAAAGATTTTGATATGTGGGTATTTGGGGGCTCCAAATGATGGCAGCGTGTCATCCCCAATTGCCGACGTCATTGACTCTTTTTTCAATGCTTTATTTTATTTTTATGTGCATTGGTGTTTTGCCTGCATGTCTGTGTGAGGTCATCAGACCCTCCAGAACTGGAGTTACAGACAGTTGTGAGCTACCTTGTGGGTGCTAGGAATTGAACCTGGATCCTCTGGAAGAGCAGTCAGTCAGTGCTCTTAACCACTGAGCCATCTCCCCAGCAGAAGTGATGTTTGTGCATGTGTGTGTATGTTCATGCTTCAGGCTGTCAATTGCTGGGGCTAGTTGTTAGGCAGCAAAAGCTAACTAATACAAACAAAATATCCTTTCCTTTTGTTTTTGTTTTTTGTTTTTTTCCCCCAGGGGTGGGGGAAATAGCTCAGCAGTAGGAACGATTTCTGAATCCCAACCCCTAGTGCCCCCTGTAAAGCAGCTGCACAATCATCAGAAACCCCGTGGGAGGTTGCGAGATGGCTGGTTCAGGGAGCAGAGGCAGGAGGATCACTGGGGCTTGCTGACTGCTAGCTTAACTCAGCTCAATTCAGGAAAGACCTTGGAATAAAAGCTGAGAGAAATGGCCTCCTCTAGCCCCTGTGACTGCCTGAACACATGCATCTGCTGACATGCCTGAGCACCATTGCGTGTGTGTGTGTGTGTGTGTGTGTGTGTGTGTGTGTGTGTGTGTACCTGCATATGTGCAAATAGACCCCTTCCCCCCCCACCCCCCACCCCCCGCCACACACACACACAGAAAAAAACTAAATTAATAAAAAATGTTTCTAAAGGCTGAGTTTGTTAGCTGGGTACACGGCCACCTGAAGTTAAAAATTACACTCCTCGACTTTGCCTACAGCTAAATAGAACGCTGTGGTTCAGTTCTTACTGATGGGGGTATAAATGGAAAGGGCGCTTGCTGCTTCCACGATAGACTTCTTTGGGAGGGGGAGGGCAGCGGCGTAGCCAGATGCCAAAATTAGTGCAGTGATCGAAGAGATGGAGTGTGTAGTTTCTAGCTCCTTGCGGCTTCTGGCCTCACTTCTGTGGGATACAGCTTGCTTTTGGTGCCTGGGAGGTGGGGTGGGGGTGGGGCGAAGGGAAGAAAACAACCAGCATATAAAACATTGGCGTGTAAAAAGGGCGTTCACTGATCAAGAAGCCAGTGAACTCAGCACTGGGGAAAAGAGACGGCCAAAACAACCCAGTACCCCTGGCAAAGGCTGCTTTTTATTGTTTGAGTGTATGTGTGTAGAGGTATGTGTTTGGCCCTGGGTGTGTGCCCCTCATGAAAATCACTTGCGCGCACGTGCAAGTGTAGAGGTCAGAGGGTAACAATGGATTGCAATTGCTCTCCATCTTTTTTTCTTTTCTCTCACCTTCATTTTGGACAGAGGGTGGGCTCAGTGAACCTAGAGCTTGTCAACTCAGCTGGACCGCCTGTCTACCAAGGCCCAGGGACTCTCCTGTCACCACTTCCTTAAGGATGGACTTACAGGTGTGTACTGCTGTGTTTTGTTTTTAATGCAGGGTGCTGGGCACCAAGCTCAGGCCCTCATGCTTGTGTACAGATGTCTACACTGGCTACCCGGCTCGGAAAGGCCTTTTTTTTTTTTTTTTAAACTCTTTGAATACATGTTGGAAATTAGAGGGGGGGGGGGGCATCTTCTCCTTGCAAAATGGGTTTGAAGGCAAATTTCCAGCCTGGTGCCTAACTTTGATCGTGGAACGTGCTCAAGGTATTGACAGACATGGCACTCCGTGGCTCGTTCACCTTATGGCTGTGAGGTGGGCTTATCTTAGGAAAATCTTCTTGCTGATCCTGTCTCCAGTGTGTGGGGAGAGGGATGGGAGTTTGTGATTGACCTCCGGGCCTCCTCTCTAGCTTTTCTCTCTCTGTTAGATAAGACCTGGTTGCATCCACACACATACACCTATACCGTGGCAGAGGGTAACTTTTGAGAAATTTTTCTCCACTAGGTAGGTCCTGGGGTTTTAACCCTGGTAATCAGACTGGGCAGCAAGAACTTCTTCTCACTGAGCCATCTTAACCACAACCTTCAGGTTTTGCCATAGGATCTCTTGAGGAACCTAAGCTCACTGACTGCTAGACTGACCAGCCAATGAGCTTTGGAGATCTGGCTGGCTGGCCCCATCTTTGACCCACCCATGCCAACTCCCAGTACTGGGATTACAGGTGTGTACTGCCACATCTGGCTCTTTACACGGGGTCTGGGGATCTGAATTCATGCTTGCACAGCAGAGATTTTACGGACTGAGCCATCTTTCCAGCCCATAAATCCAGAATTAATTTCCTTAATTCCCTTCTCCGACACACTTCCTCACTCGCTTTTCGGCGCTCTTCCCAAATTAACCAGAAAGTAGGAATGGACGCTTCTCTCCTTCTCAACTTCCTGCCTTTTCTCTCCCCTCCACCCCCCCAACTCCCCCTTTGATACATGTGTTCGTGGAGCCCAGGCTGGCCTTGAAATCCTCCCTCTTCCTCTCTACCTTTCAAGTGCTGAGGTTGCCTATATATGCACTAGTGAGCTGAGCTAGCAGTGTCTCCTCATGTTGGTTCCCAAACCATGGTGCAACTTATCTTGTTGGTCTTTGCATCTTTTCATAGTCACAGAATAAAAGAAGTCCTCGGTAATAGCTAGCTATCAGTTGGCTGGCTGGTCGGCTGGCTCAGTGGATACTGAATTCACGAATGGTTGGAACAACCGAATTTCCAGCATGGCCAATCCTTCTTGTTCAAGGCCAACTTGTCACTGGTCTTTCAAGAGAAGGATTAAGGGAAATCCTTGTTATCTGTCCATGAAAGGCCCAAAGAGCAGATGGTCCCCAGCTGTCAGCCCACCCGACTGTAGGACACATCCTCCCCCAGGCAGTCCACAACAGATGACCAAGAATAAAGACATGGTTTGAGACCATAAAGAGAGACAGTGGCTGGCCATGTTAGCCTAGCTCCACCTAATGCAGAACTCTGCTGGACGAGTCTTGCTTTAGAGTCTAGCGTTTTCTGCCAGGCTGCCTAAGGCTTTTCCTGAGGCCACACCCCAGCTCAGTTTCTCATCCTACCCTCTCCTGGCATCTCCCACTTCTTTTCACAGGGCTGGCATATTGCCCTTCAGAAGTCACCTACCTCATCATCTAATAATTACGGCATCCAAGAAATCTCACCATCCACTATCTGCTAACTGGACACTCAAGACAAAAAAACCAAACCAGAACCAGAACCAGAACCAAAACCAAAACCAACCAAGCAAACAAACAACAACAACAACAGCAACCAACAACAACAACAACAAAAAAACCTTGATGGTTTAAGTCCTGGACCTTCTAATGCAAGGAGTGATGGGGCACTAGACACATCTGCTTTTCAGGCCTTACACCTCCATTTGTCTTCCTGAGTCCGGCTGAAATTCTACCCCCTTCCAGCAACATCTCCAGACAACCTCCAAACAATGGGTACAATATTCTAACATTACAATGTACATCAGCTCCCTGGGTGTCCCTTAGGCCAACCAATTCAACACAGAAAACCAACTAGCATGTGTACGTGTCCTCAGTTCCCCGATTTATGCTTTCTGCTTTTCTCATCCTGTATCTCACTGTTCGCCCTTTAGTCCGCATCCCTGTGACTGGAAGAGCTTCTGGAAACCACTCTGATCTCCCATCAGCCCAGCGATCTCCCTATCAGCTGGGCAAGGTATCTCTTTTCTTTCCCAGTTTTTAGCTGAGGAGCATGCAGTTTGGCAATTTACCCAAGGTCCGCAGCTTCTATCTTGCAAAGTAACCCTCAGAGGTGTTTGGCTGTGCAGGAATGTTGGCAGATAACTGCCTTCCCTCTCAGTGGACCTCAGGGCCAGGGCCTGTTTTCATAATGGGGACTATCTGTGGTATTTGCAAGTGGGAGGCGAACCACGTATCTCATTCCTCTGGGTATAGCTGCTGAAGAGCTCTGTGGAATATTCCTGGAGTCGATAACGGCCTCTACTCCTTACGGCTGCCGCTGTGTGCGTGCTTTGCTCCGGGGGTTATCTATGTAGGTGAGGCAGTTGTGGGAAAAGGTAAGGGAGGGTTCAGAGCTGAAGGCTTAATTAGATGGAGGTCCCCACCCCGGTGCTTCTGGATGACAGGATGTGGGAACAGGATGGGACAGGGCCCCTGCCATGACTCAGCGTTTGTGCTGGAGGTGCCTAACAAAGAGGGGGTGAGAACAGAGTCCCCATCTAGAATTGGAGAATTCTTCCGGCCGTTGCCACAGGGAAGGGCCCTGTGCCAGTCAGCTGGTGACTCTCCATTCACATAAAGCATGGGCAGGGTTTGGGGGGTAGGGGGAAGCCTGGGGGGGGGGCGTAACTTCATTCTGGTTTAGGAGTGGGGGAAGAGCTCTAGAGTGTTGCGCCTCAGAATTCCCCCTTTAGAAGACAAGGGAGCTAGGTTTATCAACTGTCCCACCTAACAGCCATTGACTAAGATCTACCCTTCCCTGGAAGATGCAACTCCGGCTGTTGCCAGCTTGAAAAGCAAACTGCACTGAAGCAGCCAAGAGGTGAAATCCTCCTAAAGAACGAGAAGTTTGGCTTGGGAGATGGCTCAGTCGGTCAAGTGCCTGTTCTGAAAGGAAAAGCCAGGCTCAATGGCTCCCGCCTGGAATCCAAGTGCCAGGGAGGTGAAGACAAGGAGGACACCCCTGGGACTGGCTGGCCTGCCAGTCTTGCCCCAGGGTTAGTGGGTGAGTCTGTTTTGAAAAACAAGGTGGAAAGAGATGGAGGAAGACACCTAACGTTTATCTCTCATCTTCACATGTCAACACACATAGAGGCACAGAGAGAAAGAGAGAGAGAGAGAGAGACAGAGACAGAGACAGAGACAGAGACAGAGACAGAGACAGAGGGACAGGTTACTTTGTGTGAGACTGTGTCTTTCCTGAGGAGCCATCTGTCATGGTTTTTGTTTGTTTGTTTATGGGTTGGTTTTTTTTTGTTTTTTGTTTTTTTTGTTTTTGTTTTTCGAGACAGGGTTTCTCTGTGTAGCCTTGACTGTCCTGGACTCACTTTGTAGTCCAGGCTGGCCTCGAACTGACAGCGATCCGCCTGCCTCTGCCTCCCGTGTGTTGGGATTAAAGGCGCGCGCCTCCTCGTCTTTTTTTTGCTTTTTTTTTTTTGTTTTTTGTCCGTTTTTTGAAGACAGGGTCTCTCACTGACCTGTAACTCGTTGATTAGGTAGTCTAAGCGGGCTGACCAATAAATCCCGGGGTGATGTTTGTCTCTGCCTCTTCAGTACTGGATTATAAATGTGCATCACTAGGCTTTATGCCTGTGTTGTTGTTGTTGTTGTTTGGTTGTTTTTCTCCCAGTTTGAGGAGATCAAACTCAGGTCCTTGCCGGGTGGTGGCGCACGCCTTTAATCCTAGCACTCTGGGAGGCAGAGGCAGGCGGATCACTGTGAGTTAGAGGCCAGCCTGGTCTACACAAAGTGAGTCCAGGACAGCCAAGGCTACACAGAAAGAACCCTGTCTCGAAAAACAAACAAACAAACAGACTCAGGTTCTTGGCTTGCCAGGCAAGCACTTTACCAACTATCTCCTGGGGGCTGGAGAGATGGCTCAGTGGTTAAAAGCACTTACTTACTCTTCCAGAGATCCCGAGTTCAGTTCCCAGCACCTATATGGCAGCTTGCAACTGTCTGTAACTCCCGTTCTATGGATCCAATGTCCTCTCTGGCCTCCTCAGGTACTAGGTACACATGTGGTACACAGGCATACATGCAGACAACACATCCATACACATAAAAAAAATTCTCTCTCTCTCCCTCTCTCTCTCTCTCCCTATCCTCCCTCTCTCTCTTTATCTTATTTTATTTTATTTTATTTTGTTTTTTGAGACAGGGTCTCTCTGTGTAGCCTTGGCTGTCCTGGACTCGCTTTGTAGACCAGGCTGGCCTCGAATTCACAGTAATCCGCCTGCCTCTGCCTCCAAAGTTCTGAGATTAAAGGCGTGCGCCAACAGGGTCTCTACATATCCCTGGCTTCCCTAGAACTCACTCTGTAAATCAGGCTAGCCTAGAACTCACAGAGATCTGCCTATCTCAACTTCCTGAGTGCTGGGATTAAAGGCATTCGCCCCTACACCTGGTTATAAAAATAACTTTATATAAAAAAGAATGAGAACGTAAGAAGTTCCGTGAAGTGTGTGGAGCGTCTTTCATGGGGGCTGGCTGCCCCTCTCCAACTTTTCTGGCTGGTGTTCACATTGTCCTCAGGCTTAGTGTGTGAGCTCCTGAGGGCCAAGACTGTACAACTGTCTCCCAGGGGATGCTACACACTGTGTGTCAGAGGAATAGCTGCCAAAAGGGCAGAAGAAGGAATTTTTTGGTCCAACTAGACTGTCAACAATAAACATTAGGCACCAAGACTGAAATATACCTGGTGATAGGGATCTGGATGAATGGTTTGGAACCCCTTAGAATGAGCCACACCTCTTGAGGATGCTACATAGCTGAAGCTGTTAATGTTTTCCAGTGCAAGAGTTGATTCTGGCCATGGCTGGTGGGGACATTCCTTGAGAAACAAGGCCCTGGGAACTGACCCGTATTAATTCAAGTCACATAAGATTGTTATAAAAACTAAGGAGATGGGCTAGATGTGGTCTGGTGGTTAGGAGTGCTTACGGCTCTTCCAGAGGACCTGAATCCAATTCCCAGCATCCACATTGGATCACTCACCACCATCTGTAACTCCAGCTCCAGAGGCTCCAATGCCTCCTTTTGTCCTCCAAGGATAACTATACTCATGTGGCACCTCTCTCTCTCTCTCTCTCTCTCTCTCTCTCTCTCTCTATCTCTCTCTCTCTCACACACACACACACACACACACACACACCACGGCACCTGCACTGATGCAGTGTGTGCTTGTGCACATATGCACAGAAAACAGAAATAAGTCTTAAAAATAAAACAAAGCAAAAAGTTAAAAAATAAATAAACCAAGGAAATACTCAGGAACCAGAGGCAAATGGATCTCTGTGAGTTTGAGGCTAACTCTGTGTACATCTCTGTGTACATAATGGGTTCTAAGCTATACAGTGAACTTTGTCTTAAACAAAAACAAACATGGCAGACAAGAGAAAAGAGTATAAGGGGGCCTATTTGGGATTGGGGTGATCAATCATGGGGGTGTGGGGACAAGACGGGTAAAGGGGGTGAATATGCTAAAAGCACATTGTGTATAGGTTTGGAAATGTCACCATGAAATCCATTATTTTGTACAAATAACATATCCTAATAACTGAAAACTGGGGGAAGTCATTACTAATTTACATGAGGAAATCTAGTCATTTACTCATTTATTTATTCCATTAATATTTATTGGATGTTGACCTAAGCCAAGTTAGTCATGCATCACCTTAAAGTTTTTTCTAACATATCCTCTTGTATCAGGCCGGTGCCAAAAACTGCATGGGCTGTTTCAACAGAGAGAATTGAATATAGGAAATTGTTAGCTAAGTATAAGGAATTATTAACTAGGCACCAAAGAACCAAGGGAAAGGGAGCAGAAAGAAAAATCAAAGGAATTATAGAAGTAACACTTTTGGGAAGCAGCTACCAGTCTTGGGAGAACAAAGGGGAAAACAAGAAGTCTTTGAGAAGAGACATGAGGCTGAGATCCATAGGCCTGAGTAAGGGACATTTGCCCGCCATTGCTCGTACCATAGACCTCTGAAAATGGGCTGCTGGCTAGCTGGTATGTCTCCTGTAAGAGGGGATGTACTGGCTCTTCACTAATGGGTGATGCTCACAATTGTTCGATTCTCAGCACACGTGCAGCCCACAACCATCTTACTCCTGTTCTATGGGACCTAATGCCTTCTTCTGGCCTCTGAGGGACATGCATGTGGTGGACAGGCAAAACACCCATATGAATAAATAAAATTTAAGAATGAAAAAAAAGAACATTGTCCTGTTGATTAACATACCACCAATTTCAGCAATGAAAACTCACTTCTAGGGGCTGGGGAGATAGCTCAGCGGTTAAGAGCCCTGACTGCTCTTTCAGAGGACCCAGGTTCAATTCTCAGCACCCACATGGCAGCTCACAACTGTCTATAACTCCAGTTCCAGTGGATCTGACACCCTCACATAGACACATATGCAGCAAAACACAGATGCACATAAAATAAATTATTTTTAAAAACCATCACTTCTGATCTGACTTTCAGTTTGCTATTAATAAATCTTCACTCAGGTATAGATAAGTCCTTGTGAGTTTTGTGCTTGAGCTTGGCCTTTCACATGCAAAGCCAACTGTCCAGGTGGAGAGGAAATTAATTTTTAAAAATTAAATGTATTCACTTTATTTTATGTATGGGTATTTTGTCTGCATGTATGCCACATGCATGCTAAGCATCCTCAAACGTTAAAAGAGAGTGTTGGATCCCCCTGGAGCTAGGGTTACAGATGGTTGGGCACCATTATGTGGGTGCTAGGAATCGGATCCCAAGTCTTCTGCAAGAGCAGCAATGCTCTTAACCACTGAGCCATCTCTCCAGCCTCCAGAGAGAGGTTTTTTTTTGTTTTTTTTTTTTTTTGATGAGAGAAATGACTGCCTCAAAGCTGGAGCTTCAACATGCACACACTCGGTGTCATTCCCTGGAGTGGTGCACTTTGCTTCGTGAGTCTCTCACTGGGACCTGGGGTTCACCGGGTAGGACTAGACTGGCTGAGCTAGCTCCCCAGCCCCACATATGCACAGTTGAACCAGCACTGTTTATCCTGGGCACCACTGCAATCAGTGGTGGACAAGAAATAGCCCCTGCTGTCCAGTAAACAGATGACTGCGTTATGTGCGAAGTACCCTGATGCGGATTGCCCAGTGGCTGGTGCGCATTTCTGTCACTATGTCTTCAAGGCGTTGTGCTGTTTCTGTTACTATCTCCTGGTCACAGGAAGGCATGGGTTAGGTGACATGAACAACACAAACCTTGGAGTCACACCACTCGGATCTTGTTTGTTAATGCTGGCTCTGGCAATGACATGCTTGTGTGGAAGAAGTCAGGGGTTGGAAGACGAGGTTCTTGACCTACCAGAGACACCATAGTCCTCACATGTACCAAGTCCAGAGCCCAGAACTGACAGAAGGACAGAGGAGTAGGGCTTAGGTAACAGGCATTATGCCCACCAGATGGGGACCTAAAGCTCTTCTTTGCTGGCTGTATTCCAGTGTATTATGGTCTGAATGTTTGCAGACCGTTAAGTTATGTTGAAGCCCTTAGTCCCCAAGGAGACAGCATTAGGAGGGCCTTCCAGAGGTAATTAGATTAAAAGACACACTTGACAGTGGGGCTTCATGAATGGATTAGTGTCCTTAAAAGATGAGGAAGAGACCAGTACCTCCAACCCCAACCCATTAAATAGGAAGATGCTTGCATTGCAAAGCAGAAAAGGAGTCCAAACCAAGGAGCCAAGAAATTGAATTAACTGTCACCTTGATATTGGTCTTCCCAGCACCACAATGTAGTAAAAAAAACAAAAACAAAAACAAAAAACAAAGTGTCTTAGTTTTTGTTTTAAAATTTATTTGTTTATTTATTTATTTATTTATTTATTCATTCATTCATTCATTCATTCATTCATTCATTTGCCTTACATCCCCATCATAGGCCCCTCCCTTCTCTCCTCCCTGTCCCACCCTCACTATGTGGTTGCTGGGAATTGAACCCAGGTTCTTTAGAAGAGCAGCCAGTACTCTTAACCGCTTACCCATCTCTCCAGGCCAGCAAATGCCATCTTAGTGTCTCCATTATTGTTGTTGTGTGTAATGTACGTGTGTGGTATATATATGTATGTGTGTGCGAGTGTGTGTGGTGGGGAGGGGAGCAGGCATACTGCTATATCACTCTCTGCTGTATTCTTTTGAGACAGACACTCTCACTGAACCTGAATCTAGGCTGATGGCCAGTTAGTGCCAACAATCCTTCCATCTCTGTCTCTTGTGCACAGTTCTGGGGTTAAAATTGGGTCTGACCAAGCCTGAATTTTCACATGGGTTCTGGGGATTTGAACCTAGATCCTCCTGTTTGTATTGTGTTATTCTCCGCCCCCCCCCCCGAGTCATCTCTTCAACCCACCTCAAAGTATTTTAATCAAAACCTGAAAAAATAGTCTCTGCTGAGATGGTTCATCATGCAGGTAAGAGTGTACAGTCACTACTTACGCCAGCTAACTTGCCTTTCTATGTCTTTGGCTAGGTGCCTCTTGGAGAGAGCAAAGGCTGAGGTGCCTCCCTCCTTAGCTCTTACTTTTGTTTTGCTCACCAGGCTGCCAGCCAGAGTGGGTTGGGATTGGGGCCAGTTGGAAGAGTTCTCTCGGTTGCCCTGCTAACCAATAAGATCAGTGACAGACCTGACATTCCTCCATCAGAATTTCCTTCCAGAGAGATTCACTTAACATACACCTAGGGCCACCCAGACGTTGGCTCTTGTAGCACATCTGGGACTCTCGTGCCCTCTGAGAAGCCCATTAGGGAGACAGAGAAACTGTCTGTCCTGGGTGAATGACACAGATGACCCTACGCAATCCATCAGCTGCTAGCCCATCTGTAATGGTTTCTGTGAATTGTCAGCTAGACAAAATCACCAGGGACATAGGCCTCGGCGGATTGTAGGGAGTTACCATGGTTCCGTAATTAAAATGGGTGAGAGCATTCTCCGGGCACATCAGCCTAGAATCAGACATTTCCTTTTTCTTTTTTCTTTTTTTTCAAGACAGTTCCTGGCTGTTCTGGAACTCACTCTGTAGACCAGGCTGACCTCAAACTCACAGTGATCCACCTGCCTATCCCTTCTGAGTGCTGTGATTAAAGGAGTGCACCACCACGCCCAGCTTTTTTTTTTTTTTTTTTGGTTTGGTTTGGTTTGGTTTTTGTTTTGTTTTGTTTTGTTTTGTTGTTTTTCGAGACAAGGTTTCTCTGTGTAGCCTTGGCTGTCATGGACTCACTAGACCAGGCTGGCCTCGAACTCACAGAGCTCTGCCTGCCTCTGCCTCTCGAGTGCTGGGATTACAGGCATGAGCCACCACCCTTGGCTTGTTTAGCCTACTTTTAAGGGGACAAAAATAACTGCAACCTAACTTGCCTTGGATTTCCCATTAGCTTTGGGAAGCTAAGCTGATGCTTAACTGTAACATTAAAATATGCACTCTTCCACTCCCCTGACCCAAAATAATGCATTTGTATCATTTGCTGAAAGCAGCAAATACAGAGGTTGAAAGCAATCTTATAAAATTAATATCCACCATAAACATCAAACACAGCATACAAATACTGCTTGATAAACAATGCTGTTTGTTATCCAGGTCAATTGGGGTCAGTAGGATTCAGTGAGTTAATCCCTTGCGAAACTCTACTAAAGATTTCCGTAAAATGTCCCTCATTCTGCCCCCATATGATGTTTTCTGTGCTGTGCTATAAGAGACAGAGCAAAGGCTTTTGTTAAGGGCACACACAGACATACAGACCCAGACACAGGGACAGATTGACAAGACATTCTTTGGGCAGGTGCAAATTCAGACCCATGCAGCAGAAAGATAAGAGGATGGAAGAAGACACAGGGAGATGAAAGCAGCAAATTCAGCTGGGCAGTCCAGA
Organism: Acomys percivali; assembly: GCA_907169655.1. Lineage (NCBI taxonomy): Eukaryota > Metazoa > Chordata > Mammalia > Rodentia > Muridae > Acomys > Acomys percivali. The sequence goes on along the minus strand of OU015760.1, from coordinate 14,239,250 downwards.
GGCATAGGCAGGCAGATTACTGTGAGTTTGAGGCCAGCCTGGTCTACAGAGCAAGTCCAAGATAGCCAGGGCTACACAGAGAAGCCCTATCTCGAAAACCAAAAAGAAAGAAAGTAGCGAGTTCAAATCCAGACTTGCTTTTGGCTAAACGGCACCAAAGGGAAGTGCTTTGATTTCTTTCCTTAATGCAACACCAGTGCATTATTGGTGACTCAAACTTTATTATTAATGTGTTCCAATGGACTGCAACAGAACTCACCCGAAGCTCCTGGAGAGGGTGTGTCTTTAATCTCTTCTATCTGTTGGCTTAGAAGCAGTCATCTTTTTGATCAGACCTTGACATTCTATAGATTACTAGGAATTCATTGCCTGTCTGCAGTTACGTCTTTCCCTTTTTGCATTTTGTTCACATCTCTCTTATTTTTGGAAAGTCTTGCCATGGGTCTGGGGATAATCCCCACTATTTTTGTGGCTTGGTCTCTGTTTCATGGCATTCTGCCAGAGCTGAGCCAAGGATGGCTGTCTCTGTCAAATACCAGCTGAACATGCAAGCTGAGGGAGGGTCAGCTCCAGTGTCACTGATCACTAGGTGGTGACTGGTATCTTCTACAATACAGTCGGAAAATTAGCCAACCTGTTACCTTGACTATATAGGACATATATCTGGGACCAATTCACCGGAGCACAATAGTAGACCATTTTTATTATTATTATTATTATTATTATTATTATTATTATTATTATTATTATTAATTATATTTATTTGTATATATATTTGTGTTGGTGGCCCATGTGTGGAGATCAGAGGATGACTTTTGGGAATTGCCTCTCTCTTTCTATTATGTGGCTCCTTGGATATTGGGCTCAGCTGCAAGCACCTTAACTGGTGATCCATCTCACCAGGCCCTGAGAATAGATTTCTTGTTTTTGTTTTTGTTGTTGTTGTTGTTTTATTATTTTGAGACAGAGTTTTGCTGTGTAGCCCTGGCTGTCCTGGAACTTACTTTGTAGACCAGGCTGGCCTCGAACTCTCAGAGATTCAAACTGCCTCTGCCTCCTGAGTGCTGGGATTAAAGGCGTGCGCCACTGCACCTGGCTTGAGAATAGAGACTAAACATAAAAACGGCAGTGCTGTTGATATATGCCAGGACTCAATATCCTCACTGCATGGACCTCCTCAGTAGGAAGGGCCAGAAAGTTCTGGCCATGTCAAAAGATTAGGTTTCTGGTGGGCGCTTTATGGAACAGGTTCTACAAGCCACTTAGCTGTTCATGGGTCTGCCTTTGCCACCACAGAGCAAGCAGAGAGGGTTCACTGACGGGAACCTCATGGCCCTATTGTCTTTCTTCCCTTTGTCCCTAGATGAGTGGTACCGTGTGCTGGAGATGCTCCAAAGGAAATCAATGGAAAGATGAGCTGGGAGGCTCACTAGGTTTCTCCCTGCTTAAAACAGCGCACACTGTTCAACTTTTGCAGTCAGTCCCGCTGAGTTATTGTGGAGCTAGCCACCAGGACTGCTCTCAGCTGTCTCCTCACAGATAAATAAGGATGGCGCCTGGATGCCATTCTGTTTGGAGCTAGTTCTCACTTATTTTTATCCTATGAGTTAGTCTGGGGGCACTGTGTGTGTGTGTGTGTGTGTGTGTGTGTGTGTGTGTGTGTGTGTGTGTGTTGGGGGGGCGTCTAACCTGATGGGGGAGAGGAGGAGAATCTGCCAACAGAAAAATTGATGCCAGGATCCTCCGAATGTGTGCAGTGTGTATGTATGTAGGGGGGCCGGGGTGCTAGCGGTGGTGTGGCACTGTGTAATTGATCAATGGCAAGTCGCCCTCCCAGGATGGCTAGGGAAAGACAGACCAATAGAAATGTCTTCTTCGAAGTCACCAGTGTTGATTTTTCAGACTCATGAGGATTGCTCCAAGCTGTAAGGAAGGAAGCCGTAACTCCTCAGCCACGACAGCCCTACCCAGTATTTCACGTGTGCGGTGCCCAAGAGTACTACTGTAAAACACTTTGTCACCGGCCAGGTTTCCTGGGAAACAGACCCTGAGGCAGATATTTGCATGTAGGAAGTTTATTGAGGAGCGCTCTCTGGAACTATACCGGGGGCGGGGCAGGGTGGGGGGTGGGAGTGGGGGGTGGGGGGGAAGGGGCATGTAGAATTGGACAAAGGGAAAAGTTTGCAGCCAAGACCCAGTTGCATCCACAAGGACCTCTGGAGCTGAGACGGCTCTTAAATATTTTCCCCCAGTTGAGATGTGGGGGTCCAGGCCATCGTATTCCCACATTGGCCCATCACCGGAGAGAAGATGCCCCTGGGTTGGGGCTGTGACCTTGGGTGGGGCTGGCATCCTCAGCTGTAAGGCAGTCTCCACTGAGGGGCTCCTGTCCCAGCTGTCAGCTGCCAGCACTCCCACAGGCAAGAGGAAAGAATGCTTCAGCTAAGACCCTTGACATTGGGGCAGTGCACCCCAGCATTTGTCACTAGACCACACCTGTGGTCCTCAGACACATTTGTTGCATAGAGTCAATTTGGGGAGCAGTTTCTCCAGCACACAGGGCTTCAGACCGAAAAGCTTACGTAAGGAAGGCGAAGGCTGGGGGAATGGCTCAGTCGGCAAACTACTTGCAGTAAAAGCATGATGATGAGACTTCAATCTCCACACTCAAAAAGCCAGGCATGGTGCCTCCTGATTGTAAACCCATGCTGACGGGAGCTTAGTTGGCAAATCCAGAGTCCCAGGGAGGGATCCCGGCTCAAAAACCAAGACAGCCAGTCTCAGAGTTATCCCCATATACAGTGGGATTAGCAATATAAATTACCTGCTTGTTCCGCACCAAGATAGGAAAGACGCTTTCTTCAAGGCTGTCAAATACAAATAGCCAAAACACTAAGAATGTAACATTTATATAATTCCTGATTGTGTCATGGTTCTCCTTCCAATAGGTAGTTTATTGTATATATGTGTAATAATATAAATGTATATGTAAAAAATAAAAATGTTAAAAAACAAAAAACCAAGATAGACAGCTCTTGGTGGATGGCACCTGAGGTTGACTTCTGGCCTCTGTACTCAAATAC
>OU015760.1:14214538-14230494 GCA_907169655.1 Acomys percivali | reverse complement strand
ACACACACACACACACACACACACACACACACACACACACACACACACAGAATTTTTAAAAAAGAAAGTGGAATATATGTTACCTTACAAAGCAGATGCTTATATTGTCTTCAAACCAAAGGGCACTACTAGCCTTAATGTCCATTTTGCTTGTTATTAGTGTAGTCACTTTGACTTTGTTTGTAGTTACTGTGAGCTCAGGATATATTTTTTCACCCATTTGCTTTTAATTTATTTGTGTGTCTACATCTAAAATAAATCTCTTATAGATAGCATATCATTGGATCATGTATTTTATCCATTTTATTAACTTGTCACTTTTAATTAGAGATTTAATCTATTTATATTTAATGTAATTACTAATAGGGGACAACTTTTTCCATTGCATTGTTTCCTGGATGTCTTGTATTTGTTCCTCAATCTTCATTATTATCTTCTTTTTTTCCCCTATATTAAGTGAATATTTTCTAGAGTATCACTTAAATTTTCTTGACATTTATTTTACTTTATATTTTCTAGTCTGTTTTTTAGTGGTTGCCCTGAGAATAGCATTTAATATCATACATTCATAACAATTCAGTTCAGTTCAATGATAAGTTAATTTCAATAATATACAAAAAAGTCTTTTCTCCTATATAGTTTAATACCCTCCCCCTTCCTGCCATGCTGTCGTTGTCACAAATTAAAACTGTATTCACAAGTTGCATGCCTATCATCCCTGCATTTTGGGAGGCTGAGTGAAACCAGAGGATCAGGGTCTCCAGGCCATTCTGTTGGAATTAGTTTGCTTTTGTTATTATTTTTTTTCTTTTTTCAGATAAAGTCTTATTATGTAGCCTGGGCTGATCTCTAACTCATTTGACCCTCTATTCTCAGCTTCCCAAGTGTTAGGATGACAGGTATGCAGCGCCATGCCATGCTGGGTTTAAATTAGTTTACTTAACCAAGAATTCCTTTTCCTCCCACTGCAGTTGCTTAGTGGTCAGCTCATTGGAGAGATTTTCCTTTGGGTTTGAGACAGGATCTGTGAAGCACGGGCTGCATAGAGACCTGCTAAAGGCATGTGCCAACATACCTCACATAAGAGAATTTCTTCAGTTTATAGACTAAAATCTGCTAGGGCTGGGAAGATAGCCCAGTGGAAGATAGCCCAGTTAATGACGAGATGAAGAGATAGAATCTGATGAATTTGGGCAGAGACTTCAAAGCAGAGGCTCTAAGACTGTCATTTTGGGAGGCCAGGGGCACCAGAAGAGAGCCCTGGTTCCTGCTTCCTGTTATCTCTTACTCCTGCCTGGAAGCTACACGTGAGGACTTAATGACACTGAGAGGAGACACCTGGACACCTGGATGGGCCAACTCATTATCACATCCTACTTTATCTTATAAGCCCTCTCTTAGCACCCTGGCTAGCAAGCCACTGCTGTCTTATTTTCTGGGACCAGCCCTGCCTTCTTTCTTTGCCTTAAGCCTTCCGAAATAAAATACATCTTTCAAAAGCTCACTCTCCCTGGTCCCTGGTCCAGGAAGTCCAGTCTTTGAATATGTAAGACAAAGACCCATAAGCCATGCATGGGTTCAGTGGAAGTTTTGTACGATTGAGAGCATGCAACACGCTAACTCCAGAGTTCAGCCTCACCCATAGCCAAGAAAGGCTCCATTGCTCTCAAAGATATCCCGAATCATGTCGACCCAGCCATAAGAATAGCTAAAAAATTGCATGGTACAATGGAAAAGTTCACAAACCATCAGTAGAAGTGCAAAATACAACCTTTCCACAAATAGTTCAGCATTTTCTACTGAAGCCGAACCACACATAACTCCCAGAAGCAGAAATGCCACCCTTCCAACACCTAAGAATACTCCCAGCAGAGAAAAGCCACTAACATTAGAACAGGTAGGTACATTTTACTATATTCACTCAGTGGAACACTCCAGAAGGGCAATGGAAATGAACTGACTGGAACCCCCCCAACAACACATTGTAGCTTAGAAACCTACCTATTGAATGAAAACAGACACAGAAGAATGCTTTCTGTATAATCCCCTTTGTATACAATTGAAAACCAGGCAAAACTGAACATCTGTGCTTAGGAATGCTTACATAAACTGTGTACCAAATATGGGGGCGGGCTAACCAAGAAGTGAGGCTAGGGGCTTTCTTTAGTTACTTTAGTGGTTTGAAGGATAACAGGAGTGGTTAGGAGATACTGGGATGGGTGTGTGTGTGTGTGTGTGTGTGTGTGTGTCTGTGTCTGTGTGTGAGTGTGTCTGTGTGTGAGTATGTGTGTGTCCACGCGCTCTAGTACCAGCCAAGGTATTTGTGGAGTGGTCAGGTGACAACCTGTAGGAATTAGTTTTTCCCCTCCACCACGTGGGTTACCGGGACTGAACTCAGGCTTGATGGCATCTTGTTGTCCTTAAAGTTTTATTTTCACCGGCTTTGATTGAGAAGGAGTTCATATTCCACATAGGTGGAGGCAGAGGACTGACTCCACTAAGCTGCTCACTGAGCGCACCCACACCATGGTAAACACATAGTTCCTCATACAAATCACACACCAATAGTAATACTAATAACGATGACAAATACAAACCAACAATTCAAAATAAAGCAGTTGATTGCATGTGCCACTATGCAGTTCAGCTAAGCACCCCTGAATTTGAGGGAGGAGTACTCGGAATGTAGGCTTTTCTTCTTTCCTTCCTTCTTTTTTGTCTCCTTTCCTTTCTTTTGGATACTGGCCAGAGCTGGGACATCCTTTGCCTGATACCCTGGGCTTTCTTAGTCTTCTCTGCTCCACTCTCTTGCCAGGAGGCTGCTCCCTGACTCTAAGGCGTGGCTTTGTCTTTTCCTCTAAGCCTTCCTCTTCCTCTTCCTGAGATCCACCAAAGCTTCCAGTTTGCCCAGCCTGTTGTTTTGTTTTTAAACTCAATAAAATTGTCCCGAGCTTCCAAAACATAAAAATAAAGTTTACAACTCTATGGTTTTTGGGTACAACAGGCTTTCCTTTTATTGTAGCAAGATATTTGTAACACAAAATACGGCATTTGAGCTTTTTTTTTTTTTTTTGTATACAACTCAATGGTATTGTGTGTAGTCACAGTGTGATGCAGCCATCGCCTCCTTCCATCAACTTCCAAACGTTTTTGTTTTCTTTTCTTCCTCTCATCCTTCCTTCCTTCCTTTCTTCTTGTTCTTTTTTTGGGGGGGTGGTGAGGGGATAGGGCTTCATGTAGCCCAGGTTAGCCTCAAATGCACTATATTGTCAGGACTGGCATTGAGCTCCTGGTCCTCTCGTCTCTACTTCCTGAGTGCGGGGATCACAGGCATGCTCTATTACTCCTGCCTTTCCAGACCTTTTTCTTACCCTAAAAAAAAATAAACTCTGTAAGTATTAAGCAGTTAACTAAGCCCTCATTCTGCCTTTTCCTTAGCACTGGGGATTCGCTCATCTTATTTCTGCCTCTATGAATTTGCTATTGTAGACATTTCACATAAACAAAAGCATACAATATTTGGTAGTGTGTCTGGCTTTTTGGACTCAGAATAGATAGATTGGTTTACTTTATTTGTTGGTCTGTCTGTCATTAACACTTTTAGTCACAGTTCTCCATATCTGGAATAGCTCAAATGTCAATCAAGGGAAAAGAAGAAGAAGAAGAAGAAGAAGAAGAAGAAGAAGAAGAAGAAGAAGAAGAAGAAGAAGAAGAAGAAGAAGAAGAAGAAGAAGAAGAAAAAGAAAAAGAAGAAGGAGAAGAAGGGGAGCCAGGTGATGTTTTCAGCCTGATGACTGAGCTCCACGCCTGGGACCTGAATGGTAGAAAGAGAGAACCAACTCCCCCAATTTTTTTTAACTCCCCATAGTTTTATGACCTTCATATACATGCCATTCATTGCTCATGTGCACCACCAAACCACATGTGTAAAAGGAGCTTTTATTCTCTTGACTCAGTTGTTCTCTGGGAGGTTTACTGCCTCCTTATGCTAACCTAGGCCTAGCTCTGGAAGCTTCTAGCCTCTGTACAATCTAACCTAGGCCTAGAGTGTTTTCAGCCTCTGAGACTTACAGCTGAGTAAGCTCACCCTTTCTAGTTCTTTCTGAGCTCTGGGCTGGCTGGTTCAACTCAGCTGTTGTGGCTCAAACACCTCTCCCAGCTGACTGATTCAATCTGGCTTCTCTCTTGGCCCAGAATTGCTCTGCTTGGCCTCAAACTAACTCAGCAATCTGCTCTCATCTGGCTTCTTCTCATTTTCTGGCTCATTTGGTCTTCACCTGAGCGCTCCCTGCCGCTCTCGCCACCCCCCCAAACTGTCTCTCCAGTCCTATTAAAAACTGCCTCCTCTCTGTAAAACTGCCTCCTAAGTAACTTCCCTTTCCTCTCTCTTCTCGTGAGAGTTGGGTGAATCCTATTCTGTCAAATCTTCTCTGATTTGTCACCTTTTCTGTCACTTAGTTAGACATCACTTTCAAACATGAGTGCTTCCTTTTACGTTTTTTGGGATTAAATGCATACATCACCATACCTAGATCTAAGCTCTTCTTTACCTGATACTTGCTCTATACCAGGCTGGCCTTGAACTCAAATCTGTTTGCCTCTGTCTCCTGGGTGAAACGTGTGTTTGTATTCTAGCTGGATTGCACAGATCTAGAAAGTCTTTGGATGTGATCTCTTGCCAGAATAGCCATATTCTGAATTAACATTCCTCTACACCCACACACACACATACATAGGCACAAAAACAAAAGTAAATGATAAAAAATTAAATTATTAAAAAAGAGAGAAAGGAACCGACACTGGCATGGTGCACAGTGTAATGTGACTAATTAACAAAAAGGAACGAATTATTGAAATGTACAGCAATGTGACATTCACTGTAGATATTGTCAGCTTGGAGATTTGAACATCTATCTACACTGTAGCACGTATCATTCTTTTATATGACTGAATAATATTCCACAGTATGACTGTACCATACTTTGTTCTCTGTGGAAGGACATTGGTTGCTCCCATCCTTCTGCTATTTGTGAATAATGCTGCTGCCATACAATGATGCCATACTGTTTTTTAATCCTAGCTCTGAATTCCTTTGGACACGGACACAAGCATAGAGTTTCTAGACCATGAGCACATCAATGTTCTCCCCATTTTTCTGTATGCGTTGTGTCTCTCAATGAAAAGGAGACAAGGAGCCAACTACAGAGACAGCCCAGTGGTTGAAGGGCTTGATGCGAATATTTGTTTGTTCTACTGGTCCACTGAGTGGCTCTACACTTTGGGAAGACTGGCTTTTGAACATCAAAGGCTGTGTTCTGGACGTGGGGGTTAGAACTGATCAACCACCCTGGCTTTCTTATCTCCCACTCTGCTCAGCAGTTAGGCTCCAACTTCACATAGGGCCTACTGTGTAGCTCAGGCTGGCCACAGGCTTGCTATATAGCTGAGGATAACCTCAAATTCCTCATCTTCCTACATCCTCCTTCTAAGACCTGGGAATCATAGGTGTGTGCCACCACACAAACTATGACATTTGGGGTTTTTTTTGGGGGGGGTTGGTTTTTGGTTTTTCGAGACAAGGTCTCTCTGTGTTAGTCTTGGCTGTCCTGGACTCACTTTGGAGACCAGGCTGGCCTCGAACTCACAGCAATCCCTCTGCCTCTGCCTCCCGAGTTCTGGGATTAAAGTTGTGCGCCACCACGCCCAAATTAAGCTATTGACTTTTTTTTTTTTTTTTTTATTTGGTTTTTCGAGACAGGGTTTCACTATGTAGCCTTGGCTGTCCTGGACTCCCTTTGTAGACCAGGCTGTCCTCGAACTCACAGAGATCCACCTGCCTCTGCCTCCCAAGTGCTGGGATTAAAGGCGTGCGCCACCACCGCCCGGCACGCATGACTTTTGAGATGGGAGAAATGAGAGGTTTATTTGCAGCAGAGAATGCAGCAGAGCCAAGGGAGTAATTGGCTATGCAGGAGAAAGGAAAGGGCTGCTGGAGCCCGCTGTGCAGGGATGGATGAGTGGGGACAGTGTTGGCTGGGACGTGACAGTTAATCCTCAGTGGAAAGTGGGAAGGCAAGCTGGAGGGGGTGTGGCAGTGGAGGCTGGGGATGGCTTCAGTTTGTTGAATTAGCCGGGAAGCAAGGCCATCATGTGCAAGGAAAGAGAGGGCGGGAGGACAAGGAGGTGGCAGAGTGTGGAGGAAGTGGGAAGTTGTCACCTAGGAGACTGTCACCAGGGCAATAACCGGCAAGATATAGGCTAATGGCTGAGTAGCATTTAGTTCAAATGAGGGCCATGGCCGGGCCGTTAAGTTCGAGTGGGCCCCAGCAGTGTGCAGGGAGTGAGTGTGGGCTGGAACAGGTGGTGACCTCTGGGTAACAAGGGCTGATGTATTTGCCCCAAAGCATACGGTGCAGCCAGAGAGAGCTAAGAGCTGAAGATGTCTGCCTAGGGATGATCGGAACAATTCCTTGTGGTATTGAATTTGTGCGGGGGGGGGGGGGGGGGAAACAACATAAAAAGGGGGCCGGGGAGAAGATGCCAGGAGTCCAGACATATATAGTAGGAGCAATTGAAGCCCCCACCGCCATCCCCCGGGAAAGCCAGAGCTGCCAAGAGCTGCCAGAGGCTCTTAGGATATCTAGGAGCTAACCTGGGAAGTGAGTGGAGGTAAGATCAGGGGAGGAAAGGGGGTCAGAAAAAGTGGTCCAGCATCCATCTCCCCACAGGTAAAGCTAGCACCCTGCTGTCTTAGAGTTTCTGCCTTCCCTGCATCTCAGATACCATGAGCAGCCATTAAGAGAAAGTCTTGTCCTTTTGTCCTCCTCCAGTTGGGGGGAGTAAGGAAGAGCCAGGCCACAGGGCCAGGATCCAAGATAACCACCCACACTCCAAGCCTTCTATCTGAGCCTTTCCTTCATCAGAAATCAAGAGGGGCCATCAAGGGTCGACTAACTCTTGAGCAAGAGCTAGAAGCCAGGGCAGCAAGGACCCTGTTATTTATTGAGATAAGGATGGCTCATCCATCCATTAGAAAAACCGTAATTACACGGAGGTTGGGAAGCCTGCTTTACCAACTCCAGAATCTAACCCTTGATCTCGATTCCTGTCCTGGACCAAGTAGGAGAGAAACCAGCCCCATTCCCTGCCCGTAGGCAAGCAAGCCAGCAGTGGATCTCTGCTTCCTGTGCTTATTCAGCTGCCTAGGCCTCCCGGGCCTTCTCCCTTCCCTTCTGGATCCCAGGCTTTCCCTACTCCCACAGTTGGGATGACTAGAGGCCAGGTTTTGTAAGGGACCCAGGAATTTCTCAGTAAGGGACTTACCGAGCTAGCCCCAGGAAAAGTCGGGGCGGGGGGAGACAATGGATGAACTCCTCTCTTCTTCCTCCTTGACTTCCCCTCTCCCCTCTCTTCCTTTCTCTCCTTATCCTTCTCTTCTTCAGTGTTTTGCTCATTTCATGTACAGTGTATTTCCACTGCCTCCTGAGGGGCCAGGTACACTTCCAACTAGCCTTCTCGGGAGGCTGGCGCCCTTGTGGGAAGACACTAAAGGATGGTTCTTAAATGGGGTCGAGTGATTTGGTGATCATAGTTAACTTGGACGACAGCCCCAAAGAGACACATCATTTCTCATCAGTGGGAGAGAGACCAGGGCCATCACTTCAATGGGTGCCCTTTCCACCCATGCATTCATTCATTCATTCATCTGTTCATCCATTCATCCATTGAATCCTTGTGGAGCAGCCACCTGGCTCTAGGGTGCTGTTGTAGGGAACAAGAAAGAAGGAAGCTACGTGGACTCTCTGCTATCCTGGGCTGTGTTCCCTGGTTCTCTAGTCTTCTTCATAAAATATTTGGAGGTAGGCAACCAAGAGTTCTTTGCACAGGTGTTCCTAGAGGCTAGAGGATCAGACAAATAAGACCCTCCTCAGCTCCTGCCCTGGTTTGTTGCCGTGATATACGCCATGATCAAAAGCAACCCAGGGAGAAAGGGGTTGCTTCAAGCGTGCAGTTTACAGTCTATAACGAAGGGAAGTCAGTGCAGGAACCCGCAGGCACACAAGGAGCATGGGGAAACACTACCTAGTGCCTCACTCCCCCATGGTTGGCTCTGCTTGCTTTTTATGCAACCCAGGACCACCTGTCCAGGTGTTCAGACTGCACCTCCAATTGTCACCTGGGCTCTCTCACCGTCACCTGGGCTCTCCCACCGTCACCTGGGCTCTCCCGCATCAATCACCAAGCACAAAAATGCCCCCCACAGACTGGTTACTCCCCGCTCCTGATGGAGGCGTTTTCGCAACTGAGGTTTTCTTTCCTCTTCCCAGATGACTCTAGCTTGTGTCTCATCGACAAAAATCTAACTACTACAGCTACAGAGTTGGTTTAAGAGTTCAAGGCCAGCCCGAGTGGTGGCGGCGCACACCTTTAATGCCAACACTTGGGAGGCAGAGGCAGGCAGATCACTGTGAGTTCGAGGCCAGCCTGGTCTACAAAGTGAGTCCAGGACAGTCAAGGCTACACAGAGAAACCCTGTCTCAAAAAACCAAAGACCAAAAAACAAAACAAAACAAAAAGTTCCAGCCTGGGATACATGAGATCTTGTCTCATAACAACAAAAATAACAACAACAACAACACATCTTGCCTACTATCCATCTAGCCTCTCTCATAAACAAACTCAGGGGCCTTGAAAATAAAGCTTATTCTATAATAAGTCATGGATGATTTCATGGAATTTCTTTCTTTCAGTTTTGTTTTTTGTTTTTTGAGACAGGGTTTCTTTGTGTAGCCTCGGCTGTCCTGGGCTTGCTTTGTAGACCAGGCTGGCCTCGAACTCACAGAGATCCCCCTGCCTCCCCCCCCCCCCCCGAGTGCTGGGATTATAGGCGTGTACCACTGAACCTGACTACCATAGAATTTCTTAAGGCAGAAAATCCAAATTCAACAATTGAAGCCCACTGTAACTACACATGCCTATAATCCTAGTACTTCTGAGGCGGGAAGATCATCATGTGTTTGAGGCCAGCCTAGGCTACATAATGAGAGCTTGTCCCAAAAAACTAAGTCCCCTAACTAAACATAAGTATTATTACTACCGAGTGCATAAAGCTTGTGACTTTTTTGTCTTTTTTTAAATCATCCGTGAAGACTGCGGTTCAAATCCCAGCAGCACGAATGGGGCGGGGTGCAACACATCGGTGTTGGATAGATAGTGGCAGAATGGCTACGTGAGTGAATAAATGAATCCTTGAGGTTCTGGCATTAGTAGTGCCTTAGGCACCACCTGAAAGATCTTCTCACTTTGTCAGAACCTGGTATTAAAGGTGGCCCTGGGAAGGGCAGTGCTTGCCTGCGCTGTGACAATAGGGGCCCTCAAGCTAATTCCACATTCAGCATTCATAACGGGCAGGCCATCCCTTTGGAGGGTTCTGGGAAGGGATGACAGATAAGGGTAAATCGGCTGATAGGTAGCTCTTTAGGGGAAAACAGAAGGCCAGCCCAGAGCAGCTGGGAGACCTGGCCCAGAGGAAAAGCAGCAGGAGTGAAAGACTTTGTGGCGCCTTCCCCTGCATGGTTTTGCTGATCCTGAGATGGCTGCGAGGACAGCGCTACCAGAAGAAAGGGCTCAGGGCTGCTCTGAGAACAGACTCTCATTCCTAAATTGAACTGTGCCTGGCAGAGACTAGGAGGCTGGAGCTAACTCACCTTCAGCATTCATTATCAGCTACGGTGACCTCAGGTGTGTCACTTAACTGCCCTGTGTCTCCTTTTCTGTATTTTTTTTTTTTTTAAAGCATTGGTTTTTTTTTAAAATAATTTATTTAATTTTATTTTAGCGTGAGGGTGTCAGAGCCATTGGAACTGGAATTACAGACAGTTGTGAGCTGCCATGTGGTGGCTGGGAATTGAACCCGGGTCCTTTGGAAGAGCAGACAGTGCTCTTAACCACTGAGCCATCTCTCCAGCCCCTCTTTCTGTATTTCTTAACGGGGGTCACGCTGATGATGTCAGAGGCCTGCCATGAGGACACTAGGTAGTGTCAAAGGGGACACATTAAAAAAAAAAAAAAAAAAAAAAAAGGTGATGCCTCCTAAGGTTCGCTAGGCCAAACTGTGTTCCAAACCACTATTGTAGATACGGGTACCACGGCAACGGGGTCTTACAGTGGGGGAGACAAGTCGGGTTCAATTGTGAATGAAGCTCAGGCAAGTGGAATTTGCAGCCAAGAAGCAAGGGTGGAAAAATGACTAAGAGGTAGCTACCACCATCAAGGGGAATCTGGCTACACTAAGGTAAACAGGATTCTTGCTGATGAAGATGGGCAGAGTGATCAGACACCATTGGAACAGTCGGGGGAAATGTAAGTACCTTCAGATACTGAGGAATATTCAGTATCACGGATAGAATTTTTTTTTCCCCAGTGTTAGGGACAGATCCCAGAAAGCTGTGTATGCTAGGCAGTGCTCTATGACGACATCACACCTCCAGACTGAAGGGTGGAGTGGTTCTCAGTCCATTTTATAAGCAAGTCTACAGATGGCTTCTGGGAGAAAGTGCAAGAGGCTGACTCTCATTTGGTGAAGCCAAGAATCTTCTCTAGTGTTCCCCTGTGAGGCCTCCAGAACATCTGGATCACGAAGGAAGTCATTAGAAATACAAATTCTCAGGACTGGGCATGTAGGTCAGCGATAGAGCACTTGCTTAGCATGAAATACAAAGGCCTGAGATCCAGATCCAGCAGCCATAGCCCGCCCTCTACCCCTTTACTCCCCTGCCCTCCTTACCCACCCCCCTCCCCCCGTCATTCACCACTACCACCGCCCCCGCATGCAAAATTCCCATCGCGGAGCACACCAACAAACCACAGCTACAAAAAAGGCAAACTCCCAGGCCTGCTGATTGCAAAGGGCAGCTCCGGGACAAGCTTTCAGGGGGGATTCTGATGCCAGTTCATGTACGAGAAATACCATTGCCACCTCAACTCTAGGAAACAAATCCTTCGGAAATAAATTTCAATTCTCTGTCCTGCTGAAGGGTCTCAGGGCTGTTCGATGTACAATCTCGGGAACTTGAAATTCTTCAGAAGCACCCTCTGCCTTTCCCACATTACTGACTTCAGCATCTCTGGGAGTGGTACGCAGCTATCTGTAGGTTTCCCAACTGGTGAAAGAGCATCCTCCATAGCCTGCAACAGGCACCCACATCAGGAATCCCTAGAGGGCGTGTGACAGGCCAGATAGTAGGTCTGGTGGTCCTGAGAATGTTCGTTTGTAGCCAGTTCCCAGATGATATGGATGTGGTGGGTCTGCGGACCACATGGTGGCATTAGTGGCGGTGGGAGGTGGTGGGGTGGGGAGTGGGGGGGTGGGATGGTGGGGTGAGGGGAGGGTTCCACTACAGAAGGGACTAAGGGAGGTGTGGGTAGTGAGGGAGAAACTATTGCTTCTTCTCTTGGCATCCGATTAAGTGCAGGATGGCTGGATCTGAACTTTGCGTGGGCATCCATTGTTTTTTATTACACTCCGACTGCTCAGGAGGCATAAGGATGAGGTCATTTGACATTTGTGGGGAAGCTAAGCTGTGATATAGGCCTCCCTCAGAGAGAGAGAGAGAGAGTGCGAGAGCAAGGATTATCTCTTTCAGGAAAATGAATCAGTAGGAGCCCCCCCGGACTGCAGTCCCTTGGAGGGCCCAATGAAGCATCTCATGGACCCTCACCTTTACTCTGATTCTGGCCAGGAGAAAAATACTTGCCTAAAGGATTTTGGTTTTTTGTTTTTGTTTGTGGTTTTTTTGTGGTTGTTTTTGTTTGTTTGGTTGGTTTTTTTGTTTGTTTGTTTGTTTTGTTTTTCGAGACAGGGTTTCTCTGTGTCGCCTTGGCTGTTCTGGACTCACTTTGTAGACCAGGCTGGCCTCGAACTCACAGCAATCCCCTGCCTCTGCCTCCCTAGTGCTGGGAGTAAAGGCATACCCTACCACGCCTGGCTGTCTAAAGGATTTTTAATCCCTCTTTCTCTAGCTTCCAAGCTACCCTAGTGTGGAGGTGGAGAAGGAACTAGGAGACAGTGCTTTGGGGTGGGGGTGGGGGAGGGTTTAGCTGCTTTAAATCCATTCGTTCTGCCTATAACCCCAGCACTTGGAAGGCAAAGGCAGGCAGATCACTGAGTTTGAGGCCAGCCTGGTCTATGAAGCGAGTCCAGGACCCTGTCTCTAAAAACCAACCAACCAACCAAAACCAAAACAAAACAAAACAAAAAATTCCATTCGTTCATCTGAGAATGATTTCTTGCAACAAATATGCATCCTGTCAGCTCTCAAGAGTTTTGTCTGTTTTGCCGAGTGTTGCTGTTGAATGTTCGGTTACAGGCCAGGTTTGGGCTAGTTTTTCTACTTCTTAAGGAAGATCCAGCCTGTATTGAGCAGCTATAGGCTATTATAAGAAAACACTTGGGAGAATTTACTTCTATAGAAAGAAAAGGTTTATTTTGGTTCATGGTTCTGGAAGTTCCATTGGGAGATTGGGTGGGCCGACTTGCTTGAGGCAATCGATCACAGTGTGTGTACCTGGCAGAGCCGCCCACTTATCGGAAGAGCCAGGATCCCTGTCAAGGACACACCCCTAGTGACTAAGGACCTCACACTAGGCTCCGCCCAGCAAAGATTACACCACCTTCCAATAGCGCCACCCTGTGGACTAAGCCTTTACTACAGACTCGGGGAGACACTCCTGCTAGTCAGTGTAGAATCATCACGGGCTCTAAGTGTTGTGAGCAAGGAAGAAAACACAGGAAATTAGCAATTACAGCCCATGTAAGTGGCGTGGCTGGGAGCCTTTTCCGGAGCCCTACCCTGTCTCCTTGTTTTCTCCTTGTGTTTCTTCTGCAACTGCTCTCAGCCCTGCAGCATATGTCCAGGAGACTCCGGGCCTGCAGCTGTAGTTTCCCTGCTGGTCAAATTGCCCCACAGCACAATGACCTGATCTGTTCTCTGCTAGACTTCCTTTCACACCCTTCTCGCTGGAGCCTCAATATAATCTAATGAGAGAAATGCTATCGTCCTCCCATTTCCATTGGGGACTGGTGGCAGGACCCCTTCCATCGCCCCCATAGATCTCCAAGTCCTGAGATCACCCCATAAGCCTCTCACATGCCACATAGTATTTGCATAGAACCTCCATGCGTGGTTTCAATACTTTAAATTACCACACCTCATACAATGGACATGCTATACAAATAGTTCTTAGATCATATTGTTTGAGGAACAATGACAAGAAAAAGTCTGTGTTTGGTCCATTCATAATTTCTTCTTCTGACTAGTTCTGAGTGGCGGTTGGCTAAATCTGCCAAAGCAGATGCCATGGATCTGGAGGACTATTTATTATTAAGCCGATTTTACAGATGAGAAGTTTGACACGTGGCCCAAGCAAAGCTGGTAACTGGAGGGGCCTGATTGCTTTGTGGGTTAGGACCTCTCCTTCTTCAGCCCACAGTACCCTGATTTTCAGAGTTGGGGTGCTCGTGTCATTCTCTAGCCATCATCTTTCATGGCTGTGGATCTTTTCCTAGTCCTCTGCCCCTGGACAGTGCTGTTTCAGCATGGGGTGGGCTACCTGTAACTACAGGCCCAAGAAGAGAGACCCGGAACCTAGGGTAGCCCTAGCTCTTGCTGCGCTCTTAGCTGAATGTCACTATTCTCTTGCTGTGACGAAACACCGTGGCCACGGCAACTCTTATAGAAGAAGCATTTAATTGAGGCTGGGCTTACAGCGTCAGAGGTTTAATTTGTTATCATCATGGCAGGAAGCATGGGGGCACACAGCCGATAGGGTGCTGGACAGGGAGCTGAGAGGTCTACATCGCCATCTGCAGACAGCAGGAAGAGGAAACCACTAGGCCTGGTGTGGGCTTTTGAAACCTCAAAGCCTACCCCACAGTGACACGCTTCCTCCAACAAGGCCACGCCTCCTAATATCTCTCACGTAGTACCACTAGGCATCCAAATTTATGTGCCTGTGGTGGCATTCTTATTCGAATCACCACACTGGACAATTCAAGGTCCCTTTGCCCAGAGGACTGGAGACACACACACACACACCCCCCCGCCCCAGTTGGCAGGAGTGGTAGAAGAAAGCGAGAGGTCAGGCCTGGCAAGAGGTCTGAAGGGCAGCCTCTGCCTCCAGTTGGTCAATGCCACTCCCAATCTGGCCTCAACCTTCTCACCAGAAAAATGACACTTTGTTTTCACATCTGTAGTTCGTGTCTACAGCCTCTTCCAGTCCTAAATATCCCCCTTGCCTGGGGGGAGGTGCCCCTATTGGGGGAGCCGGCCTCCCTCTGGCTAAAGCAACCTAAAAGATGATTTCATGTCTTTTTTGGATCCTTGTCAGCCGGAGCAAGCCCAGGGCAGGGAGTCCATGAACCAGAGCTGCCTGTATGCTATAGGTGTTGCAATTGCTTGTGCCCAGGACTTGATGGATCAGTGATCCTCAGCACTTTAATCTCCCGGAGAGGAGACAGATTACGTAAACAAGGACATCCAGGGTGACTGATGGGCTAATAGCCAAGGCAGATGAGGCCCAGGCCTGTCCTGGCTACCACACCTCAGGGGGGAGGCTAAGAGGAAGGAGGGAGTTAGCTTCTATAGCCATGCTAAACAAATTCCTCATAGTAAATCGTGCTCTCCTCAGAGGCAAACCTTATCGGCGTCTCTGGATGGAGAGCCTTGGACTGGGTCTGCTTGCTTCTTCCCAGTGCTGAGGTGCCAGGCTCCGTTGAGCAGGCCAGAAACCTCATCCCATTAAAGCCCCACTTCAAGTCACTGCTCACGTCTGAGACCACACAAAAGCTGGCCATCTTCTTTGAACCCTTCTTGCTCTGTTACCTGCCACATGGGCACTTCCCTCCCAGGGCCTCAATTCTTCCCAACCTGCTGTGCCCAGACCCCTCAAGAGGCCAAAGGTAAACAATGCAAGTACTAGATGGCTGGTCCTGGCAAGACTATCGCTCTGTCTTAAGGATAGCCTACCCTCCTCACAGAAAGACAGAAAGACCTTGGTGTTCCCTTGCTCTCTCTTACATAAACACACACACACACACACACACACACACACACACACACACACACAGAGCCAAACATTGCCCTTTCATGTTATCTGTTTCCTGTGTACACACAGGCCAGAGGAAGACATTGAGTGTCCTTCTCCATCACGCTCTACTTTATTCCCTTGAGATAGGGTCATACTGAATCTGGAGCTAGGCTGGCAGTCAGCAACCCCAGTGATCCTCCTGTCTCTATACAGCACAGCACTGCACAGCACAGCACAGCACTGCACAGCACAGCACTGCACAGCACTGCACAGCACTGCACAGCATTGCACAGCACAGCACAGCACAGCACTGCACAGCACTGCACAGCACAGCACTGCACAGCACAGCACTGCACAGCATTGCACATCACATCACTGCACAGCACAGCACTGCACAGCACAGCACAGCACTGCACATCACAGCATAGCATAGCACTGCACAGCACAGCACTGCACAGCACTGCACAGCACTGCACAGCACTGCACAGCACAGCACTGTACAGCACTGTACAGCACAGCACTGCACAGCACAGCACTGCACAGCACAGCACAGCACAGCACTGCACAGCACAGCACTGCACAGCACAGCACAGCACATCACTGCACAGCACTGCACAGCACAGCACAGCACTGCACAGCATTGCACAGCACATCACTGCACAGCACAGCACTGCACAGCACAGCACAGCACTGCACAGCACAGCATAGCACAGCACAGCACAGCACATCACTGCACAGCACAGCACTGCACAGCACAGCACAGCACTGCACAGCACAGCACTGTACAGCACAGCACAGCACTGCACAGCACTGCACAGCACTGCACAGCACAGCACTGCACAGCACAGCACAGCACAGCACAGCACAGC
>OU015760.1:14190303-14211719 GCA_907169655.1 Acomys percivali | reverse complement strand
AGAGAGAGAGAGAGAGAGAGAGAGAGAGAGAGAGAGAGAGAGAGAGAATGGAACTCAGGCCCTACCCCTGAGTTCACCCCTAACCCTCTCAGAGCATGACAGACTGTCGCTGTCTCAATTCTGCTATATAACAGGAGGGGATTTGCAAATGTAAATAAGACCCTTACTCAGATGACTTTGCCAGAATCAAAAAGGTGATCATTAGGGGGATGGGGTGGGGGTGGGGTGGGGAGTGGGGCAGCCTGAACTAATCAGAAGACTTTCCAAGAAGTCAAAGAGGGTCAAATCACCAATGAGAATCCCCAGCTGATTTCAGGGAAGAAAGCATTCGGCATATGAGGAGATGGCCACAGAGGGGGCTGCAAGGCAAGGAGCTGAGATGGTTCCCTGGCTGACAGCTAGTGAAATAGATGGAGACCTCAGACCCACTGCCAGAAACTGAGTTCCGCCAGCAACCACAGATCTCAGGGAGCCTCTGAATTCCAGAAAGACAGACGGTGGGCAGATGCTGTGTGCCTCGGGAGAATTCAAGCAGAAAACCCAATCCTCCTGGACCCAGACTCAGACCTACAGAAATGGAGGTGAGGACATGTTTGCTTGACACTGCTTGACTGTTGGTACCCTGCTACACAGCAGTGCAGCAGGATGACAGCTGGGAGCAATGTCACAAGCTCCTGCTGTCTCTGGATGCCACCTCCCAGTGTTCTCCTGCCAGCGTCTCCACTGTGGCTTTTCTGTTTGAATTCTTCAAAAAAAAAAAAAAAACACCCTGGGGATCCTCACAGCCCCCCTCTTTTCTTCTGCTCAACCCCTCTTTTTATTAGCAGCTCCTTTCTCCCGTCCAAGAGTTCTATACAATCACACACTGCATCTCAGCACTTGATGTCTGCGTATACAGCAGTGATCCCACAAGGCTATAAAGGAGCTGAAAGATTCCTGTTGCCTAGTGACGTGGTCGGCTTAGTTTGCGTAGGTACACAGGGAGGTTGGCGCAGCAACAGCTCACCTGACAACACATTGATCAGAATGTGTCCTCGTCATTAAGCGAAGCATGACTGTGTGACCTTCCTGTCACCCTGTCTCCTCCCGCCAGAGAGTGTCATATTTCTTCCCTTCACAGCATCAACTTTCCTGAAAGCGTGCTCCCCACCTTCTCTGGGCTGCCAATGACCTTTGGATGCACATGTGCAGTGGCATTTCTTAACCGGATCCCTCTGTGGTACATTGCCGTTGCTTGTAGCTCACCTGAGTTCATAGAGCTCACCTGCTCATAGTCCGTGCTACAATACAGGAGGACATGGTGGGCCTGACCGGTTTGTGATTGGTTCAAGGATGAATGGCAAAAAGAAACCAGATCCTGGTGATGACTTGAGTATTCTAGACTAGACCCGCCCTGAAGCCTATTTGTTTTGCGCAGGCATCTTACGGTTCTCTGAGACAGTGAATGGCACATCATTGTCCCTACTGCCCCCCAACTTCCACAGCACTCTATTCACCCCCATCCCCTCTGCTTAAGCAATAGAAAACTCAAAGCACGGTGCCGC
This sequence comes from Acomys percivali, assembly GCA_907169655.1. Lineage (NCBI taxonomy): Eukaryota > Metazoa > Chordata > Mammalia > Rodentia > Muridae > Acomys > Acomys percivali. Next base: position 14,210,175 of record OU015760.1, on the reverse strand, counting down.
AAACATGTTCAACATGTTTCCTCCCTCTACAGGGAGCCATCTGGGGAGGACTGTGTTCCTTGGGCTCCTCTTTTGCGTTTCTTCTCACCTTTCCCCTTATAGTCAGTCCCAAGATGGCTTTCGCAGGAACACCCAGCAGGAAGCAGGAGGGCAAGGCCAAAGAGGCACCATTAGCAGCTGCCTTCTGCTAATGCCATCACTGTGTCACATGCCATCCTGGCTACAAGAGAGTCCAAGGGCAAAATCTTCTCTTTGTAGACCCTGTAGCAGAGGCAGGCAAGCTCCATGGACATTCAAGTGAGATGTGAGTGAACTGACAAAGCCAAGCTAGGTCCCCCCAGGTTCCTCCACTGTGCCTTCCCTTTTTCCTCCTCACTCATGGCTGCTAGATGCTTTCTCTGGACCTTTGAGTTCTTGGGCATGCTCCTTTGGCTGTTGGAAGATTGCAGCCATGTATGCCCAGGCCCACCTGCCGTTCTATGCATCGTGTCCAGCTTGGTTGTGCACAGTTCCCTGGAACACCTTGCCTTTACCCTCAGTACTGCTGCCAGACTAAGGTCAATATGATCTTTGAGTCTCCGAGGGAACAAAGGACATCAGCTTTCCCCACCCCCAGGCACACCGAGGCCAGGGAAGGAAGGAGGGAGCTACTGAAGAAAGCTGGGCTGTGGCTCTGGACTCAGGTCTCATTGGCACTGCAGTTCCCATGAGACCTCAGGATGGTTTTGGTATTCTTCCACGTTCTAGGTGCAAAGGTCTTATAATGACGTCAGGAGCAAGCCTCTGGTTTCCCAAGGACACATCAGACTCTGTAAGAGTGAGACAGGAGACAGGTGACAGGTGACAGCAGATTCTAACGTTAAGTAGGAAAAAAGGGACAAAGGGAATCCTATGGTGGAATGGCCCTGCACAGTCCAGCAGTGGAAATCTTGCCATGTTGCCCACTTTCCTGCACGTACTCCCTTATCCAGAATGTCCCCATTCCTCTATAGAGTAGGTATCACAGACCTTGATTTTTAAAATTAATTTATTTATTCACTTCACATCCCAATCATAGCCCCCCTCCTCTCCTCCTAGTCCTACCCCCTCCCTCCCTCCCACTTTCCCTGCCCCTGTTCCTCAGAAAAGGGGAACCCCTTACCAACCCAGCCATGTACTGGAAGTTTGGCTTCTTTAAAAATGCAGTTACGTTATGTGAACAAGTTTTTGTTTTAATCTCAAGTATGGGATATTAGGCTGCTTTAGTTTCTCCATAGCTGATGATTGCCTTGTATGGAGTGTGGTCTATGCCAGCTGGAGTTAATAGAGTTCTGAGGACTCTGGGAGAGTATAAATATCAGAGCCCAGAGAGAGGAGAGGGCTTCAAGGAGAAGGCTGCTGATTCATTCTGCTGCTGCTATTTGCCATTGGCTGTTGCTGGACTTCTAGATATCCTGACAACTGAAATTGGTATTTTCCCAAAGATTCCAACAACCCTAACCAACTGGAACTAAGTATAAAAAGGTCTATATCCCCTTTCCATTCTAACCATCTTTCTCTCCTACCTATGGTCGGAAGGGTTGGAAAGGATGCAGAGGCATTAAGGAACCCTAAATAAAACAGTAGAAAGTAGTGCCTGTGCACCCCAGCTCATCAAGTCACATGAGGACTGAGTTTATCCTCTTCCCTTGTGGCCTGGCAAGGCATCCTGGCCAGGGGGAAGTGATCAGAGAGCAGGCAATAGAGTCCATGTGAGAAACAGGCCCTGTTCCTCTTACTAGGGGACCCACATGAAGCCCAAGCTACCCATTGGCTACATCTGTGTAGGGGGCCTAGTCTAGTCTATGCACCATCCTTGGTTGGTGCTTCAGCCTCTGTTAAGGCCCTCTGGGCCCTGGTTAGTTGGCTCTGTTGATCTTCTTGTGGAGCTCCTGTCCCCAACACTTCCTTTTAATTTTCCCTTCTACTTTTCCACTAGACTCCCTACGCATCGCCCAATGTTTGGCTGTGAGTCTCAGCATCTGCTTCTATCTGCAGACCTTGATTTCTTTTCTTTTTTTCTTTGTGGTTTTTCGAGACAAGGTTTCACTGTGTAGCCTTGGCTGTCTTGGACTCACTTTGTAGACCAGGCTGGCCTCAAACTCACAGTGATCCACCTGCCTCTGCCTCCCGAGGGCTGGGATTAAAGGCGTGCGCCATCACACCCGGCTTCAGACCTTGATTTCTGAATGGCCTACAGGCATGGTGCTTGGACTCTGTTAATGCATGGATGACCTCTGCGTTTTATATCATTAACATATACAATAATCGGGTCCTCTTTTCCACCCCTGAATTTATGTAACTCCTAAAACTTGACCCACAACTGGAAAGCTCTTCAGCCCCAGTCCCCTCACTTGGTGAAATCCTCACTGCTTTATCCCCTCCTCCTGATGCCTTGCTTGACCCCTGCTTTATTCCCTGTGGTCTGGAGCTAAGAGCATAGGGAAAAGAAAAATGTGCCTGCTTCCCGTTCTTCCCAGCTCCAGCAGCAGTAGGCTGCTGCCTCCAAAAGGAGCGGTGGAGGGGGGCAAGAAGCAAGTGGGAGGGAAGGGATCCGGGGAGACAGGAGGTGTGAAGACAAAAGGGAGAAAGATAGGGAAGAGGGAAGAGAGAGAAGGAGGGGAAAGGGAAGGAAAAGGTGATGGGGAAGAAGAAAGGGACGGAGGAAGAAAAAGAGAGGGAGAAAGAGGAAAGGATGGATAAAAGAAGTGAAAGGGAAGGAGAGGAAGAAGGAAGGGAGAGAGGGAAGTAAAGGGAAGGACTGAGGAAGATCAGGAAGGAGGAGGAAGGCAAGAAGAAAGGGAGGTAGAGAGGAAGGAAGGAGGGGAATGAAAAAGAAAGGAATTAATGGATGGATGCATGGAGGAAGGGAGGGAGGGAGGGAGGGAGGGAGGGAGGGAGGGAGGGAGGGAGGGAAGGAATGAAGCCAAAGCTGGTGACTGTGAGACGCACGCCGCCCCCCCCAAAGCCTAACCTGGCTCTTTGTCTGTGGGCAGCCTCAGGTTGCCTCCCTCTGTGGGCCTCAATTTCCTCCTGGCAAAAAGAAGGCCTGGATTAGATCACTCCCCAGGCCTCTTCTAGCACTGACATTCTGTGATTTTCTCATTTCCTTCAGACTCCGGGGGCCTGCAGACCCCATGCTAATGGGTATGAATAAAACATGGGCATCTGAAAGCTCTCAATATTGCAGATATTTGCTTGGGTTTGTTCTCCACTAACTGCACAGTAAGCAGCGTCCAGCTGGGGCCCAGCAGCCTCCTGGCTGGATTTGCTCCCCTGTGGCCATGGCCACTGATGCTGATGCTCCCGGTCTACCCAGGCCACTGCTGAGTCTGGTCTTCCCTTGATCCTTCCTGAGTTCTGGCCTTGAAGGGCACTTTGTTCTTAGGCCTTACCCCTAAAGCTTGCCAGCTCGACTTTACAAGGTTGCTCCCGACCCTGGTCCCCACTGCAACAGGAACATTTCCTTCAGCTGTTTGCCCTGCCCTGATTCCTTGACAGTCAGCATGTCCATCTGATCTACTTGTCCTCCACTTACACCCCTTCCAAGAGGGGATGCTTTGGGAAGTCTTAGATCTTCTGCCTTACAGGACCTACAGCTGTGAGTTTTGTGCCTTCAATGTGATGTTGATAGTACTTGTTTCCTTAATATTTATTTATTTATGAGACAGGGTTTCTCTGTGCAGTCTTGGCTGTCCTGGAACTCACTTTGTAGATTAGGCTGGTCTTGAACTCACAGAGATCCACCTGCCTCTGTCTCCCAAGTGCTGGGATTACAGGCCTGCACCACCACGCCCAGCTTGTTTCCTTAATCCTAATTTTGTTTTTTGTTTTTTTTGTTTTTTTGAGACAGGGTTTCTCTGTGTAGCCTTGGCTGTCCTAGACTCACTTTGTAGACCAGGCTGGCCTCGAACTCACAGCAATCTGCCTGCCTCTGCCTCCCGAGTGCTGGGTGTTATGCCCAAATTTTGAGAGACTCCCTGAACAGACCACCCAAGAGCTGAGTCCAAATGTAATTGCAAGGAAATCTTTATTGCAGATTCGAACCCGGGCCACCCCTCCCATGCACTGGCACAGCAGATGCAGGGAAGTGGCCTCAAGTCTCAATTGAGAGGGAATTTTATAGGTTTTAGACAAAGAAATGGGTTTTATAGTATATGATTGGATGACATTTGGGCAGAAAAGCTGTAAGCAGGGAGTTACAAGCCTTGATGTTTCATGGTTGAGTAATTGGTGTAGGGGCAAGTTGGCCTATAGAAAAGATTGGTTGAAGCAGTTATGGGGCCACTAAAAATTTTGGCCTGGCTTCTCCTAATTGGTTGTTGCTATGTGCCAGACCACCTGCTGGTCAGCTTGACCAGCAGAGAGTATATTTGGACTTTCCCAAGGTGAGCTGATTGTCTTGCTAGGGAATATTTTTCTGTTTAGACTAGTTTGTGGTTTTCCTGGAATCTGGGTTCAGCCCTTGGCTAGGTTTAACACCAAATGGAGTTTCTTTTTCAAAATGGAGTTTGCCTGGTCCTTTCACTGGGATTAAAGGTGTGTGCCACTATGCCCTACCTAATTGTATCTTTTTTTTTTTTTTTTTTTTTTTTTTTTGAGACAGGGTTCTCTGTGTATCCCTGGCTGTCCTGGACTCACTTTGTAGACCAGGCTGGCCTTGAACTCACAGCGATCCGCCTGCCTCTGCCTCCTGAGTGCTGGGATTAAAGATGTGTGCCACCACGCCCGGCCTTTAATTGTATCTTTTTTTTTTTTATTTTATTTATTGCATATGAGTGCTTTATCTGCAGGAGAGGGTATCAGATTACATTTTAGATGGTTGTGAGCCACCATGTGGTTGCTGGGAATTGAACTCAGGACCTCTGGAAGAGCAGGCAGTGCTCTTAACCACTGAGCCATCTCTCCAACCCCTTTAATTGTATCTTTTAATACAAGGTCTCACTAAAGTAGCATGTGCTGCTCAGGAACTCAGAGATTCATCTGTCTCCGCTTCCTAAGCACTGGGATTGAAGGCCTGTGCCACCGCCACTCCTGACTCTTCCATTTTGTTTTGTTTTAAAAGGTGTGTATGTGTGTGTGTGCACATGTGCACATGGTCCTGGAGACCAGAAAAGGCATTGGATTCCCTATAGGTGTAGTTATAAATGTTTAAAATTAAAGATGTGATGGCACACACCTTTAATCCCAGCACTCGGGAAGCAGTGGCACGTAGATTGCTGTGAGCTCGAGGCCAGCCTGGTCTACAGAGTGAGTCTAAGACAGCCAGGGCTACACAGAGAAACCCTGTCTCAAGAAACAAAACAAAACAAAACAAAACACAACACAAATGTTTGAGAGCCATCCAATATGGGTGCTAGAATCTGAACTCTGTTCCTCATGATAGAGTGACAAGTGCCCCCGATTCCTGAGCCATCCTCCACAAACCCTTATTTGTTTTTAAACAGGGTCTCATGTAATCCCAGGCTAGCCTCAAACTCACAATGTAGCCTGGCAGCTGAAGATGACCGTGTACTTGTGATCCTCCTGTCTCTACTTCCCCAGGCCTGAGATTATAGGTGTACACTGCCTGGCTTCTGCAGTTGAGGATTAAACCCATAGAGAGTTTGTTTCGTGGATGCAAACTGAGAACTCTACCAACAGCCCCAAGATTGAAAGAACAACTTTTGTTGTCGTTTTTTTTTTCTCTTATAAAATTAATTCCAGGGTATTTCTGTTTACAAAAATACTTCACACAGAACAGAGTTACTAGGCAATTCCTTTCTTCATCCTAGTTTCTCCCATTCCTCCTATCGTTCAGGAATGTGGTATTTGTTACACTCAAGGAACCAGTATTGATATAATATTATCTACTGAGGACCATAGTTGGTCTTTGGCTCTTATTAATTAATTAATTAAAATTTGAGACAGAGTCTTTTCACGAAGATCTGGCTGTCCTGGAATCGACTCTGTAGACAAGGCTGACCTTGAGCTCATAGAAATCCACCTGTTTCTGCCTCCTGGGTGCTAAGATTACAGGTGTGCACCACTACACCTGGTTATGGCCTTGATTTTGACCTGGAACTTTCTGTGGGGTTGCCACAGACATTACAGTAGCGTACAGGGTAGTTTCATTGCCCTATGACCCCAGTGCTCCATCCATCTACTCATCGCTGCCCTTTGACCTGACAGCCTTCTCTCGTGCTATCTTCATATATTTGCATTTCTCACGACGCAAGGACCAGCCTCCTCATAATTTTCTACCCTCAGCAATCTGCATTTAAGTTTCCTTCATGTCTTTTTGCAGCCTGATAACTCATTTCTTTTTAGCGACTGGTAACAGTCTATTAGACCCCGCAGAAGACCTAATTTCTGATTGGTTGCCAGATACAAAAGACTTCAAGTACTGTCTAAGTTTGTCTGCTTTTGTCTCTATGATAAAATACTCAAGAAAAATCAACTTCACAGAGGAAAGATTTATTTTTAGCTTACGGTTCCAGAGGCCTCTGTCTGTGCCTGGCTCCATTGCTTTTAGGCATGTGATGAAGGAGAAACATCATGGCAGAAGTGTGTGGTGGAGGAACATTGTCTATTTCACAGCAGTCAGAAACACAGATGTGTCTGGAGAAGAGACACGCCCTCAGGATGTCCTCCTGTCTCCCTCAGGCTCCTACTATCAGCCCTCCGGGCTGTGAACTCATCTATGAATGCGCTCTTTGGTGAGGCTAGCATCTCAGCAGTGCTATCATCTGGGACCAAGCCTAGCATCTCAGCAGCACTATCATCTGGGACCAAGCCTTTGACTCACTCATGTGCCCCTGGGATCCTTCTATTTCCAAATCACATAAACAACTGTGCCCTGACACACAAAGTCTGGAAGAAACCTGGATTCCAGGGACCTGGGGAGACGGCCCAACCAGTAAAGTGTTTGCCCTCCAAGGACAGGAACTCAGTTTCAGCATCTATAAGGCAAAGCATAAAGAGCATGTTCCCAGCTCCCATCCAGGGCAGCTCGCAACTCCAGCTCCAAGGGACCCAACACCCTCTTCTTCTGGTCTCCATGGCTACTGTCGGGTCACCCTGCTTGAAAGGCACCTGTGGAAGGTGGCAGGGCTCCCATCAGCTTGGGTGTCAACTCTGAATTGAGTAGAGTGTCGTCCTCCACCCTACCCTATCTCTGCCAGTCAGCATTACCTGTTTTAGAGTTCTTGCATGCAAAAATAAACTGAGATTTTTCTATGCCGTGTGTTATTTCAGCTAGCATAAGCTTAACTGGTGCACCATTTAATATTTTTGGAGAAACCAAAAATATGCCGTCTTCTCTTAGCTATTATTTTGAGAAGTTGGGCAGTAGCTGTGAATAGGAAGATTGTATTATCAGGGCGAGGTCTAGTTCATACTTGGGATCTGAGCATCATTATCAATAGTGATACCCTTTTACCATCTCACAGTATGTACCATAGAAAATTTGTAGTGTGAATGCATGCCTAATTCATGTTTTTAAAAAAAATCCTGTCAATCAACTACTATTTTAAATGTAATGCAAAAATGAACTTTTCTGTAATAGTAACCGCTTCATAACCGATAGTCAAAATTCAGCTTTGAGGATATTGGATTTTCTCCATGCTGAATACATCCTGTATGTTACTTTAAACTGTCCTGAGGTATGGATCTCTTTAAATTATTTTAAAAGTGTTTGTGTATCTGTCTATATGTGTATGCATGTGCATACATGTAAATGCGGTAGACAGAGGTCAATGTCCTGTGTCTTCCTCAATCACTCTCCTTATTTGGGGACCAGGTCTCTCACTGAACCTGGAGCTCACTGGTTGGCTAAACTGACTAGTCACCAGCTCCAGAGAGCCTCCCATCTCTGCCTCCACAGCACCAGGATTACAGTAGTCTTTTAGATGCGTGTGCACAGGCGTGTGTGTGCACGTGAGTGAGAGTGCCCATGGAGACCAGAAGAAGAAGGATTCCCTACAGCTGGAGTTGCAAGTGGCAGATGCCTAGTAAGAACGGCTGCCTTTCCCTTTTGAAATAAAAGTCTCATTTGCACAGTGAGTGGTCTATAGCGTTCAAGTCTGCTCTTGAATTCGGTGGGATATATCTTTCCAGGCCCAAATATCAGGGGATCATTACACACAGTTGTGTTTCCATGGAAATTGGTATACCCTCATCTTCGTTAACTCTTCCAGAGGCCCTGAGAAAGAATTACAGATGTTAACCCCAAGCTCAAGAAGGTATGATCTGGGACTTTGGAGAGATGGCTCAGAGGTTAAGAGCACTGCCTGCTCTTCCAGAGATCCTGAGTTCAATTCCCAGCAACCACATGGTGGCTCACAGCCATTTATAATGAGATCTGGTGCCCTCTTCTGGCCTGCAAACAAAATTAATTAATAAAAAAAAATAGTTACATCATCTTGGATCTGTCACTTGAAGAAGAAGAAGAAGAAGAAGAAGAAGAAGAAGAAGAAGAAGAAGAGGAAGAGGAAGAAGAGGAAGAGGAGGAGGAGGAGGAGGAGGAGGAGGAAGAGGAGGAAGAGGAGGTATGATCTGGAGGGTTAACCCCCCTCATGTTTTGTTTTGAGTTTGCTCTGTCCTCCCCTGGGGAAGGAGATGCAGTCAAAGACTAAATGTGGCTGATGGCCTTTAGGTCTTGCTGCCTGGGCTTTGGACAATTGGCACAGGCTATTCTTGTATTCTTGGATAAGGGGGGGGGGAGTTGTGCAGGAAGCAGAGGAAGAAATGATGCTGATTTCAGTCACTTCAGTTGGGCTTCAGACCCTGGACAAGCAGCTGAGGAGCCCATTTAACCAAATCGGACCTGGCCTCCAGATTCTCCCAGAATCCCTCAGTCCCTACTTTGACATACCCTGCCCTCTACCCTGAATTCTCCAGACCAGGGGTGGGTCTTCCTCTCCCCCAGAGGTTCTTCATCACATTTTGCTTCCCTTCTCTCTCTCTCTCTCTCTCTCTCTCTCTCTCTCTCTCTCTCTCTCTCTCTCTCTCTCTGTGCATGCTTTCTCTTTCTGCCCCACCCCACCCCTCCCCATCAACCCCCCCACTTCTCTATCTCCCTCGCTGACCTCCTCCTGTGAGATCAGTGAACCTGCCTGAGAGCTGCCCCCAATAAACCTGCCTTTATATACTCCAATTTGTCTTGAATTGGTTCATTTCATTGGCGGGAGAATACCTATTAACTTCCTTGCCTGGTACTTCCTGTGGATGCTAGACTGATGGACTCGGTGCCATCAGACAAGAGCCCCAGGGGAAACCCAGCTACTTTTTTAGAGAGTGGCTTTGGAGCTGGACTTTCCTTCCTTCCTTCCTTCTTTTCTTTCTTTCTTTTTTTTTGTTTTTTGTTTTTTTTGGTTTTTTTTTTTTTTTTGGTTTTTGGTTTTTGGTTTTTCAGGACAGCTTTTCTGTGTAGCCCTGGCTGTCCTGGAACTCGCTCTATAGATCTAGCTGGCCTTGAACTCAGAGAGATATGATTGCATGTGCACCACCACCCCATGGCCTTTCCTTTCTTCATTCACTTTTTTTGGCATTACAGACTGAGCTACTCTGTTAGTGTCCTGTCGTTGCCTTGACAAATGACCACAAACTTGATGGCTCCAGATTCTAGAAGCTTGAAGTTCTTTCTCTCTTCATACAACTGAGGTGAGGACATCCACTGAGCCACCCTCCCTCTGCAAGCACTGTGGAGAAATCTTTTCCTTGCGGCTTGCCCTCCTGGAGGCTGGCGGCTAGCCAACCCAGCAAAGGCTGTATCACTCCATTCTTTGCCCCTAGGGTCATATGTGCTCTTTCCCTCTCCTCTGTCCCATTGTTTTCTTTTATGGACACCTGTGGTAGCATTTTGTATCCAGTCCGGTAACTCAGAATAATCCCCCTATCTCATGATCCTTAATGCAATCGCATCTACAAAGTCCTTTCTTGTTCCTATAAGGCATTACAGGTTCCAGGGATTAGGGCACAGATAACGTTTCTTGTTTTTTTTTCTTTTGCAGGTGTAAAGTGAGGGGCAGAATGGGAGGGGAGCTAGCTGGGCTCCCACAGCCATAAGCACACAAGATCCTTTAAACAGTACAAGACCCTTTTTCTGGGTATGCATAGAGGTGGGAGGGGGAGGGGAGGGAACAGAGACCACCTGCTTCGTACCAGATGCTCCAGAGTTCACTTTAATTCTTGCGGAGCCTTCCGAGCAGACAGTAAGAGTTTCACTTGTATTTGTGAGACCCAGACAGCTTAAATGACTTGCTTAAGGTAACACAGTGGGTAACAGCTGAAGGGCCCATGTGTTGACCTCAGAGCCCATGTTTTTTCCACGGGGTGTGTGTGTGTGTGTGTGGGGGGGGTGGTCAGGAAGTTTCATGAGGGCGTGGACTCGGCTGGAATGTAGACAAACAAGTCTTTTTGCACGTGTTGGCGGATCCACCACTCCCCAGTGCAGGAATGTCTGGCCTTCTGCCTGTCTCTGAGATAATCCCTTAGCTGTGGGCTCAGCCTGACTGCAGGTCTGGAGTGTAGACACAGCAGACCAGACCCTGAGAGATTCCAGAATCTCTTCAGATCCCTCTTTTAATTAACAATACCTCTTGGTTTTTACAGATGGTGTTCTAACCTTCCTGTAGCTCATTTCTGTACTCCCCCCCCCCCCAACCTCCTCAACCTGAAGCAAACCATTATCTCTTTTCATTCCTTGTGTTCCAGAAAGTTCCCTTTCTCCTTACACGTGCGTTTGGTAACCTCTTCATCTTCAGGAAGACAGGCAAGGGGCCATAATCCTCAAGTGAGTTGGTGTGTGGGGAGGGGTGTGCTGCCGCTTTACACAGGCAGGCACGTATTTGAAGCTTAGGATACGGAGACCAGTTGGAGTGAATGGTGAAGAATATAAAACTCTGGCTTTCTCTCCAAACAAAACAGTTCCTCTGGTTGTTTTCATTTTAATTGGAAGTCATTTAACTCTTTTCTCTCCTCTCCTCCCCTCTTTATTTCCCCCTGTTTTTGGGGGGATGGAATCCAAGGCCTCACACGTTAGGTAAGCACTCCACCACCAAGCTGCATATCAGCAACCCTCCCCTCTCTTCCCTGATGACAGGGCCCAGGAGGGCTTAGCTCACCTCTACTCTCTGCTTAGCTTAGCATCATGAGATTTATTTACTTTGTTTTTTAAAAAGATTTATTTATTTATTTATTTTGTATACAGAGCTCTGCCTGCTTGTACCCCAGGCCAGAAGAGGACATCAGATCACACTATAGATGGTTGTGAGCCACCATGTGGTTGCTGGGAATTGAACTCAGGACCTCTAGAAGAGCAGTTAAAGTGTTCTTACCCACTGAGCCATCTTTTCAGCCTTTTACATAGTTTTTTGAGACAGGGTTTCTCTTCATAGCCTTGGCTGTCCTGGACTTACTTTGTAGCAGAGGCTGGCCTTGAACTCACAGAGATCTGCTTGCCTCTGCCTCCCAAGTGTTGAGATTAAAGGCATGTGCCACCACCACTCGGCTCATGGGATTTATTTTATTATTTTCTTTATTTTTATTCTATGTGATGGTTTTCCCTGTGTGTGTATATGTATGTGCCTGGTGTCCTCAGAGACCAGAAGAGGGCATCAGATCCCCTGGGACTGAAGTTACAAAAGATTGTGAGCTGCTTGCTATGTGGGTACCAGGAACTGAACCTGGGTCTTCTGCAAGAGCAGCAAGTGATCATAACCCCTGAGCCATGTCTCTTGCCATAGTTAGACGGGATTTCGAATCACCATGGCAACACATCTCTGGCTGAGGATGTTCCCCCTCCCCGTCCCCCCAAAAGTTCCACTGGGGAGGAAGGGCCTAGCCTGAATGTGGATGCATTATCTCAAAGGCTTGGAGTTCTGAAGAAGAAGGAAAAGAGGCAGCCACCTGTGCGCCCATGCCCGCTTTCTCCCTCTTGATTGTGTGTGCCATGCAACCAACTGGCTCCTGCTCCTTCCTCGCTGTGACGCTGCCCCCTCTCATACCAGGGGTCAGAAGACACCCTTCCTTCTTGAGCTGTTTTTTTTTTATTTAAATCAGTTTTATTTAAGAATTTCCAACAATGACAACTCTTATAAAAAGCATCCAAGCACAAGACACAGAACTGCAGCAAACAGCATTCTTATGAGTAGCTAACAGACATGAGAACTTCCACCCTCCTCTGAGACACCTGAGCTCACTGGAGAGCTCTGCTTCCATGTTCTCCTGCAAAGCACTCCACAAGCTCAGTCCATGTTTTTGTCACGTGTCTTGTTAAAGGCAATGAGGGAAAGGAATGGCTGTGACTCGGAAGGCTGGGATTGACATTTCCGGTTTGCTCACTCACACATCTGCCGTCTGGCCTGGGATAGACCCAAGCAGCTAGAAACTGGAACAAGGAGCACTTTCCTGGCCTTCACCTCTAATGTGGCCACTCTGTGTGGTCTCTGACGTGAGATTTCTGAGGAAGCCAGAGGTTTTTTTGTTTTGTTTTGTTTTGCTTTGTTGTTTTTTTTAACATGTTGGCTCGAGGGGGCTCTCAAAGCATGTGGTCCCAAGATAGAGAGCCATATGGAAGCTATCTCCTCTTATGCTGTGACCTTGGATAGCAGCTAGCGTCACTTCTGGAGTATGCGATTAGTAGAGGTGATCACAGAGGTCTACCAAGGTTTAAGAAATAGGGACATTGGTGCTATCTCAGAAAACTGGGAATAGGGCTTCCTCAAGACCCAGCTATTCCGCTCCTTGGAATATACCCAGAAGATGCTCCAGCACACAACAAGAAAATTTGCTCAACCATGTTCATAGCAGCCTTATTCATAATAGCCAGATCATGGAAACAGCCTAAATGTCCCTCAGTAGAAGAATGGATAAAGAAACTGTTGTACATACACACTATGGAATACTACTCAGCTATTAAAAACAAAGAATTCCCGAAATTTGTGGATAAATGGATTGAGCTAGAAATGATCATAATGAGTGAGTTAACCCAGAAGCAGAAAGACTCAAATGGTATATACTCACTTATATCTGCATACTAGCCCAAAGGGCATGTCCCACGAAAGCCTTCACTTACCAGGAAACTGGGACAGAGGGGAGGACACCCTATTGGGACTCTAGATGAGAGAATCATGGGAGAATAGCAATGTAGAAGGATCCAGAGGGTCCTAGAAACCTACAAGTAGAACATTATGTTAGGCAGATTTTGGCCAAGGGGTCCCGCTCAAACTAAGGCACCAGCCAAGGACAATACAGGTGGTAAACTTTAAACCCCTACCCAGATCAAGCCAATGGACAGGACAGTCTCCACACTTGAGTGGAGAGAGGGATATGACTTTCTCACGTACTCTGGTGCCTCACATTTGACTATGTCCCCTGGAGGGGAGACCTAGTGGCACTTAGAGGAAGGACAGCAGGTCACCTAGAAGAGACTTGATACCCTATGAGCATATACATGGGGAGGTAATCCCCCTCAGCAACAGTCATAGGGGAGGGGAATAAGGGGAAAATGGGAGGGAGGGAAGAATGGGAGGATACAAGGGATGGGATAACCATTGAGATGTAACAATAATAAATTAATTAAATAAAAAAATTAAAAAATTAAAAAATTAAAAAAATAAAAAAGAAATAGAGACATTTACCCTTTATGCCAATGGGAGTGTAGCAAGGTCACGTTAATCTGTGAAATGTGTGTGAGATGGGAGCTACCCCCATTTAGGACAAGAAAGTCTTCCACAATAGTATGGGAGCAAGGAAGCTGCTACCTGCAACCTGCTTTTCCTTTAGCTTGTTTTTAAAATTACATTAGCTCACACCCACATGGCCGTAGGGGATATCCTGCGGGGGGGAGTAAGTTCTCTTCTACCATGTGGGATTCAGGGATTGAACTCAGTTATCAGGTTTGGCAGCAAACCCCTTTATGTACTGAGCCTTATCTTCTCTCTCACACACACACACATACACACACACACACACACACACACACACACACACACACATTATATTTAACTTTTTCTTGGTTCTTTGTGAATTTCACATCATGATTCCCCTCATACCCACCCTCTGCCCTTGCCACCTCCTCCACCTCAAAAGAAAAACAAAACAACAACAAAAACCCGCCTCACTGTGCAAGCTGTAGTGTCAGTGTGGCCCACAGTAAGTTCTTCTGTCCACACTTTTTTTTTTCTCCTCAAGACAGGGTTTCTCTTTGTAGCTCTGGCTGTCCTGAACTCACTCTGTAGACCAGGCTGGTCTCGAACTTGGGAAGATCCACCTGCCTCTGCCTCCCTGAGTGCTGGGATTATAGGCGTGTGTCACCACGCCTGTCGTGTCCACATTTCTTTGCATGCAAATGTTCATTGCAATCTGAGACCTCTGGTTTCTGCTACACTATCAATGGCGGATCCTCACTGGGACTCCTCGCCTGTATCTTATTGTTGCCCTGTGTCATGGAGATCCTGCAGCTTTGGCTCTGTAGGACTGGCCCCTTCATGTGCTCCAGCAGATCATAGATGGGGGTAGATGTTTGGGTGGGTCCAGCTCAAAGCCCTGGATCTGGGCCTCGGTGGTATCTGAGCTGGTCAGCCTGAGCTCTCCCATACTCACACCACCAGGGCAACCTTTCCAGCACTGCCCCAGCTAGCTTATCCATTGCCACAGCTGGCAAGAGGCAGAGCCAGCTCTCTGGCTCTCACACCCTCAGAGCCAGCTCATCTGCCCGCCACAGGTGACAAAGGGAGGTAGGGGAGGGCATCTCTCCCTCCATCACACCACACAGCAGACAGAGTGCTAGGGTCAAGCTCTCCCACATCCACACCCTCGGGGCCAGCTCACCTGCAACTCCAGCAACCAGGGTCAGCTCAACTGTGCTTCCTGAGTGGGGCCCGCTCTCCAGAATAGAGCAGTTGGTGAAGGGTTAGGGACAGATCTCCTGCTCTGGTGCCAGCTCTTCCACAATGCCTAGGCAAGTGATGGAGCCAGCTCTCTGTACAGTCCTCAGACATCACCATGGCTCCAGGCTGTAGCCCAGATCAAGGATGTCCACCTGGCCTTTGGTGGCTGCTGCAGAGCCATGGACCTCTGGAATGCTACTCCCTACCCATCCTATGCGGCACCAGGCAGGGCTCATCTCTTCTATCCTCTCTCCACAGTATTCTTACTCCCTTTCCAGGAAGCGTAACACAAATTCCTATCTTAGCCTCAAAGGTCAGAATGTGCGAGGGTGGCAGTCTCCATACATGACTTTTGACAGTGGTCTTCTGGCTGCCTGTCCATCCAGATGTAGAACTCTCAGCTCCTTCTCCAGCACCATGTCTGCCTGTGTGCTGCCATGCTGCTACCCGCTGTGCTGATAAGAGGCTAAACCTCTGAAAATTTGGACTTTTAATCTGGACTGGACTACAGTAATCCATATCTTGAGGCTGGAAGACACATGACTTTGGAAGTTTTTTCCCTCTCTGGGCTTGTATGTCACTTACTCTACCTCTTGATCAGCCTCCTGTGTTGGTCAGTTTTCTGCTACTATAATAAATGCTCCCAAATAAT
Organism: Acomys percivali; assembly: GCA_907169655.1. Lineage (NCBI taxonomy): Eukaryota > Metazoa > Chordata > Mammalia > Rodentia > Muridae > Acomys > Acomys percivali. The sequence continues at coordinate 14,194,632 of OU015760.1, read as the reverse complement.
GAACTTATAAAGAGGAAAGGTTTCTTTTGACTCACCATTGGGAAGTTTCAATTTATGAGCAATTTGTCCTGTTGCTTTGGGCTGGTGTTGCCACATCACAGTGAGTAGTGTGAGGCAGAGTAACCCGGTCACCTCATGGTTGGGATTGAGAATGACAGGAAGAAACTAGGGTCCCATAATCCTCTTCTAGATCATTCCATTAGATCCCACCTCTTAAAGGTTCTGCTACTCCCTGAAGACCACCAAGTAGGGATCAAACCCTGAACACATTGGGGGCTTGGAGTGCTGGTAAGTCCAAACTTTAAGCACCTGTCTTTGAATCCAGACTGGCCTTCTGGCTTAGTCAGAGTTTTGTTGTTCTGAGATAACAGCCCAGAGGAAGCATTAAAAGGAGGAAGGAGATTTCTTTTGTTTCTTTGTATAAGACGTTTCAGCCCATAAACGCGTGGTTTCATTGCTATGGGCCTATGACAGAAAGATGGCAGAAGGGCGTGGTAGAGGAAAGCTTCACTGCAACACAGTCACCAGAAAGCAGAGGAAGACAGGAAGGGGCTGCAAACAAAGGCATGCCACAGTGAGCTCCTTCTTTCGATCAGACCCTAGCTCTCAGTATCTCACTCAGTGTAAACTCATCCATCAGTCAGTCTATGGATGAGGTTAGTATCCTTTTGATCTACTTATTCCTCACTCATACCACTGTGGAAGGGCCTAAGCCTTAAACATGTGAGTCTTTTGAGAGGGATGCTTCACATTGAAACTCTGACCCCTTCTGTGTTTTGGGCACTGTGATAAAGTGACAGCAACTTAAAACAAGGAGCAGAGTTTTCAGACCATGGTCTTTGTCTCTGTGGATTCCAGGCTTAAGTGAGGCCGAATATCATGGCAGCATGGACATGTGGCAAGGTCTACTCGACTTACTGTGTACAGGGAGCAGGGACTGGGATAGAGACAAGACACCCAAAAGGCCCATCCCCAGTAATTTATTTCCTCCAGCTAGGCCCTTGGTTCTCAGGGGTCTGAATAGCATCACCAGCTAAGGACCAAGTCTTCAACACACAGACTTCTTTGGAGGGAGATCATTTATTTTTAATTTTTAAAAATGTTCATTTATTTATTTTGGTTTTTTGAGGCAGGGCTTCTCTGTGTGGCCTTGACTGTCCTGGACTCGCTTAGTAGACCAGGCTGGCCTCAAACTCACAGCGATCCACCTGCCTCTGCCTCCCGAGTGCTGAGATTAAAGGCAGGCACCACCACCACCTGGCTAGATGGAGATCATTTATGTCCAAACCTTTTAACCCTCTTTGGCTAATGCCCATAGCAGAAGCGATACTATATCAGTCCTGGGCCTTCCACTTAACAAGGGCTAGTAGCTTCTGCCTTTGTGCCCTGGGGAGCCAGTGACACGCTGCAAGGAAACTAGACTGATGAAGGATGACATGCCATGTGCATAGATCACAGAGGTCACATGGAAGAGCACCCAGGAGCCAGACACGTGACTGAAGCTCTTCTGCCTAGTCCCCAGCTGAAGGCAGCTGAGTGAATGCTGTTGGCTCGTGGCAGGAAGTGTTGAGGATGAACCCTGATAGAATTCCTGATTCAGGGAATTAGGAAAAATAGGAAATCACTGTTGCTTTTTTTTTTTTTTTAAAGATTTATTTATTTATTTATTTATTTATTTATTTATTATGCATATAGTGCTCTACCTGCATGTACCCCTGTAGGCCAGGAGAGGGCATCAGATAACATTATAGATGGTTATGAGCCACCATGTGATTGCTGGGAATTGAACTCAGGACCTCTGGAAGAGCAGTCAGTGCTCTTAAGCACTGAGCCATCTCTCCAGGGAAATCACTGTTGCTTTAACCACTAGCATTGGGGTACTTTTGTTACCCTAAAGACTCCTGAAATAACAGAGCTGTTTCACCTGGGAGTGAGTAGGTTTCTTCTCTTAGACCAACGGCTTCCCAAGTGTATTAGTTCCTTTTCTGTTGCTGTGATAAAATAGCATGACCAGAAGCAACTTAAGGAAGGAAGTTGATCTGGGCTTATGGTTAACCCCAGGGGCTAGGTACTCATAATAGCAGAGAAGGTATGGCAGCAGGAGTGGGGAGCTGCGCGATCACATCTTTATCCACACGCAGGACGCAGAGAGAGGGAACCAAGAGTGTAGTATAGCTATAAACTCTCAAAGATGATTCCCGGTGACATACGTCCTTCACCAGGACTCCATCTCCTCAATGGGGACCTGTGCAGCACATGAGGCGATGGCCGACATTCTCATTTAAAGCACCAAAGTCAGCCTAATAGCACAAATGGTTGCACCTGCATTTCTCCAGCCTCAACCCAGTAAACCACACTATTCTGAGAAGAGGAAGGATGGGGCTACAGCAATTATAGCTCTAGCACTTCTCAGATCCTCTTATCTTGGCATGGAGACAGTTCCTTATCAGGCCTTAAGCTTTCTTCTGGTTGGTTCTTTTCCTCTTACCATTTTCCTTTGCCAAGTCTAAATAGGTCCCGAAAAAACATCTTCTAGAGGGGGTCATGAAACATTCTCAACCAGTGTCCTGCTCATTGTGGGAGCCCAAGAGTTGTCTTATATCCATACCTAACTCAAGAGCATTTTGGTTTGTTTGATCCAGGCTCAAGGTTTCTTCGACAACATAAATCTCTTAAAAATGTAATGGGCCACTTGCATCAGTGGTCCTATTCAAAACTCAAAATATATTTTTAAAATGTGTGTGTGTGTGTGTGTGTGTGTGTGCGCGCGCGCTTGAGTTTATGGATGCACCATGTACATACAGATGCCTGTTAAAGTCAGAAAAAGGCACTGGATCCCATGGAACAGGACTGACAGGTGGCTGTGGGTGCTGGAACCAAACCCAGGTTTCCTATAAAAGATTCTCAACTACTGAGCCGTCTCTTCAGCCCCAGGACACATGCTTAATATTTGCTATACTTGCTTTTTCACCTCTGTACCTTGCTTCTTATATTTAACTGCAGCCATTTTCAGATTTTTGGGCATTGGGATGGGGCACACATTCAGCCTCATTTTTCCCTTGAGCTTTTGCCACACAAAGGTTTTCTCAGCCTGTCCCTATTTGCAAGTGCAAGTTTGACAGAATATTTGTTACTGTGTATACTGCTTTAGTTCTGCCTGGCAACTTGATACAAGCCAGAATCACCTGGGAACAGCAGCCCCAGTTGAGGAATTACCTAAATCAGGTTGGCCTGTGAACATGTCCCTGGGTGATTGTCTTGATTGTTAATTGATGTAAGAAGAGGCCCATCCCGCTGTGGGTGGCACCGTTTTGTGGGCTGGACCACAGACTCTATGACTAGAATAAGCTAGCTGGGGACTATGCAGCAAAAGAGAGACACATACATTCTGTCTGCTCTTGACTGTGAACGGGATGTGACTAGGTGCTTGAGTTCCCTCAAAATGATGGGTTGTAATCTGGATTTGTAAGCCAACTAAACCCCTTTCTCTCCCTCCAAGACTGCTTTTGGTTAGGGTGTTTTCTCACAGCAGCAGAGATGAAAATAACAGACATGGATAGTTTTCTTACCAACCAATTTTGCTGCCTGATGGCTATAATTTACATTTATATTTCACTAAAACTCATTTCCGGTACCAGTTTCTATAGTAGTCAGGATAAGAAAGACTGGGCTGCAGAAAGAAAGAATTCCTGTATCTTGTTGGCCTGAGAAAACAGGCATATAAGGCACCCCAACGAAGTCTGGCATGGGTTGAGGTAGTCCTTGGGACAGCTGCCAGCCACATGAGGAATTTGTAATCCCAAATGTTTCTGTCTTAGCATCTCAGCATATGTTTTATGTGATTGTTACTGAAGAGGACAGCACAATAGGGGAGATTATATGGGATATTGTTAATGGTGAGGCATGGGACAAGTTATTGACATTATTTTCAACTACATCTCAGTGGCCAGAACCCCATCATACCACCCCAGTCTAATTTCAAAGGAGACCAGGACTGTAGTCTTTCTGTGAGCCCAGAAAGAAGAAAATGAAACATTTGGAAGCCATGTACAGTTAGCTCATTCACACTACTTTCCCAGCAGCAGCCTCCACTTTCATTCATCTATACTTGTCAAAAGCCTAATGCTTCCCCACTTAGCGGCCCCCCCATCAGTACACATCTCCAGATTTCCTCTTCACTAAGGAATGTATGTTTTTCATGTGACTGTCTGATGTGAAGTGGACAGAAATGATCTCTGGGAAATCAACCTTCGCAGCATCCACCTATCTTTTCTCTCTCTCTCTCTCTCTCTCTCTCTCTCTCTCTCTCTCTCTCTCTCTCTCTCTCTC
>OU015760.1:14176982-14190293 GCA_907169655.1 Acomys percivali | reverse complement strand
CTCTCTCTCTCTCTCTCTCTCTCTCTCTCTCTCTCTCTCTCTCTCTCCACCTCCTACAGAACAGAAGACATTTAAATCTGAACGGGTTTATCATAGGCCTAAAGAGGGACCTGGAGGGGCTTTCCCCAAGGTTCAGAAAAGTCCGAGTTTCTCATTCGTCAGGCTCTGACTCAGCCACAGCTGTCTACTCCTGGCTCCAGCGAAGGGGGGGGGGAGCAGAAAGCTCAGGAGGGTCCTTTGTTAGCCAGGCTGTGGCACCTTCGCTGTATGTCTAGCTCTCTGTGCTGCTCTCCTACGTCCTCACCAAAAGATATAGGAAAAAGAGGGCTTAGGAGAGCTGTGTGTGTGTGTGTGTGTGTGTGTACGCATGCACGCACACACACACACACACACACACACACGAGAGAGAGAGAGAGACAGAGACATATACGGGGGGGGAGAGAGAGAGAGAGAGAGAGAGGGAGAGAGAGAGAGAGAGAGAGAGAAGAAGAGGGGGAGGGGGGGGGGGGAGGAGGAGGAGGAGGAGGAGGAGGAGGAGGCAGTCTTACCCGGAGAGTTTTACAGAGACAGGTTGAAGAGGGAACAAGACACAGGTGAAGACATAACGAGCCAGAGAATGAGAAGGAGCCTGGAGATTAGAACAAATTGCTAGAAGTGATTTGAGGCCAAGGATGGCAATTCAGTCAGAAGCTGAGAAAAGCCAGTTTGAATCAGTCAGCTGGGAGAAGAGTTTTAGCCAGAACAGCTGAGTTGAACCAGCCAGCCAGAGTTCAGAAAGAACAAATAAGAGGGAGCTTATTTAGCAGTAAGTCTCAGAGGCTGAAAACATTCTAGGCCTGAGTTAGATTGTATGGAAGCTAGAAGCTTCCAGGACTTGGCCTAGGTTAGCAGAAGGAGGCAGTAAGCTTCTGAGACAACAATTACATCAGAGAATAAGAGATATTTTTACAGTCCCTGAAGCAGAACCATCCAGCTTAACTGTTCATGGGTTCCTGACTTGCAGATATTGTATGAGATAATAAGTGTCCACTTTCTTAAAGTTGTAGAATTTAGGGGATAATTTGTTACACAGCAGTGGGTAAATGACCATGACACCTATCTTTCATCTCAGCTGCCCCTGCTGCCTTCAGCCCCACCCCCCAGCAGATATTGTTCAGTTGACGAGTCAGCGCGATTGTGTCAAGCAAAATTCCACAATAAATCACTTTAACTATATCAGCCAGAGAATACATTTCTGTTTCCTTGATCAAACCCTGCCTGATGTTGTAAGGGGCTAAAGAGCCACAGTCTCACATACATATACATGTGCACTGGGACACAGACACGCCCCCCCCCCACATACAGCTACACACACATGAGGCAAAGGAGGCTTCTAGCGAGTCTCTTATAAGGGACCCATTCATGAGCACTCCACCCTCAAGACCTAATCACCCCTCTACCACCACCAAAAGTCCCACTTCCTGATACCGGAGCCTCAGGTAAAATGTTAACCTAAGAATTTTGAGGAGTACACATATTCATCACGTCGCAGGGAGATCTGAGCACTGCTCTCCAGTGAGCACTGCCTCTTTTGAGAGAGAAAGAGAGCGCGCCAGCCTGGGGTTGTGTGTGAAGAAGGCATGGATTTCTTACTGTCTTTTGTAGACATGGCATCAGATGCCCCAAGAGAGCAGCTCCAAGGTTTCAGGGGACTGAAAGCCTGATTAAAGCATAGCAACTCGCCCTAAAACCTCCCCGCCCCCCAAGCCCCATTAGCAGAGAGAGGTGCAAAGGCAACTTGCTCCAAAGCAGCAAGGCCCCCAGGGAGAAATTAAAAGGCACTCCTGAAGGGAGGAGTGGCTTCCAGAAGCAAGGTCTCTCAGGTACAGCATTCAACTCCCCAGAGCATGGAAGATAACAGAGCTGCCAGGGACTCTGGTCACCATGGTAATGGTATCTCAGATTCCAACCAAATATAAGCTGTTGGCTGGCCTGTCAATCACACAGCATCTCCATTTACAGTGCAGGTGCTAGACAGGTGGCTGGCAATTGTAAGGAAGGGAAAAGACCAAGCTTGAGCATGCACACAGTGGGCTCATGGGAGCATTTGTGCTTAGTGTGTGTCTTTGAATATATGAGTTTTTATAAGGCCAGAGGCTTGGTTCTAGCTAGGGCTGGGAGTCTGAATGCCATACCCCTGGCTCGGGCACAGCAGAATATTCCAGTTAAGAGGCCAGGTTTAGGGCATCTTCACCGTGTTTTAAAATATTGGCAGCTACCCTTGTCTACTCGCTAGAAAGTCATTTCTTTGGAGAAAAAAAATTTTTTTAACCTCCAATAGCCTCATTTAAAATGCAAATGCAGTCATGCATCAACTAATAACAGGGACACTTCTGAGAATGCACCATTAGGTAATTTTATTGTGTGAACATCCTAGAATGTACTTACACAAACACTAATGACATCACCAGGAGCTATAAGCTTATGACCATTGTCCTGTATACAGATTGTAATTGGCTGAGATGTTACTATATAGAGCATTGACATAATGGTTAGTTACTAATAGGCCAAGAAAGAATGGGCGGACTGGAGAAATCACTGAAGACAGAGAAGACATCTGGGCCTGATTGGGGTCAGGGGGACTTGTGCCTTGCATATGGTAGTTGCCCACCATATTTATGTGAATTTATGAATGCATGGAATATGAATAAATAGAGGTGGAATAGGTATGGAATAAATGAATAAATGGTAGGGGAAGGACAACCATGAGACAGAATGGTTTGATGGATAAGGAAGGTGTCTGCAATCAGCTTCAAGTCAGTTCTATGTATTGTTTGTATTTCTTGGGTCAGGAATGACACTGGGGTGGCACCATGAGGGCTTGCCCTCTGGAAACTCAGAGACTATTGGGGGTAGGGCTTGTCTGCTTTTTTTTTTTTAAAGATCTATTTATTTATTATTTGCACAGTATTCTGTAGGCTCAATTTTCTTAACCAATATACTTTATTAACAACTTAGTGACCAAGCATACGTCCCTTATAACCCTACTAACCAAAACAATAGGAAATGAGGATTAATGGACACAATAACAAAACCTTAAGGATATCAGTTCTGAAGAATGATTCTCCTGGCACAATCTGCAGGATTTCTTCTGCTGGAACCTAGAGTAACCAGAAGCCAGAACCTCAGCAGGGGCCGGAGCCCCGAAGCCTTCCCTCGAGCAGTTCTCTCTAGGAGCATCTCAAAGTACAGCGATGAACAGCCAAAACTATCCCAAGTCTCCAAAAAGCCCCGCCTCCAGTTCTGGGCTCATTTATATATCTCCTCCCAGAGTCTGTTCACGGGATCTTTTCAGCTGGCAACAATCAAGCTCCCGAATGAGGTGGTCAGTCTTCTAGTGGATTAACCTCACCTGTTCTCTCACAAGATCGTTCCAATCCCGCACTTGGGATCCTAAAAAACAGGTTTATCTCTCCTTCAGTATTCTGCCTGCATGTATGCCTGGCTGCCAGAAGAGGGCACCAGATATTATTATGGATGGTTGTGAGCTGCCACGTGGTTGTTGGGAATTGAACTCAGGACCTTTGGAAGAATAGACAGTGCTCTTAACCTCTGAGCCATCCTCTCCAGCCCAGGCTTGCCTATTTAAAGTGCTATAATAAAATTCCACAAGCTGGATGTTTATTGTATTAGTTTCTTTTTCTATAGCTGTGATTTAAAGTACCCAGAGCAAGGCAAGTTATAGAAGAACTGAGTTTGCGCGGACTTCCACAGTTCGGCAGAGGAGACTCATGGCCAAAGGAGCTAGAAGCTGAGGGCTCACATCTTAACTACAAGCAGGAAAGGAGACCAAATAGCAGCAGATGAGGCTTTTTACTCGCTCAGCCCACCCCAATGACAAACTTCCTCCAACAAGGACGCTCTCCTAAGTGTCCCCAAACAAACAGCACCATCAAGGGGAGGAGGAGGCCAGGTATTCAAATGCCCAACACTGTGGTGGGGGGGGGACATCCCACTCAAATCATTACACTTAGAAAGAAGGGGAAAAAATGTCTGACACGTTAAGGAGCAAGGTGTCTGGTGAGGGGCAGCACTCAGAGTTCATAGATGGCACCATTTCTTAGTGTCCACACATGACAGAAGGCAAGGACACTTTCTGGGGCCACTATTGCAAAGGTACTAATGTCACTCATGAAGGTTTTACTCCCTGTGACCCAATGACTTCCCAAAGTCCCCACCTAGCTGAGCTGTCACCTGGAGCATCAGCATATGCATTTGGGAGGATACCAGCTACAGAGAGTTCGCTTGTGGGTCTCTTGGGTACTGGGTTGGTTTTGCTTTATAATATAACTGTGTAGCCCTGGCTGGCCTGGAACTTCTTCTGTGGACCAGGCTGGCCTCAAACTCAGAAAATTGCCTGCTTCAGCCTCCCGAGGGCTGGGATTAAAAGCATGTGCCACTCCAGACTATCTGCTGGCAAGACAGAAGGCCTTAAGTGTTGCTGGGGACCCAAATCCCCACATCCCTCAAGCCTTCCCAGGTTCAGGCCTCTAAGAGCTATGTCACTGAGGGGTAAGGGAGCTGAGTCACGCTCCACCAACTTCTGTTTGTTGTCACTGAAGTGTGCTCCTGGGAGAAGTGCCTTCTGGAACAGCCTGTCTGCTTCCTTTGATAGTAAAGAAAGGCCTTGGGAGGAGGCAGGCTGCAGGTGCATACTCTGCAATGATTCATGCAGCCAATGTCAAGGGGGATTAGGGCAGGATACTGGCCAGATCTGTTCTTCCTGTATTGCCCTTCCAGCAGTGTGACCAGAGCAGCTGGTGCTCTTGGCTGCTGCCCAACTTGCTCAAGGGATCTGGAAGTGGGTCAGGGCTGGAGGGTCACGGTATTTGCTGAATAGAACTGATCAGCTAGCCCTAGCCATCTCCTGACCATAGAATGGGACAAGCCCAGCCCAGGGAGCAAGGCCCATCTCCCCCATCTTTGGGTCAAGCAGCCTGTCAACCCCGGAAGCAATTCAACCACAAACGAGCATTGTGGGGGGCTTTTCTGTCTGCTCTTGGTTCCCTGGCTGGGATCTGACATCCTCCCCAGAAGCTGACAAGTACTCTAGTGACTTCCTTTGCTTCCAGTTCCAGCTCTCTTGTCCCCCAGGTTTGTTTTTCTAGGTGACTTCATTGCCTGTTGCAGAAAAGGTCACCTGGTCCAAATTTATTTATTCTGTTGGTTATTGAGAACGGGTTCTCTATGCAGCTCAGGCTAACCTTGAACTCATTGTGTACCTCAAGCTAACTTTGAAGTCATGATCCCCCTGCCTCGAGGGAGTCCTGGGATTGCATGTGTGCAGCATGAGGCCCTGCCTTGCTCAGGAGTCAGTGCCTGACACAAGCTCCAGTCTCCCGAATGGATGAAAAGCAGAGAGAGGTGAACCAGTGGGTCTGGACAGCTTCTCTTGGCTTCCTCTCCAACTGTCAGCATTTGCATTCTACCTAGGCTCCCATTCGTTTCCAGACTCCCCGGAGTGTTAAAGGCTAGTCCATGCTTGGAAGCCCTTCAAGCCCACGAGATACCAGCGAGCCTGGGAGTCTGTGGGGGACACTTGAAGGCTCAGGCTAACTTGTACCAGGCACAACTGGGCGAATTTGCTGTGCATTTCGGGGTCTCTCTGTGTAGCCCTGGTGGGACTAGAGCTCACTATGTAGACCAGGCTGGCCTTGAGCTCACAATGATCTGCCTGCATCTCCCTCCCAAGAGCTGGGATTAAAGGAGTGCACCACCACACCTACCCTGCTCCCTTCCTTTGAGACAGGATCTCAAACTTGCCCAGGCTGGCCTCAAGCTTGCAGTAAATGTAGAGCCTCAACTTCATGAGTATTAGGATTACAGTGTAGTGTTTTTTGATTAGCCAAGGCCAGGAATCTAAGAATCCTGAAGTCCTGGGGACATAGTAGATTCCTTCAGTTGAACTGGCTCAACCTGCAGGGCCTGGAGCTGACCTGAAGTGCAGCCCCTTGTCAATGGAGGATTGTACCTGGAGGGCCTTTAGCTGAGACACTGCTCATCAAAACAAGGTGAGGAAGCACACCTGATGTCCATCAAGGCCAGCTAGGCATTTCCAGCTGTTTTACATCTGTAGGTACTAGGTCTTTGTCACCTAGCTCAGGTCACTATGTGACCTGTACTCTATAGTTTAGATATTTGTGACATCTGAATGTCTTTCTGAGGAGGCTAGCAAGTCTGTCAGTGGCATCTGTGGTCCTGTTCAGGTCACACCTCTGATCCCCAGAAAGAAGCAAGCCATGCAGAGAGCAGCCACTCCTTGCCTTTGTAGACCATAAAACAAAAGCCCTTCACTCACCTTGTTACAAGGGTCCAACTAGTATAGTATTTAAAAGGCCATGTAAGCCGGGCAGTGGTGGCACACACCTGTGATCCCAGCACTCGGGAGGCAGAGGCAGGAGGATCTTGGTAAGTTCGAGGCCAGCCTGGTCTACAAAGTAAGTTCCGAGAAAGCCAAGGTTACACAGAGAAGCCCTATCTCAAAAAAAGCCAAAAGGGGTGGGGGTGGGGGTGGGGAAGCCATGTAATCAGGCACAGGAAGACTCAGAAATGCTGTCACGTGACCTCCTCCTTGTCCTCTCCACCACGGAGGAGGATCAGACCAGTGATCAAAAGTTATGGAGACAGGAAATGCAGAGCCTTTAGGAAGCACCTAGAAAGGAAGAAGGTATTTATGATTCTTTTGTGTAACTCTCCTCACCTCACCCCACCGCCACCTTCCCTTTCCTGGCGCTCGGCAACAAATTTCTTCCCAGTGCTTTCACAAACATCCTGTCATCTTCCTGCCCAGGCTCATTGTGAGATCTGTGAAAGTCTGCCTTATGATTTTTATTGTATAGATTATTTATGGGAGGCTCAGAGAGCCCCAGAGGCTGGCCCTCAGAGTAGACATGTGTTTCACTTAGCTGTGGCTTCAATAAAAGTTTATTTTTCTTTCCCACCAGAGTCTGGTGGCCGATAGATAGCTCTGCTCCACACAGCCATAGGAATCAGGGATCCATCCATTGCTCTGTCATCACTAGGAAGCAGTCACTGTCTTCCTATTATAAGATGGCAGCTAGATCTCCGGCCACCCCATTGGGATTCCAAATAACAGAATGGAAAAATTACTGAAGAATATAAAAAGGGAAATGGGGCTAGGGAGATGTCACAGTGAGTAAGCAAGTATGCTGTGCAAACAGGAGGACCTATTTTACTTAGGATTTCTATTGTGATAAAACTCCATGACCAAAGGAAAACTGGGAGGGAAAGAGAAAGCGGTCGTTCTTTTTTCTTTTTTTTTTTTTCCTTTTCTTTCTTTCTTTCTTTCTTTTTTTTGTTTTTTGTTTGTTTGTTTTGAGACAGGATTTCTGTATGTTATCGTGGCTGTCCTGGATGCTTTGTAGACCAGGCTAGTCTCGAACTCACAGCAATCTGCTTGCCTCTGCCTCCTAGTGCTGGGAATAAAGGCGTGAGTCACCATGCTGGGCTACGGTCATTCATCTTACATTTCCAAGTAACAATCCATCACTGAGGGAAGTCAGGACAGGAACTCAAACAGAGCAGGAACCTGGAGGCAGGAGCTGATGCAGAAGCCATGGAGGGGTGCTGCTTACTGCCTTCCTCCTTAGGGCTTGCTCAGCCTGGTTTCTTATAGAACCCAGGACCACAAGCCCTTCTGTGATGGCACTACCCACAATAGGCTGGGCCAGCCCATATCAATTACTAATTTTAAAAAATGCTCTACAGGCCTGCCTACAGCCTATTTTTCTTTTTTCTTTTTCTTTCTTTCTTTCTTTCTTTCTTTCTTTCTTTCTTTTTTTTTGCTTTCTGCAGACAAAATTTAATTATATAGTTTCATGCTGTCAATCCACATGCAGTTTCCCTCATTTAAACAGCAGCTTTTTTATTTTTTATTTTTGTTTATTTTATTTATTTATTTATTATTAATTCTATAGCCTATCTTATGGAGGCATATTCTCAATGGAAGTTCCTTCCTCTCAGATGACTCTAGCTTGTGTCAAGTTGACATAAAACTAGCCAGCACAAAACCCGAGTTCAAATTTTATGTTTTATGTCCAGCCATGGGAGGTGGAGACAGGCAGACCCTTGGACCAACCTAGTCAGAATGGTAGGCTTCAGTTCAGTAAGAGATTGTCTCAGGGGTATAAGGCAGAACAAGAGAGAGGAAGACACTGGGCATTTTCCTCTGAACACACAAAGGGGCACCTTGAGTTTCTAAATTAATTCTAAAACTTCTCGGCCACTGCCTTTCTCAGACTGTTACACAGACCAGCACAATTGGAAGTAGCTGCGATTGTCAAAGATCAGTGGGTGGATAAAGTGACTTCCACGACCCTACCCAGTGTTCTCCTTTTGTCCTTTAGAACAGTCCTTCAGGTATCGGAAGACTCTGCCCTTCTGAGTCTTCTCTTCTCCAGGGCATGACTAGCCAGCTCTTGGGCATCGACCCTTTTACTGTTGTGACCCGGCTGTGCTCTTGATGGTGGATGTTCCCCATTCACATCCTACATAATCCAAAACGGGGCTTTTATCTTTGGAGCTGCAAAATGGCTGCTGCAGTTGCAGGGATTTCAATTTGGTTCCATGGAGAAAAAGAGGAGAGTGCAGAAAACTGTGTTGTAGCAGAGGAAAAACCCAAGCTGTGTAACCTTGTGTAAATTACTCAACAGACCTGATATCCACTTACTTTCCGTATAAAGTAGGGACAGTTCAACCCTTACTAAAAGTGCTGTGAAGAGTGGGGCCCTACAGCAAGTCACTGGCACAGAGACAGGCTCAAAGCACAGAGCAGAATGAAACAGAGCCCTGGCACTACCTGGTATGCCTTGGATCTCCACTGGGAGCTAGAGGTCTACTCAAGCCTCCTCCAGGGCCAGGGGCTGCCTCCTTTTTGTTCCATTATAGCAGGCACTCAAGAGAACAGACAAGGTCGAAATCAGACAGTGGCCCTAAGAGAGCAAAGTCCTGAGCAATATAATTTGGACCACCCAAGCCAGTAGTTCAGTGTGGACAGAAGAAGTTAGCTAGGTAGATCTTAAACATTCAATCCACCTATTGGGAAGGCTAATGAGGTTTTCATGTGCAGGCTGCCTGAAGGCCTGCAGATACAATGTAGCTTGGAGCTTGGGGGTTAGGAATGGGACTGCAGATAGAATAGCATTGATGATGAGTACACAGAGCCTGTCCCCAGCCAAGAAATGGTCCCTAGAGAGACTCCAGGACATCTTCCCACTGCCGAGTGCCTCGGAAGGAATGCTGTAAGGTTCCTGTCAGGCCTCCAGGAGGCTCCCCTTGACCAACCCTGCTAACACTAGCTGATCTGAAGGACAGGGGTCCCTGAGCATCTGATGGTCTGTGCCCAGGCTTGCAAAGCGTTGCTGGCTCTTGAGTTTGGATCTTGAACTTAGGCGGTGTGTGAGCTGTCTAGTTCTGTCTGGTGATGCCAGGCCTCAGCAGTGACAGCAGCTGATAGGGACCAGGGATGAAGAGAAGGTTGACTGGGCAGCTTCAGTGTGGCTGTGCTAAGAATGTAGGCTGTACGGAATGCTGGGTTCTTATGGCATGTTCTACTGGTCCAGACATAACTTGAAGACCATATATTTGGAGATGGGGCCTTGAAAGAGCTAATAAACTGAAAATTAGATTGTTAATGATGGGCTGGCATCCTCATGATAAGGAGGTTGGACTGGCTCTGTAGGTAAAAACTCTTACTACCAAGCCTGAAGATCTGAGTTCAATCCCCAAGACCCACATGATGGAAGCTGTCCTCTGACCTCTCTTCCACATGGGTCTTGTGGTACACTTGTTACCCTTCCCCACAAAGGATATATTTTTTAAATACTAGGAGATAGGACACAGACACCAGAGAGAAAAGAGGGTGTAAGGACAGGGGGAAGTCCATCATGTGCAAGCCAGGGAGAGAGGCCTTGGAAGAAACACACAACAATGTTGGCCTTGAGCTCTTTCACTGTGAGATAATAAATGCCTGTGGGTATTTGTAAAGGCTACCAGAGCAGGACAAGGCAGGATTTTCCAGCCCCAGCATGTGAAGATGAAGGAGGACAAAGAGAAGGATGCTTGTGTGTTGGGACACTATCCTCTCCCATCTGCTGCCTTTATACTTTGTAATTTGCCGTCTGCACCAGCTCCATTATCATCAGGATATTTGATTCCAACACCCAAAGGGAGGCGACTGTGGCTAACAGGAGAGTCTGAAAACTAGATATTCTAGAGAACTTTTGTTTTCTTTTTTTAAAGATGCATTTTGATTTATTATGTGTACAATGTTCTGTCTGCATATACAACTGCAGGCCAGAAGAGGGCACCAGATCTCATTATAGATGGCTGTGAGCCACCATGTGGTTGCTGGGAATTGAACTCAAGTCCTTTGGAAGAACAGCCAGTGCTCTTAACCTCTGAGCCATCTCTCCAGCTCTCTAGGGGACTCTTTAAAGATTTATTTAGATGCATTATTGGTGTATGCATCACATGTGTGCAGGTGTCCTCAAAGGCTAGACGAGGAGCTGGATTTGCAGACAGCTGTGAACCATCTGGTGTGGGTGCAAGGTACTGAAGTCTGGTCTTTTGGAAGATCAGCAAGCACTCTTAACCACCAGGCCAGCTTTCTAGGCCCCTGTGACATTATTTAAGAAAAACAGCACAAGGGGCTGGAGAGATGGCTCAGAGGTTAAGAGCACTGGCTGCTCTTCTGAAGGTCCTGAGTTCAATTCCCAGCAACCACATGGTGGCTCACAACCATCTATAATGAGATCTGGTGCCCTCTTCTGACCTGCAGGTGTTACATGCAGGCAGAGCACTGTATACATAATAATAAATTAAAAAAAAAAAAGAAAAAGAAAAACAGCACAAAATCACAAATACCAAATATATTGTAGAGCTGTAGAGATGGCTCAGCAGATAAGACCACGTGTGCCTGATGACCACAGTCATATGGCAGAAGGAGACAGCCCACTGATGCAAGTTGTTCTCCCACCTCTATACACAGGCATATGCAGATAATCATTTACATCTTTTGTTTTGAAATTTTAAATTAAATTTAAAAATTATGTGTATGAGGGTATGTGCAGGTGCTTGTGGAGGCCAGAGGGGTCTAATCTCCTGAATCTAGAGTTCCAGGTGGTTGCGAGCCACCTGATGTGGGTGTGAGGAATCAGACTCGGGTCCTCTGAAAGAGCGACAAGTGCTCTTAGCCATTGAGTCATCCATCTCTCCAGCCCTCAAAAAGAATAATTTATGGATATGGAGATTTAGGTGAGAACAGAAACAGTCGAAGAGTTGAAAAGGTCAGAGATCTCAAACCTCACAAAATCCAGAAAAAAACCCAAACCTTCTATGTATAGTATTCTATTAATTAGCTGTCTGGGAGATGTTTGTAATTCCTTTTTGTCTACTTATGCTATGATGACCAATATTTTGTTGTTTTAATTATGTGCGTGAGCAAAAAGGTACCCCCATAGGCTAGAGGAGTCAGATCTCTGACCTGGACACTGCGAATTGAACTCAGGTCCTCCTAAGCCACCTCTCCAGCCCTTTGTGATGACCAATTAAAAAAAAAAAAACACAACTATTTTCTACAGACAGTGAAAGGATGATTATAGGCTTTGATTTTTTTAAAACCTGCTTTATTTGGGGCTTCTTAATGCCTCTACCTCCTTTCCAACACACTGACCCTAGGTGGTGACACTTTTTGTTGTCAGGATTCCAGCAGTCCAGACAAACCGCAGCAGCAACAGGGGAGCAAATCAATAGCAGTCTTCTCGAAGCTTCTCCAGAATGTTTCTAGAAGTCTCCTCTCTCTCTCTCTCTCTCTCTCTCTCTCTCTCTCTCTCTTTCTCTTCTCTCCTTCCCTTTCCCTCCCCCCTTTCCTTTTTCCTTTCTCTTTCCCTCTCCCCATCTCCCTCTCCTGCCCCTCTCACCCCAGGCTCCTATTTATACCCTCTCAGAGTCTGCACAAGGATGTTTTCCAGCAGGCTAAGACCACACTCCCAGCACAAGGCAGTTCTCAGCTGGCAAAGATCACGTACCCTCTCATGAGGCTGTTAAAGGCAATTTTACATCCCACGCTTGGGATTTAAAAAACATGTTTACATAATATAACCAAAACTTCCACCACAGGTCACTCCATCTTTCCCCTGGTGTACTTCACCCCTTTTCATGAAAACTATTAATCCTGATTTAAAGTCACTAGCTGGTACTGGTAATCTGTTTCCATTCTGAGGTCACAAGAAAGTGACATTTTGAAGTGTCTGCCCATCTTCTTTAACTTAATCTGTTGGGCTCTACTGGGATTCTTTTACCTCTCTGTCCTATTTGGATTTCCATATGACTAGTCATTCCAAAAATGCAGGAAGAATTATCATGAACTTGAAGTGTGCGTCTTGTACAGTACGATTGAATAATAAAACACGTTTCCTGTGCTGACACATCAATGAGCCTGCATGGTTTTGCCACTGAGGCACTTGCTTCGTCAGGCCATTTTGCCACATGGGTAGAAAGCTTGTGTATCAATTCTCTCTGGATCCAGACTCCCATCCATTAGAGGACGTGGTGTCAGATAAGCAGGAATAGGCTAAATAACGTACCACTTTCCAAATAGACTGCAATTTGTGTTGGTGAAACTGTTCTAGCTTTGTGTCTGCAAGCACACGCATTCCCATAAATCCTAGTTTGTACAGTTCCTGTCAGGAAGGAAATCAAAATATATAGGGCATTGTTAATTGCAGGCTATATTCCTGACAGAAGCAAATTTCCATTTTGACAAGGTTTGTCATTTGTGATCTTCCGAATCTAATGACTGGAAGATTTTCCACAGGGTGGCTTCAGACTCTGCGTACTTCCAGCTTGGTTTCTCTTCATGCCTGATGTTGTCTCAGGGGCTGGCAGTCAGAGGACTTGCTGCCAGACCATATTTTCCACAGTGAGCACAAGCAGATCTCTCATCAAATGAATTCTCCTTATACCAGAGCACTGACATTCCTCTCACTGGGAAGTGGAACCTTGTCTTCTTTCATTGTAAGAGGATCTGTGCTATACCAGGTGACACTAGGTGACCTCCAAGGTAGCTCATATAAGGCACTACAGCTTCCATTCTATGCTCTGAGGACGTTTGTCATAGGAACTCTCCCACCAGGCTGCAAAGCATCCCAGGCCACAAGGAGAAGCCCCAACCAGTGAACTGAGATCTTAGACAATAGCTCCAGGAGTGTGTGTGTGTGTGTGTGTGTGTGTGTGTGTGTGTGTGTGTGTGTG
>OU015760.1:14147234-14174837 GCA_907169655.1 Acomys percivali | reverse complement strand
TGTGTGTGTGTGTGTGTGTGTGTGTGTGTGTGTGTGTGTGTGTGTGTATGCACAAATACCAATGTGTGGGGTTGCTCACAGAGGCCAGAAGAGGTGCTGGATCCTCTGCATCTGGAGTGATAGAGTGTTGTGTGCTGCCTCATGTGAGTGCTAGGAACTGAACTTGGGTCATCTGGAACAACAGCAAATGCTCTTGACCATTGAGTCATTTTCCCAGCCCCTCCTCTGGGATTTCTTTTGTCAGAGTATTTTAACAACAGGAAAGAAACTAGGATACCTCTGCAAGCATTCTCCAATACCATCACCATAGTAAGAAGGTTGGTGTCATTTCATACATGTGGTCTGAAGATGGACTCATCCAGACTGTCACTCCTTGGTATCTCCACCTTTGTGGATTTCTCTCCCATAGTGAATGCTGAGCTGAGTGACTGATAGAATTTTAAAGAAGTGATGGGGAGTTATTTCTGAGGTTAGCTCATTAAAGACACCATGGCATCTCTCTTGCTCTTTTTGTTGAGTCTCTTTTTCTGGAGGGTTCAAGCTTGTCCTATAAGATGCTCTATTGTTGTGAGGTAATTCCATCAGAGAACACATATGGGCACTCATAACACCAAACAGAGTCTGTATCGCTGGCCATTGGCTGCATGGAGAATTTGCCCAAATCATGCAGCCCCAAGCCTCACTGTTTTTTGTCTTTATGCACAAACTCTGGCACACTTTGCTTAGCAAGAACAGTTATCAAAAAGTGAAAGCACAGAAGCCATAAAGGAAGGTTAGTAATTTAGAGACTTTCCTGGATCCTGGAGCTATGGACCAGGTCTCTGATGGATTAGGCCTTTGTTCTCATTTTGGCAGTGCTGGGTTGCAAGGTCAGAATGGTGCCTCTAACATGGTGTTAGTTGTGCTAAGGTCTGGGGCTCTGTTACACTTTGAAGAGGCCCACAAAGCAAGGGGCTGGGGTCTCTTGCCAATGTAACAGGGCCCCAGGCCTTAGCACAACTGACTCCATAGTGGGAGTGCCGTTCAAGCTGTAAAACAGCACATAGACAGCATCACCTGCCAAAACTAAAATAAAGTCTTAATCCATCAAAGCCCAGAATTCTGGGGAAGTCTCTAAATGTATTAACTTTGTCTTTTGGCTTCCATAGTTCCGCCTCTGGCTAACTGTTCTTGCTAACTGAGGTGTGTTAATTCATAACAGGTTTTTTTTGTGTGCCTAAAAGCTCACCCTGAGCCAGGCAATGGTGGTGCATGCCTTTAACCCCAGCACTTGGGAAGCAGAGGGAGGTGGATCTCTATGAGTTCGAGGACAGCCTGGTCTACAGAGCAAGTTCTAGGACAGCCAAGGCTACACAGAGAAACCCTGTGTCAATACTACTACTAATACTACTTACTCATCCTCATCCTCATCATAATAGCTCACCTTGAGAAAGGCTTCAGATCCCACATACCAGTGTAGTGCCCAGTCAGCTAATAAAGACTTTCTATTAGCTTAAACCCATGTCTGAGCAGATTTCTCTGGTAAATATCCCACAATAGCCAACAGTCAAACCCAACATGGTTGAATCATTTGGAAGGAAGCACATCCTCTGGCCCAAACTTTCAGATGGTTCCAATCCATTCTTTTGTTTTGGTGTTGTTTGTTTGTTGACAGGGTCTCGTGTAGCCCAGGCTGGCCTTGAACTTACTACCTGGTCAAGTTTCTGTTCCTCCTACCTCTACCTAGTTTCTGCAGTGCTGGGGATTGAAACTCAAGACTTTATGCATGTTAAGCAAGCACACTGTACACTGAGCTAGAGTCCTGGCTTAGGTGGGGAGATATTTGGTTTTTTTTCTTCTTATTTATTTATTTATTGTTTGTTTGTTTGACAATTTCACACATTGATCATATCCACCTTTAACTTCCTCCTCCCACTCCTCCTCCCCAACAGACATCCTTCAAATAGCTTCTCATAAGGAAGTGTTTAAAGAAAGACACATAAGCTGGGTAGTGTTGGTATGGGCACATGCCTTTAATCCCAGCACTCAGGAGGCAGAGGCAGGTGGATCGCTGTGAGTTCAAGGCCAGCCCGGTCTACAAAGTGAGTTCAGGACAGCCAAGGCTACACAGAGAAACCTTGTGCCAGAAAAAAAAAAACAGCCAAAAAATGAAAAAATGATTTTTTAAAAAGACATTTATGCAGTTAGACCATTGAAACAAATGGGCCCTAAACAAATCTTCCTCAGGAATCTTATGTTGGGGAGAAGGAAAGGCTGGGGCACTGGTACCATGCAGAAGGGGTGCCTTGACTTCCCCCAAGATATTTCACACAGTTCTCACAATGTCTTGTAGGAACAAACCAGAGCTGAGACACTGATGAGTCGGTGCTGGATGGGCCCAGGAATGTGCATTTATGAATGCCCCTTGACTTCAGTTAATATCTAAATCATTTGTTAGGACCCCAAAGATAGACTTGAGGTCACTGGGCTTCCTATTTGTTCTTTTTCCCAGTGTGGCCCCACCGAATAAATCTCCTCTCTGCTTTTCACTGTCCGTGCCTCTCATGTGGTGCATTGAAGATGGGTGGCCAAGTCCAGCTTAGCTTGTTGGGGTTGCTTTCAACCTAAAACCTCTGGGGATACTAACATCTGTAACTCTTTGCCTAAGGGCTGTGTTCTTTTGTTTCGTACCTCTGCCCCACACTCAGAAAATTAGGCAAGTTAAAGGCACTTCCCACCCAGCTTGGGTTGGTTCTCCATGGGGACTAGTCCCGAGCTGCCCATGGCTGTAAACGACTTGCTATTAATGACCGTGTCTTGACCGTGGTCCCTTCCCTGGTTTCATTTCCTTCCAAGCAAACCACAGTCAGCTCTATGCATCTGAGAGCTACATATCCATGGATTCAATCAGGCGAGGATCAAGTGTATCTGGGAAAACAATTGCCTGTACTGAACATGAACAGATTCTTTTTCTTGTCATTTCCCCCCTAAACAATACAGGATAATAACTATTTACATGACATTTATATTGTCTCATGTTTTAGAAGTCATCTAGAGATGAGCTGAAGTGGTGGGGGGAGGTAGGAGGGATGGTGGGTAAACGTGCTCATTGACAAGCCTGCTGGCTGTAGAGTTTGATCCCTAGGACCCACATGGAGTTAGGTCAGACCAATTCCTGCTAGTTGTCATCTGACTTCCATAATGTGCTACGCCACCCATGCCTGCACACACACAGACACACAATAAATGACGTAATAAAAAATAAAGCATAAACTATCCAGGCAGATGAACATTGTGTACGCTAATAGGTTCTATGCAAATCCTATGCCATTTTATCAGAGGACTTGAGCATCTGGAATTTGGGTATCTGAGATGGGCACCCCTAAACTAGTCCCCGACAGATATTGAGCACTCAAATCTTAAGGTCTTTAGGAGAACCCATGTCCAATGCACGTGCCACAGTATGTGTGTGGAGGTCAGAGAACAAGCCTTCTGCCACGTGGGTCCTGGGAATCAAACTCAAATCATCAGGCTTGTTTGTGAAGCCAGCCGGGCTATCTTGCTGGCGTGATGGCAATGACTCTATAATTTCCTTTTTCATCCCAGAAAATCCATCAGAATCAACTGAGCACAAGCGATCATAAAAATAACTCTGAATGAATTCTAACTTATATAAGCAAATAGTTTCAGAAGTATGTATTTCTTCGTTAATACCAAGTTTTATAGGTGGGAACTTAGCTAATTGATATACAGAGCAGGGATATACAAGAGGGTCTTGCTAGGATCACACACACACACACACACACACACACACACACACACACATGCATGCACGCATGCATACACACTCAGTAGGAGGCAAATTCTTGTCATGAACCCCTACTCCACCCCACTGGAAAGAAATCTGCTTTTCTTGCATCAAGGGCAGTAAATGACCTGGAAATGAATTTTGTTTATATGCATCACTGCCTTTTCAGCAGATGATCAACACATTGATCGGCAAATATCGATTGTTTACCTGGTGCCAAGGTATCATGGCGATTTATTCTAAATATCAGCCTGGGCCTCACCTCCAAAGAACTCCCAGTCTAAATGAGGGTAAGATCGTAGCCATGAAGAAAGGGAAGCCACGTGAAAAGGCAGCATGGGAGGACGCAAGGGGGGGCCTTTGGAAGAAGGCTGATTGGGGGCAGAATATTGAAGGATAGATAGGAGCTGTACAGACAGAAAAGTGCCTAGCAATGCAAGCAAAAGCAACAGTGCTGAGAAGCCAGTGCCTAGACCTGTTTAGGAATGGGGGCGGGGCGGGGGGACACACACATCCGTAGTGGAGTCCATGCATGGGACAGATGTTACCCAAGATGACTGCTGAGTCACCTCCATTCAAGAACCACCGAGTTCTTGGAAGCAGTAGGGCTGTATGCCCTGTTTGTATACCCTGTGCTCAAAAGAGGAAGCAGGTGCCAACCAGGCTTGAAGCTCCCCCTGAGTCATGCCAGCCACCTCTGCGGGGAATGCCTGGCCTTCACTGCATTCTCCAGAACTTTGAAGTTAAGCACCCACAGTTCTATGCAGAGCAGGGATCGACAAGAGGGTCTTGCTAGGATCACACACACACACACACACACACACACACACACACACGCACGCACGCACGCACGCACGCACGCACGCACGCACCCACGCACGCACCCACGCACCCACGCACGCACGCACGCATACACACTCAGTAGGAGGCAAGAATACCTGTTTTAGCAACTAGAAACCTGGAATGCTTGGTGACATTTGGGATTTTTAAATGTTTTAATTGTTTATTTTCATTTCATGTGCATTGGTGAGGAGGCCAGATCCCCTGGAACTGGCATTGCAGACAGTTGTGGGGTGCTGGGAACTGAACCCAAGTCTTCTAGAAGAGCAGCCAGTGTTCTTAATCACTGAGCCATCTCCCCACCCCTAACATTTGAATTTTAGAAAAGCAACTTTAACATTTTTTTTCTCCTGTTGTTTTGAGACAGAGTTGTACTCTGTAGCCCAGGCTGGCCCGAAATGCACAGGTAGACCATGCTAGCCTTGACTTCTTGATGGTCTTCCAGCTTCAGCCTCTTGAGTACCAGGATTAGCGCAGCACCACAAGGCATTTTGTTACTATGTCTTCTGAAATCATTGGCATATACTTAGGCTTAAAATCGCTGGCCTGAGGTCCAGAGGTGAGCGGGTAGCCCTTGTATCTGGCACTCCTGTGGCGTGCAGCTCAGTTGGTAGAGTTCTTGCTTAGCCATGCACAAAATCCTGGGTTTGACTCTTAGTACCACATACAGCCAGCCATCCCAACACTTATGAGCAGAGGCAGATGCCTGAAGGCACTGCTCGCATTAGCATCACCCTTTGAATGCCATAGATCTATAAACCAGTAGCATGCCCTTTGTGTCCCAACACTCTGACTTGATCTCTGGTATATCTGTGAGGCACCATCTTGACATGGCTGCAGGAGCCAGTCCCAACTAAGTTCAAAGGGTGCGATGCTCCTAAGTCCCCTGTCTCACTGGGATGGGTAGAACCTCCCTGACTGAGAGGGGAGGGAAGAGATGCCCTTTGGGATATGAACTTCCCCCAGTGTTGCACCCAGGTAGAAGAGGAGCCAGCCTTTTGCTTCCCACCCACCCTGCCAACGTCTTCTCTGCTCTTACTCCCTTTAGCAAAACCAGGATGTAGTGCATCCATTGCTGAGCCATGCCCTGCCACCTTCATAAGCACCCCTCATCAGCCCCATCTCTATTATCTCTCCTCTTTCCCGGCATGCTCACCTTGAAGACGAGACAAAAACGCAGCATTCACCCATTCACCCAGACATGGCTCCTAGACTTGGCTCCAGCTGTTAAAAGCCTCCAGCTGTACTAAGGATTAGTACAATCCAATCTCTCACTGTCCCTGTGTCCTGGATGAAGAGACAGAGGTTCGGAATTGTTCTGTCGTGGATTACAGTCAGGTTGAAGAATAAGAAAGAAATCATTTGGAGGAGAAAGGTCCTTGAGTTGGGCTCTGCTGGACCTTAAGCTCTTTAAACACCGGCTCCATCCACTCTCCCAGTGACTTTCTGAGGCCTTCAGAATTACCAAACTCCGACTCAATGTGCTGCCCAAAGGCCTTGTGGTTATTATTTAACAAGAATAGAATAATCCGCCAGTGAAGGAAATGAGCACACATCACGAAATTAATTATAGATGGTTTTTTTTTTAAATGACTGTTTATATTGAAAGGAAGGCCTCGCATTTGCCGCACAATTTCAGGATAAGTCGTGTTTTGGAAAAATATTAATATTCAGAGCTGTGTTGATTGGCTTCACTCCTGTTGCTAAGCAACCAGGTCCTTTGTAGCCTCTGCCTTGTAGAGGTTCCTCCCCCCCTCCCCCCCCCGCCCCCAGGATGGGGGTGGGGAAGAGACTGGGGTATTAGGAAGAGGGAACTACATTACAGTGAATCACTTGGGTGGTTCAGTCAGTTCAGAAGTCCCTACCACCCCCAAAACCATGGACTCTTGAACAGCCCATGTGATTAGAGCTGTTGGATGAGGGGAACCAAAGCTTAGCTCAGAGCTCTCCCATGCTGGACTTTCAGGTTTGGCAGGATTTGTGTTTACTGGCCCAGAGCTGAGCCAAGCGAGGTCCAGGGCTGCTGCCATTGGTGTTCATTGGAGGCTGCAAAGGCAGCTTTCCAGCACCTAGATTACAGGAGCAGGAGAGCGGGGGTTGTTGGGAGGCCCTGAGGATGGACAAGAATGAGTCAAATGGTCCAATATCATGCAGTAGCTGCTGCGACCTTTCTCTACGTTTCTTCCATCTGAGTGGGGCCCATCAGTGAAGGGGCCCAAATGGAGATGCAGAAAGAGTTCAATCCCCACACACAGTGGCATGCATCTATAATCCCAGCAGTCCTAACACTGAGATGGGAAGCCCCATGGGCCAGCTAGCCTGGAGCATGCACTGCAGCAGCACAAGCAACAGGAGATACCTTGCCTCAAACAGGGCGAAAGGAAAGAACCAATGCCCAAAAGTTCTCTGACCACACATGGGCTTTATCGTGCATGTATGTATATCTGCACACACACACTCAAAAGAAATGTTTTTTTTTTCCAAAACCAAAAAGGGCAAAAAGTTTAAAAGAATGGAGTCGGGGAGCTGAGCTCAGTGGCACAGGCCTTTAGTCCTAGAACTCTGAAAAGCAGAGGCTGGCAGATCTCTGTGAGTTTGAGTCCAGCCTAGTCCTCGGAGCGAGTCCCAGGACAGCCAGGGCTGTTACACAGAGAAACCCAGTCTTGAAAAGCAAAGAAACTACCTTAAATACAAGGATATAAACCATACTGTTGGATTGTGTTGTGTGGAACAGGGGGTGGGGGATGTGGGGGTGGTGGTGAAGGGTGTGGGTGTGTGTGTGTTGGGGGGAGTGACAGGGATCTGTGAGGCAGGAATTCAGATAGAGCTCAGCTAGGCAATTGTTTTGTTCCTTGAGACATTGGCTGAGACCACTGAGTGGCAGATAAACGGGGGCCAGGGGTGTGGGGAGGTCCAAGATGGCTTCACTCACATGCCCGCTTGGGCTGCCTGGAGTATGTGCTCTGGTGTGCCCAGGGCTATAGGGTCAGTATTACTGAACCAGCTCCTTCATAGTAACTTTCCTAAGAGACCCAGAAAGGGGCTTCATGGCCTTTTCCAGGCAGAAAGCCTTAGCAGTCATTCCATCTTATCCATGCCATACTGTATGGGCCAACACAGCCATGGGCAGAGCTACTCAGATTTGAAAGGAAGGGAGGCAAGCTCCAATTCTTTTTCCTGTTTTGTTTCTTAAGAGATAAGATCTTGCTGTGTTGCCTAGGCTGGCTTTGGACTCCTAGGCTCAAGTAGTCTTCCTGCACCAGGCCCAGAGTAGCTATGCCAGCAGGCAGCATTCCTCTGTCTGTCTGTCTGGCTATCTATCTATCTATCCATTTGGGTTTTTTGTTTGTTTTTTTAATTTTGTTTTGTTTGTTTGGTTTTTCAAGACAGGGTTTCTTTGTGTATCCTTGGCTTAGCTGTACTGGACTCACTTTGTAAACCAGGCTCACCTCAAACTCACCGGCCTCTGCCTCCCAAATGCTGGGATTAAAGGCGTGCGCCACCATGCCCAGCTATTCTATTTGTCTTTTTGAGATACGGGATTATATCTCAGACTGGCTTCACTATGTAGAAGAGGCTGGTCTTGAACCTTTAAGATGATCCTTCTCCAGTTATTTCCCAAGTGCTGGGGTTACAGGCATGATCCACCATACATGGCTATAAACTCCAACTCTGATAAGAAGTGCAACCAAGAAGTTGGAAGCTTCATTTTATTTATTTATTTATTTATTTATTTATTTATTTATTTATTTTCATTTTTTTGTTTTTCAAGACAGGGTTTCTCTGTGTAGCCTTGGCTGTCCTGGACTCACTCTGTAGATCAGGCTGGTGTTGAACACACAGAGATCCACCTGCCTCTGCCTCCTGAGTGGGAAGCTGCATTTTAAAATGGCCCAAGGTAGTGTGTTCCTTCTACCAGTGTGAAACTAGTCCTAAGATTCAAGATGCCCCGAGACCTGGGTGTGGGTATGGGTGTGGGTGCTCACGGTAACCCTACTTACGGTATTAAATTGCTTAGGGAAAGCCTCTCCTCATAGAAATCAAAGAGGATGGCTGTAGAGATGGCTCAGTGGTTAGAAGCACTGGCTGTTCCTCCAGAGGACCCGGGTTCAATTCCTAGCACCCACATGGCAGTTCACGACTGTCTGTAACTCTTGTCCCAGGGGATCCAACATGTAGGCAACACACCAATGAAAAGTAAACAAACAAAAAGAACTTGAAACAGACATCAAGCAGGATGCTATAGGGGAAAGATACCTTGTGGGATTACCTTTCATAAATGGCATGATAACAATGAGCAGGACAAGGGGGGGCAGCTGACTTCTAAGAGAACTCCGAAGATTGATCTTCCCCACACTTGAACTTCATGTCACCTTGCCCTTGAAGAAGCCAGAGGGGATCCAGGCAGCACATGCTGATAGGACCTTTTCATTAAATTACATAAGGAGGGAAACTGTTACCTCACTTTTCCTGGATCAGGCCCAACATCTGGCTGCCCTGGCACTAGGGCAGGAATGGCCCCAAGAGCTGTATCAGGCCAGGTCTGCCACCTCGGGACCCTCCACTGCACAAGCCACAAGCCACTTCCAAACTCCATGGCTTCAAACATGAGTGCTCGGTCCTTGCCGTTCCACGTTCCATGCATTGACTGGGCAGTTTCTGGTCCACACAGAATTGGCTGGGCTTCCTCACACAGCACGACTGCCAGTGTCTGAGAGCTGTCACCCGAGCAGCCAACATGCTCACTCCCCTCAAGTGTCTGGCACCCCCAGCGCCTGGACTGACATAGTCAATGACTTGGTGGGTTTCCCTGTCTCTCCTATTGTGTCTCCTGTCCCCACGGCCTTTCTCCATCCACACTGCCTCACTTGCCAGCACAGTAGCAACTTCTCTTTATACAACAGCCGGCCGCTAAGAGAACAGAAGCTGCCAGGCCTCCAAGGCCTGGACTTGGCCATGGAGTCACATCCATCATTTTCTGTTCAAATTCAAGGGCACGGGCAATAAATCTGTACGTAAGTTTAAATAACAAGGCTCAGAAGTCGTTTTAGGAGGTGGCAATTAACACAGAGACCCACAATACAGGTGCCCTAAATGGGGCATTTCTATCACATCCTCTCCCTCAAGGCTCAGAGTGATGGAGGCATATGTGAGAGCCAGAGGTAGTGGGTGACTTCACAGAAGTAGTGTTTGGTTTGGTTATGAGCTCACAGTGACGGTGACAGCATGCTCAAACTGCAGGGGAGGAGGTGGGCATGAAGCTTTACCCCCTAGCTAAGGGACTCTTTGGCATGTAATAGCTGCCAGGAGAGAGACAGTCAGTTTTCCTGAACTGTGTAACCACGGTGTATGGGCTACACTCCAGGGCAGGCCCCAAGCTCACAAGTAGCGATCCAACACAAACTGGACCTGGTGACTTTAAAGAGAAGGCTATGACGTTGGATGGGTAAGGAGATGGGGGTGAATCTGGGAGGAGTTTGGAGAAGGCTATGAATGTGATCAAAATACATTATATGAAATTCTCAAAGAATTAATAAAAACGCTACTGGGGGCTAGGAAGATGGCTCGGTAGTTAGAAGCACTTGTTCTAGCAGAGGACCTGAGTTCAGTTCCCAGCACCAGCGCAACAGCTCATAATCATCTGTAACTCCAGCTCCAGAGGATCCAACCCCCCTCTTTTGACCCCCACAAGCTCCTGCACACACAAAGTAACAAAGATAAGCTTAGGCACACACACACATGAAATAAAACATGATAAAAAACAAACAAACAAACAAACAAACAAAAGTGCATGCATGCATCGCCCTCCCTCCCCCCCCAAAAAAAACCCAAGTGGGTTGGGTGTGGTGTCACATGCTTTTGATCTTAGTACTCAACTCAGGAGACAGAGGCAGGTAGAGCTCTGTGAGTTTGAGGCCAGCCTAGTCTATATGCTAAGCTTCAGTCCAGCCAACACTACATAGAGAGACGGGGTCTGAAGGGGGAAAAAAAGTGAGAGACTCAGAGACCTAAGATCCTTACCAGAGAACACCCATATTTAATCATTTGTTCACCAAACAACAACCACGGTAATAATAGTAGCTGTCCCATAGGGGGCTACACACATCTTACTATTGTAAAGGCTTTACACAGTAAATGCATTTACTTATGATGGTGACCCTATGAGATCAATGCTATTGTTTTTTCCCACTTTAGACGTGCTGAGACAGAAACAGAGAGGTTAAGTGATATGCTCAGGGTCACACAGCAAATAAAGTGGCAGAGCTGATATCGAAATCCAGGCAGATGAATCCAGAGTCTGCATTCTCATTGAGTCTACTGCCCTGTGTCCCATTGCTTGAGGCTGTGTCAGGCCCTCCTCTGGGGGCTGTTTGGGATACTGAGATGCATATGGCCATCTATGGCAGTTTTCCCAGCACACCACCTGCTCATCTAACATAGTAATGGAACGGATTTTAAGGAGGACATATGGTCATCCAGAAGAGAGACTATATTTCCCAGCCTCTTTTGCAGGTAGCTGTGGCCACGTGACTACAGTCAGGCTTTGGGGGGCTGGTGAAATGCAGCACTTGCTGGGAAAGCCTCATGACCTGAGTTTGGTTCCATGTAAAGGTGGATGCGAAGAACTGACTCCACAAGGTTGTTCTCGGACCTCCGCATGCACCATGGCACTCACACATCCAAACTCTCTCTCTCTTTCTCTCTCTTTCTCTCTCTCTCTCTCTCTCTCTCTCTCTCTCTCTCTCTCTCTCTCTCTCTCTCTCTCACACACACACACACACACACACACACATACACACACATCATCTTCATCATCATCGTCGTCATCATCATCATCGTCATCATCATGCCATAGTAGTAGTAAAGTTAAAGTCAGGCTTTTTGGAAAGAAATGGAAGTGGCCGCTTCTAAAATCTCTGCCCAAGGACTAGCTGGCACTTAGCCAGTCTTAAAATCTCTTTCTTCTTGAGCTGTAGATGTGACAGCAGGAACACTAGGCACGGTTGTGGGACACGAGGACACAGACTTTACCAAGCTTGAGATGTAGAAGGAAGTGTTGGAAGGAGCCTGGCTCATTCTTATTTGGAACCGCTTACATCTGGACTGAGTGTGTGTGTGTGTGTGTGTGTGTGTGTGTGTGTGTGTGTGTGTGTTGGGGGATGGTTTTGACACCTGTCCTCCTTTGTGCAGAGGACAGAGGAGGGTACCTTGTGTTCTACTATATTGCTTTCCATGTTATTCCCTTTAAGACAGAATCGCTCACTGACCCTGGAGTGATGCTGGTGACCAGTAAGTACCCGGGATCCTCCTGTCTCTGGCTTACACAGCCCTGGGGTTACAGCTAGTCTACACTTAGCTTTCTTTTTTTGTTTTGTTTTGTTTTGTTTGTTTTTGTTTGTTTGTTTGAGACAGGGTCTCTCTGTGTAGCCTTGGCTGTCCTGGACTCACTTTGTAGATCAGGCTGGCCTCGAACTCACAGCGTTCCACCTGCCTCTGCCTCCCGAGTGCTGAGATTAAAGGCATGCGCCACCACGCCCGGCTTGCTTTCAATGTAAGTAACTGGCATCTGAACTCAGGTCAAGCTCTCTTACCTGCTGAGCCATCTCCCCAGCCCCCCTCCTTGCCTTTAAAAAACCTTAATGTGCCGGCCAGTGGTGGCGCACACCTTTAATGCCAACACTTGGGAGGCAGAGGCAGGCAGATCTCTGTGAGTTCGAGGCCAGCCTGGTCTACAAAGAGAGTCCAGGACAGCCAAGACTATACAAAGAAACCCCGTCTCCAAAAAACAAAAACAAAACAACACATAACAACAACAACAAAAAACCTTTAATGTATCATGAGAGTTTGTACTTGCAAACATGATGTGGTGAGACGTGTGTGCCATAGCGTGCTTATGGAGGTGAGAGAATAACTCCATGGATTCATTCCTCCTCTTCCGCCTTTAGACGGGACTTGAGGACTCGAGCTTAGGTTGCCAGCACTGCACGACCAGTGCCTTTCTTTGCCCTCGGACCCATCTTGCCAACTCCTCAAACCTTTACACAGGAGAGAAGTCTACATTTAAGCTGCTGCAAGTTTGCTCCTCTGCTGAGCTTTGGAAAGCCTAATCAATAAAGTCCTTGTCCCTAAGGAACTTACAATCTGCTGCAAGAGACAAAAAAAAAAATGTTCATAATTATGATTAAAACAGAATGGCCAAATGACCTAATGATAGTGACAGCACTTTACAAGTCAAACCAGGGACCTGTGGCCTAAACACAAGATTAGAAGCTGTTTCCCTTTCATTTTTGTTATGGTGATAAACAAAACAAAACAAAACAAACAAAAACAAAAACAAAATCACTCAGAGAAAAAGCAGTTTAGGAGAGAAAGAGGTTTATTTCAGCAATTTTTTTCCTGGTTATAGTTCATCATTACGGGGAAATCAAGGCAGGAACTTGAGCTAGTCATATAACATCCACAGTCAAAACCAGAGAGAATGAGTGCATGTGTCTATTGCTGTGAAGAGTCACTAGGACCATGGGAACTCTTAACTGGAAACATTTAATTGGGGGTAGCTTACAGCTCAGAAGTGCAGTCTATTGTTATGAAGGGAGGCATGGTGGCATGTGGGCAGCCATTTGGCTGGAGAGGTCGCTGAGCATTCTAAATTTGGATCAACAAGTAGCAGAAAGAGAGTGAGACACTGGGCCTGCCTTGGGCTTCTGAAGCCTCAAAGTCCACACCCAGTGACACACTTCCTACAACAGCAAGGCCACACTTGCTCCAACAAGGCCACGCCCCTGAATAGTACCACTCCCTAGGAGTCTATGGGTTCATGTTCATTCAGACCACGACAGCATGCAGAATCACTTGCTTATTCTTCCTCCCTCCCTCCCTCCCTCTCTTTCTTTCTTTCTTCCTTTCTTTTTTCGAGACAGGGTTTCTCTGTGTAGCCTTGGCTGTCCTGAATTTGCTTTGTAGACCAGGCTGGCTTCGAACTCACAGAGATTGTCCTGCCTTTGCTTCCCTAAATCCTGGCATTACAAGCGTGTGCCACCACACCCAGCTCCAGCTACCTTTCTTATATTTGCCAGGACCACCAGCCCTGGAGTGGCACTGACATAGTGGCCTGGGCCTTCCTCCATCAGTTAGGAGCCAAGAAAATGCCCCCTAGACGTGTTCAAAGACCAATCTGATTAGAGGCAGTTCCTCCTTTGAGGTTCCCCCTTCCCTATTGTCTCTAGTTGGGGCCAAATTGACAAAAACTAAGCAGCGTAGCTAGATTCCATCAAGTCGACAGAGCTAACACAGAAGGTCACTATTTTTGAGAAGTAGTCTGAGGGAAGTGGTTTTTGGTGTTGAGTTTCTAGCATTTCTGGCATACTCACATGGTTTATAGAAACAGCATGACCTGTTTCAACTTAGGGCTGGCCCAGAAAACGGAAGCTAGATGACAGCAGTATAACAATACATACATATATACATAATAAATACACACGTACATAATACATAGTTATATATGGCTATATATACATTATATGTAAAATATACATACCTATATAATATATACTGTATGTAACATCACTGTATATGCAATATATAAAAATAAATAATATACATAACAGTATACATTTATATACAACAATTCCAAAGCTAAGAGAGAAGCGCTAGGGGAAGTCCAGGCAAGGAACAAGGGCAGTTGTGGCCACACCAGGCTTTTTACATGGGTTCTGGGCATTTGGACTCAAGTCCTTATGCTCGTACACCAAACACACTCCTACCTGCTGAGCCATCTACCCAGCCCATTGATTTTAGTTTTTGAGATAGGGTCTCTCCCTAAACCAAGAGCTCACCAGTCGGACTGGCTGGCTACAGAAATCCAGGAATCCATCCCTCTGTCTCTGCCTTGCCAGTGCTAGAATTAGAGTCATCCAGCTTTTTTTATCTGGCTGCTGGGGAATTTCTGTATATTGGATGAGGTGGGCAGCTACCCTCATTCCTTTGCACATAGATAATTCAGTGTTCTTTGCCCACTTTTTATCCCTGTTGCCAACTGCCTGGATTAAATGTCCCTGTGCCCTGGGCCTGGAAAGACAGCTCAGTGGTTAAGAACACTGGCTGCTCACTCATGAGAATTAGAGCTGGGATCCCAGGATCCATTTCAGGTGGCTTACAGACACCTGCACACCTACAATTCCAGCTCTAAGGGATACAATACCTTTTTTTTTTTTAACCTTTGCACATATATACTCAAACATAAATAAAAATTGAAATCCTTATTTATAAAATCTGCTTAGGTCCCCAATTCTTGGCCAAACAAGTATCCATGAGTCAAAAGGCCAAAATAAAGAGTATAGGAAGAGGCCAGGCTGAACTCACAGCATTGTTGTTAATTTTTTTTGAATGTGAGCAGTTTCATTTTCAGTATTGAAGCTCTTGCCCCACCTGAGAAAGGCCCTGCTGGAAGTTGTACAGCCAAGCCCAAGTTATTCTTTTTTTTTTAATTTTTAATTTTCTATAAATTCATTCAGATTACATCTCAATTGTTATCCCTTCACTTGTATCCTCCCGTTCCTCCCTCCCTCCCTCCCTCTTTCACCCTATTTCCCTCCCCTAGGTCTGTGACAGAAGAAGACATCCTCCCCCACCATATGGTCACAGCCTATGAGGTCTCATCTAAGCAGGCCCAAGCTACTCTTAAGTGTCCCTCCCCAGAAAGCTTTGCTTCAGTGTTGCTGAGAGTTAGCAGGTGTGTGGATAGGTACAATAGCCATCAGCTAAGTCCTTCTAAGAGGACGGCCAAGTACCCAGAGCCAAAACCACAAAGCTTTTGTTAAGAATCTGCTATGGATCTAAGTGTAGTGGGGCACACCTTTAAGCCTAGCACTCAGGGAGGCAGAGTCAGGCCCATCCCTGTGAGTTCTTGTGGGGAACTGTAGCTGTGCTGGTACTGACCTTTACTTGTGCTTCACTGGTTGCCTTCATTTTCCCTGTTTTGAGTCTCATTATTTGGCCCTTGGTTTGCCTCCACTTGGGGACAGTGCTGTTTGATTGCTGGTTCCTCCCCTATATAAGCAGCTCTGTTACTCCCAATAAACGGCATTCTCTTAGCACAAATGACCCATTGTTGTGTCGTTGTTTCAATCCACAGACCCTTGCCGTAGCCTAGACTAGCAACGCAGGCGCTGCAAGTTCTGCTCCAGCCTCACCTGCATTAAGAGTTCCAGGCCAGCCAGGGCCTCATAGTGAAACCTTGTCTCCCCACCAACCCACTCGCTCCCCCAAAACATCCATTGTGTTTTGGGGCCAATGAGATGGTTCAGTAGGTAAAGGTACTTTCCTATAAGCCTGATGACCTGAGTTCAGTTCCCAGAACTCATGTGAAAAATGGAGAAAACCGACTCCAACAAGTTGTCCTTGGACACCCACCCCCACAAAATAAGTAAATAAATGTACTTTAAAAATTCCGTTGTGAGATCACAGCAAGAGATGGAATAATAAGGTTCTGAAGAAAAACGTTTATTCAAAGACTGAGTTATAAAAGTTAAGAAGCCACAGGGGAGCTGGTGCTGCAGGACCACATCAGCTCTTTGGGGAGGTGACCATTCACTCCATCACTGCCATTGTTTTTACAGAGATGAAATTCACAGAATATAAAGTGAGCCACTTAAAAGGGTGCAAGAGACTGAAGAGACAGCTCAGCAGGTAAAAGAGCACACATCTGACAACCAGAGTTGGATCCCAGAACCTGCCCCCACCTTCTCCTATACACAAAAAGCCAGACATGTATCTGTACTCCTAGGTGAAGACAGGACAGTCACCTGGAAGCTCACAGGGCACAATGCAGTGGTGAACAGCAACCTTTGTTTAGTTCTAAAATCTTTTTATCACCCCCAAAGGAAACGCATGCCCACTAAATAGTCAGCCTCTCTCCTTTCTTCTGGGTCCCTCCACCACTGCTCACCTGCCTCCTCAAATCCAAGATGGTGGCGCCTATCATAATCTGTTATGAATATGCCACATTTTGTTTATGATCTTACCTGTGTATGGGTGGTTAGTTTGTTTCTGGTTTTTGTGAATGGTACTGCCATAGGGTACAAATAATTTGCTTGACTATCTGTTTTATGTTCTTTTTATTTTCTATTTGTTTATTTATTCATTTATTTATTTATTTTTAGGGTTGGGGTGTTATAGCTAGGAGCAGAATTGTTGGGTTGTATAATACTTCTATACTCAACAGCTTTTGTTTGTTTTTGAGACAAAGTTTCACTATGTTGTCTTGGCTGGCCTTGAACTCTCTATGTAGTGGATGGAGTCAAATTCACAAGCATTCAACTGTCTTTATCTGGGATTAAAGGCATGGGCAGTCATGCTCAGTTATATTCAACTTTTTGAGGAGCTGCTAAAATGTTTTCCACAATGCCAAACATTTTACAGTCCCCCTGGTGACATACATGGATTCCAATATCCCCCAAGTCCCCTTGGTACTTTTTATTTTCCCTTAGAAGCTGAGACTCCAAGTAGCAGTGGTCATGAAGATTGAAGAGGCCACCCTCTAACTTCATAGGACTCCTAGTGGAGAGATGGGAACACCAACTCACCCACAAAATATTTGACCCAAAATGTACCCTGCCTACAAGATGTGCAGGGATAAAAATAGAACAGAAATTGAGGGAATGTCCAACCAATGGCTGGCCCAACCTGAGACCCAACCATGGTAAAAAACCAACCCCTGACACTATTAACAATACTCTGCCGTGCTTGCAGACAGATGCCTAGCGTAACTGTCTTCTGAGAGGCTCCACCTAGCAAAGGATCCAAAAAGATGATGAGACTCACAGCCACATGTTAGGCAGAGCTCAGGGAGTCTTGTGGAAGAGTTGGGGGAAAGATAGAAGGACCTGGAGGTGACAGGAGCTCCACAAGAAGACCAACAGAGCCAACTAACCAGGACCTAGAGGGGCTTGTGGATACTGAAGCACCAACCAAGGACCATGCATGGACTTAGGCTCCTAACCCAGATACAGCTGATGGGAAGCTCAGTCTTCATGTGGGTCCCCTAGTAAGGGGAGTAAGGGCTGTCTCTGACATGGACTCAGTTGCTAGCTTTTTGATCACTTCCCCCTGGTAGGGTTGCCTCACCAGGCCACAGGGGAAGTGGATGTGCTCAGTCCTGATGGGACTTGATGTGCTGGGATGGGTGAGAGGGGCGGTGTGCTCCCCTTTTCTGAGAAGTAGGAGAGAAGGGATGGGGGAAGAGGCGGGAGAGAGGGTGGGACCAGGAGGAGAGAAGGTTACGATTGGGATATAAAGTGAATGAGTTAATAAATTAATAAATAAATAAATAACAACAACAAAGATGAGAAGCATCCTAGTGGATATGTGCTGGTTGCTCCTTGTAGTTTTGATCTGAAGTTTCCTAATGATTAATAGAATTTTGTATAGAGTTATGTCTCTGCAAGTCCCTTGCCTTGGGTTCTAGTCTGCTTTCCAGCTGCCGTGATAAACAGCACGACCAAGAGCAACTTGGGGGAAGAAAGGGTTTATTTGCTTTATACTTCCACATACAAAAATGGTCATGGGTGGGTGGGGGGAGGCCCGGAAACAAAGTCAAGCAGGACCTGAAGCATAAACCACAGAAGAGCCCTGCTTACTGCATTTCTCCCTCTGGCTGGAAAGGCAGCTGAGAACTGCCTAAAGTGAGTGCTGGGACCTAACACAGGTCCTTGGCACTGAGCTTATCGCTCCAGTCTTGAGTGCTGGGTTTTGAATCCACTAGGTTTTGGAAGACTGCGCCCCGCAGCAAGGGTCACTTGTCCTCCTCAGGGGCTATAAAACAAGTACCAAGGAAACAAAGTAATAAAGCCGAGCCACTCTTTCTCTGACTACAGCCTAGGATGGATGAATAGCTGTTTGTGCTGCCATAACAAAACAGCTCAGGCAGTATATACAGGGACCGATGAACAGCAGAGCTGTGTTTTCCTGTTGTTCTGGA
The DNA here is from genome assembly GCA_907169655.1 of Acomys percivali. NCBI lineage: Eukaryota > Metazoa > Chordata > Mammalia > Rodentia > Muridae > Acomys > Acomys percivali. The sequence goes on along the minus strand of OU015760.1, from coordinate 14,156,232 downwards.
GGTTGGAAGCCACCAGCAAGGTTGTCTCCTCTTGAGGCATGACCTTGGCTTGCAGGTAGCTTCCTTCTTCCTGTGGCCTCGCATGGTCTTTCATCTGTGTGTGTGCCCTAACATTCTTTTCCTCTAAGGACACCATGACCCTGCTAGAGGACCTACCCAAATGACCTCGTTTTCACTTATTGCTTCTTTAAAGATCCTGACTCTGAATTCTGGAGGACAGAAGTGGGTGGCGGTGGTAATGAGGTAGGTGGGTTAGGGTGTTAGTCAGCCTCAATTACTGTGCTGACATACCTCGGAGAATCAACTTAGAAGAAAGGTTTATTTTGGCTCACGGTTGCAGGGATTTCAGTCCATGTTCATTTGGTCCTGTGGTTTTAGGGTCTGTGGTAAGGCAGAATGCAGTAGGGGGAAGCAGCTCTCCTCATGACAGTTGGAAAGCAGAAAGGGGGGTGGCTGGACCTTTCCTCCCAGCACTCCCTTCCTGATTATACCCCAAATAACATGTCTTCTACTAGGCTCTACCCCCTAAAGGTTCCACAGACTCCCAACAGAGCCACAAGCTCCTAGCCAGGCCTTAACACATGAGTCAACTAGGCAGGAGTGTCACTTGGAGAGAGACTGATGACCAAGTCCCAGAAATAAGACATAAAACCAGCAGGCGGGCACTGGAGATGGTGGCACACATCCTTGATTCCAGCACTCTGGGAGACAGAGGCAGGCCATGGTGAGACAGCTTGAGGCTGGGGGAAACAGCATATAAAGATAAGGGCTGTGTGTGGTCAACTCCAGATGTGCCATTCCAGGATAACAAAACAGGTATAAGAGACCATGCTAGCTAGGTCAGATTAAAGTCACTTCTCTAGGGGAGCAGGCTCTGAATGCTGTTACCTACTCTTTTCACCAGTTAACTCTCAAGTTATCTAAATCCTGATGTGTATTCTGGCGTCTTATACATCCACTCATAACAGACTGAATTCTGGGTAAAACAGGCTTCAGAAAAAAATGCAGCCCTCTTCCAGGAGTGCCCACCCCGGGGGAGGCGCACGGGACATGACAACAAGAAGATAAGTGAAAGCATGCCTACCAGGCTGTTTGTTGATGGTGGGCTCAGGCAGCTCTTTTCTAGGGTATTTTTGCTTCCTCTAACTAAGCTCTTGACTGCTTCATCTATGACTATGTGCCATCTGAATTCCTCTTTTTCTGGAACACAAGCACCGAGGGCGGTTGGAGCTGAGGTCAGAGGAAACTAGAGGTTTCTCTTCCAGAGGCCTTTGAGGGACAGTTAAGACTGAAACTATAGCCGAAGAGCTGTGGCAGCTGGGAGTTCTAAAGTGTTGCCTCCCCTCCCCCCAAATGGCAGCACTGATGGCATTGTCCTAAACAGAAGCACTTTGGCCGGGTAACCAGGATTGTTGCGTGGCAAACAGGACCCTAAATTCCACGTTCCTCAGGAGTCCCGTTAAGGTGGGGTTTCCATTTGCCAGGATCTCCCTTAATCTGAATCAAAGATCAGATTGATACCTTGGGCAAGGACACCCAGGTCCTGGCCAATCCTTACAGCCTGCATCAGCTCAAAGACCCCGCCCTGCTGACTCTCATAGCAAATAGGCTTGCTTTTCTGTTTGCCCATTTTCTCATCTCTCCGCCACCCTCACCTCCACCCCCACCCCCACTCCCAGCCTTGGTAGTTTTATTCTGCAAGAATCCTTTCTTTCTACCCCTGAAGCAATCTCGTTTGGTGGTATCACTGAGCCTTCGGAGCAGCTTTATCTGGGGGCAAGTGTGGGGGATCCAGAAAGGCAGCTTGCTTTCCCAGCTAGCTCTCCAACGTCCATTTGCTGCTATGGTGGGCTGTTAGGGGACACAAATCTAGAGCCCAGAAAAAGAAGCTGTTGCTTGCAGGATAAGCTTCCTAATGTCCCCCCACCCCCACCCCTGGCTCTAGGCTAGACCTCAGAGACACAATTTACAGTAGGACAAAGGTTGCTATGGAGCGAAAGTGGGACAATTATTGAACAATGCACGTTCCCTGTAGTTCCATTTCTCCATGGATTTATAGGGCAAGGAGCCTGAGTCAGAGGTCCTCGGGGGTGGGGGTGGGGGGCTGGGGCTGTGTAAGAATTCCTTTTATAGAGAAGTCATCCTCTCCTGGGACATAAGAAAGCCTTGCCTGAGGAGGACTAAGGGCCTTCCAGGCCACACAGACTGAGGGAAGGGCCTGGTTCACGTGCAAATAGCAGCCAGTTTGCATCCTCAGGCAGCTGGTGGCATCTGTGGCATCCAAGGGGGAGGTGAGCGCTCTATTGCTATCTTTCTTGGCCAATCTGATGACTCAGCATATTCCCAGCCTCTCCCACCCTCGGTGAGGTGATTGATAGTGTATTCTGCAGGCCTGCCAAGGGTGACTTATGGAGAATTGGGGCACAGATGCTGTGTCCCCCTGCACGCACACACTTCCCACCTCACACACACATCACCAGATAGAAGCATTTGTAGTCTTTTCTCAGGCACTTGGCTTGCCAGCAGTTTTGATTGGAGAAATTCTCTTTGCAGCCAGAACTGTTGGCTTTTGGGGATCCCTCTCAGATTTTTATTTTTTATTCTTTTCAGATGGGGGGGGGGAGTGGAAAGGGAGAGATGAGAAGGCCGGAAGTATGGGGCTTAGTCCATGCCACTGCTTTGAGTCAAGAGTTTCTGGGGAAAGGAAGTGAAGAAGACAGTGCTTGTGGGGCAGGTCAGGGACTGAGATACTTAGGGCTCCCTGGGCTCCTCTGAAGACTGCAGCTCATCTTGAGGCAGCAGCTGCAGGCAGCAGGGAAGGAACGCGAGTGAGCATGCTTTTGGGAAGGGGATGAGATGAACTTCTGCTTCCAAATCTGAGTGCTTCTTCCTCCCTCCCTTGCCTTCCCCTCTCCTTCCCTTCCCTGAGTGCCGGATCGCTCCCTGTGCACCACCTGAAATCACACAATGCAGCAGCTGTGCGTCAGGTAAAGGCCTTCTTGTTCTCTTGCATGTGTGGGCCTCGGGCATGCTAAGGATGTTTTGATGGACAGACTCACCAAAGCATTCTAATGTGCATCTCTGTCCATCCTGGAGTTTGGGTATGATTTGCATCTATTGCTACAAAATTATAAAAGGAAGCTATTTCATGTCCTTAGAGGCAAGAACCTCCCAATCCAACCCTACAGAGGGAATCTGTTCTAGTTTGCTTTCTGTGATTAAATAACATGACCGGAAGCAACTTGGGAAGAAAAGGGTTCTTTTGGTTTGTAGGGTTTTGTCTACTGTTTAGGGAAGCCAAGGTAGGAACTCATTGGAGGGACCTGGACACAGGAACTGAAGCCAAGACCATGGAGGGATCCTGCTTACTGGCTTTTTCTTCATGCCTTGTTCAGTCTGCTTTCTTGTACAACCCAGGATCACCCGCCTAGGCGGGGGCACTGCTTATGATGCACCGGGCCTGTCCACATCAATCATTAATCAAGAAATTACCCCCATGGACTTGTATGCAGGCCAATCTGCTGGAGACATTTTCTCAACTGAGGTTTCCTTTTCAGCTTGCTGTCTTAGAACCATGTGTCCAAGGGTGGTATCACCCATAGTAGGCTGGGCGCCCCCTCCATCAATCATTAGTCAAGAAGATGCCCCTACAGACTTCCCCGCAGGCCAATCTGATGGGTGCAATTCTTCATTCGAGATTCTGTCTTCCTAAGTCATGCTAGCTTCTGTTTTTGCTGACAAAAACTAACCAGTACAGAGTTAAAAGTGGACTGTTATGGCTTTTTGGGCACTGTGGGGAAGGAGTGTCTACTCTATCCATCTGTGGTTCTCAAAAGATTGTTTCTACAGAGCAAGCTGGCCTTGAACTCACAGAGATCCACCCATCTCTGCCTCCCAAGTTTTGGGATTAAAGACATGTCTACCACGTCTCAGCAGTAGCCCCAGCTCTAACGGAGTCTTGATATTAATCATGGAAAAGGTTGTCTTCTCAGGCTTTTTCCAGGTAGCCCCTTTGAAGTGTGAGTGTCCTACATTGACGTCATTTACCATCTTTATCAATGTCACTGTCAGCACCATCAGCCATCACCTCCCCGCGCCACTACACATGCCCTGTTTATTAAGTGCGGTGGTAGTTAATCTTCATTAGCAATTTGACTGGATTTGGAGTCACCATAGCAACACATTTATTGGTGTCTGCCAGGGTATCTCCAGAAAGATTTAACTGAGTGAGGAGGGAAAGCACAGCTAACTCTGAATGTAGGTGGCACCATCCCAGGTGCTGGGGTTCCTGATCTGAATAAAAAGAAAAACCAGCTAAGGGCCTGCATTCAACTATGCTTCCTGCCTGAATTTACAGTACAACCAGGTATGTCATGTTCCCGTCATCATGTGTTTCTACCAAGAGACACTATAATCCTCTCAAACTCGGAGACAAAATAAACCCTTTCTCCCTTATCGCGCTTGTCCTGTAATGAGAAAAGTAACTTCCTAGTTTGGTTTCTGTTACTATGGTAACCACCATTACCCAAACAACTTGGGGAAGAAAGGGTTTATTTTGGCTTACAGGCTACCATCCATCATTGAGGAAAAGCTAAGGCAAGAACCCAAGGTAGAACCTTGAAGCAGAAGCCAACAGAGTAACACTACTTAGTGGCTTGATTCCAGGCTCACGTTCAACTACCTTTCTTAAACAACCCAGGACCACCCGCTTGCCTACCTACAGTAGGCTGCACTTTCCTTTATAGATTAGCAAGTGAGGAAATATCTCCACAGGCACACCACAGGGCAATCTGATGGAACCAGTTCCTCAGTTGGGGTCTCTTCTTCCCAGGTGTGTCAAAGTAACAACCAGTGTCTTAGTTAGGGGTACTATTGCTGTGATGACATGCCATGACCAAAAGCAAACTGTGGAGGGAAGTGTAAAAGCAATTTTAGTCTCCTGGCTCAATTGTTGTCCGGGAGTTTTACTGCCTCCGTCTGCTAGCTTAGGCCTAGTTTTGGAAGCTTCTAGCCTCCGTATAATCTAACCCAGGCCTCGGATGTTTTCAGCTCCTGAGACTTACTGTTGAATAAGCTCACCCTTTCTAGTTCTTTCTGAGCTCTGGGCTGGCTGGTTCAACTCAGCTGTTCTGGCTCAAACTCCTCTCCCAGCTGATTTATTTAATCTGGCTTCTCTCTCTGCCCCGAATTGCTCTGCTTGGCCTCTAACTAACTCAGCAATCTGCTCTAATCTTCTGGCCTGTTCTCTCTGCAACCTATCTCTCTATTACTGTCCTGGTAAAACCTGCCTCCTCTCTCTCTGTAAACTGCCTCTTAAGTAGCTTCCCTTTCCTCTCTCTTCTCATGAGAGTTGGGTGTGTCCTATTCTATCAAATCTTCTCTGATTTGTCACCTTTTCTGCCACTCAATTAGACATCACTTTCAAACATGGGTGCTTCCTTCTACAAACTAACTTTACTTTTGTTTGGAATTAAAGGCATGTATCATCATGCCTAGAACCTAAACTTTTCTTTACCTGATAATTGCTCTATACCAGGCTGGCCTTGAACTCAGTTCTGCTTGCCTGCATGTTTGCATTCCAGCCAGATCACACAGGCCTAGAAGGTCTTTGAACACAATCTCTTGCCAGAGCAGCCATGTTCTGAATTAACATTCTTCTACAGGAGAGGGTTTATTTGGCTTATACATCCACATGGTAGTCCATCATTGGACAAAGTCAGGATAGAAACTCAAAAAATAGGGCAGGAACCTGGAGGCAGGAGGTGATGCAGAGGTTGTGGAGGGATGCTGCTTACTGGCTTGCTCCCCAGGGCTTGCTTAGCCTGCCTTCTTATAGAACCCAGGACCACCAGCCCAGGGATGGAACTGCTCACAATGGAATGGCCCCATCAACATCAATCACCAGCTAAGAAAACGCCCTACAGGTCTGTCCACAATTTGAGCTTATGGAGGCATTTTCTCAATTGAGGCTCTATGCTCTCTGAATACTCTAGCTTTGTCAAGCTGACATAAAACTAGCCAGAACTATGGTGTAGGGCCACTGATGTTATAACTCAGACTGTGTGGTTCACAGGCTTTTTGTAAGTAGTTTATGTGGGGGGGGGGGCGGGGGATGTGGAAGTGTGAGGCTAAGAAGCCCATAATGTTGTATGAAGAGCTTAGCATGCCATTCTTCTTCTTTTTTTAAAATCATTTATTTATTTTATTTGTATTGGTGTTTTGTCTGCATGCATGTCTGTGAGAGGGTTTCAGATCCTCTGCAACTGGAGTTAGACAGTTATGAGCTGCCATGTGGGTGCCGGGAATAGAACTCAGGACGTCTGGAAGAGGAGCCAGTGCTCTTAACCGCTGAGCCATCTCTCCATCCCCTTAGCATGCCATTCTGATGGGAATTTTGAATACTAGAACGTAATGAGAAATGTGGGCAGTGAAGCCTAGCTTGTGAGGACTGGGGCAGGAGGGAATGAACATGAAAACTTGAATGAGACTGCATTCAAAAGTGATGGATTTAATGTCTTTTTTTGGAAGAGATTTCAAGACATTATAACATTCAGACTATGGAATGGCTAGTGCTCACTGCTGTTACTCAAGCCTACAATGAGAATGAGAAGAAAAATATGAAATACGTAGTATAGCTAAGAAAAAGGTTATAATCTACAGACGAGGGAGGTATAAACAATGCTGCTATACTTGTTAAATAGATATTAGCACCATTAAATAGAAACCTTTTGTTTGCTGGGTGTGATAGCATAAGCCTGTTTTCCCAGAACTCCATCACTTGAGAGACAGAGGCAAGCAGATCTCTGTGAGTTCAAGAACAGCCTGTTTCACATTGCTCCAGGATAGCTGGGGCTATACAGTGAAACAAAGAAGAAAAGTAAGGAAAGGAGGGAGGGAGAGAGGGAGGGAGGGAGGGAGGGAGGGAAGGAGGGAGGAAGGAAAAAAACATGTCTTAATTACTTTTCTATAGCTATGAAGAGACACCATGACCAAGGCAACTTATAAAGGAAAGCATCTACCTGGGGCCTTGCTTACAGTTTCAGAGGGTCAGTCCATGACTATTATTACAGGGAGCAAAGCAGCAGGCAGGCATGGAGCTGGATCAGTAGCTGAGATCTTATATACTATTTTCATGTTGGAGGAAGGGAGAGATACTGAGCCTGGGCTTTTGAAACCACAAAGCACACCCCCAGTGATATGCCTTCCTCAACAAGGCCACACCTCCTAATTCTTCCCAAAACAGTTCCATCAACTAGGGACTAAGTGTTCAAATATATTTGGGGACTGTGATGGCTATTCTTGGTTGTCCACTTGACTACATCTAGAATTAACTAAAACCCAAGCAGCTGGGTATACCTGTGAGGGGTTGTTGCTTGATTAAATTATTTGAAGTGGCAAGACTTACTTTTAATCCAGATCTTTTAAACTGGAAAGATTCACCTTTAATCCAGATCTTTTGAGGTGGGAAGATTCACCTTTAATTTGGGCCACACCTTCTGCTTGCAGTTTATATAAAAAACATGGAAGAAGGAAGCTTGCTCTTACTCTTTCTGGAAAGTCCATTCCTTCACTGCATTAGAGCCTACTTTTTGGGGGGATTTTTTTGTCACATACTGAAGACCAGCTGCTGAGACATCCAGCCTCGTGCACTGAACAACTAATAGATTCTTGGACCTTCCATTGGTAGACAGCCATTGTTGGACTAGCTGGACCACAGCTTGTAAGCCATTCTAATAAGTTCTGTAAGTTCTGTTCCTCTAGAGAACCCTGACTAATACAGATTTTTGGTACCAGAAGTTGTTTTAAAGCAACAGAAGTATAAGGACACATCTTTTTTTTTTTAAGATGTATTTATTTATTATGTATACAGTGATCTGCCTGCCAGAAAAGGGCATCAGATCACATTACAGATGGTTGTGAACCACCATGTGGTTGCTGGGAATTGAACTCAGGACCTCTGGGAAGAACAGTAAGTGCTCTTAACCTCTGAGCCATCTCTCCAGCCCGAGGACGCATCTTTTAAGTATCTGGAACAGGCATTCCAAATTTGCCAACACCTACAGTTACTTGAAGCCTCTCCTGGAAGCTCAGAGTACTGAAAGCCTCTGAGTGAACTATTTTTACAAACTTAAGGAGACAAATGCACTTGATTATCCTGATTCACCAATTGTGAGAGGCAATGGATTTTGTGACTCTGTATATAAAACTCTTGACAATTTGTAAAAAGATAAGGAAAATGATGATGCTGGTCAGTTGTTCCTACCATCTTTGGATAAATTGACAAAGGAAAAGAATGAGCTCCGTGATATAATTAACCAACTTCCAGCATCTCCGAATATGGTAGGGCAACAATGAACTCAGGGATAAAATTGATCAGCTCCATCCCGATGAGCATAAACAGTCTAAAGGTTTTGAACTGTGCCCTGGAAGAGAATCTTATCTCCAGCAGCCACAGAGCTCAAATGGCAGAAAAATCAAACCAAAGCCCTCTTTATAAGGTTGGTTAAAATACATCAAAAATTCAAGTCCCAGCCCTCAAGGGTGTTGGTGGTTAAAGTAAGGACATTAATTGGTAAAGAATGGGATCTTCTAACTTGAGATTGAAATGTGTGGGAGAACCCTATTGAGGCTGAGAATTTTCAGTTCTCAGATTTTCCAGTGTTTTTCCTTAGCAGGAGATGCACTCACACTACCTGAAATATTGCCTTTGATTGGGGAAAATAATCTTTCATTGTCGGCTAATCCAGCTTTCTCTAAAGAAGATGCCCCCAACAGTTCCCTCTAGACCTATAACCAGACTGTGGTGCTTTAAACAAGAGTGGCTCCCATAGGCTCATATATTTGAATGCTTAGTCATTAGGGAGTGGCACTACTTGAGAAGGATGCGGAGATGTGGCCTTGGTGGAGTAGGTGTGGCTTTGTTGGAGGAAGTGTGTCACTAGGGATGAGCTTTGAGGTTTCAAATGTTCAAGCCAAGCCCAGTCTCTCTCTCCCTCCC
>OU015760.1:14132602-14147134 GCA_907169655.1 Acomys percivali | reverse complement strand
CTCCCTCTCTCTCTCTCTCTCTCTCTCTCTCTCTCTCTCTCTCTCTCTCTCTCTCCCTCTCTTCCTGCTACTTACTGATTCAGACATTGAACTCTCAAGCTACTTCTCCAGCACCGACCGTATCTGCCTGTGTGCTGCCATGATGATAATGGAATAAACTTCTGAAACTGTAAGCCAGCCTCATTTAAATGCTTTCTTTTATAAGAGTTGCCATGATCATGGTATCTCTTCACAACAATAGAACACTAAGACACAGTCTTAAGGCTAACCAGGCTCCTTGAGGGTACAAAAAAGTGTAGTCCATAAGGAAGTACACTGCAGTACTAAAGAGATTAATGACTTTGCTAGTTCATTCAAGCAGAAGTCTGGGGAATGGATTTTAAGGGTGTGGGATAATGGTGGAGATTTTAAGGCTCAGGGAAATTGCAATGCTAGAGTGGGTACACTGTATAAAACTTAATCCTCCATGATGTGAAGGCCCAGAAGACAGGCTCTTCACTAATCATATAAGATGCAAAATTGTTGGTGAGAGGGGCGCCAGCACATCTGAAAAGCTTTGTTGTCATCCTTTCTCTTGTAGGTTGGCTGCTGCTTATGGTTAGGGACATTTTCTTGGGGTTGGAGACATTGCTGTTCAGTTGGATGAATTAAATGAAATGGGTATAATTGGGCCCTGAAGTAGCAGGACCAAGCTGGCAGCACCAAATCACCAAAGGCAAAGTGATTGTGGTTATCATAGTGGGCAGCACAGACAAGGCAATGTCCATAATGTCCTGACCTGCAATGGGCAACACAGGCAGTGATTTTTACTGTGGCGTGACTTGTATGGTCCTTTGGTATTAACTAAGCAATTATGACATTCTGATACCAGGCATGAAATAGATAAGAAGTCTACTGCTTTTTTTGTTTCATCTGTATAAGCAGAAAATTCTCAAATAAATGAAAGAACGTCTACATTAGATCGTGGCAAAATGGAATTTTGGCTTATGACCCAATTTCCAGCCTTGAGCCAGTGTGCAGACCCAGAACCTCTTGATTGAAGGGTTGGCCAGGTTCCCCTGAGGAAGGACCATGATAAAATACCTAAAAGCTGTACTATTAGCTTCCCTCTTCCCCATCCTTCCCTAGAGGGACTATGGCATTTTACAAGGGTAACTACAGAGGGGAAAAGGAAACAATCAGATTCTCTGTGGTCTATTGGATACTGGTTCTGAATTGACACTTATTCTGGGAGATCCCAAGAAACTCTGTGGCCCTCCAGTTAAAATAGGGCCTATCAGGTCCCAAACAAACCCAGAACAAGTGGCTAACTGTAGTGTCTATTAGCATATCAAAGTGTTCACCTAGCCTCTAGGCTCACTGGGTACCTGTGGCTCCTCCCACCACTTCCATATACTCTCTTCCACAAGACATTACACTATCTGCTATATGGATAACATTATGCTGATTGGACCAAGTGAGCAGGAGGTAGCAACCATTTTGGACTCATTGGTAACACACATGCATCTCAGAGGCTGAGAAATAAATCCAACCAAAAGTCAAGGGCCTTCTACCTCAGTGAAATTTCTAAGAGTCCAGTGGTGTGGAGCATGCGGAGATATCCCTTCTAAGGTGGAGGATAAGTTATTGTACCTGGCCCCTCCCACCACCAAGAGACAAGCACATTTAATGAGCCTATTTGGATTCTGGAGACAGCATATTCCTCACTTAGGTGTGTTGTTGTTCGGCATCTGACAGTAGCCTGGGCTATCTAGGGGCACAGCTGTCATACTGTGTTTCCCCCACCACCACCACCACCACCTCGTTTCTCCTGCAGGCCAGTCCAGGTGCTGTTTGCCCCCAGACTGGAACAGAGGAACCCCTGGGATCAAAGGCTCCATTTCTCTCAGGAATGATTAGAGTGTTCAGGGCAAGGTCCTTGCACTAGCTGAGGCTCCTGGTCTCACAGGGGAGGTGGAAATGAGTTTTCCAATGTGTGTTACAGTTAGCTCTTTTAAAATGAGATTGCTAATACCAGATGGCAGTGGAAACTCAGGCATTCCAAAAGCCTGTGGTGATACTGCAGCGTTAACAGCTCTTTGGTTAAGCTGCTATATTAATGGCAGGAGCACAGGTGACAGCCCAAAAGCGACCTGAAGGTCCAGTGAGATGTAGGTCCAGCAGGCTGCAGGTCAACAGCTTCCAAAGCAGTTCCACACTCCAATGCATGGTAGCCAGCAGCACATGGCTGACTGACCAGCAATCAAGCCCTGGGCAAGTCTAGAAGCTAGCAGGGGTCAGAAGGGTGGCTTCCTGATTGGAAGCTTGCTTGGGGTACTCAGTGGTGATTCTTCAGGGAGCCCTTCCTTCCCCAGAATAAATGATGAGTCTCAGGCGGTCATGGTGGAGGAGTGGAGTGAGAAAGTGAGAGTTTATTTCATGAATCAGGAACATTATAAACCTTGGGGAGTAGGAAGGTTCTGAGGATGAATATGTTTGATTCACTGGGGCTAGGGATGCCAGGGATACTTGATATGCATGCAACAAAACAACCCTATCATAGGTGGGGGTGAGTAGTACTTAATTATCCTATGGGTGGGGGAAGAACTCCAGGTACAGTTAAAGGTCATTGGTTGAAAGCCAAGATACCAAGACATCTCATTAGCATAGGGTGGGAGCTTCCAGGAACCCCTAGGTGCTTACTGAACAGATTTCTTTTTCTTTTTTTCCCACTTTTTTTAATTGAAAAATAAAATTCATTCATATTACATCTCAATTGCTATCCCATCTCGTGCATCCTCCCATTCCTCCCTCCCTCCTGGTTTCACCCCATTCCCTTCCCTATGACTGTGACTGAGGGGGACCTCCTCCTCCCCCTGAATATGATGGTAGGGTATCAAGTCTCTTCTTGATAGTCCCTCTGAGTGTCATCGGGCCTCCCCATCAAAGGGACATGGCCAAATATGGGGCACCAAACTGAACAGATTTCTTATCAGGAAAGTATTAGATTTGTAATCTCTCTAAGGGCTATGTAATGCTCCTTAGAAGTTCTTGGGTTCCCCAGATCAGGCAGAGAGGGAACCCTACTGATTAAGGGAGTCCATCATCTTATTGAACTTAGAGGCTATCCAGAAATGCCAGACTTTGACCTTAATAGCAAGATCCTACAGTATGTTACTTTAGCCCATATACCAAGTGGCTCTGAAAGCTGATAGCTTTGTGGGGGGCCTGGAACAGGAAAAGGCTCCGTGGGTATACCACTTGGACCAATGATCCAGCAGACCCAGTGGTACTTGAAGTGTCAGTGGCAGATAGGGATGCTATTTGGAGCCTTTGGCAGGCCTATATAGCTGAATCACAGAAGACCCTTTGCGATTTTGGAGCAAGGCTCTACCATCATCTGCAAACAACTATTCTCCTTTTGAGAGACAGCTCTTGGCCTGCTATTGGACCTTAGTGGAAACGTAACATTTGACAATGGACCACCAAGTTACCATGCAAACTGGGCTGCTCATACTGAGCTGGGTGTTATCTGAACCACTAAGTCATAAAAGCAGGATGTGCACAGCAACAATCCATCATCAAATGAAAGTGGTATATACATGATTGGGCCCAAGAAGGTCCTGAAGGCACAAGCAAGTTACATGAAGAGGTTTCCCAAAATGCCTTTGGTTTTCTACTCCTGTTACAATGCCTTCTGCTGCCAAGCATGCACCTATAGCCTCCTGGGTGTGGTCTATGATACACCAGTTAACTGAAGAACAGAAGACAAAAACCTGGCTTACTGATTGTTCCACACGATATGCAGGCACCATCCAGAAGTGGACAGCTGCAGCACTACAACCCCTTTTCTGGGACAACCCTGGAAGACACTGATAAAGGGAAATCTTCACAGTGGGCAGAACGTTGGGCAGGACACATGGTCATATATTTTTGTCTGGAAAGAAAAATGGCCAGATGCGTAATTGTTCATTGATTTGTGGGCTGTAGCCAATGGATTGGATGGATGGTCAGGCACTTGGAAAGAGCACAATTGGAAAATTGATTACGAAGACATCTGGGGAAGAAGAATGTGGATAGATCTCTGCAAATGGGCAAAGGATGTGAAGACACTTGTGTCCCATATGAGTGGTCATAAAAGGTGACTTCATCAGGGGAGGAGTTCAATAATTAAGTAGATAGGATGACCCATTCTGTGAACCGTCAGCTTTCCCCCCACCCTCAGCCATCCCTGTCATTGCCCAGTGGGCCAATGGACAAAGTGGTGGCGGAGATGAAGGTTATGCATGGATTCAATAATATGGACTTCCACTCACCAATGCTGACCTTGCTACAGCTGTGGTGAATGCCAGATTTGCCAAAAGCAGAAGTTGACACTGAACCCCAGATATGGCACCGCTCCCCACAGTGATGAGTCAGTGACCTGGTGGCAGGTTGACTACATTGGACCACTTCATCTGTGGAAAGAACAAGACTTTGTCCTTACTGGAGTAGATATTTATTCTGGTTATGGATTTGTCTTTCGTGCATATCATGCTTCTGCCAAAGCTTATCCACTGTCTTGGTATCCCACACAGGATTGCTTCTGACCAGGAACTCACTCCATAGCAGAGAAGTCCAACAGTGGGCCCATGGTCATGGACTCCACTGGTCTTACCATGTTCTCCACTGTACCGAAGCTGCTGGCCTGACAGAAAGATGGAATGGCCTTTTAAAGACACGGTTAAAGCACAATTAAGGGGCAGCAGCCTGGAAGGCTAGAGCAGGGTTTTCCAGAAATTGGTATGTGCTTTAAATAATGTTCTAATAGATGGTATAGTTTCTCCCATAGCCAGGATCCCCAAGTCCAAGAATCAAGGGGTAGAAAAGCAAATAGTTCCGCTCAATGTCACCCTGTTCCCATGATCTAAGTTCTGCTGGCTTAGAAGTCGTGGTTCCAGAGGGTGGAGCGCTCCTTCCAGGAGCCACAACAAACATTCCATTGACCTGGAAGCTCAGACTTCCCTCTGGCCACTTTGGGCTTCTGAAGCCCTAAGCCAATAGGCCAAGGAAGGAATAACAGTTTTAGGAGGGGTGATCAATCCAGATTACCATGGGAGAAATTGGATTGCTTCTGCACAATGGAGGTAGGAAAGATTATGTCTGGAGTGCAGGAGAGCCTTTAGGGCATCTCTTGGTGCTACTGTGTCCTGTGATTAAAGTCAATAGGAAACTACAATAGCTGAGTCCAGGTAGGATGACAAAGGGCACAGGCCCCTCAGGAATGAAGGTATGGGTCAGTCCTCCAGGAAAAGAGCCAAAACCTGCTGAGGTGCTTGCTGAGGGAAATACAGAATGGGTAGTAAAGAGGGGTAGGCATAAATACCAGCTAAGGCCAGAAATGAGGATTATAATTGACATGAGCGTTTCTGCTAAAAATGTGTTTGTAAAGATATTTGTGTTTTCTTTTCTCAATGTCTTTATTATGTTATGTAACATCAATTAAGAGAATATCAATAATTATCATATTTGTTTGAGATACTGAAAGAATGTCCCTTCAATGGACATTGCCAGCCATTTTAAACTTATAATGCATTTCTGGTTGTACAAGGGATAGTTATGACATGTTAGACATAATTGTGACCTGGTTATTATTTTTATTTGGAAGTTAACCATGAGTATTGATTGTATGTCAAGTTGACAAGGGAAGCTTGAGATGGCTTATAGAGGAATTTTAATTCAGAACATGGCTTCTCTGTCAAGCGATCACACCCAAAGATCTTCTAGGTCTGTGTAATCTGGCTAAATGCAGACATGCTGGGAAGTGGTGGTCCATGCCTTTAATTCCAAGCAATAAAGTTAGTTTGTAGAAAGAAACACTCGTGTTTGAAAGTGATGTCTAATTGAGTGGCAGAAAATGTGATGAATCAGAGAAAGATTTGACAGAATAGGATACACCCAACTCTCATGAGAAGAGAGAGGAAAGGGAAGCTAGCTACTTATGAGAATGAGGGAGAGATGAGGCAGTTTTACAGAGCAGGTTGAAGAGAGAACAAGCTAGACACAGATGAAGACAGAAGGAGCCAGAGAATGAGAAGGAGTCAGAAGATTAGAACAGATTACTAGAGTTAGTTTAAGGCCAAGCAGAGCAATTCAGTGAGAAACTGAGAGAAGCCAGATTGAATCAGTCAACTTGGAGAGGAGTTTAAACCACAACAGCTGAGTTGAACCAGCCAGCCAGAGCTCAGAAAGAACAAGAAAGGGTGAGTTTATTCAGCAGTAAGTCTCAGAGGCTGAAACATTCTAGGCCTGGGTTAGATTATACAACGGCTAGAAGCTTCCACGACTAGGCCTAGGTTAGCAGACGGAGGCAGTACACTTCTGAGGCAACAATTAAATCAGGTGAATAAAAGGTATTTTTACAATGGCTTTCTTGATTGTCAACTTGGCAACATCTGGAATTAACTAAAATCCAGGTGGCTGCGTACACCTGCAAGGGATTCTTTTTTTCCTTTCCTAATTAAATCATCTGAAGTGGGAAGACACATTTTTAATCCAGAGCTTTTGAAGTGGGAAGATCCACCTTTAATCTGGGCCTCACCTTCTGCTAGCAGCTTATGTAACAGATATAGAAGAAAGAAGCTTGCTCTTTGCCTCCTTACTCTGTCTCTTACTGGCAAGTCCATTCCTTCACTGGCATTATCAGCTACTTCTTCAAGATTCTGGCATACACTGAAGACCAGATGGGACATCCAGCTTCATGGACTGAGCAACTACTGGACTCTTCTAATAAATCTGCTCTCTGTGTCTCTGTCTGTCTCTGTCTTGGTCTCCGTCTCTGTCTCTGTCTCTGTCTCTCTCTCTCTCTCTCTCTCTCTCTCTCTCTCTCTCCTCTCTCCTCTCTCCTCTCTCCCTATCATCTTCTGTTAGTTTTGTTTCCGCAGAAGACCTCTACTAATACAGATCTTGGTATCAAGAGTCATTCTTAGGAACAGGACTTTAAGGGGAAGTTTTTGCATTGGTCCTGGAGTTTCTGGAATTGGCTCTTTAATTGGATTATATTTCAAGGTGCCAATGGCTTCATTTCCAGTAGTAAAGATAGCCCTAATAATTCCTGGTGAAATCTAGAGCAGAGTTTATCAAAATGTCACTGTTGGATATTCCTGATCCAACATCTACAAGAAGCAGAGGGCTGAGTTATTGTGTCTGCACTACTACTTTTGTACAACTGTTCCAAACTAATAAGTGTAATGAAACAGTTTTCTCCTAATGTTGAACAGTGTGATGAAGTCAAAGTTTCCGGTTTCTTTCAAAACTCAGCTGTGTCATGTGATGTTTTTCTGGATGCTGTCTTGTGAGAGGGCATGTGATATTTTTGCTGGAAACAGACACGTGAGAGGACGACCATCTGACATTTAGAAAGACTATAAATAGAACCCCACAGACACTTAGATGGCACTCTTGCCTCGCTACGCCACGCAGTGCTTTTTTGGTCTTCGCTTTGCAGAGAGAAACATTCCAGAGAACTTCTCGTGATACGCTGGTTGATTCTGGCTGCTTCCATGGACTCTTGCCGATTCGGTGGAGCCTTGCTGTTTCTTGTGTACCGTGCCACCTCTACGGATTCGTGTGCTGTTTAGTGTTTGCTATTGGACTGGACTGGTGGTACGCTGACAATGCAGAGTGGAACTGGCCCGAGGAACTACATCTAAACAGGTCCACAACCCTTTTTTTTTCCCTATTAACATTCTTTCTCCCCTCTGTCTAGTTGGTTGGTTAGAAGTGAGGTTGAAGTGTTTAAGAACCCTAAATAAAGTAAGCTTTGAAAACTCTAATCCTACAGTGTGAGAAGGAAGCATAAACTCATAGATCCAAATTTCCAGCTCAAGAGATGCCTAAATGGCCCAAAAGCTTCTCTGTGTATCGAGAAGGAGACCCATAAACTTTCTTCCCCGGGCTGGCCAAATCAAAGTGCATGCTGAATGCTCATCCCACGAAAGTACTCAATTCTCACCCCTTTCCAAAGCATTTACTCTTAAAGTAAGCACTGGGAAAGAATAGGATCACCAAAACTATATATGGATATATGAGATGATGTTAATAAGGCTAGAGACATCCACCCACGCCCCCATACTCATTTAGATAAGTCCCCTTTGTCAGTGTTAGAGGTATCCTCATCTCTGTACCTCCTTCTGAGGGGAGTAGCCCTGTCCCCAAGAATTTTCACCTATCTCCCATGATGTGGCTTTGGTAGTTTGAGAAGGGGACACTAGTGGCTTGTGCCAGGGCCTAAGCTTCTCAGCTCATTCTGCCACAGTGTCCTCTCAGGAACTACATTACTACGCAGGCACTAAGGACTCGGGAGGCACGGATCTAGCAGTTTAGTCAGGATAACTTGGAATCCCATCATCTGGGGCCAAATCCTAACTCGGCAAAAAGGACCTCGGATGTCAGTTGTTTCCTGTTCTGTGAAATAGGATCTGTATTAGTCCAGGTCCTCCAGAGAAGCAAGCAACAGACTAGTTGAAGTCAACTGGGCTCCATCCTTAAGGGACACAGTTCTGAAAGAGGACTCCGACTCAAGTCTCTGGATTGCTTCTGAATCCTGGAAGTCAGCAGGACCACGCCACTTCACCTAGCGGAGTCACCCTAGGCGACTAGCTCCACTACTGTGCAATCTGAGTGTTTGTGGGTACTCAACTGCAAGTAAGGCTCGTGGGTGGAGACAGCTTACCACCCGCATCCAGGCCCTGTCCTCCACTGAAAGACTCAGGCAAGTTCCTAAAGTCTTGGGTTCTGTTTCTGTAGAAGGGACCCCCCCACACACACACACACCTCTTGGGCTATTTAATTAGGTGACCCAGGCCCAGGGTTAATGTAAGGGAGCATTGTGTGTGCAGTTTCCTTCTCTCTCCTTTCGCAGCGGGAAGATGAACAGTGCTCTCCATTTCTTTCTTCTTTCCTTTGAGGAGCCAAAACTCAGAGGGATAGTCCATCCTCCTCACAACTGCTTAGATTTAACTTCTCCCAGCACGCTCTCCTTTGTTTCCTGCCTTCTTCTCCCAAGTCCTCGCTAGACTCCATCAGCAATCAGTGGTTGCTGAGACAGCAGCTGTCTGGACGTCTGTCTGCACTCAGTCGGTGAAGAGCACAGTCTCATCAGCTGTCGTTGTGTGGAGCAAAGACCTCCCTCCTAGCTTGTGCTTCTATTGCTGCAACCCTCTGGGGGGAAAAAAAAAAGGGTCACTAACCATCTATCATATAGGGAAGTCAGCGCAGGAACTCAAGCAGGAAGAGAGGCAAGAACCATGGAAAGAGCTGTGTACTGGCTTGGTCCCTTGACTTGCTCAGATGACTTTCATAGACAGCCCAGGCTCACCTGCCTGTCTAGGGATGGTACACCCCCCTTGCCCCGCCCAGGAAGCTGGTATCTCCTCCATCAGTTGGACATCAAGGACATGCACACAGGGAGATCTGACAGAGGCAAGTCTTCAGCCGACTTTCCCTCTTCCTAGTTCTAGTTGTGTCAACTTTTTTTTTTTTTAAAGTGGCATGAAAATTTATTGATCAAATGTTAATGAGGTAGAGTATTCGTTTTCAACCTTCCTAATGCTGTGGCCCTTTAATTCAGTTATTTTCTTTTTTTTATTTTTTAATTAATTTATTCATATTACATCTCAATCTCAATTGTTAGCCCATCCCTTGTATCCTCCCTTTCTTTCCTCTCTCCCGCTTCCCCCTCTACTCCCTTCCCCTATGTCTGTGACTGAGGGGGACCACCTCCTTCTGTATATGCTCCTAGGGTATCGAGTCTCTTCTTGGTGACTTATTGTCTTTCCTCTGAGTGCCACCAGGCCTCCCCATCCGAGGGACATGGTCCAATATGGGGCACTAGTTGTGTCAACTTGACAACCAACATTAGCCGGCCCTTTCTTTTTGATGGGGGACTCAGATGGCTGCTCAAGGGGCCTACAACACCTCTAGCTTCCATGAGTATCTACACACACACACACACATACACACACACACACACACACACACACTTAAAAATAGTGAAAGGTAAAACCTAACAGCCAGATTTCAAATGGTCAAAATATTTAGAGACTTCAGCAAGAAGGATAGCAGGTGGCAAATCAACAGGAAAAGATGTTGAGTGTCATGAGCCATTAGGGAGATGAACATCAGAGCCACGAGGACATATCGCATAGCCGTCACAGTGGCTAAAGCAAAGTACAGTAGTGTGGGACACTGCAATATCTCCACAGGTAAAGGCCCTTGCTGCCAAGGCTGCCTCCCTCGGAGCCACATCTTAGAAGGAGAGAGCTGACTCCCCCAAGTTGGCCTTTTACTGCCAAATGAGTGCCATGACCTATGCACCTTCTAATACACAAACAAACAAATAAATGTGATCTTAAAAATCATAAAAACACAACCATAGCTAGGATACATTATATATACACACATGCATGAAATGGTCAAAGCACAGAATTTGTTAATTAAAAAAAAAAACCCACAGACCATATTATGTGCTGATGAGCACGTAAAACAGCTGGAACTTTCCTACATTGCAAGTAGATACATAAACAGAACAGCAGCTCTGAAACATCCTGGATGCTTCCTACAAAGCGACACACCCTGCTTTCACATGACCTAGCCAGCTGACCCCTGGCTTATCTACCCATGGGAAACAAAAATGCGTGATCTACCAAAAGCTGTCTGCAGATGTGCACAGCGACTTTCCCATATATGGTCCCAGCTCTCCTTCCATGCATGAATGAACTAAGAGCAACACAGCTCAGCTCTAGGTCCTCACGCCTGCGGTGGAGCTCGGTGGCATCGTGGTCAGAGGAAGATGCCAGTTTTCAGTGCTTTGTATGCCGTATGAGCTCACTCATATGGCATTCTGGAAAAGTCATCAGTAAATGGTGGAGGGTGGATGGGAGTTACAAGATTGCAAGGGCTGAGTGCTTGATTACAAAGGAGTTTCCAGGATTTTGTAACTATTTTGTGGCTTGATTGGACTAGTGAGTGCAAGAGCCTACATGTATGTTAAAAATCACAGAATTGGGCTAGGGAGACGGCTCAGTGGAGAAAATGGAGGTTGTCCACTGGCCTTTGCATGTACTATGTGGGGACACTCCTCACACTCACACATACATCATGGAAATGTACTGTGCTCGGCATATATGCAATCACGTGCATGCACAAACACCCAAACATGCAAACACACATACACACAGATTGGGTGTGTCCACTAATGGACTAAATATCCAGTACGATTTGTTTGTTGGAAAAAGTCAGTTTTTTCCCATTTTTCTTTAAAAAGAATATGTAATCATGATAATATATTATGATTACTATTGTTTTGTATGTGTGTATGTGAATATGGGTGCACAAGTGCTGCAGCCTGTGGGCGGAGGTCAAAGGACAACTCTCTGGCGTGGATTTTCCCCTTGCACATTTATATGGGCTACAGAGATGGAACTCAGGTTGCCATGTGTTGTACCCACAGAGCCATCTTGCCTGCCCCTCATTCTTCGTGTGTGTGTGTGTGTGTGTGTGTGTGTGTGTGTGTGTGTGTATGTGTGTAGATATTTTGCCTACATGTATATCTGTGTGCCACACGCATGCCTGGTACCCAAGGAGGTCAGAAGAGAGCACTAGATTCCCTGAAACTGAACTTACAGATGCTTGTGAACCATTACATGGGTGCTGGGAATCAAACCTGGGCCGTCTGCAACATCAGCCAGTGTTCTTAACTACTGAAGCGTCTCATTAGCCTCCCCACTTTCCCCCACACATTCCAATTTCTCTTTTAAGAAGGGAGATTTGAAAAAAAAGGAGGAGGGGGAGATCTGATGTGTGTTTGGGTGTTATACAGACATTTATAACCTGGAGAAGGTGGACATTAAAATGATTTGCTTTTTAATAAAAACATTTATTTATTTGGGGGGGCATGCTATGCTGTATGTGTGAAAGAGGACTAGTTGTAGAAGTCAGTTTTCATCTTGTGGGTTCTGGGGATTGAACTTGGGTCAAACAGGCTTGGTGGAAAGCACCCTTACTCAGCAAGCCACCTTGCTAGCCCTCCTACTATGACTTGACTATTAAACCCCAATACGCACAGGATTATGTCTTTGAACACTTGACTCAATGCTGGTGGCATTGTTTGGGGAGGGTGTAGAGCTAAGACTATGGCTTAGCTAGCCAGAAGTGGGCCACAAGGGACGGGGTCTTGAAGTTAAATCTGTTTCTGGGTTCCGGCAGTAGTCTATTGCCTCACTGCTTTAGAGATGTGAAAAGGGGCCCTTAGCTACAAGCTCCCGCTAGCAGGAATTCCATTATGCCTTCCCCGGTACAGTAGACTAGCACTTCTGAAACTGTTAGCTCCAATAATGCTCACTTTATTTGTCCTGTCACAGCGACAAGGAAGTAACTAACACATCTCCTGACTCCCACTCCGATGTCACAATCCCTTTGTGTCACCGCTTTACTTAACATGAGCTGCTGTTACCTTCTGTCACGGGTGTTCCCAGAACTATGGGGGACCATGTTTTGGGATCGGAAACAGGTTCTATTCAGTTCCATAAGAATGAGTATGTTTATGGACACACAGAGGGCGTGTTGGTACCTGAGACTGACCGCAGGACACTGAAGGCTGCTGTGATCCTGCCCTAGCGTTGTCACTGACTTGCCAGTGACTGGTGTCACTTGCTGTCTGTCCTGCTTGTACCCCTCTCTGTCTCTCCCCCTCTCTACCCTCCCTCAGAAAGAGGTAGAGCTACAACTCCTGATAAACAGGGAAGGAGATTAGGACTGGCAGAAATTAGGTCCCTCAGAGCAATCAGGCTGAAGATAAAACAAAAATTTAATGAAAATTGAAAATACAATCCATATTATGTAGCCATTAAAAATGATGTTTACCAGGAATTTGTAATAGCATGAAAAATGCTTGTATCACCACATTGAGCAAATTACCAAACTGCGTGTACGGTTGATCACAATTATGTTTTAAAAGATTCAGAGTCAAAAGACTGGAGTTAAATGCGCCATGATGCCTCCAGTGACTGACTGGCTTTCAGTGGGAGATGCGCCCCCCCACCCCCACCTCCCTCCTCAACTTTAATCCCCTATCTTTCAAACAGTTTCTCAACTGTCTGTGTAGATCTAATTTAAATTAATATTGAATCGCAGAAAGCAAAATGCCTGGGCTTTATTCTTAAAAATGCAGATCGGGGTATCATACCTGTGGGTGAGCTGCTGTGTTCTTATCTATCACGTCCTTTAAAAGCTTTTGCATAATTAAACCATCACTGTCCCTCCCTGAGCTCCTGTGACAAAACATGCACACACACACACACACACACACACACACACACACACACACACACACACACACCTCACACATAAAGTCAACGCTTGCAAGCCTTTGTGAGTAAGTGCTTCACCAACTCCCAAGGGCAAACTCAAGGATGTGACACAGGCATGGCTGATAAGCCAGCTCCCTTTAGGCAATTCTACTGAGCCAGACTTCGTAGCCCAAAAGATCCCAGTTTCAACTCTGGGCTCCCCAGCAGTGTTTCATACATTGCCAGGCCCCTATGACTCCAGCCCAGCCGCCAGAGCTCATCAAGTCTCTGTTCTTTTGTATCTGGTGGCACACCCTTTCTACCTACCCTCAGCTTCTCCTGATTGACAGAGTCCAGCTGTCAATCACAGGCTCTGTTCAGCGGCCTTTGAGGAGTTAAGGCAGCCCCTTGGCCTGCGTGCTGGAGTTAATGCCTGCCTGCTTTGCCATGGGCATTCTTCTGTTCAGGGCTAAGACCTCTCCCAGCCTCCCTGCCATGCCCCCACAGCGTCCTGCAGGCTTTGCACAATGCCTGGATGCCTTCATTAGCCCTGTGGGTCTTCAAGGGGGGGCCCTTCCCAGTGCAAGGCCTCATTCAGGCTGCTCCCCACCCCACCCCCAAATTCAGTGTTAGGCCACCTGACCTCTGTCGGGGGCAATTTCTGTGACAAGGTCCAGTGTGAGAAAGGCCAGTGACCCTCCTTCTAGAAGGATCAGATCCCACGCGGCCTCCTTTGACCCTGCCCCCTCTTTCTCTTTGCCACTTTCTGCTGCAGAGGCCTGGACTGTGAATATATAGCCAGCTGAGGCTGCTCTCAAATTTGAGGTCCCCAGGGAAGATTGTGGGCAGAGTAGCGTTACTTGGCAAAGACAAACAGAGGAAAAGTTAATAAAGGAGAGGCACGCATTGTGGAGAGTATAGGACAATGGAGAAGCTGAGCTCAGAGGGAGAGAGAATACAAGTTGTCGCCGGTGAAGGACCCACGTGCTCAGACAGAAGCCTCCCAGCATTGGCTCTGAAATTGGGAAGTCATGCAGCATCTGTTAGCGTACAGGCGATTCGGCTTGCCCGCCATCAGGGGCCCTAGCAATGTCTTACATCATCACCTGGCCCCGGGCAGGTGTGCTGAGTGTCTGCTGGATAAAAAGACATCCTCCCACCCCCGCCATCGTCACGCCAGTTCTCTCTCTCTCTCTCTCTCTCTCTCTCTCTCTCTCTCTCTCTC
>OU015760.1:14094916-14119488 GCA_907169655.1 Acomys percivali | reverse complement strand
CACACACACACACACACACACACACACACACACACACACACACACACCTCTCTCATCCTGGAAATTCCTGACTGCTGTAAGTCTTCCTAATTCATGTAATTGGTAAATGGCAAAGCAGGGAGTTGGGAAAAGACTGTGAGTGACATGGCAGATACAACTTCTGTAGATGCTGGCCACAGTACATCCCAATCCACATGGTCTTCTTTTCTTGTTTTGTTTTTCATGACAGGGTTCTCTTTGTAGCCCTAGCTGTCCTGGACTGCTTTGTAGACCTCCCTCTGTTGCAGTTTGAATGTGAAATGTTTCCTACAGGCTCAAGTGCTTGAACACTTGGTCTCCAGATGGTGGCGCTGTTTTGGGAGGTTCTGGGCTTTTATGAGGAGATGCTTACATGGAGGAAGTAGGCTACTGGACAGCTGGCCTTAAGTTGTATAACCTGTTCTTTCTTTGAGTGCCACAAGGGCTCCCCTCCAAGGGGAGGTCGTCAAATATGGGGCACCAGAGCTCATATCAGAGTTAGCCTCTGCTCGCCACATAACTGTGGAGGATGTCCTGTCCATTGGCTAGATTAGAGTAGGGTTCAGTGTTTACTATTTGTATTGTCCTTGGTTAGTGCAATAGTTTGAGAAGATACCCCTAGGCAGACTACCAAGATAAGACTTGTTAGCCTGAGACCATAAAGTGAGGGAGGAGATCCCCCTCGGACATGGACTTAAGGGAAGGTAATAGGGTGGGGGTGGGAGGGTAGGAGGAACAGAGGGATACAAGTGATGGGAGAACAATTGAGTTGTAATCTGAATAAATTAATAAAAATAAAAAGTAAAAATAGTTGTATAACCGGGCTTCTTTTCCTATCCCTTTTCTGCCCTTCCCCCCCATCTGTCTGAGCTGTGAGGTGAAGGTGAAGCCACTATGAAGCTGCATACTGTTGTGGCTTCCCACCACAACAGACCACAGCTCCTCAAACCATCAGCCACAATGAACCCCTCTCCCTCTATGTACCTTCTGCTCATAGCAATGAGAAAACAACAGATCCAATGGCCAAGACAAGGGTTTGGGACTGAGCTGCCACTTAGTAGGACTGAGGTAGGAAAAAGAGGGAAAATTAAGTGTGGGAAGAGAAAGGGTCCCTTCTCTCTGGGATCTTCACTTTGAGTCAGAAGTTCCAATACAAATGACCAAGTCAAAGTCGCCCATAGAGACTATTCTTTTTCTCCCAAAGACATCTTAAAGAAGAAGGTTGTTAAAAACCACTAATGCGAGCCCAGTGTGGTAGCACACACCTTTAATCCCAGCACTCTGGGAGGCAGAGGCAGGCAGAGCTCTATGAGTTCAAGGTCAGCCTGGTCTACAAAGTGAGTCCAAGACAGCCAGGCCTATTACACAGAGAAACTCTGTCTGGAAAAACCAAAACCAAACCAAACCAAACCACCCACACTATGGCAGTGTGCTTAAACACTTATGGCCAGAAAGTCTATGACCATGATCATAACTGTATTAATACTCTTCTTTCATTCCTAAACTCAAACACCTCCTTCAAGCACCTTCCAACAGTAAGTAGGGCTGGAGAGATTGCCCAGTGGATAAAGGTGCTTGCTGCCAAGCCTGAAGAGTTGATCCCCAAGACCTACAGAGTAGAAGGAGAGAACAGACTGATGCAAGTTGTCCTCTGACCTCCACAGGAGTCACATGCACTCCCCCACTCGTGTGCATACCTACTAAGTAAATATTTTTTTCAAAAATTCGAGAAAAATGAATAGAGGCTGGAGGCTCATCCATTAAGAACATGCACTACTCCTCCAGAGGACCTGAGTTCGATTCCCAGCAACCATGATAGATGGCTTTACAACGACCATTAATTCTAGCTCCAGGAGCACCCAGCTCTTCTGGCCTGGGTGAACACCTGCACCTGGGTGCGCATACCTAGACACAGACAAACACACATACACAATTTAGAAATCTAATCTTTAAACTTTATTGTAAGTTACATCCTTTGAGCAATAATTCTAAAAGACATGGAGTTACCAGGCAGTGGTGGCACATGCCTGTAATCCCAGCACTCAGGAGGCAGAGGCAGGAGGGTCAATGTGAGTTCGAGGCCAGCCTGGTCTACAAAGCCAGTCCAGGACAGCCAAGGCTGCACAGAGAAACCCTGTGTCGAAAAACCAAAAAAGAAAAAAAAAAAAAAACACAAGCAAAAACCAAAACCAAAACAAAGACATGGAGTTACATATACAGCCATTACAAAGACATCAAAGCATGCCACTCTTTTGAGGTGTGTGCTGTCCTCTTCCTTAGTCCCTAAATACTCCCACTTAAATCTGAACTATGTACTGTCTCTTATCTCTCCCCAGCAAACTTGCTAACTACTTCACTCCACTCCACTGAAATTCTTTTCTCTGGTGTCTGTGGTCAAGGATCTGGCATTACTGGAGCAGAAGTCGCTAAGGGCTCACACTACAGATGGCAGTGCCAGGCTTCAAAACCCTGTAGTTAGTTAGAGTGTGGGAGGACCCTGGATTCCATCTCCAGCTTGGCAGGAAAGAAATAAGGTGACTGCACCTTTGCCTCTCACTCTTGAGCCCTCCACACTTGGAGCTCAGGAGCCATGTGGGGAGGAAGCCCTCACTAGCGTGTGTGAAGAGGTCATCCATAGGCGTGTCCTAGCAGACGGCCAGCACCAGTCACCAAGCTGGCCAACGTGCAAGGCCTCAGATAATTCCAACAAGAGCCTTTGCATCCTCCAAGCAGAGTTCCAGGTATTCTAGAGTGGCACCAGGCTGCTTCGTGGACCTTGTCCAAGTGCAGGGTACACTGTTTGAAGTCACTAGATTTGGGGGTGATCGTTTATACAGCGATCCAGTCTCTGGACTGTCTGTCCCAAGAGATACACCAGTGAGCAACATGAACATGGTTTAATGGTCTTTTGGATTACTCAATTGAAGCTATAACAAAATATCATAGACCAATCAGTTTAACCAATAGAAAGGAATTTTTTTTCACAGCTCTAGACAGAGGCTAAGAGGCTAAGTTCCAGACGCCGGCAGAGTCAGTTCATAATGAGGACTCTTTTTCTGGCATGCAAATGACTATTTTCTCCCTCTGTCTTTTCATTTACATACACATGGGATAGGTGAGGGGTGGGGTCAGGATTGGATGGGAGAGCCAGAGCCAGACACACACACACACACACACACACACACACACACACACACACACAGCTCCCATCTTATAAGGTCATTGATGTCAATCACCACCTGGGCCAGTCTTACAACAGCTCCGCCTCCTAATTCCATCCTTTTGAGGGTCAGGTTTTCAACACAGGAGGATGTGGGGAGCATGGACATTCAGAACAGCAAGTTTCCATTCCAAATGGGGAAGTCACCTCTTTCTTTCTTCAGTGAGCACAGCAAAATCCTGGCCTTTGTCTGGACCCCTGCTCCAGGGGCAGACCTTAGAAAAGGGCCAAGGGAAAGGCAGCTAAGGTAAGGTTAGGGTCACAAAGCAGGCATGGGAGATGACTAGAAATCTAGATACCGTGCGTGTACCCTTTGAGTTACCAGCCTCCTCAGTCATAGGCTCCATGGAACCCTTCTGTTTGCATTTTACATCTCCACTCTTTTGGGCAAGTCAGCTCTAGAAAGGTATCAAGGAAAAGAACTTTGTTCCTTAAAGGTCCTGCTGGAAAACTGACAGGAGTTCATTCCTGGACACCCCCACCCCCCACCCCAGGATTTGTGGGCAAATGCCTTCAAAGTGCACATTCCCATCCTTAGCAGGCAGAGAGCTCATCTGGGGTAGAATCACAGTGATAAAAAAAAAAAAAAAAAAAAAAAGAATAAATTAATGAGACCTCAGTAACATTGGGGAATTTTCTGGACACCTTATTCAGTGAAAAGAGACAGACACAAAAAAGTAATGGCACTTTGTTGGGCTTTAAAATATTGTATTTTAAATTATGTGTATATACAAAAATTTCTCTATATGGGCATATTCATATGAATGCAGGTGCCATAAAAGACCAGAAGGGGCCGGGCGTGGTGGCGCACGCCTTTAATCCCAGCACTCGGGAGGCAGAGGCAGGCGGATCGCTGTGAGTTCGAGGCCAGCCTGGACTACAAAGTGAGTCCAGGACAGTCAAGGCTACACAGAGAAACCTTGTCTCGAAAAAAAAAAAAAAAAAAAAAGACCAGAAGGGTCCTTGGAGCCCCTGGAATTGGAGTTACAGACAGTTGTGAGCTGCCTGCTAAGGCTTCTGGGAACCAAACGCAGGTCCCCTGCAAGAGCAACACTCAGACCTGCTGAGCCATCTCTCTAGCCTACACTTGCTGTTTCAATTGACTTCGATGTAGGGGTCTGGGGAGCTATCTTTGCGTTTGATGGAAGACTTTTCTCTCTCCTCAGGTGGGCTTAGCCTTGGAGGCTAGGATTCTGGAAAACTCAATAGCCACCAAAGCCACCTTTAGCCAGTGGCTTTCCAGTTTACTGACAAATTCAGAGAATCAAACACAGACACAGAGTGCTGGCAACTTTTAGAAGTTTTGTTTTGTTTTGTTCTGTTTTAATAGATTCATCAATAGAAGCTTAAACAAGAGAAGACAGGGTTCCTGTGTAGAGGGATTGGGGTACCTACCACCTAACTGCTCGTTTGGGACTTTTTAAAGGACTTAAGGCAGAAACTAGGGGTGATCCACAGCAAGGGGGATGAATTAGTTAGTTCAGCTAGCACAACCACAAGGTGGGCAGCTCCCTCCTCTCATTTTTCAGTCAGTCCTTACTAATCACTTTCAGACAGGAGTCAGAGCTAACACGAATCCAAGAGAACCCGAACTTCCTTCTGGAGTTCCCAGCTTCAGGCAAGGACATTCTTGGAGCTGGTGTTTTGGGATCCCAGCAGTACCTAACCAGTTTCTGGCTCCTGTGTTTGTCAGTTGAACCTTTTCTCGCTTGTTTGTGTCTCTATGATCCTTCCTTCTTGGGTTAAATGACACACCCGCTGTGCCCTCCCCACACATAGCCAGAGTGATGAGCTTGCCTTCCTGAAGGGGCTCCAGGCAGATTTGTTTACAAGCAGCTTGCAAAGGTGTTGGTACTTCCTTGTATCTTATTTGTTGTTTCTTCGTTTGTTGTGAGAGGGCACATGTGTCAGTGTGTGTGTGTGTGTGTGTGTGTGCGTGCGCGTGCGTGCGCGCGCGCGCGCACGCATGCATGTGAAGGTCACTTGAGGGAGTCAGTTCTCTCTACCACCCGAGTCCTGGGATCAAACCCAAGTATTCAGGCTTGGCAGAAAACTTCTTAATCCCTGGAGGCATCACACCAGCCCATTTCTTTGTATCTTGAAATTGACAGGGAGAGAAAGATTAAAAAAGAAAAGCCAAATGACCCCACCATCAGCCCTACCAACAAAGGTACAGCTAGGACTCACGACATTATTTGGAGCTGGCCCGACATTTGCAAGGGCAGCAGCCATCATCAAAGGAGGGCACATTGGAGGAGAATGGACGAGTTGGGCATCTTTCTCAAATGCCCCTTCCAAACTGACCCTTCCATAGCTGGCTCCTCATAGTCATCTTGTGTGGGATTTGATACAGATTTGTATTTGCTGTGGAGAGCTGCTCAAGGAGTGACAGACAATAGTTTCTCTTGCTAGGAGCATCTCAACAGTTATTGAATGAAAGAAAAATGGATAGATAATTTCCAATTAGCCATGGGATATTGAGCACTTATGTGCCCCCATTGTACGCCCCACAGCTCTCTTTAAAATGGCAGTAATGGGATTTTTTTTTTAGGTTCTAAATACATTAGGACAGAAATAAAAGGGGAGAGAGCAAAATGCAGCCAGTGGAAGATGTCATTAACATTTTGGCAACCATAAAGCAAACAGACAAAAGGGAACTGACTTAATAGACCAACACCTGGAAAATTCTGGAAGCTGAGAACAGGGATGAAACTTGATGGTAGGGTATTTGCCTAGCATGCTTAAAGCCCTGGGTTCCATTGTCAGTAAAACAACCAATTCCCCAAACCAAAACTAAACAACAGTAAAAGAAAGAAAATTAATTGATAGATGCTCAGTGTGCTGGGTAGTTTTAACTTTCAGCCTGGTATAACCTAGAATCACTTGGGAAGAGCATCTTGGTGAGGAATTGCCTAAATCAGATTGGCCTGTGGGCTTGTCTATGGAGGATTATCTTGATTGTTAATTGATGTGGCAAGACTCGGCCCATTGTGGGTGGCATCATTCCCTATGCAGGGGTTCCTGCCTTGACTTCCCTGCAGTGATAGATGGTCCCCTAGACCTGTCAGCCAAATGATTTTCCGAAGTTGCTTTTTGTCAGGGTGTTTTATCACAGAAACAGAAATGATGCTAAGACAACTCAGTGACTATAGGCATGAAAATGGCGAGTAACAAGCCAGCTCAGCAAGCAGAATCTCAGAGAGACAGAGAGCTCATAAGGCACCAGGTACAGAAGTGGGGAGGGTTGGAAACCAGATCGTTTACAAGCTTCAAGGAAGCCCTGAGTCTCTGCCCCTCCTAGCCAAGTCACCATGTCTTTCCCCCCAAACCATCTGACCTGGGATTCACTTCCTGAGTAGATTGACTGTGAAGGGGACATTCATAGGAATTCATCTGATTGAATGTGAACGG
Organism: Acomys percivali; assembly: GCA_907169655.1. Classification (NCBI taxonomy): domain Eukaryota; kingdom Metazoa; phylum Chordata; class Mammalia; order Rodentia; family Muridae; genus Acomys; species Acomys percivali. Next base: position 14,112,839 of record OU015760.1, on the reverse strand, counting down.
GACAGCATGAGCTATTGCCCACAAAGCAACCATACAGGAAGCAGGGGTGCTGCCTTGGAGCCAGAGGAAATAAATGGCCCTTGCCATTTTAAGCCACTATGTTTGGGGCTGATTTGTTACAAAGCAGTAAAGTAGATAACTGATCGGAATGTGGAAAGTGTGATGTTAATCTTTCCATCACTATAACGAAACATCTGAGAAAGTCAACTTATAAAGAGAAAAGGTTAGTTTTGGCTCTCTGTTTTGGAGAATTCAGTCCATGATCAGTTAGCTCTACTGCTTTGGGCCTAGAGTAAGGCAACACATCCCAGGAGAGGAGAGTGTTAGAACAAAACTGCTTCTATCATAGCCAGGGAGGGAGCAAAAGAGAGAAGGAAGAGGTTAGGGTTCCACAATCCTAAAGATGCCTTAACAGGCCTCACCTTTTAAAGTTTTACCACCTCCCAAAAACATTGCCTTAGGGACCAGGCCTTTAACACATGGGCCAAAAAATTAGTAGTAGCCCAGAATAAGACCCAGGCAGCCAAAGCAGGATTCTGGGATGATGGCCTCGAGTTAAAAATCAAGAAAGTTGCATGCATTCAGGATAGACCCTCACTTTTTCTGGAGTCAATCTAGACTATATAAGCAGAAAGGGAAACCAATAAAAATGGGGTAAGAGATAAATATTAACTCGAAAGAAAACAAAACTTAAAAAAAAAAAGAAAAAAAGAAAAAGAAACTTTGTTCTGCAAAGAACGTGCATTTAGCGCACCCTATGCCAGGTGATGGTGCATACATTAACATAAACACTGAATAGTAACTTCATAAATTGTGACACAATTTTATTGTCATAATAGAAGCAAGAGATGGTAGTGTGTGCTGTGTGTGTGAATGTGTATGGGTGTTTTTCTCTTATGTATGTCTGTGTACCCTGTGTGTGCCTGGTGACTGTAGTTGCCAGAAGAAAGCATTGTGACCCCCCGAAACTGGGGTTACAGACAGGTGTGTGCTTCCATGGCAATTGAGAGCAGACAGTGCTCTTAACATACGGACCATGTCTCCAACCCATGCACAAGTCTTTTCCCCCCACTTCTACTATGTAGACCAGGCTGGCCTCAAACTCACAGAGATCTGCCTGTTTCTTCCTCCTATGGTGGCCTTCTGGGATTCAAGGCCACCACACCTGGCAATGCACATGTCTTAGAGACAGTCATCCTACTGGATCAGGGGCCCACCTTATGTTGTCACTGTGACCTAATACCAATGACTCCAGTTCCAGACAAAAAGTCATATTCCAAAGAGGTCAAGTTTTCAGCATCTTTGAAGGTGACATAATTTAATTGATAATAGGTGGATAATGTGCAAGATTCATAAATGGAGATCACCATATCAATATGTTCTTTAGAAATTAGGAGATAAAGACTGGAGATACAGTCCAGTGGAAGAGAAAAGCCCTGGGTTTAGTTCTCTGTACCAGAAATGCACACGCGCAAGCGTGCTCACGTGCACACACACACACCACCACCACTACCACCACCAGCAATGTTGGCCTGTTGCAGTGACTCACAGCTGTAACCCTAGCACTGGGGAGGCAGAGGCAAGAGACCTGAGTTTGGTTCCTTGTTAGGTACCAGTAGCTCAAGCTCCAGGAGATCTGACAGTCTCTTTTTGGCCTCTGTGGGCTCTCATGCACACACACACACACACACACACACACACACACACACACACTTAAAATAAAGATAATGAGATGCCCACGAGTCTATCTAGATATGTACATGCTGCCACACAAATGGCTTGAGAGATATGATTAAGTCACTTCCACTTTAACTCTTATAAAGGAACCCTCTCAGTAACCTGGGATTCCCTCTCAAGACAGCTAATAACAACCTGAGTCATGTTCCCAGCCTGACACTAGGTTTTTAATTTTACCCAATCTAAATCAATCAATTTTAATTTATATTTTATTGCCATACATTAGTTTGTACATAGAAAAGGGCTTCTTCATTATGATGTTTTCATACACTCGTTTAAAGTACTTTAATCGTATTTACGTCTTAGTATTCTTTATTATCTTGCTTTTCTGAGACTAAGTCTCACAGTGTAGTGTATGCTGGCCTTGACTTCACAGCAATTTTTCTGATTCAGTCTCCCAAGTGCCAACAGTACAGACATGAGGCACATGTCCAGCCTTTTTTTGTAAAAGCTAGCTTCCACATGTGAGAGAAAACATGTGATTTTTGTCTTTTGGGGTCTAGCTTATTTTGCTTAACACAATGATCCCCTATTCCATCCACTTTCCTGCAAGCAAACATCATGATTTCATTCTCTATTATGGCTGAATACGTATTGTGATGGTTTGATTGAGAATGGTCCCCATAGGATCATATATTTGAATAGCTGGTCCCCAGTTGGTGGAACTGTTGGGGAATAATTAGGAGGTATGGCCTCGTTGGAGGAAGCATGTCATTGGGGATGGGCTTTGAGGTTTCAAAAGACTCAAACCAGTCTGGGCTCTCTCTCTTTCTCTGTCTCTCTGTCGCCCTCCCCCTTGTCTTGCGGTTATTGTCTCAACATGGAGACTCACAGCTATTTCTCCAGCACCATGCCTGCCTGCCTGCTGCCACGTACCCCCACTCCATGATGGTGTCATGAATTCTACTACCATTCGGAACTGTGAGCCCCAAAATTAAATGCTTTTGTAAAAGTTGCCTTAGTCATGCTGTCTCTTCAGTAACGCCTTAGTCATGCTGAAGCAGAAAAATAACATTTCCTTTACCCTGTCACTGTTGACGGGCATCTAGGCTGGTTCCATTTCCTGGTTACTGTGAATACAGTGCTGACATAAGCATGGATGTGTAAGGCTCTCTGTGATCTACTGAATTAGCCAGATCATTTTGAATATATACCCAAGAGGGGTGTGGCTGAGTATCTAAAATACTTGTCTTATTTCTGGGATCTAAAAACATGACAAAAGCAACTGAAGAAATAAAGGTTTAGGGTACTGTCCATCATGGTAGTAGAGTCAGAATGGCAGAAATGTGAAGAAGCAGCAGGTCACAGTGCATCCACATTCAGCACACAAAGAATGATGAATACTACTACTCAGCTAGATTCCTCTTTGTTCAGCCTAGAACCCTAGCCTAGGGAATGGTGTCACCCAATGTAGATATCTTCCCACCTCAGTTAACCAAATCAGGAAAATTGCTCATGAATGTACTTGTCCCTGACAGAAGGCTTAACTTCAGTTATTCTACATCCTGTCAAGTTGACAATCAATCACACTGGGTCATAGGGCAGTTTTAGGTTTTTTGAGGCCTCCACACTGTATGAATGTCCTTTTTGCCATGGGTGATTACACATGAAAACTAGATCCTTGAAACCGTCTGTATGTCCTATAAGCAGCCCACATTTGTTATTTGTAACTCCCATACTCTAAGACAGGATCTTACTGGGTAGCCCTGGCTGGCCTGGAATTCTCTATGTAAACCAGGCTGGCCTTGAGCTCACATAGAGATCATCCCCGCTCTGCCTCCTCAGTGCTTGGATTAAATTGCCACCCCTGGCCTACAATTTGTTTTCTTGTTGATAGACATTTTGCCAGAAGAGAGCTGGAATCTCAGAGCAGCTTTATTTGAATTTCCCTGATGACCAAGGTGAGAAATATTTTTTCACATTAATACATCGCTCGTCCGTATGTCATCTTTTGAAAACTGCTTACTTACCCACTTATTAACTCAATGACTTGTGCTTCTTTAGTTCTTGAGCTCTTTATATATTCTGGCTACCAGCACCTTGTTATTGGCTACAGTGTAATTTGGGGATCTAATCTATTCTGCCTTCTATTGTGAGGGCTGAGGGCCTTCAATCATGTCGTAGCCTGGTTGATCTTGTCCTCTGGCAACCATTCAGCTATAAGAGGACACAGCAGCACAGAGACTGGGGTACCTGACCTCATCTTACAGGTAAGAAGTGGCTGCCTCTTGACAACAAAGGCTCAAGTAGATTCTTGGAGGTCCTCCACTCGAGGGTTATGCATAGCAAGAGTTAAGAGCAAAATCAGGTGATGGGAATAAAACGGGAGAGCATCAGAACCTCAAACTCAGAGCTACGTCTCTATGGAGGTTCAGTCATGCTATTTCCTGGAGGCCCAGACCTTCCAAACCTGGTTCCTGCCTCTTCCCCTTGAAGGCCCAGGCTGTTTGCATATACCAAATGTTTACATTAAGATGGTCTTTTTCTGCACTCGAGTCCCTTAGGATCACTCTGTGCTACAGTAGATGATAAATTTTGAGACTAATGAATCACTATACTCAGTGTACTAATGTTGTGTGACGCTGCTCCTAGAAGACAAAGGCAAACATCTACTTGGTCTTGATAGAGAACTGAGTGATGCCAGGCCAAAGTAATGAAAGCATCAAATTCCAAGTTGGTTACCCAATGAGTTTAGCGGAATACTCACTGGAATGTGGGTAAGATGGCAGTATTGCTGAAATCTCACTATGGCATGGGTGATAACTCATGAAAGCTGTAAGCCTGAAGCTTGAGCAGGCAGCTCAAGAAGTTGGAGAGTCACCTCTCCTTAGCAGCTTTTACTGCTTGTATAGCCCTGAGGAGGGAGGACTTCAGGAATCTGGTAAGATTCAGGGACTTTCTAAGACTTGTGTGTTAATTGCTTTCTGAGTCCGTCTTAAGGAGCCTCTCTCCTAGATTGAATATTTCAACTGGGAGGAAATTGAACACTAAGTGAAATTATGCAGTCACAAAAGGGTGAGTCCAGCACAGTGTTATTCCTCTCCTAGGGTGTACTTAGAGTAGATGAGTTGAAGGATATGAAAAAATGGGGTGATGAGGTAAAGGGCATGTTTAATGGGTGCAATTTCTGTTTGTGAGAGAAAAAGAACTCTTGAGGGCCAGTGAGATGGCGGGGGTGGGGGTGGCGGTGGTAGAGGTGCTTGCTGGCAAGGCAGACACCATGAGTTTGATCCCTAGGATTCACATGGTGGAGGAGAGAATTACCTCCTGCAAGTGGTTCACTAGAGTGTACACATACACACACACACACTCTCTCTCTCTCTCTCTCTCTCTCTCTCTCTCTAAAAATGGAAAAAAATTAAATATTCTGAAGATGAATGGTGTTAGTTGTTGCATAAGAATGAACGTATCCTCCGGCCTCTTTTTTTTGTTGTTGTTGTTGTTGTTTATTCAAGGTTTCACTGTGTAGTTATGGCTATCATGAAACATTCTATGTTGACCAGGCTACCTTCCAACTCAGAGTTCTACCTGCCTCTCCTGGAACTCTAAAGGCTTGGGCTCCCTACACCCAACTACTTTGTTTTTATTTCTGTACATTTGTGTCTGTGGATGTGTGCATGAGCACATGTGTGCAGGTACCCTTGAAGGCCAGCAGAGGGTGTTGGATTCCCTGGAGCTGGAGTTACCCTACATGGGTACTGAGAACTGAACCAGGACCCTCTGCAAGAGCAGCAAGTGCTCTTAATAGCTATGGTGTCTCTCCAGCCTCCAAAACTTCTAAAATGCAATTTAGCAAACATTTAGTGATCATCTACTGTGATCTACACCACACATCCAGAACCACAGAGCATTAGCCCATTTGTCAAAGCTCTGTCAGCTCTATGGTGCCCACTAAGGTGCCCTTACCCAGCTGCAGAGTTGGAGCAGCGTCCCTCAGGGGAAGGCCTAGCTGGGTTTCTGGAGAACCAGGGGCAGAAGCCTTCAAGAAGGACATAGGATTTCCAGGAACTGGGGTGACAGCACTAGCACAATGCAGGGCATTGTCTCAAGCACAAACCCAACAGGAAGAAAAATCTAGAAATGTTAACAGCTGATAAGCTGCCTCTCCCCAAAGCACTTCCCCTGTGGTACTCTAATGACAACAGTGTTTCTGGAGCCATCTGTGAAGACAGACCAGAGTGTGTCCATCACAGACTGTTGCCGTACTGCCTTGCTGTATACGGTCCTTACTGAGCTCCTGGGGCTGGTTACACCCGGTGGAAACTCAAACTCGATCTGTTTCCTGTTCAACAAAGGCCTGACCGTCTCCAGTGTCAACTCGCTTTCCAAGTACTTGAAGATTCCTTTCAGTTTCTGCACCTAGCTTGCTGTAGGCCAGCAGGGGTCTGCAGTAGCACTGGTGTAGAAGGCAGAGGTGATTCTCTTACAGGAAGGAGCTACATCTCTTTATATCTCTGATCCTTCTACTCTTGTTCACGTTCTTAGCAAACCCACCCCCAAAGACCTCCTCCACCCCCACCCCACCCTGTCAGGAAAGCAAAGCACACTTGTTAATCAGTCGGTGTTTCCCCAGTGTTTTGAAGAGCCAAGGCACTGCTGGGATTAAAGCCTAGTGTTATTATTAGCCTCGTGTCCACCATAGTGGGTGTCACTTAATTAGAACTGTACAATAGCTAAATCTGCCTTAATTGGCTGGGATGTGGTGTCTGGGCTGGGCTCTATTCTGTGGCCATCACATTGCCTTCTCTGGCTATGGGTCATTTTGGAGACCTTGGGTAGGGTTCGCGGAAGGTTATCTGGCTACTGATTAACACTTAATTAGCACCTTTTTCATGTAGCGCAGCAGTGACTTTGTAAATTTAAAAATTTCAGGGGACCACTTAATGTGGAATTAAAGTACAAGAGCAATATTTAAGATGCATGAAATTGTTTTACGCATTACAGCATTAACGAGCTCTTAATTTATGCAGCGCATGCCTTCGATGGGTAATTAAAGTGTAGGGGGAGTGAGGGGGGAATGTGGATCTCTGCGTTGTCCTGTTTTTTCCTTTACTGAGACTTCTGAAGGCTTTTGTTTCTCAATTGCTCTTCTCAACTGAGGAGTAACGAATGGGGTCTCAAGCTTAGTTTTCATGGTTCAATCAGCATCAACGGCAAACTGAAGCCATCTCCCTTCCAGGACCTACAAGTCCTACCAGCTTTGGTGATTGGTCTGGAGATAGGCACAGAAACCAACTAGAGCTGTGGAGGACACAGAAGATATTGGCTGGGCCTGGGGCATGTGGTCACAACTGGGACTTGTTCTGTGTCTTCCTCGGTAGCTGTCAGAAAGGCTTGTTCTTTTACTTGCTTGCTTATGGTATGAGAATGTGAGAGCCGAAGCCAGGCAGCCATTTTGGAAGTATCATGGAGTGGCAGGGGAGTCATTATTTTTTTGGGGAGAGGAATACAACACCCATGGGTGGCCATGTGGCCAGATGAAGGGAAACCACTGGCTGTGAGACATTACTGGAAACATGGGCTGGGACTTGGTTGGAAAAGTAGCCTGACCTCTAGGCTTTTGAGTTAGGCAGGCCATTGAATGCTCCATTTTCCTGCTTCTCTTACTAGAGCACTATCTTTCCCTATCCTTCAAGGCCCAGGTCAGGTGCCATGCATCTAAGAAGCTCGCCTTGGCCTGAGGTGCGCTCTCCTCCTCCGGGGCACTCATACCCCTGGCTTTAAACCCCTCCTTCCTGAAGAGCAAGATGCTGCCAATGTGACCTACCATCTCCTCTAGTGTCACACTCAGCACATTGAGTCTGCAAAGGACCCAAACTCCTTCTCCAAGGGGGAGTGGAAACTGTGAGGAAAGTCGCATCTCAAGTTGCTGTGCAATGGCAGCTGTGGCCAGTGCATGAGGACCCTGGAGAAGAAAGAGGAAGAGACACAGAGGCAACATACCCTCCGTGCAGGGAGTAGACCTCTGAGAAAGTACAGGCTCTGAAGGGCTCTCGACCAGGCCCGAGCATTGCAGACAGGTTTTGCCCTTTCGCCCTTTTACCTCTTTCTCACTAAACTGTTAGATTACATTTCTAAAGCTAACTCCCAAGGCCTATTCCCTTATTTGGCCATCTCCTCCTCTTCCTGAGGCTGACTACAAAGGTCCGGCTAGCCAAACACCAAGGTCCAGCAATCAAAATCCAACCCTTGGCTACACTGGCTAACCTGCCCAATCAGGACTCACCCTAGCACAGACTTCCTCTCTTTTCCTTAAAAACCCACTCCTGGTAAACAAAGCAAAACCCTTGCTATTTGTTGTCAGCCTTTGCCTGATCCAGAGGCAACTTCCCCCACCCCTACCTCGCCCCATCTCCCCCTCCCCTCTCCCCTCTCCCCTCCCCACCACCCCTCACCCCCCTGCTCACCCCTCCATAGTAATACAGATCCTTTGCGTAGAGAACTTGTTGTCTGGGTGTCTCCTGTTCCGACTGACTCTGAGTTGTCACCTCACCCCACCCCACCCCACCCCCAACCCTTACAAGCTCCCCTGACAGCTTCTTTTCAACTATGAAGACCCAGGAGCCCAGTAGCAGACATGGAGCTGAGCTCCTGCGCTTCCTTAAAGAAAAGCACCATTTGGGGCCACTCTAAGGGTAGGCTGACTCCTGGGCAATGGCTGAAAGAGAAGTGGTACTCGGCGCGGCCCGTCTGTGTTCTTCTTCTTCTAGATAGTCACTCTTCTGCTCCAAGTTTCCCTTGGGGTCAGCAGTGACTTTGCAGATCTGCACCACTGCCTGCTGTCTCCAACCCCTTCTCTTTGCCTGGTTGCTCCTTCCAATTAACTCTTGGCATTCCCAACTCCACCCTTTCCCCTGCTTCCAGGAGAGGCTCACCTTGGAACCCTCCATGAAAAGTCTAAACTGCCAGTTCTCGGGTGTACTTCTGAACCTCCTCCCCCCCATTCATTTATATCTATGTACATTCATATACCAACAAAATAGCTGCAAGCATTCATCTTGTGATCTGCACGGGGTGAACGGTTCTGCAACTTTTTAAATGCTGCCACATCTTTCGAAACGGTAACTGTTAGTACACAGGGTATGTCTTTTTATTTGCTGTATAATATTCCCCAACACAACACACCTGGCCTTTGGTTATTTAACTCTCCTCAGCCCCTGTCTAACTATGCTCTCACTGAGATGCTGGACACTCTCGGGCTGCAAAGGGTTGCACTGTCAGCACTGACCCCACCTGGTGAAGAAAGGCTAACAGAGGCCTTGGGCTATCCGTGGCTCTTATTGTCTAGGTTCATGATGCCTTGGACCCTGGGGCCTCCGTCACTCACCCCCTTGCCTGGTTAGCTCTTGCTTCTTAGACACTGTAAACAATTCACCCTCGCAAATGTTAGCAAATTTGAAATGGAGCCATGCCCCTAACCATCTCCTTTACAGGATTTCTGGCTCCTAGCTCCTGCCTTACGCCTTCCCCCCCCCCACCCAACTACTACCACCTAAACCCACCAAGGCCAGGCAGTACACCACTGTATTTTAAAATAGGACCCAGCGAAGTCAAGATAGAACAAAGGTTTGTTTGTTTGTTTGTTTGTTTGTTTGTTTCTCCTGAAGGTTTCAGAATGCTTTTCATTTTTGAACCCTTCCTCAGTGAGTGTACCAGGCTAAATGTGCTGTTGTTACCCAAGTCAGACTAGGAAAAGAACTTTCTGCTAATAAACATTTTAATAGCTTCACCATCAACAACAATCCTTTCCGGCTGACTCCTCACAAAGCCGAGCAGCGAGCCAGGCGGGCAGGTCAGAGCCCCACAGCAGTCGTAGGCCTTGACGATTCCAAGGAACACCAGGGCAAGCCCTTCGCTTGCTGATAGAGGCTACCGAGTTCCCTTGGGGCTGATGTCATCTTCACCTGAGACGGGAGGGAGGGAACTGATGACGACCCCTGGGGCCAGGGGCGATGACGTGGGACATCCTGGTGGAGGCTGGCCTGTGTTCACAGCAGCCTGCTGGAGCTGGAGCCTGTCAGCTCAAGCGGCAGTGAGGGAAGATGGTTCTGACACAAAAGCCCAGGGGAATCTGTGGAGGAGCCAGGCTGTCATTACTTATTAACAATAGGCCTGATCCCCAGCCAGGGAGGCCCAGGGAAATGGCCTGTGGGGAGGCCTGACTCTCCCTACGAGATGGATTAACACTTTCTGAGTGGGAGGGAGCTGTCTGGAGAGTCGACTGTCATTTTTTTTTTCATACCAGAGGGGCTGTTCTTCTGTGAGGTAGGGATGCCCTCTTCCTCCATGCTCCCGGTTCCCAGTCTTCTCTCAGGTTCTCTTGACTGCTTCTGGTTATAAGCAGGCCCACTTACAGGATGTGGGAAACTGTTGAGGGAAATGGAAGGTTCGAGACTACACACAACCAGTAATCTAGGTCTGGTGAATGCCTTTTGTCTACTGGGGCAGGAAGAGAAGACAGCCAGCAGTGACTACGCTTCATCTGCTCACTCCAGCTCACCTAGCTAATGTCTAGTGGGTGGTCCGAGCCATCCCCAGAAGCTGCAGTGTGGTCCGAGCCATCCCCAGAAGCTGCAATGTAGTGTCCCAGTATTCCAAGGAGGCAGAGGCTGAGATGGAGAAGAGACACTGGTCATCCTTTAGTGGATGTTCCTCAAATCAGCCACGAAGGGTGTGGAGATAGGAGAGGTCAGCTAGGAGAGGACCAGGGAAGAACGTCCCATGCAAAGCCTACTGGTGCTTGGGCTGGCACTAGCAGGCCACAGGGCTCCAGGCTGGGTGAACCTCCAGAGGCCTGGGAGAGGACCGAGTGGCTGTACCCTACTCTGGGTCAGTACCCAGGGCCTGGCCCAAGGCAAGTGAAGCAGTTTTCCCAACCTGCTGCCTCCCCGTACTCCCACCCCCTCCTTCCTCCCCCTTCTTCCTCTTCTCCTGGAGAATTGTCAACCCTGGAGCTCTGAGCTACCCTGCAACATTATGGGGCTTTTGTCTCTAAGGGTTGGCCCTGCCCTCACGGAGCAGGATTGCCCCCACATGAGCCAGCCAGGCCTCAAGACGAGCAACTGCAGCCCATCTCCCCATCTCTCCATCTCTCCTCTCCCAGTCTTGTTCTCTGCCCCCACCTCCCATGCCCGCCACCCCCTTTTCTGCTGCAGCTTCTCTCACTTTCCTCTTGCCCCCTTCATCCCTCCTCCCAGCCTTCTTCCTGTTGGCTCTGCCCAGCGGTTCTACAAGCCACAGAGGCAGTACCAGTCTTCCATCAAGGCAGCCCTGGCTCTGCCCATCTGCAAAGAGCTATCGGAACCCAAGCACTCCCCCCCACCCCCCCACCCCCGATCCCCACTCCAACCAGGTGGCTGGCCTTCTCCTTGCATCTGGGGATAACAGGCCACACTTTATGCGGATCAGAGCAGACAGGAAGGGTGCTGTTGTTTTGAGGGGCCTGGTGGCGGTGAGGGAGGGGGCTGTTAACTTTGGAAGAGGGTGACAGACCTCACTGGGAACTTGGGTTTAGGAGCGAGCAGCTGGCCTTTCAAGGAGTAGCCCACAGTCTGGTGTCACCAGGCCTGCGCTTTAGTGTGCACCCCAGGTTGTGTGCTTGTCAGGGGGTCCTTGGCCAGGAGATCTTAGAGGCTGACTCTAGAGATTAGAAAGGGGTAGTTGGGCTAAAAATCTAATCACACTGCTCCTGAAAGATCACGTGGTTGGGCAATCCTGGCACCCCATGGCTTCACCCACAGGAGTGACACACTAGCCCTGACACCTGAGTCCCACTCACACTTTCCAACTGCTGATGTAGGAGGCCTGTCTCTCTCCAGTCAAACCAGAAGGTTAGACCAACCCGCTCTGGGAATCCTACTGCATTTGCCTTAGGCAGCCTTGCCTGTGTGCTGCAGCAGCTGGAGTTCTTAAAAGGACAGAGCAGGGAATGTCACTGAATTGACAGGACAAGTTAGTTGACTGCTTTGCACAGCTTGCTCAGAGCTGGCCTGAAGACTTCCTGTCACCCCAACGTGGTGGCTCAGTTCAGAGACGGGACTTGTAATTATGGAGGCAACAGAATTTACCAAAAAGAACCTAAAAGTTTTGCACCACCCAATTCGGCCTTAGCTGGGATTTTCTGTAGAACCACAGTCAGCAATAAACTCCCATCTCCCCATGTCAAAGCCTTTGGCTTCTGCTGTGTTTCTCATCTGCACACTGTACCCTTAATGACAAGAACAGGAACTAGAAACTGATGAGGCCATTTAGGGCAGGGACCCCAAAGGCAGTGGTTCCATTCTTTTTTTTTTAAGATTTATTTATTTATTATTATGTGTACAGTGCTCTGCTTGCATGTACTCCTGCAAGCCAGAAGAGGGCACCATATCACATTACAGATGGTTGTGAGCCACCATGTGGTTGCTGGGAATTGAACTCAGGACCTTTGGAAGAGCAGGCGGCGCTCTTAACCATTGAGCCATCTCTCTAGCTCCAGTGGTTCCATTCTTGTCATTGATCAAAAGCAAAAATGTCCTTGAGTTTGTCCTAGCCACAGGCCAGGAATGCCAGAAGAAGCTCTGCTTTGGTCTGTCTCTTCTCCCAAATGAGCACTCCTGCCCGGAAGCTAGAAGCTGGGCATGAGCATGTGGCTGAGACTGTAGTCAAGTCCGTGCCGGTCAACAGCTTTGGAACTGAATCTCCCAGTTCTCATGGTGGAAGTGGGCTGTATCTATTCTCCAATTTCAGCCCATCTCCTAAATGGTTCTAGTAGATTACCTCTCTCTTTTTTAAAAAAAGATTTATTTTATTTATTATGTATACGGTCTTCTGCCTGCATGTACACCTGTACACCAGAAGAGGGCACCAGTTCTCATTGTAGAGGCCATGTGATTGTTGAGAACTGAACTCAGGACCCCTGGAAGAGCAGCCACCTTGGCATTTCTCTGGTTACACTAGAAAGAGAAACATCAGCTTTGCCACTCCGTAGGGCTCCCTGTCAAAAGAATGGAATACCTCCGGTCCTGGCTAAAGACTCCACAACCCAATCTGCATCCTTAAGAGTTAATCTAGATTCACCTATCAATCACTTGGCCAGGAACACTCCCTCCCCCCCTTTTGCTCTTGAAAGCTGATTCACCTAAAGAAGACATGCTGAGGAGAGGGGAGGAATAATTATCCCCTTAATGAGATAATGTATTTATAACCCCCAGAAATTCCTCCTCCTGTAGTCACTCACAGAGAGAGCCTTTGCCTTGCTTTCCTGAATTATTCAGAAAATTGTAACTTTTCCTTTCCCCTCTGTTTCTTTTTCCTTTGGATACCGGATGAAGCTGGGGCACACGCTGTTAAACCAACTTGGATTAAATCTCTCCCTACAGCCAGTCTTCAGAGAATAGAGTCAATGTAAATGATGACATGGATGGCTCTGAATGAATGAAAATGAGGACATGGTCACTCCTAGATATGATGGAGAAAAAGGTTTCTATTGTAGATAAAAGGGCCAGTACAGCCAAGCTGAACCAGTCTATGGGGGCAGGAGGTTGGGGGTGGTGCGAAAGGAAGAGGAGAAAGAAGAGGAGAAGAAGGACCAAGAGAGATCCAGGAACAGAGGCAGCCAGGAGCCAAGAGCATCAAGAGAGTGCATAGCCAACATGGTTGAGTGACATAGGAAAGAAGCTGGGGAAAGGAAGCCCAGCCCCTGGGTTGGAGAAGGTTAGGCAAGTGGGTGGGATGAACAGTACTGGGAGGAGCCACAGGTTTTGAGTGAGACTTGTCCTGGGTTTCTTTGGGACCTAGCACTTAGGCAACTATATGATGTGGCCCCCTGTGTGAGATACAGAGTATGTTATGGCTGATTAATGATTTGGTTTAGAGATGGCCCTGTCCTGGACAATAGAACCTAACAGAGATTCTGGTGGGGGGGGGACTTCAAACATACTTTTCTCCCTGTACTAAGAGAACTGCTTAAGGACAGGCCTCCACTATCACCTCCATTATCTACCGTTGTCCAGCCTTTGAATGCTGTTGCAAAATTTTAGATGTTAGAATAGCAGCAACCACTTCCGCCAATAGTCCATAAGTCTTCCCCACTTTGTAAAACTTTTGTTTACACAAAGACCCAGCTACATTCCTAGAACTTCATGCCCTGGAATTGCTGACCCCTTCTTCCTTTCCTTCATTTCCTTTGCACCAATTCTTTTCAAACTGGCCAACCATGAAAGACTGTGGAGTAGACTTCAGCCAATGGGCAGGGGAGGGGGTGAGACACACAACAGTTTTGTTAGAATAAAACTTGCTAGCCCAGTTTAGGTTGTTACACACACACACACACACACACACACACACACACACACACACCCTTTTGCAGAGTGTGTGTTGTGATTGGAGTTAGAGTTTCTCCGTGTAGCCCTGGCTGTTCCAGACTCTTTTTGTAGCCTTGTTCAGAAATGCGTCTGCCTCTGCCTCCTGAAGGCTGGGATTGAAGGCATGCACTACCATTGCCTGGTCCAGTAGACCATTTTCATAAAACACAAATTGCCTTGAAGAGGAGATAAACCTGTTTTTGTTATGATCCCAAATCTGGGATGGGGGACAGACTTGTGAGAGAACAGGTGATGTTTATCCACTTAGGAGTCGAACCACTTCATGGAGGAGCTTGGTTGTTGCCAGCTGAAAAATATCTTTGATCAGACTCTGGGAGGAGATATATATATATATATATATATATATATATATATATATGTGTGTGTGTGTGTGTGTGTGTGTGTGTGTGTGTGTGTGTGTGTATACATACATACATACATACATACATACATACATACATACATACATGAGCCCCAAACAGGAGGTGGGGCTTTTTGGGTCTTGGTATTGTTTGGCTGTTCATTGCTCCACTTCCAGACACTCCTAGAGAGAACTGCTCCAGCGAAGGCTTTCAGGGCTCCGGGCTTGGGCTGCTGCTCCTCCAGATTCCAGCTGCTGCTCCAGGTTCCAGCAACAACTTTCATTGAATTGCTGGTCTGCTGAAATCCTGCTGACTACACCAGGAAAATCCTCCCTAGGAACTGATACCCAGAAGGTTTCATTCTTGTTTTCTTTAATCTTCTTTTCCTCTTGTTTAGGCTAGTCGGGTTATAAGGGTGCACTCGTTTTATAAGTTCATAATAAAGTATAATTGTCAAGGAAATTGAGCCTACATTGCCTTGGCAAGCTCCTTTCACTTTGTGAGTTTCTCATTGAGAATATTTGTTTCCAGCACCAAGTGAGGGAATGATGCAGTGGAAAGGCATAATGAACCTGAGTCCTTGGTGATGTCTATAGCCATGCCACCTAAAACTATTTGCCTCCAGACTTCTTGTTGTATGAGACCATAATATACCTTTGCTGTTTCAATCTTTTGTTGCCATGGAATAATCTGCTAAAGCCATCCTAATGTGTATTCTGCATTTAACAGTTGAGACAGTTGAGAGTCAAAGAGGTTGAGTCATGAGTGAGGTAGTGGAATTGAGAGCTCTAGAATTCAGAGGTCCCCATTCAGGGTATTCTCTATTGTCCTCCAAGTTGATAAATCTTGGGGCGCCTGGGGTCTTTAGCAGAGGGTATCAAAGATAGAGGTCTATTCTAATTAGCATAAACTATCAACTTTACAAAGCCTGGAAGCATCAATCTCCGTTGAGAAGTTGCCCAGACCAGATTGGCCCGTGTGCTTGTTTTTATTGTTAATTGGTGTAGGAGGGAGCAGCCCACTGTGGGTGGCACCATTCCCTGGGCAGGCAGTCCTGGGCAGTATCAAAAAGCTAGCTAGGCTTGAAAGTGGAAGCAAGCCAACAAGCAGCATTCCTTCAAGTTCTTGCTTGAATTTCTGCCCTGACTTCCTACAATGATGGACTGTGAACAGAAGTGTAGGCTTGGGGAGGGGGCAAGTGGGGGACCATCTTTCTTTCCCTACATTGCTTTTGGCCTGAGTATTTTTCTATTATTATTATTACTACTGCTGCTGCTGCTGCTGCTGCTGCTGCTACTGCTACTACTACTACTACTACGAGTACTACTTTTCCTTCCCTACATTGTTTTTGGCCAGAGTATTCTTCCATCATCATCATCATCATCATCATCATCATCATCATCATCATCACTACTACTACTACTACTACTATATTTACATCCTGACTGCAGTTTCCCCTCCCTCCTCTCCTCCCAGTCCCTTCTCCCCACTGCCCCCACCTCCATCCACTCTTCCATTGCTCTTCAGAAAAGGGCAGGCCTCCCATGGGTATTGACCAAACATTGGCCCAAGCATTTCATCACAGCAACTGAAAGGAACTTTGAGCAGGCAGGAGCTGAGCCCTGCCTTCCTTTCCCCAAGCACACAGAGAGTGTCTTTTCTCCCTCTTGGATCAAATGCTTTAAAATCTAGCTTACCACTTACCTTTCTACTAACGAAGACTGTCAGATCGTTGCTTTACTGAGGTACTGCAGTCATCCTGGCAAGCCTGCAGCAAAGCCTTATGAAATTAGCAGCTGGAACAAACAAGCTGGCAAAGAGAAAGGCTGCTATGCCCCGCTATCCCACAGGCAGGCAGGCAGGCCTATTTACAGATCATAACGATCAGCTACTGGCCTAGGTGCAGAGGCATTCCAGAGGGTGTGTCCCTTTACATTTGGGAGGAGATATAAGATGCTAATGAGACATGCACGAGGTTGTATGTAGAACTACATATCACAGATGGAACATGTTGGAGAAAGCATGCACTACATGCAATATGGAAGCCCCACCTTGGTGCAGCAGGGCCCTCAGAGTTGCTAGCTTTCTCCCTGCTGCAGCTTCTTCCTCCCTCTGTAATGCATCTTTCACAAAGTGTCCCTGTTTCTGCTGCCCCTGTGCATCTCTGCTCAATTCTTTGTTGAGGCACACACAAACTTTGAACCCTTCCAAGGGTGCCCTCCAAACCCCCATAGGTGCTTCCATCACTACTGTGAGGGAACCTGCATTGAAAATGCCTTTTCTAAGCCGGGCAGTGATGGGGCGCATATTTTAATCCCAGCACTCAGGGAAGCAGAGGCAGGCAGATCTCTGAGTTCAAGGCTAACCTGGTCTACAGAGTGAGTTCCAAAACAGCCAAGGCTGTACAGACAAACCTTGTCTTGAAAACAAACAAACAAACAAACAAACAAAATCAAAAACCCTTTTCTAGAGAGTGGTATTTCATCTGCAGGAGTGAGCTCAGGCAACTTAGTGAACTGCGCAGGCGCACATCCTCCAGACTCATGCACTCAAGTGCATTCCTGAAGCACATGCCTTCCGACTGCCGCTCACTTTGTTTTGCATCTTTTTGGGCACTCTGGGGCTCTAAGGCACAGAGACACAATGAGGTTAGTGCAGGTGTTGGAACTGCAGAAGCCCCTGAAGCCAAATGAGAGAAAGATTCCCACTTTGGTCCTGGAAATGGCAGTACCCACGGCCAGGCTTGTCATCTGGTCTTGTCCTTGGCTATCCTCGACTCCAAAGCCACCTCTATTATTGATGTGTAGCTGACCTCTCTTCCTCTTCCCATATTGCTGCCTCCTCCTGGCTTTCCTCCCTTCCTTTCTTCTCTCTCATTCAGCTTTCTTTCCTTTTAAGATTTATTTGCCATTTACACAGTGTTCTGCATACAGGACACCAGATCTCACCATAGATGGTTGTGAGCCACCATGTGGTTGCTGGGAATTGAACTCAGGACCTTTGGAAGAACAGCCAGTGCTCTTAACCTCTGAGCCATCTCTCCAGTTCCTCTCATTCAGTTTTCAATACTTATCTATTTGTTGATACACGGTCAACCAGCTTCAAGTGCAGTGGCACCAGAACACAGCTATTTTATTACAGATGGAAACCACCTTATCATAGATGCCAGGGACCAGAAGAGCTTCAGATTTCAGACTGGAGGATACTTACATATGCCTAATGAGGTCTCTTGGGGACAGGACCCAAGTCTAATCTTAAAATGTATTTATGTTTCATGTATCCTATACACAGAACCTGAAGATCATTTTATACAATATTTTCAATAACTTTGTACATAAGACAGAAGTGTGTATAACACATACAGTCAGATTTGCAGTATATGGGCATTCAAGTTTCAGACTTGAGGGTGTGTGTGTTTGTGTGTGTGTGTGTGGTGTGTGTGTGTGTGTGTGTGTGTGTGTGTGTGTGTGTGTGTGTGTG
>OU015760.1:14080615-14092470 GCA_907169655.1 Acomys percivali | reverse complement strand
TGTGTGTGTGTGTGTGTGTGTGTGTGTGTGTGTGTGTGTGTGTGTGTTTCCTCAGTCCCACCAAAAATGTTTCTTCACCAGCTGGTTCTATCTGCCGTGTCTGAGACTTTCCCTGCTGCTACTTATTTGGCACAAGACCTGTCTGGTCTTTTAATTCTTTAACTGGCTGGAAAACAAACCTAACCCAAACAGTAAGGTAACAACCTTATGACACTTTTGATTACAAGTAACAGCAGCCCCTATGTTCAAACACTAAGGGATTTTTTTTTTCATGTTCCCTAACTAGAAAACCCAATGCAGAAAAGCTTGAGCTGGTTACCTCCAGCCTTCTCCCCTGTGATCCCCCTGACTCTGTTTTCCTCTGTAGTTGTATTGGCTTCAGCTTCTACCTGTTCCCCCAAAAGGCTGCTGCAGTCCCAGACATCATATGCAGACCCAAACCACTGGTCTCAAACAATAGTCCCTTCCAGCCCCCAGGTGCTACTCAGAGCATTCACCAACAGGTGCAGCAGGGAGACAACCAATAACAAAAGCCTCCAGCGACACAGGATCAGGCCTGCCCTTTATGTTTTGAATCTTAAATAGTCCCCAAAGGCTCATGCTAATGGTTGATCAGCAAACACTGGGAAATAGTGAGACCTATAGTAGAAAGAAGTTACATCATTGAGTCGTGCCCTAGGATATTAGAACTCTAACCCCTTTCTTTTTTTCTCTTTGCTTTCTGGCTGCAGGGGAGTGAGCAGCTTCTCCATGACATACTGTCAGCCCTGATGTACTACCCTCCTCCAGGGCCTCTGAGGCCACAAGCGTCCCTCTACACTTGGGAGTTGCCACAGGGCCCACTATACGTGCTAAATATCGTGAGTGTTTCCAGGATTGCTTTCCTGGGAGTCATGAAGCCCCTCCATGGGACTTAGCTCACTGGCCAACACTGGATCATATGCTGCTGCCTCCTTCCCTGAAACAATTTCAGGCAGGGTCGGTGGGGGGCAGGGGTGGGGCACATGTGGATTCCCAAAATGCCTCCCATAAGGTCCTGTGTTTGAACAATTGGTTTGTAACTGATGGCATTGCTTTGGAAGGTTCTAGAATCTTTTGGAAGTAGAGCTTTGTTGGAGGAAGTATGTCTTTAGGGATGGACCTTGAATCTTTATAGTCCAGCCTCATATCCTGTTCACTCGTTACTTCCTGATTGTGGATTCAGTGTAATCAGCACCTTTGTGTTCCTGCTGCCATGATTTCCCCACCATGATGGGTGGTATCCCCTCAAACTACAAGTCAAAGAGATCCTTCATCCTTTAAGTTGCTTCTTGTGGGATATTTGATCAGAGAAATAAGTAGCTAATACAGTTTGGTTAGAATGGAAATATTTGCCTCTGAGTTGGGGGTGGAGGCCCCTCTCTTGAGGCTGATTGGAACTGGATTTGGGTTCCTTTCACAGGCTGAGGGATGAAGAAACCATCTCAGTTGCCCTCTCCACCTCCCTCCAAAATTCCAGGTTCCTTCACGCTTGACTCAGATTGCTGCTAACGCCGCCTGAGGCTGCTGGTTTTGCACCCTTCCTTCTGTGTCAGCACTAAGCATTGTGGCTTTGGAGGAAATTTATCTTCATCATCTCTGCAAAGTATGAAATGAGTGCCCTTCGCTTCAGTTAGGCCCATTTCATGGATGGACACACTAAGTGTTTTTGAAATGAGCCTGGAAGAAGGTTAATGGAGGAGAGCTGGTGACAAGACAGGCAGTTAGTGCTCTACTGCGTGTCTTTCTCCCTCCTCCTTATTCATTATCCCCTCCCCCTTTGACTTAATTGATAGGCCAGTTATTGAGTATGTGGCCAGGCTGGAGGCCAGGAAACTGTGTATAGGCTGCAGATCTTGCCTTTTCTACCTGAGTGAGTCTGCCCGCAGCCATCAGATCCAGGCGTCTCCCAGTGACAAGGGCGTGATGGATTTCCCCCATTACTTACTCTCGAAGCTTTTTGTTAGTTTGCATTTTATGCAGACTTATGTAATGGAAACGAATTCTGCAAGGCAGGCACCACTGGGCAAGGCCACACTGCACAGCAACTGCATTCCTTACACACCTGCAGCCATCCTGCTGGGGCCCATCTGGGTTCTGTTGGCAACCTTCATGGCCCTCTCAGATGATAAGAGAGTGCAGGCAAGGGGGATGTGGTCGACCTTGCTGGCCTTCGGGGAGGCCTCTCTCTCAGGGTGTTTGGACCACTGACTTTTAAAGAAAAATAGCAAGGACTTTAAGAGGAAAAAAAAAAAAGCAAGAGAAGGGAGAGAGGGAAATAGGTGCAATCCAAAGATGCCAGGAAACACAGGAAAGGTTGTTCAGCAACTGAGCACCCGGGGAGTGCACTGTGGGTCGTAGTGGCCTTCCTGAGGGACAATAAGGTACAACTGAGGACACGAAGTTCTAACCAATTTGTGGAGCAGGTGGGGGTGGAACTGCACAGGCCACTGATGGATGTGTGACTGATGCAGGAACAATTGAGCCGTAGCAGAGGCTTGCTCTGTGACCCCACTCCAGGAGGCCCACGTGTTCCTACCCAAACACAAGGGCTCTCCATTATGGCACTACTGAGCATGTTAGGCCACACCTGTAGTCTGAGCACTCAGGAGGCTGAGACAGAAGAATTACTTTAAGTTAAAGGCCAGCCAAGGGTATGGAGTGAGACTTGGTCTCAAAAAACAAACAGAGCCCCATGCACATCAACTCAATTTTAGTATGACCCTCCCATGAGCATAAGAATAGAGTGGATAAGTGAGTTGTAGTGTGGTTATACTATGGAACACATAGACACAAAAAAGACAGACTGACTTGGGGAGAGGGTGCTTGCCGCTAAGCATGAGGACCCGAGTTCCAATCACAGTACCCACAGAGAAAAGCCAAGCACAGCAGCACAAACCTAGCATTGGAAAGGTGGAGGATACCGCAGACTCACTAGCCAGCCAACCTAGTCAAATTGATGAGCTCCGGATTTATCCAGAGACCTTGTCCTCCCAATGTCAACCTCTGGCCCCCACAAGCACATGTATAAGAACATGCGTGCGCACACATACACACACACACACACACACACACACACGCACATGCACATGAAGGAAGGCTGCCTATAAATACAATTGTAGGTTCAATTTTCTTAACAATTATATTTTATTACGAACTTATTAACTGAGAGTGCTTCACTTATAACCCGACTAAGGTAAACAGTAGGAAAAGGAGATTAAAGAATACAATAATGAAACTGTAAGGATATCAGTTCCGAGGAACAATTCTCCTGGTGTAATCAGTAGATTTCTTCTGCTGGAACCTGGAGCAACCAGAACCTGGAACCTCAGCAAGAGCCTGGAGCCCCGGAGCCCCAAAGCCTTCCCTCAAGCAGTTCTCTCTAGGAGCATCTTGAAGTGGA
Source organism: Acomys percivali (assembly GCA_907169655.1). Taxonomy (NCBI): domain Eukaryota; kingdom Metazoa; phylum Chordata; class Mammalia; order Rodentia; family Muridae; genus Acomys; species Acomys percivali. The sequence goes on along the minus strand of OU015760.1, from coordinate 14,089,049 downwards.
GCAATGAACAGCCAAAACTATCCCCAGTCTCCAAAGGCCCCACCTCCTGTTTTTGGCTCACATTTATACCTCCTCTCAGAATTTGTTCAAGGATGTTTTTCAGCTGGTTAACAACCAATCTCCCCCACACGGTGGTTCGACTTCTAAGGGGATAAACATCACCTGCTCTCTCACAAGTCTTTTTCTCATCCCCCACTTGTGATCTAAACAAAAAACATGTTTATCTCTCCTTTATACAATAATAAGTAAAACTTCCACATATGTAATATGGAGGGGAAAAGGCAAGCACAGAAGTTTGGGATGCTATTTCACTTATACAAAGCTCAAGGCTAGGTTCAAACAATCTGTGGTGGTTGAAACCAGAAAAATAGTGGCTTGAATAGCAATGCCCCCCCCCCCACAGACTCATGTGTTTGAACGCTTGGCACACAGGAAGTGGCACTTTTAGGAGGTGTGGTCTTATTGAAGTAGGTGTGGCCTTCTTGGAGGAAGTAGGTCACTGTGGGGGCAGGCTTTGAGGTCTACATTGCTCAATCTATGCCCAGTGTGGCACACAGTCCCCTTCTGCTGCCTGTGGATCAAGATTTAGAACTCTTTGGTCCTCCAGCACCATGTCTGCCTGCATGCTGCCATGCTTCCTGCCATGACAAATAATGGGCTAAACCTCTGAAATTGTAAGCCAGCCCCAATTAAATGTTTTCCTTTATAACAGTTGCTATAGTTGTGGTGTCTCTTCACTGTAGGCTTTGATTTTTTTAACCTACTTTATTTGGGGTTCTTTGATACCTCTACCTCCCTTTCAACCCACCTACCCTAGATAGGAGAGAAAGAAGGTTAGTAGGGACAGCAGAGGTAGACCTTTTAGACTCAGATCCTTAGGCCAATTCCACTTTTTGTTGTCAAGATTTCAACAGCAAACACAGCAGCAAGAACAATCAGCAGTGGGAGCAACAGTGGGGGACCAAAAGCAGTCTCTTTGAAAGTTTTCTCCAGATTGTTTCTTTCTAGGAGTGTCTGGAAGTTAAACGATGAGCAGCCAAGTGATGCGAAGCGACACAATGTATGCAAAGAGATATCTCTCTGGTTTTTGGGCTCCTATTTATCTCCTCTCAGAGTCCATACCAGGATGTTTTCCAACTGGTAAAGACCATGCCCCCCCCCCACAAAGCAGTTCCCAGCTGACAAAGATCACGCACCTTCTCACGAGTCTGGTTCCAGAAGACAAACATCACATACCCTCACACAAGGCAGTTTCACATCCCACAATTGAGATCAAAACAACAACCAAAGAAATGTTTACGTCCACTATACTTCACAGCAATAGAACCTTAACTAAGACCAGTAGTGAATGATTTTTGCTAGAACAGACTGTCTGGGTCTGGCCTTGCAGGGAAAACAGAGGGAGGGCGAGAAGACCCTGTTCCCCACCCTTCTCCTGGCCCGTGCTCATTTTTCTGACCATCTCCAGTATCCACTGGCTTGTCGATACCTCACTCTTATCTCCTTTTATACCAGTCCATCTCTGTAGTCAAATGGTCCCTTTCTACAAGGACCCCAGCTATATTGGATCAGAGCCCTTAGTAGCCTCACGTTAACTTGATGATTTCCATCAAGATTCTATCTCCAAATAAAGCCACTTTTTGAGGTACTAGGCGTTTAGAGGTGGACACATATTTTTTTGTTTTTTGGGTTTTTTTTTTTGGTTTTTTTGTTTGTTTTTGTTTGTTTTTTTTTTTGAGACAAGGTCTCTCTGTGTAGCCTTGGCTGTCCTGGACTTGCTTTGTAGACCAGGCTGGCCTTGAACTCACAGCAATCTGCCTGCCTCTGCCTCCCGAGTGCTGGGATTAAAGGCGTGAGCCACCACACCTGGCCCATATTTTTTTTCTTCAGTACAGAGAAAGACATTCCACCCTGACAAGCTCTGCTCACCCACTATGTCTGAGCACGTCCACTGGCAGCACCAACTGCTTATAAAGCAAACTCTGCCCATTTCTATGCAGGAAGTGGAGCTGCAGGTGGCTGGAAGAAGATTAATGCCCATCTGCCTCAGACAGCCCACTTCCAAGAATGAAGGAGTAGCTGCAGAAGCCCGGATGCAAGAGATATTCTGAGGCCACCCAGGTCCCCAGCTCTTGCCGTATGGCATTGACTGTGTCAATTTCATAGCATGTGGCAAAGGACAGACAGAACCTCTAAGCTGGGGGCTTCATGATTGTAAATAGAATAGACTTAAAATGATTAACTTTTTTTCTTTCAATTATTTGCATCACATAGGAATGTTTGTTTTGACAGGGTCTGTCTATATAGCCTTGGCTGGTCAGATACTCACCATGTAGACCAGGTTGACCTGGTGGTGATTGCCTTGATTCAATACTGGGATTACAGATGTACTTTTGCCAGGCTAGGGATACAGTATTTTTTTTCCCCAGTCCAAATAAGGCAGAAGGGTTCATGGTTAAACACACATTTCCTCCACAGTATGCCTTCATCCTCTCAGCCCATGTCCCTAGGATTTTCTCAAACATATCAATCATATATCTACATACTATTTTGCTTTGCAGTGATGAGAATAGAACTTGAACTGGGCAAGTGCTCTCCCCTGAATCATCATATAGCTCACTGTGTGTGTGTGTGTGTGTGTGAGAGAGAGTGAGAGAGAGACAGAGAGCAAGAGTGAGACAGAGAGACAGAGAGAAACAGAGAAACAAAGATAGAACCAGAGAGGGAGGGAGGAAGGGAGGGAGGGAGGGAAACAGATATAGAGCTCACCCATGTGTGATGGAAATTCCATTTTGCATTAGGCATCCATCTTGGTGCCAAAGAGCTATTTGTCTCTGAGTCAAGTCCCTAGACGATTTAAGTTCCTAGCAACCCTGACTCCTTGACCACCCAGAAATGTGCAGCCTTGACCATCTGCTTTGTTATGATATGACTAACTGCTGTTTGTTGTTGTTTGTCTGTTCTGTTTGTTGTTATTGTGTTGTTTTGTTTTGTTTTCCTTTTTAGCTTCTGTCATGTGCTTAGGCAGATATTCAAGGGTTTCTTGTGGGTTTTGTCTTTAGAAATCCTTTCTTCTTCTTCACCTAGCTGAGGGTGGAACATCTCTGATTAGGATTAGAGACTGTAGCCCCACTAGCAGTTTTAACAAATTTGGCTAATTATAATCTGAATGAAGTCTGTGGATCTTTTCCTGGTGGTCTCAAACTCCACAACGTATGCATCTGTATGTGGAAACTAGAGGTCTATCCTGGGCGCTTCCCCTCTGTTCCTCTTTGCCCTATGTTATTGCTTTTAGTATTATTGTGTGTGTGTCAGGGCATTTCGTGGGTGGGTGGGAGGCGTATGTGTGGCACAGCATGAATGTGAAGGTCAAGGGACAACTGTTGAGCATCTTTTCTCTCCTTCAACCTCTACATGGATTCCAGAGACCAAACTTAGGTCACCAGGCCTGTATCAAGTGTTTTGGCTGTTCTCGGTTAACAGCTTGGCTACGTCTGTGGTTAACTAAAACCCAAGTAGCTGGGCACGCCTGTGAATGATTTTTTTTCTTAAGTAAATCACTTGAGGTGAGAAGACCTTTTTAATTTTTCCTTTTATTGAAAATAGATCCCCCCCCCGCACACACACAATATATCCTGACTGTAGTTTCCCCTCCCTCTACTCCTCCCAGCTACAGCCTGCATATCTTCTGCTGTTCAGATCTGCCCCCTTTCTGTCTCATCAGAAAACAAACAAGCTGCTAAGGGATGAGAATAAAAAGCACATGTTAAGATAAATAAAAAACTAACACATCAGAATAGAACAAAACCAACAAACAGAAGGAAAAAAGCCCAAGAAAAAGCACAAGAAACAGACACTCGTTCACACACTCAGGAATACATGAAAATCACTAAACTGGAAACCATAGTATATACCCAAAGGACCTGTAGTGTAAGAAGAAAAAAAAAAAATATATATATATATATATATGTAAAAGAAAAAAATGAAAACAAAAGATAAGGTTAAAAACAAAAACCCTCATATGACATTATGAGGTAAGGAATCTCCAAAGATGCTTCTGAGTTCATTTTCTGCTGGCATCCCCTGCTGGACATGCAGCCTACACTTATAAGTAGTTTCCCAGTGAGACGTCATTGGAGGAAACTAAGTTTTTCTTTGAAAGCCATTATTAATTGGAGGCGGCTTCTGGATAAGGATGGGCGTATCTGCCCACTTCTCTTTTCAGTTCTAGGACCCCATCTGGTGCAGACCCATGCAGGCTCTGTGCATGCTGCTTCAGTCTTTGTGAATACACATGTCCATCAGCCCTGTTGTGTCTAGAAGGCCTTGATTTCTTGATGTCTTCCATCCCATCTGGCTCTACACGCTTTCTTTCTCCTCTTTTTGCAGGGTTCCCTGAGTCCTGAAGGGAGAGATTTTATGGAAACATCCAATTTAGGGTTGAGTGATTCAAGGTCTCTTACTCTTTGAGTATTGTTTGGCTGTGGGTCTCTGTATTTGTTCCTATCTGTTATAAGGAGGAAGTTTCTCTGATGATCAGAGAATATCATTGAGTCATTTTATTGCTGTATTCTCTTAGTAGAATAGTAGTATTTGGTTTTACCCTAAGTCCCTGGGATATCTAGTCTCAGGTTCTTGGTCACCCAAGCAGTGTCAGGTATGGGTTCTATCTCATGGAGTGGATATTGGTTAGTTACTCCCACAAGCTTTGCGCCACCATTACCCTAGCATACCTTGCAGGCAGGATGCCATGGTAGAAGAAAGGTTTTGTGGTAGGGGTTGGTTTTTAATGTTTCTCACCTGCAAATAAAGATACATTGACTTCTTCCTTTCCAATTTGTATCCCCCTTGATCTCCTTCGGTTGTTTTACTGCTCTAGCTAAGACTTCAAGTACTATATTGAATAGGTATAGAGAAAGTGGACAGCCTTGGGAAGGGCCATTTTTTAATTTTTTTTATTATTAATTTATTCTTGTTACATCTCAATGGTTATCCCATCCCTTGTAACCTCCCATTCTTCCCTCCCTCCCAGTTTCCCCTTACTCCCCTCCCCTATGACTGTGATTGAGGGGGACTTCCTCCCCCTGTATATGCTCATAGGGTATCAAGTCTCTTCTTGGTAGCCTGCTATCCTTCCTCTGAGTGCCACCAGGTCTCCCCCTCCAGGGGACATGGTCAAATATGAGGCACTAGAGTACGTGTGAAAGTCATACCCCACTCTCCACTCAACTGTGGAGAATGTCCTGTTCATTGGCTAGATGTGGGTAGGGGTTTGAAGTTTATGGCCTGTATTGTCCTTGGCTGGTGCCATAGTTTGAGCAGGACCCCTGGGCCAAAATCTGCCTATCATAATGTTCTTCTAGTAGGTTTCTAGGACCCTCTGGATCCTTCTACTTTGCTATTCTCCCATGCTTCTCTCATCTAGAGTCCCAGTAGGATGTCCTCCCCTCTGTCCCAGTTTCCTGGTAAGTGAAGACTTTCATGGGACATGCCCCTTGGGCTAGAATGCAGATATAAGTGAGTATATACCATTTGACTCTTACTGCGTCTGAGTTAACTCACTCATTATAATCATTTCTAGCTCAATCCATTTGTCCACAAATTTCGGGAATTCCTTGTTTTTAATAGCTGAGTAGTATTCCATAGTGTAAATGTACCAGTTTCTTTATCTATTCTTCGACTGAGGGATACTTAGGCTGTTTCCATGATCTGGCTATTATGAATAAGGCTGCTAAGAACATGGTTGAGCAAATTTTCTTGTTGTGTGCTGGAACATCTTCTGGGTATATTCGAAGGAGTGGAATAGCTGGGTCTTGAGGAAGCCCTATTCCCAGTTTTCTGAGATAGCACCAGATAGATTTCCAAAGTGGCTGTACTAGTTTGCATTCCCATCAGCAATGAAGGAGTGTTCCTCTCTCTCCATATCCTCACCAGCATGTGATGTCGCTTGAATTTTTTATCTTAGCCATTCTGATGGATGTAAGATGGAATCTCAGAGCTGTTTTGATTTGCATTTCCCTGATGACTAAGGAGGTTGAGCATGTCTTTAAGTGTTTCTCAGCCATTTGATATTCCTCTGTTGAGAATTCTGTTTAGTTCCAAGCCCCATTTCTCTACTGGGTTATTTGGTTTGGTGGTGTTTAATTTCTTGAGTTCTTTATATATTTTGGATATTAGACTTTTGTCAGATGTAGGGTTGGTGAAGATCTTCTCCCAATCTGTAGGCTGTCGCTTTGTTCTCTTGACAGTGTCTCCTGCCTTACAGAAGCTTCTCAGCCTCATGAGGTCTCATTTATTAATTGTTGACATTAAGGCCTGGGCTGTTGGTGTTCTGTTCAGGAAGTTGTCTCCTGTGCCAATATGTTCCAGGCGGAAGAGCCATTTTTAATCTGTACCTTTTGAGGTGGGAAGGCACACCTTAATCTCGATCACACCTTTTGCTGGCAGACACAAAGAAGGAAGCTTTTGCTTTTTGTCTGCTTGCCTTCATTCTCCCTGACAAGTCCAGAGCCTATTTCTTGGGGAGTTGGTGTATACTAAAGACCAGCTGACACAGTCCTGCCGTGTGGACTGAGCAACTACTGGACTATTGGGCTTTTCATTCACAGGCAGTCATTGTTGGATTAGCTGGACCATAGCCTGTAAGCTACCCTATATGTATATATATATGTATGTATATATGATAGATTGATGGAGAATAGATTCATTCTATCAGTTCTGTTCCTCTAGAGGACCCTGACTAATACACCCTCAGAGGCATCTCCCCAGCCATCCACCTTAATTTCTGAGACAAGTTCTCTCAGTAAACTTGGAGCTCAGCGTTTTGGCACAACTGGCTGGCCACAAAGCCCCTGGGACCTACCTGCCTCTGTCCACTAACACCTCAGTGCTAGAGTTACAGGTGTGTACCCATATACCCAGCTTTATTTGAATAGTAGGGGCACTGGACCCACTAAGCCATCTCTCCAGCCCCATATTTCTCAAAGAATTTTTAGCTATGCTAATAGGACCACAGTGGTTGAGGATAGGCACTCCATTCCTATCCTCACCCAGAACTAGCGATACCTGCAAACATTTCGTTCAAAATCCTTTCCTGTAATTCTTTATGTAGGATGTTGTTCACTTGGCCTATGGCTAGCTGGAAATTAATGACCCCCAGCCATTGAAGGATAGGAGGTGGTAGACAAATAACCCAGACTGCCCCCTTAAAGGCACAACTCTGGCAGCTTCTCTGAGAGTCTCCATGGCACTGAGCTTCCATGGTCCACAGGAGAAAAGTGCTGTTTATATAGCCAACGTTGGCTTCCCTCCCTATCCTGACTCATTTCCTCATACCTCAATGCACTTCCGGATCATCATCCAAATGATGACTTGCATTTGGTCTTGTCTCAAGGTCTGCCTCTGGGAAACTCAAGCAAAGACAGGAACAGTAGAGTCATGCAGTGCTCTTTCTGCAACCTAATTTTTTCAGCTAGTTGTCTGGCATCCTGATCTTTCTCTAGCAGCACATCCGCAGGGACCATTAATCATTCCATTATCAGGGCATACCATAATTAACATAGGCAGTAAGGGTACATTGTATTTTGTACCGTTTAGAACCACATGACCATGTCCATGTGCATGTTTCTTTCTGCACATGGACAAGTATGGCAGAGACTCTTCTAGTTTATTTTATTATACAGGTTACATACAGTTCATCATTGAGGGCAGTCAGGATAGGAGCTTGAAGCAAAAACCATGGAGGAACACTGCTTGCTGATTCCCTCTTAGGTTTATGCTTAGCTAGCTTTTTTTAAAAATTCTAGGATGTAGGGGTTGTGCTGCCCATGGTGGACCCTCCTATGTCAATTAAAGCAACCAAGACAATCCCCACCCACAACACACATTCTCAGACCAGTCTGATCTGGGCAATCCCTTAATTGAGACTCCCTTGGTAGGTGACTCCAGGCCATGTCCAGTTGACAGTTAAAGCTTGCCAGGGAAGGAACACAGCAGAAAACAGCAGCACATACTTTTAATGCCAGCATTTGGGAGGCAGAAGGCAGGAGGGCTGAGGAGTTCAGAATCTGCTTGGGCTACGTGACAAGATCCTGGCTCAAAAAATAAACAAATGAAATAAAAAAAAATGATTTAGAAAATTTTTAAAGCTCAAGGAACAGCTCTGATCAGGACAGCAAAGTTGAAGGGCTCCATGTGGAGGTGACCAGAGCAATCTAAAAAGCCAGCCTTGGTAGATTATTCAAGCTGGGGGATGCTGATTAAAGCAAGGAGCTGGCATACTTGAAGAAGGTCACTGATATGGAGAGTGTCACCAGAGGTCCCTAGCCATTTGAGGAGGGTTCTTCTGTGTGCTCACATTCACCTGGTACAGCTGCAGAACCTTGCGCCAGGGATGCTGGCCTCCAGAAGAGGCCCCCTCAGGGATGCTGGCCTC
>OU015760.1:14066602-14080605 GCA_907169655.1 Acomys percivali | reverse complement strand
CCCCCTCAGGGATGCTGGCCTCCAGAAGAGGCCTCCTCAGGCGTCATTCCACGTGCACCCACTTCCCTGCCACTTCTGTGCCCCTGGAGAGTTGTTTTTCAAGCAAAAGTCCTCAATTTTCTGATGAAAAACAACTTGTTTTGAGAGCACGCACTACTGAGATCTTCAGACGCTTCCTCTGGGCTCACTGTGGAGAAGAAATTAATTTTCAGGTGGGAGGAGATGACAAGGAGGCTGGGAGCGGATCCATGGAAAGCACACGTAATTTGGTCTCCCTGCCCACTCACGAGCACTTACGTTGTTTACCTGATCAGCAGCTTGCTCAGAATACAAAAATTTTAAAGCATCAAAATACATCTTTGTTCTCCTCCCCAAGTTATGTGCTACCTACCTGGCTATCTACTAGATCCTGCCTCAAGGTGCAGAGAAAAGTGCCCCAGATCTTGTTTTGTGCACTTGAAATAGTGGTGGTGGCAAGCACCCAGAAAGGCAAGTTTATTCACAGAGAGTAGAGAGGGAATTCTGCCTTCCTTTGTCATCAAGGATGGGAGTCAGTGACAGAAACCCCACACCTCACTACGCGCTTCCAGAAGGAAAGGCTGGTGAACATTTCTCAAAAGTGAGTATTTTCTCGACTTTCTGTTTCTATGCAGGTGAGATGCAGGCTCCAAACATTCCCTGTCCCTCATCCCCTCACACTCATACAGGCTTACATGTGATTCAAGATGGAGGGCTCAGGCCCAAGCCTCACAAGCCATGCTGGAGAGAGACGTGGGGAAGAAAGATGTTCCTCTCAGTGACCTTGACAAACCAGGTGCCCTAAATCCAACGTTGTTGTAAAAGGCTGTGCCCTTCCATGGAGGAATGTGGTCACGGTGGCAGAGGCAGGGGCGGTGGTGGTGGTGCTGGGGAGACAGCAAGGTGAGTACTCACCGTATACCAGGCCAGGCTCATCAAACAACCTCCAGTTCTTTCTCTCAGTACCCAAGTATCAGTCAATGTTCTATTGCTGTGAAGAGACACCATGACCAAGGCAACTCTTATGAAAGAAAACATTTCATTGGGGCTGCCTTACAGTTCAGAGGGTTAGTCCATTATCATCATGGCAGAGAACATGGCATCACACAGACATGGTATTGGAGAAGTAGCTGAGAGTTCTACACCCAGATCTATAGGCAGGGAGAAGAGATAAAGAGAGACTAAGGCTAGCCTCAAAGCCCAGCCCCCAGTGACACACTTCCTCCAACAAGGCCACACCTCCTAATCCTTCTCAAATAGTTTCACTCCCTAATGACTAAGTATTCAAATATATGAGCCTATGAGGGCCATTATTCAAACCACCACATTGGATTCCCTGGCGCCCCCCACCCCATATTCTTACAGCCGTATCATAATGCAAAATACATTTGGTTCAACTTCAAAAAATCCTCATAGCCTATCACAGTCTCAACATTGTTTGAAAGGTCAAAGTTCAAAATCTCCCTCTCTCTCTCTCTCTCTCTCTCTCTCTCTCTCTCTCTCTCTCTCTCCCTCCCCCCCTCTCTCTCCCCTATCCCCCCCCTCTCTCTAGGGTTCATTCTACACCCAGCCTGCAGCTCTCCCTGACAGGTATCCCATGACTTTGACATCTCCAACATCTTGGGGTCTCCAAGGCAACCCAGGCGTCACCTTCACAGCTTCACGCAACAGCCCCTCTAGGCCTCCATGTAGGGCCACCCCTAATACACACCTGGCCTCGGTGGCTCTCCTTAGCAGTACAGGGAGAGTCTACAAGCCCTTAGCTGTACCCTTGACTCTAAAGGCAGAACCATGTGGCCAAAGCTGCCAAGTTTTGCTGCTTGCGAGGGCTGGAACTCGGCCCCTTCTGCACCAGTTTTCTGCTGTTGATAGTTTCCTCGCTGCTTCAGCTTTTCTTTCATTCTTTTCCACAATCCAAAACTCTTCAATTCAGCCTCAGGCAGATTTTTCTGAGCAGTGGCAATAGCCAGCCACATTCATTGCCGAAATAGCACAAGAACAGTCTCTGGGCCACTTGATAATATTCTCCCCCTCTGGAGCTCTTGATCTGGGCTGTCATCATTTACACTCAGCACGACTGTCCTTGCTCCTGCTGGGTGGCCCAGGAAGCCCCAGTTAAAGTCTTCCTCCACCAGACAACCATTAACCGGGCATGAATTTGTTCCATGAGAGAATGTGAATGCACGCTCATGCAGGCCCCATGCTGGTAAACCACAGCTGCTTAAGAGTTCAAGAGGACAGCTGGGCGGTGGTGGCACACACCTTTAATCCCAGCACTCGGGAGGCAGAGGCAGGCGAATTGCTGTAAGTTCGAGGCCAGCCTGGTCTACAAAGTGAGTCCAGGACAGCCAAGGCTACACAGAGAAACCTTGTCTCGGAGAAAGAGTTCAAGAGGACGATGGTCGTGTCGTGCACACCTAAGAGAAACCCAGGCCATTGCAGGCAGCCAGCCCTCCTCTCTGCTTCCTGCCTGTCACAATGTAACCTAGGCTGCTCCCACTCACCCTTCCCACCATGATGAAGTGAACCCTCTGTTGACTCCCCTGGGTGTTTGGTGACCACAGTGCAAAAGTCTGAATAACGTACATCTCCTAAGACCAGGCAACTGAAAAGGCAAACACAGAGGAAAGAGAAGATATGTCGGTTCTGGAGTCTTGTGGCCACAGGGAAGGTGACAGCCATCAGAGGCTAAAAGAGGCAAGAAAAGTGTGATGGTTAGGTTTTTTGTTTTTGTTTGTTGTTTGTTTTGGTTTTTCGAGACAGAGTTTCTCTGAGTAGCCTTGGCTGTCCTAGACTCACTTTGTACACTAGGTTGACCCCGAACTCACAGCGATCCGCCTGTCTCTGCCTCTTAAGTGCTGGGGTGATGGTTAGTTTTAATGGATAACTTGACATAATCTAGAATCACCTGCAAAGAGGGTCTCAATGAAGGACTTAGGAGAGACTGACCTTAGGGCATGTTAGGGTGAGGGAGAGTCTTCTTGATTATGTTAATTTATACAGGAAGGCCCCTTCCACAGCCATTTCCTTGGGTTGGGCCCTGGACTTGATAAGAGTAGAGAAAGTGAGCTAAGCAGGAGGCACTGCGCTGTTGACTGAGGACGGTGATGTGGCAGGCTACCTCCAGCTCCTGCCTTGACTGCTGCCCTGCTGTGATGGACTGCAACCTAGAATTGCAACTCCTCCCCCGTTACTTCTTGCCAGGATGTTTTATCACAGCAAAAGAAGTAAAAATAGGACCGAAGTACACCCTCCCTGAGCCACCGGAGGAAGCATGGCCAGCTGGCCACTTGCATGTGGGCTCCTGATCTGTAGCACCACGAGAGAACTGATTTCTATGGCTTTAAGTTGCCCGGTGCATGGTCACTCAAAGCCTCAGGAGACTAGTATGCCTTCCCACAGCTCAGAAAGCACCAGCTTCCAGGCATTTGATCCTTCCTACTTGAAGTGTCAGGGGTTGGGGGTGAACTCCATTTCTCCTCTAGAACTCCAAGTGGCGTGACCCCTTTTCCATAGGGTAATAGGAGGGTAAGGCAGCCAGGACATAGCTTGTGAGTCCCAGGCCCGAGCTGCAGCTAGGACTCAAGTCTTACAGGCAGACAAGGTTCTCCCAGCTGACAGGAAACCTTCATTACTGCTGTCATGGACCAGAGAGTTGATTTTAACTTGCAGTTATTCTGCGGCCAGCATCCCAGCTGGTTCACTTCTGCCAAAGAGCCCTGCTGCCTTGTCAGCCCAGGAGCACAGAGCCAGGCAGGGCCTCTGCCACATTCACTACCCTGTGGAGTCCAATAAAAGGCTGGAAAGTGATTGAGTGGCTTCATCCCAGTACCAGTGAGATCTTGTCCCAGAGGGCAGCGCGTCTTTCGTCTCCATCCTTTGCTCAAACCTGTGTAGTCATGGAAATGCAAGTGTGTGCAGAGCCTCGTGAGTGGCCGTGATCCTGTAGGTACACAGGTGTCTCAGAACTCATGTGCCTATTTCAGTGTGTGCTTTCCTGAATGCATTTCCAACAGTTTACGTGTATGGCGTGGTGGTGAGGATGGCAGTGTGTTTGTGCATGCGTGCGTGCGTGCATGTGTGTGTGTGTGTGTGTACAGATACCCATGGAGGCTAGAGGTGCATGTGGTAAGAGGGTGGCAGCAAAGGAAGAGAAGTAGCTGTGGTTACTGCTGATACCATCAACTTGAGCTATTGTTTTCATAAATAGGAGGCTGGAGGTCTCCTCTTGCTGCTCTTACCGCTCACTGTGCCACTGAAATTATATTTCCAGGGATGAATTGCTCATTCCTTCAGCGGCCTGAGCCAATTAGACTAGACTGGGCGATTCTGCTTCATGGAGACCCAGGCGCTGGCTGCTTTGAGTATGCGGTTCTGAAGGCAGGGTGTACTAACACCTGTATTAAAACATCAAGGCATCCACCACCCTCTCAAGGAAGGGAGGTCACCAGTGTCTCTTGATACTCTAGACAACGCTTCTTCCATGGATCTTTATTAAGGACCCACTGTGCCTGCGAAGCCCATCCAGGGTCCAGTTCTGTCCCAACTGGGCCCTCAAGGAGCTCCTGGTAGTCTCATATGGTGTCATCAACACAATCAATTATACGAACAAGCATGGGGCTGGGCCACTTCAGGAGCAAAAACAAGACAGCGTTTATTCCAGCTGTGGGGGAGGGAATGTAGTCAGATCTCGGAAGTGGTCTGAGGGATATGTTGGAACTATCTAGAATAATAATAGCCTAACAGGATCCAGGAAAGAAGCTCAGCCCCTCCCAGGCTCAGGCAGCAGCCATTCTATTCAGGGAGGAGGGCACAATATGGCTGACTCAGAGCAGAATCCCGCCCCCCTTCATAAGCCACATGGTGCCACATTCAGGCAAAGGGGCCATGCTTAGCCCCTCTAGCCATATGCTCCCTCCACAGACCTCCATGCCCTGAGCATAGGCTGGGATGCGCTGCCTCAGCTGGCGGTTCTTGGTCTCCTGGGATTTGCTTTCTGCACCCGTGCCCATTTGGCATGCCGGAAGCTGCGGCAGGAGGCTGCCTGGATGCACCTCCTTGTCTTTTCACCTTAGGAGAGCTGGAGGCATGAGGTTAATTCTCCCACTCTCTTCATACCTGCTCCCCTGTGTCATCTTTGTCCTGTTTCTGAAGGTGTCTGTTCTCTGAGTGGCCCCTTCCTGCCCTGTGATTCCTCTTAATGGCAGCAGCTTGTGTTCTAACCCACTGTCCCTGCATGTGACATTTCACGTGATTTACTGAAGAAGGTTGGGGACATTTCTTTCTTGATTCATGATAACACTATAGTTTTTGGCTTTGGTTTTGGTTTTTCAAGACAGGGTTCCTCTGTGTAGCCTTGGCTGTCCTGGACTCGCTTTGTAGACCAGGCGGAGGTGGTCTTTTTCAACACTTGATGGATCATTTGTTAATTTTATAAGTAGGTGCTAGGTGCCCAAGGTAGAGCAGATTCTAAGCTGGGTACCAGGAATACAGTGATAACCAAAACCAGCTACTCTGTGCATGCTTTCAGCCCATAGGGCAGTATCAGCTTCCTGCCTGATGGCCCTTACCTGCCTCGCTGCCTCAAACTGGGCTTTCTCTTACTCTGTACCAACTTACATCAATTGTACCTTTGTGGTAGTCTTCTGCCACCTGGCTACAAAATGTCACTCTTTCCTTCTGCAGGCTCACCTGAGGGCTTATACACACATGACATCTCCTGGAAGGAGCTGGCAGATGCAGACCACAAAGCTACTGGTAGGTCAGGCCAGGTCTGGTCCCTTCTACCTTGAGCCCAGGTCACAGGGCTCTCAGGGTCTTCAGGACAAACCCTCCATCCAGGACACAAGTTTTTGAAGGTGTCCCTCCATTTGTGCTGGCACCTTCATTCCCTAGCCAATTCCAAAGGGACCGGAAGCATTCCCTAGCCAATTCCAAAGGGACAGGAAGCTCATTGGATTTGGGCCTTCAGAGCCTTAGCCTCCATCATGCCTGGACCACTGTACTGCTCTTACTGTCCTCATCACCAGGGGCACACCTCTTCCACTGGCGAGGCAGATTAGGCCCCAGTCACCTGTTCTCACTGGGTGCTTAGGGCTTGGGAGCCCACCTGCAGGCTGGGTATGCCCCAGCCTGGCTCTGGCAGAGGCTGACTCAAGGCTCACATCCATAGACAGCCTTAGACTCTTCTGACCCTTGCCCAGTAAGTAAAGTGATCCTGCCAGGGCCAGGTTGCCTGGAAACTAGCCCCCAATGCCTAGGGCCAGGTAAGCACTGTGACCCTGGGCCAAGCCAGTATCACCAAAGGACAAGAGTAGCAGACAGAGATGGAGGGGCAAGGCAAACAGGCAGGGCCTTATGGGGACAACTGGAGCAGTGATGCTCAGCCAGTAAGCCTCAAGGAGAGAGGCCCCCTGCTGCAAGTGCGCAATTCTCTGCTCACATCCTGGGCTCACAGCAGCAGGGCTCACAGCAGCAGGGAGAGCTTCTACCTTCATAATCAGGAAGTAGAAAGGGCAGTTTGGGTGACTTGCCTAGATGAAGCCTTGTAGGCTGATGCTCAAGTGGTACAGCCCCGCGTTTGAGGGCATATGCTAACTGGGCATATGGTCATACGTTCCCCCAGACCACCTACTAGTTCCCAGACTCTGTCTGGACTGAGGGGCCAGTGCTGGCAATCCATGCCTCCTCCACCCTTAGCTGGATTATTACCCTCCTAGCACTGGTCCCTGTGGCTCAGAGCCCCACACAATGGCAGTCAGGGCCAGGGTCCCCAAACCTCTGGGATGGTACATCTTCCATCCTTCACAGTGATTCTCTCATGATAACTACACTGTTATTGGCTGGTCGTGGTAGCACACGCCTTTAATCCCAGCACTCCGGGAGACAGAGGCAGTGAACTCTGTGAGTTCGAGGCCAGCCTGGTCTACAAAGCAAGTCCAGGACAGCTAAGGCTACACAGAGAAACCCTGTCTTGAAAAACCAAAGCCAAAAACTATAGTGTTATCATGAATCAAGAAACAAATGTCCCCAACCTTCTTCAGTAAATCACGTGAAATGTCACATGCAGGGATAGTGGGTTAGAACACAAGCTACTATGTCTGTTCCTCAGAGGGATTACCTCCCCCTGTATATGCTCATAGGGTATCAAGTCTCTTCTCAGTGACCTGCTGTCCTTCTTCTGAGTGCCACTAGGTGTCCCCTGCCAGGGGACATAGTCAAATGTGAGGCACCAGAGTACTTGAGAAAGTCAAATCCCTCTCTCCACTCAAGTGTGGAGACTGTCCTGTCCATGGGCTAGATCAGGGTAGGGGTTTAAATTTGACCGCCAGTATTGTCCTTGGCTAGGGCCTTAGGGAGGGGAATAAGGGGAAAATGGGAGGGAGGGGAGAATGGGAGGTTACAAGGGATGGGATAACCATAGAGATGTAACAAGAATAAATTAATTAAAAAAAAAAAACCCTACCCAGATCTAGCCAAGGGACAGAACATTCTCCACAGTTAAGTGGATACTGGGGTCTGACTTTCACATGATCTCTGGTGCCCCGTATTAGGCCATGTCCCCTTGATGGGGAGGCCCGATGGCACTCGGAGGAAGGATAGCTGACTACCAAGAAGATACTTGATACCCTAGCATCATATTCAGGGGGAGGAGGTTCCCCCCAGTCACAGTCATAGAGAAAGGGAATGGGGTGAATGCGGGAGGGAGGGAGGAATGGGAGGATGCGTGGGATGGGATAGCAAATGACACGTAATATGAATTATTTTATTTTTCAATAAAAAATGTGTAAAGAAAAAAAAAAAAAAGAACACAAGCTACTGTTTCCCATCAAGGGGAGGACACTGGAGGCACAAGGTCTGTGTGAAGGCACAGAGCTTGTCAGCTCAGAGGCCACGGCTTCCCTCTACAAGTTCTTGTGCCTCAGGCCAGGCCAGGTGAGCATGTGTCTTTTCATCAACCCTTGAGAAAACAGCCTTGTCTTTCTGGCTACTTATCTGGGTACAAGGTAGATGTAGGAGATCCAATGCATAGGGTGTTTCCTTAACCCCTCAGCTTCACAGGCCTTTCTGGCTCTTAAAACCAGAAATGTCACCCATATGGATCCCTTCCAGATGCAGCAGAAGTGTATTGGACTTTTTCCATAGCCCTACGCCCAAGAGTGTTTTTGAGATATTTTTTCTTTTCTCTGTCTCCATCTTCTTGCTCAGGCCCTTAGCCTTGAGCCCACTCTCATGTTGGTTATTTACATGTTAGTATGAATTGAAGTCAGTGAGACTATTCTCTGTCGTAAGAAGAGTTGTGTCCAAATCACTCCGGGTAGAAATTAGTGTGCAATGAGAGATGCGTCCTCGTTCAAAGAATCTCAGCTCACAGTCCAAGTCAGGGCTACGGTGGGGAGGTACAATGCTTCTGGCAGATTCAAAAGGCCATATTATCTGCCCGTCCATCCTGTTTTCAAATGCTTTGGCTAGGTTCGTCACTTCCCTCCACACACATGTGCTCTTCAGGTCCAAGGGCAGAAAATCCCTCTCAGCTAAACACCAACAAACATGATGTGCTCAGTGAAAGCAGGTGGAGGGAACCAGCAGCTTGTGGGAGGGTAGAAGCATTTGCTGTAGGAAAAGGGGTGCTGGGGGGGGGGGTGTCCAGCATCCAGATGTCCTAGAGACAGGAAGGGGTTTACTGTGGCGTTCTGTGGAGGCCATTTGTCTAACAAGGGCTTTTGTTTTTGTTTCCCAAGGAGCCACACTTGGTCAGAGTTCCCAAGGGTCCTTCTTTCCTCACCAGCTCAGCGGACAGCTGGATTACTTTGTGTGGAGGGGTGGGGGGTTGTTTGGTTTTGTTGGATGATGATGATGATGATGATGATGATGATGATGGTTTATTTTGTTTTTAAGATAAGTCTCGTGGTGGCGCACGCCTATAATCCCAGCACTCGGGAGACAGAGGCAGGTGGATCACTGGGAGTTCGAGGCCAGCCTGGTCTACAAAGCGGGTCCAGGACAGCCAGGGCTACACAGAGAAACCCTGTCTTGAAAAACCAAAAAAAAAAAAAAAAAAAGATAAGTCTGAAGGAGCCCATATTGGCCGTGAACTTGATATGTAGCCGGAGATGACCTTGAACTTTCTCCTGCTTGTCTCCAGCACCAGTTCTGGAATTTCAGGTCTACTCAGCTTGACCCAGCAGTGGGGATCAAGCTCAGGGCCTTGTGCATATCAGGCAAGCACTCTATCAGCTGAGCTGCAGTTCCAGGCTGTCTCAGTGACTTTGGCGGAAATGACTGAAGGAAGGAAAGTTTTATTTGGGCTCATGGTTTCAGGTGATCTCAGTCTTTCGTGATGTGAGCTCAATCAGTGGCAGTGGCAACTTGTGGAAGGTAATATCAATGAGACAGTGGTCTAAGGAAACAGAGATAGAATCCAAAACCGAAGCTGGGCTAATGACCGCAGTGGCTCATTTCCAGCACCCAAAATGCCAGCCTGCAGGAGACAATTCAAATTCAAACCACAGCAAGGTCCCTTCCCTATGTAACAGAGGCCTGGGCACGAATTTGTTCTGAATTTATGCTGGAATTGTGGATCAAAAGCATGGATAGGCAGGTCACAGAGAGGCATTAGTAGACTGACAGGCACTGGCCCTAGATCCTGTCTCTGAGCTATTTGCCTAATCTCTCTGCTCTTCAGAGTCCTCATTTGTCAGGAAGCCACTGAGGGGCTATGTCACTCAGATGAAGCCAATGCATGACAGACACTTAGAATGGTGCACAGACGTAGGCGTGGCCTTAAAGAAACTTTCTTTTCTTTTTTTTCTAACTATATTTTATTTTTATTTTTTATTATTATTTATTAATTTATTCATATTACATCTCAATGGTTATCCCATCCCTTGTATCCTCCCATTCTTCCCTCCCTCCCATTTTCCCCTTATTCCCCTCCTCTATGATTGTGACTGAGGGGGACTTCCTCCCCCTGTATATGCTCATAGGGTATCAAGTCTCTTCTTGGTGACCTGCTGTCCTTCCTCTGAGTGCCACCAGGCCTCCCCATCCAGGGGACATGGTCAAATATGAGGCACCAGAGTTCGTGTGAAAGTCAGTCCCCACTCTCTACTCATCTGTGGAATTAAAGCAACTTTCAACACCTCCAGTGTCCACCTTCAGGAGCTTCCAGGAGCCATTCCACACTGGCCCCTGGAATGACATACTACAAACTTTGGTTTTACAACGATTGGAGTCACAAACGGCCATGGTGGCCCATATCTATAATCCTAGTACTTGGGAGGTGGAGGCAGGAGGATCAAGAGTTCCAGGTGAAGTGGGGCGGTGGTGGCTCACACCTTTAATCCCAGCACTCAGGAGGCAGAGGCAGGCGGATCGCTGTGAGTTCGAGGCCAGCCTGGTCTACAAAGTGAGTCCAGGACAGCCAGGGCTACACAGAGAGACCCTGTCTCAAAAAAGAACAACAACAAAACAAAACAAAAAGAGTTCCAGGTGAATGAATTTGAAAGAGGGCAACGCGGGATATATGGGAGGGTTTGGAGGGAGGACAGTGAAGAAAAACAGGAAGTGATTGTATTATGTTATCAAAAAGAGAAGAAAAAAGATTCCAGGCCAGCCCGAGTGTCTTGGGAAAATCTTATCAAAACAAGGAGAAAGGGGAGACAGGAAGGGAAGGGAAGGGAAGGGAAGGGAAGGGAAGGGGAGGGGAGGGGAGGGGAGGGGAGGGGAGGGGAGGGGAGGGAAGGGAAGGGAAGGGAAGGGAAGGGGAGGGAAGGGAAGGGAAGGGGAGGGAAGGGGAGGGAAGGGGAAGGGAGGGAAGGGGAGGGGAGGGGAGGGAAAGGAAGGAAAATTTGGAGTCAGAGCTAAAACATACAATAAAAGGAATATATGTGAAAACTTCTAGCATTTGTCCACAAAACTAAAGGCTCCACGGGCCTGGAGAGGTGGCTCAGTGGTTAAGAGCACTTATTGCTCTTGCAGAGGACCCGGGTTTTAGTTCCCCACACCTGCACTGCAGCTCACAACCATTCCTAATTCCAGTTCCAAGGGCTTGGACATCCTCTTCTGGCCTCCATGGGTACCAGGCACACAGGTGGTGGGTATATTTACATACATGCAGGCAAAACGTTCATGTGCGTTAAATAAACAAGTCTCATACGCTCTCTACCCTCCCCACTCCATCCTGCAAACTAACTTGCAAGGTAATCAAAGTGCTGGCTTAGAGTGTGAGACACACCTGTAGATCTCTTCCCTCTTGCTAGAAATGAGCATCACTCTAGGCCAGGCTGACATCCCATCTCTCCACTCTTCTTTATTTCTAACAGACTGGATTTTATGAATGCCAAGAAATAAAACAACAAGGAAGAGAATGCTTCAAGGGAGCCAACACTACATAAATATTTTACATTTCACACCAACTTGAGTTCTGTGCCTACCACTCTTTCATCTCGCCTTTAGACGGCCCAGCGGTAAGTCTGCGTGGCTCTCTTGGCTGGCCACCATCATGACCTAGAAATGTCCCCTACTTTTTGCACCCTTTGGGTACTGATTTTCAGTGATGCCAACTGGGGAGGGCAGTGTGCATAATCTGTTATCTAAGATGCTTTCAGGCCCCCGTAGCCACAGTTCAGTGTTTCTGGGGTCAGAGTAGGTAGAAATACCAGCTGTCTAGAGCAGGAAAGTCTCTGACTGGCCAGTGTAAATGTCTGATTCCCACCATTAGTGATGCATTCCTCCATTTATGAATGACACCATTCTGAGACCGCCATTTTTTAAGTGGAAATGCCCCAGAGGAATAGCATGTGAAGACCTGACAGTTTTTTATAAGTGAACATTTCAGGTCTGATTCAAGACAGGAAGTGCCCACTGGCCCTCTGGTGGGAGCATGGATGCCCACAGAGAGAAGGGGTAGGGGTGGGAGGGAGAGGCAGGAGCAAACTTAGAAAGCTGGACCACTGCTACAGGTTTCTTTGATTTACTGATTTGGTGTTGGGGCTTGAATCTAGGACTTTGCATATATAAAACATGTGACCCAACACAGAACTACAGCCCCCTCTTCCGACCCAGTTATGATGCTTTGAAAACATGGCCTCGGTTGGTGCATGCGTGCGTGCGTGTATGTCTTTGTGTGTGTGTGTGCGTGTGTGTGTGTGTGTGTGTGTGTGTGTGTGTGTGCATGTGAGTGCACTTAGAAATGTGTGTGCATATGTGTGTGGAGGTCAGAGGTCAACCTCAGACTTTGTTTGTTTGTTTGTTTATGAGGTGCAGGGTATCTCAGTAAGCTAGAGCTCACTGGTGAGGTGAGCTGGTAAGGCCTGGGGATGTGCCTTTCTCTGCCTCACCAGCACTGGGATTGTACACCCTGCATCACCATTCTCAGCTTTTTATGTGGTGGCTGGGGACCAACCTGAGGTCCTCATGTTTGCATGACAAGCAGTTCGCTAATTCAAGCCCTGGCCTTAACATTTTTGACATTCCTCCCAGTGACCTCTGGGCTAGGGGTCTTCTCCTCTTAAAGCAGGAAAGCAGGCTTGGGGCTGCTTCCGTCCTGTAAGGATGACCAATGTGCCCCTTGTTTTTCTCTAAAGCTGGCTCAGGCAAGGTCAGGCAGATCCCTCCTGCTGCTGGCATGCTTGCTTTTAACAGCTCCACTTCTCTAGGCCCGTCTGCTGCAAAGATCATTCTAGAAGATGGTTGTGGACAAACCTGGCCTGGCAACTATCCCTTCCGGGCTTCTAGATGTCTAAGCAAAGCCCCCAGACCCTTCTTCATCAGCCAAATACCACAGAGACACCTTGCTCCATACCTTACAGAGACGAGCTATAAGGTCAAACGTCACCTGAGTTCCTGGCTCATGAAACCTTAAGACAGTGAGTTGGTTTTAGCCGTTCAGGACTGAGGTACTTCATTTTCCTGAAACACAGAAGGAGAGAAGCCTCACATCAGGTTCACACAGTGCCAATAGAGATAATTCTGGAAACTAGAGATGGGAGAGTCCCAGGGGCTGGATTCCAAAGGGGAACAGTCAGGTTCCTCTGAAACAGCTACCTCAAGTCCCTGGAAGTCACACCATACTCACTGGGGGGACCCTTTGGGCCTGCTCTGGTCCAGTCGTCTGCTGAGCTACGGAGCCCTCTGCACAGCCTGAGTTGGCAGAGAAAGGCCTAGAGGACACCCCTCCACACCCCCGTCCCACCATCTTCCTTTTCAGGTGAGCACACAGCTTCTGAGGCCCAAGGTGACTTGCAGCCCATAGGCACAAAGCCTGTTGCCTGGCCCTTTCAAGCCCTAGAGGGGCTGGGTGGAGGTGTTATGTGCAAAGCCAGGAATGGCTCAGAAGCCACAAGTCCCAGAGTGTAGACCCAGCTTCTCCATCCCTGCTGAAATGACTCCATTTCCTCATGGAATAATGAGTTCCTGAGAGGACTTGCCAACACTCAATAGCCGCTTGTACCCCATGCCTACTCCCTCCTGGCTTACATCTATTCTGCTTGCCTCGTTACAAAGGACTCCAGCCAGCATGTTCCCTCTTGGGTGTTCTCTCTCTCTCTCTCTCTCTCTCTCTCTCTCTCTCTCTCTCTTTCTCATGGCCTGGGCTTTGGTCCAAAGACCAAGTAAGAACTGTCTAGAAGAGTATGAATGAAGCTTAATACTCCAGTCAACCTCTTCCCTGCTGCATGAGCTTCTGTTTGCTTCCTCTATCACAGTCTGCTTCTCCCAGAATGCCACTGAATTTAAAAACAGTCAGAAGGGAGCTGTAGTGATGGCTTGGTGGTTAAGAGCAATGGCTGTTCCTCTAGGGGATCCAGGTTCAATTCCCAGCACCCATACTGTACCTCACAACTGTCTGTAACTCCAGTCCCAGGGGATCCATGGCACCAGGCATGTGGGTGGTGCACATACCTGTGCACGCAGGCAAAATACCACTACATATTAAAAAAGAAGAAGAAGAAGAAGAAGAAGAAGAAGAAGAAGAAGAAGAAGAA
>OU015760.1:14025612-14066592 GCA_907169655.1 Acomys percivali | reverse complement strand
AAGAAGAAGAAGAAGAAGAAGAAGAAGAAGAAGAAGAAGAAGAAGAAGAAGAAGAAGAAGAAGAAAAGGAAAGAGTCATAAGAAGAGAAGGTGAAAGAATGTTAGAGCTAGAATAAGGGGTGGACTGCTGTGGAACACTGATTCCCAGGCATGAAATGGTTGTTGAGCTCTTGCACTCTAAGCAGCTGTGATGACCTGCCCAAGACTGGGCCTGTCAGCCAGGCATGGTGGCAAAGGCCTGTGATCCCAGCACTCAGGGAGGCAGAGGCAAGCAGATTGCTGTGAGTTCAAGGCCAGCCTGGTCTACAAAGCGAGTCCAGGACAGCTGAGGCTACACAGAGAGACTCTATTTCGAAACCAAACAAACAAAAAGATCGCGCCTGTCAACAGAGTGGGGAGGGGCCTAAGAGGACACACCCCTCCCTGAGGATCTACAGGAAGTTAACAGTCACTGGAGGGAGGCTGGTGAGATCCTTTCTTCAGTAGTGTAGCCACTGGTAAGGTGCCCAGGCTCCTATAAACCACCTCTCATCTGCAGGCCTATCAGCAACCTAGTGAAGCTCCCTCCATGGGTCACTCAAAAAAAAAAAGGTATGAAAGTAAAATAGGGTTAGTCAGGACAAGAAAAGGAATCAGTAGGAGTGGGGGGGACAAGAGAGAGTAATTGGGGGTATTAATATAATCAAAATAGATATATACATGCATGGAAATGTCATAATGAAACTCATGATTATGTATAATTAATATCTGCTCCTAAAAACTTGGGAGAGTGAGAGAGAGTTAGAGCAAGAGCAAGAGAAAAATAAACCATGAAATACGGGTCTCTTTTTGCCATAGTCTTCAGCAGGCAATAGTCAGAATTTTCCACTCCTTCCTTAGGGAGCCAGGGCACAGAACTGTCACATGCGACTAGATCCAGAAATAAAGTCCTCTGAACCCATCACAGCCCAGTCTGCTGGCGATCTCTTTGAAACATGCCTTCAAGACTGCTCAGGACCACACATCTAGGACAAGTCTCTCTTGCATGAGGAATCTTAAGGATTCTAGATCTCAAATCTCATCTACGGGGTAGGGGTGCAAGGAGCAAGAGAGAGCCTGAGCCATAGGGAAGGCCATGTCTCCACCCCCACAGTACCCACCCCATCTCTGGTCTAACCCAGGGCTGTTAGCAGTGCCAGGAAGGCAGAGGTTGGGCTGCCAGGAGTTGACTGGACCCCTCCCAGAGGCTTGTCATCAGGGAAAGCTTTTCTCTCTTACAGACAAACAGGTTCTGTTAGCACATTGTTGCTGTTCTGGAAAAACAGACAGGGGTCATGAGGGACAGAGGGTGGAGCTGGAAGCTTAGAAAGATGAGGGAGGTTTGGTAGACACAAAGGGAGAACTCGTCCACTTTTCTTCCCCCTCCTTTTTTTCCCTGCTCCCTCTTCCTCCTCTGCCTGCCTTTCTCTTCTGTGGAAGGCAGCTTAGCCAGGAGGCTGGTCCCAAACTTTGCTCCAGGCATTTTCCACACTCTCCCCTTTCCTTGACACCCCAAATCTCTCCTTCTAGTTCTGACCTACTTTAAGCTCCCTCAGAAGTAGCCCCTGAGACCAGGTTATATTTATTTGAGGGAACTGAAGTCGGGTGAAGGAGATGAGACAGACAAGGGAAGGCCAAAATGGGATTGTAGTAAGGTTGTCCCACTGGTTGGGGGTGGGGTGGGGGGTGGCTTCTGAAGCTCAGCCCCACTGGGCACCTCTGAGAAACTGGAGAATGCAGTCTTGGGCATCAGTTAACGGAGACAGCAGAGCCATCTTCTAGGTCTGGTCTGCCTCTGACACAGACCCCTGAGGTGACAGAACAAAAGCCCTCAGGTGGATGTCCTCCAAATGACAGTAGCTGTTTCTTCTGGTACACACGAGAACAAGGAGCACGGAAAACATGTGTGCAAGACAATGTGTGTGTCCCCTGAACTTTCTTTCCCTTCAGAACTGTCCTTCACCCTCCCCTTTCAGCTCTTTATACACACAGCAGCTGCTGACCACATGCCTGGCATGAACAGAGGCCATGAGTACATAAACAGCCTGCGAGAGGAGCAGGCTTTTACACCTCTCTTTCCTACCTCTGGCTTTAGGGACTATGCCCATGCCAGAAGATGCTCCTTGCTTTCTTTCCAGAATATTCCTGTCCCACCCTGGGTTTCCTGTAAGTGTTTGCCTGAGAGTGGCCTTGTATTATGTATGCCCTGGACTTCTCTTTGGTGGGCCGCACGCAGATCTCCCCTCGCTTTGCAGAGCTTCCTCATTTCATGGCACTGAGCCCAGCTGTCCGCACTATGACCAAGCCTTGACACACAGAGCCTGAGTTTGTTTGTATTTTCTCCGTTTCCCCGGCTCCCTCTCTCCCAGGAGCGGGAGGTGCTAGGGAAGCTGTAATTCGCTAAACGGGTATTAATCTTCCCATCACTCCCAAGAGGCAGGTAGAGCCGCTCAGTCAAAACACACAGTGCCGTGATGAGACTAGGCAGCGGAGCCCAGACAGAGCCCTACAGCCCCAGCCATGCCCCAGCCTCCCCACGGCAGAACTCTCTGACCTTCGCTTTGTCCCTGGGCTCTGCAGACAGAGGGCATTCTCTTTGCAGAAGGGCAGGAAAGCCAGGCATCCAAGGGCCTTCCTACATCTCTTGGAACAGCCCTGGCTAAAGTCCTTCCTAAAACAACGTCTATGGCCTGGGAGGAAGACAGACATGGGTTTGAATTTTGCTGTCACTTTTCCCTCCATTTAACAAATATAAATGAACTCCTATTATGTCCCTGGCACTATTAAGTTCTGGGGATATAGTGATAAGCATCAGGGGCTCTAGGAGAGTCAATAAATAACCCTCCATTCATTCCCCTCCCCCAAGCAATTGAGGAATTGACATAGATGTCTGAAAGTTGGAACTCAAAATGTCCTTTATTACACAAAAGGCTATATTGGTGGATGTGGCTTGGGATCTGTCACTACAAGTGTCTTGCTGACACTCATCCAGTATTGATCTTAGCCATTCAGCCCCAGGCAGAACAAAAGTTCTTTTGGAACTGAAATATGCTTTTACTGGACCAGCTGCCTCCCCAAGGAGAGTCCTGGTTGAGGGGGTGTGTGTGAAGGCAAGACATGGGGACTGAGGCAGTCCCCTGGGCCTGGAGTCTCTGTCCTGACTCATCTGTTATATAAGAGGTGTTCTGAATGCCTGACTTGCCCCTACATTGCTACCCAAAGTAGCCCCAGAAATAAGAATGTGAAAAGTGCATGAATAGGGCTGGAGAGATGGCTCAGAGGTTAAGAGCACTGTCTGTTCTACCAAAGGTCCTGAGTTCAATTCCCAGCAACCACATGGTAGATTATAACCATCTGTAATGAGATCGGGTGTGCAGGCATACATGTGGGCAGAATACTGTATACATTATAAATAAATAGATTTTTGTAAAAAAAGAAAGAAAGAAAAGTACATGGATAGTACTTGAAAGGGGTCCTAGGAAACACTACTGACTGGGGTAAAAGCTCACATGCACAGGCATGATGAATTGCATTTGATCCTCTAGAACCCACGCTTTAAAAAAGCCGGGAGTTGTGGCATATACCTGTAATCCCAGTGCTGGGAAGACAAAGCCAATCAGCTCCTTGTGGCTGCCTAGCCAGCCAGTTTAGTCTACTTGATGAGCTTTAGGCCAGTGAGATACTGTCTCAAAATACTAAGTGAACTATGATTAAGGGATGACAGCTGAGATTCAGGGAGGACCTCACACCTAAGAGTCCTCCCCCTCAAAGCAGGTCTTGCACTTCACCTGAGCAACACAGTAGAGCTGCCCCTGGTGGTGGGGGCACAGGTGAGCTAGCCTCAAGGATGTGAGCATGGTAGAGCTGGCCCTGCAATTTGTCTGCTGTGCAGTGACATGGGCAAGAGACAGATGCCCTCCCTTCCCCCCCTCCCACCTTCACCCCTTGACACTTACAAATGAGAGAGCTGGCCCTAGGGTCATGAGAGCAGGAGAGCTGTCCCTGCCCCTCACCTGCTGCAGCACTCAGGAGAGTGAGCACTGCACCTGGCTAGGACATTAGAGCTGGCCCTGGACATGGGGACTGTGGGTGAGCCAGGCCCTAACTCTTGTCTGCTGTGCAGTGGTGCCAATGAAGTAAAGATGCCCTCTTCCCATATCATTCCACACCTATGGTAGGCAGAAGAGATAGCCCTCGGGTCATGAGAATGGGAAAACTGGCCCTGTCCCTTGCCTGCTGCAGCATTTGGGAGAGGAAGGCCTTCACCTCACCTGGGCAGCACAGTAAAGCAAGCCCTGGTGACATGGGTGCAGATGAACCCACTCTGAGGGCATGAGAGTGGAAGACCTGGCTTTGCCCCTTGCTAACTGAGGCATTGGATAGGTCAGCCAGGGCAGGCCAGGAGAGCTCGCCTGGGTGATGTGGGTGGCAGAGAGATGGCAGGCTGACCAGCTCAGATACCTCTCAGGCCCAGGCCAATGGCTTTGAATTAGTCCATCCCAACATTTATCCCATAGATAAACTGCTGGAGTCAATGAAGGGACCAGTCCTACAGATCCAAAGCTACAAGATCTCCATGACACAGGACAAGAAGAGGATACCTGAAAGGAGTCCCAGTGAGGTTCCAATATTGTTAGAGTAGCAGAAGCCAGAGGCTTCATATGAGACCAACGAGTCATTGCAATGAATATTTGCAAGCAAAGAAGTGTGGACAAAAGGGTGTACTGTGGGACACACTGTGACACACTACAGCTTCCACAACTACGTGGGGTTCCCCCTTCTGTTAGAGGAGAGGTTGCAAGGAGGGGGGAAGGGAAGATGAGTAAGATTGTGGTCCATGATGTGGATCTCACAAAGAACCAATAAAAAGTTAAAAATAAAACAGTTCTCCCCTTCAAGAGGAGCAGCATCCAGGTCGTTAGTCCCCAAGTCCCTTAGGCTCTTGCTTGATGGCTTTTCTTGGGGGACAGCACTCTGTTGGTTTCCTGGAGGAAGTCCGCAGGTTCCAGAGCCAGGGGAAGCCAGAAGGTAGATTCTGATTCCTTCCCTATTCCTCTGGCAAATGTGGCTTAGCCCTCCCTGAATGTGACCATTTGGTCACTCACACCTTGATGTTTGATTAATGTTCAGAGAGATGCTGACACTGACTTCTGTGCTGGTTAGATTCTTGTCAACTTAATACAAGCTAAAGTTATTTAAAAAGAAGAACTTCAATTGGAAAAATGCCTCTATTCAGATTGATGATTAATGGGGGAAGACCCAGCCCACCATGGGCTGGGCTACCCCTGGGCTAGTGGTTTTGGATTCTATAAGAAAGTAGGCTGATCCAACCAGGGAGAACAAGCCAGTAAGCAGCACCCCTCCATGGCTTCTGCATCAGCTCCTACCTTGAGGTCCTGCCCTGATTTCCCTCAGTGATGAACTACAAGCTGTAAAATGAAATCAACCTTTGGTCATAACATTTTTGTTTTATCACACCAATAGAGACTGTAACTAAGACAAGCAAGCTTTCCTTCCTGGTTAGTGGCAAGGCAAAAATGAAGATAAGAAGGGGGAAGGATAAGCCAGGCGCGGTGGTGCACGCCTTTAATCCCAGCACTCGGGAGGCAGAGGCAGGCGGATCTCTGTGAGTTCGAGGCCAGCCTGGTCTACAAAGCGAGTCCAGGACAGCCAGGGCTACACAGAGAGACCCTGTCTCGAAAAAAAAAGAAGGGGGAAGGATGAGAGGATCAAGAGGGACATCCTGCTAGCAACTGGAGAGAAACTTGAGAGTCTTAATAACTCCAGAGTGTATACTCTTAAATTTCCATCTAGCGCTTAGGCTTTGGACTAGGGTCCAAAATACACCTATCCTTCATGGATGGGCTTTTTCTCTCTCTCATTCTCTCTGTCTCTCCCTGTCTCTGTCTCTCTCTCTCTCTCTTACTCAAACACACACACACACACACGCACACGCACACGCACACGCACACGCACACGCACACACACACACACACGCACACACGCACACACATACACAGTCCTCTGCATGTTATAAATATGCTCTCCAACTTAGCATAGTTTGATTTAGAATTTTTCGATTTTGCCAATGGTACAAAATGATGTCCACAAGGTGGAAACCGTTTTGAAGTTTGAATTTGGATCTTTTCCTAGGCTTGCTGTGTGTACTCTTAGCTTTCCTTAGCTAGGCTGTGGTGCTGCGCCCAGATTTTGAGGTTCCCCCAAAAAAGAACCAGAAGACTTGAAACCGCTATAAACACAAGAGGAATCTTTAATAATTCAGCTAGAGCTGGTTTGGGACCCTGGGCGTTGACCTGGGAACTTTTTTATAAGTTCCTCACCTCCCAGTGCCCCCTAAACAGGGGAGATCCTAGTTAACATAAGGGAGTCTAATGTCCAAGCAGTTACAGAAAGAAAAAAAAAGGCACCAAGACCACTCATAGCTTAACTTTCTTTGTTCTCTTTGTTCGCCATTTGCTCAGAGAAGTGTCTGTTTCTTAATAATCCCATCTGTGGGGGCGGGTCAGTTGCTATCAGATAACGCTATCTCTGGTTTCAGCTGTGAGCTTGAATCAATCTCTCTCTCTCTCTCTCTCTCTCTCTCTCTCTCTCTCTCTCTCTCTCTCTCTCTCTCTCTCCTACCTTTTAGTCTGTTTCTTCAAAGAACTTTGTGAACCTTAGATAGGCCATTTGTGGCGCCAAGGGCATCTGTGTTAGCTCAGAAGGGAATGCGTTCTCCTGGATCCGCACTGCCTCCCTCCAGTGTTAGCTCAGAAGGGAACGCTCTCCCCTGGCTCCGCTCTTTGTCTCAGTGGCAGTGACCGCCACAAGCATGACAGGGAAACAACTGGTCCTTATGTTGGTCTATGTGGCAGGCTGGGAGAGTTGACTGCATTTTTTTTCAGTCAGGATATTTTCAATCTACAAGTGAGGCATGGTGTTGTGGAAATCTGTCCTCCGAGCATGATGTGACTGTAGTCATCTTGAAGCCACAGCACCTATGATTTCCCCTGGGAGACAATTAGATCTGGTCCACTAGCATTCCTTTAAGGAAGGAGGAGAGGGCTCAGGAGATTTACAAGGCCCCACCCTTCCCTAAGGGTGGTTAACAATTGCTAAGGGGAGACTCTTCTGTGGCTTATGTCCCTAAACTGCCCAGGGTCCTATGAGGAACCTCAATTATATTCCTTGGCTCATCAAGCTGGACTCAGTGCTTCATGTGGGGTGCTAGGAAATAAATGTATCTGCCCACCAGACATGGTCAAAGGCACAGCTCCTCCCTTGTGCCTGGACCCTCACTGTGACCTTAGTACAGACAAATGCTACTGGGCACATGCCTTGTTTCATCATCGGCTTTGCTCTGAGGTGCCTAGCCTTGTTTCCAATTTGGCTTTAGGCAAGAAATGGATATTCTAGGGCCTAGGAATTCTGGGGACAGCCAAGGGTCAAATGGAGACAACAGACCTTCACTGAGTCGAGGGGTGACAGAACGGTCACTGCTGGGCTGGAGGAACAGCTGCCAGAAGAGCTTGCCATGCAAGCGTGAGGACTTGAGTGTGGATCCACATCACTTGCTCAGAGAGCTGGGAGTGGGCTTGGGAGATGGCGCAGTGCTTGGTGTGAAAGCCTGACGACTGAGCTCCATCCATGGAAGGGGAGGACTTACTGCTGCCAGCTGTCCTTTAACTTCCATACACACACACACACACACACACACACACACACATGCACACGCACACGTGCGCACACACACACACACACACACACACACACACACACACACACACCACATGTACACATATCAATAATAAATCAAAAATTGAAATTTAAAAAAAACCTGGGAGTGACTGCACAATCCCTGGTGGCGGGGGTGGGGGGTGATGCAGGAGGATTGCTGAGGCTTGTGGGCTGGTAACCTAGCTGAGAAACCAACTTCAGTGAGAGATCCTGTCTCAAGGGAACATGGCAGAGAGTGATAGAAGAAGATACCCATCTTCATGTAGCCTTCACAGACATATACCCACACACATGTGTACATACGTATTGGGGGGGGGGGAGAGACAGAGAGCACCATTGTTTTCAGGAGCATGAATGCCGGCGTCCCATGTGCTGTGAGGATAGAATAGGCTGTGTTTGCCTGACCCAACTGTCCCAGCATTACATCTATTGGACGATGGCAATGCGGGGGTGGGGGAGCCCCTGAGTTTTCCAGGTGGCTGGGAGTAGTGAGAATCTAGATTGTGCCAAGTCAGGCCACCTGAGGGACCAGACTCATCAGCTCAGCCTGGGCACTGATCCAACACCCAAGGCAGAGAGTCTGTTCTACATGTTGCATTCAGACCCAGCCCCCTTTACAGGCTCCCCATCTATCAAAATGGATGGCACTCTGGAGACTGACCTCAGATTACAAACAAGAAGATCAGAGTATTTTGAGTCCCTTTCATTAGTTCCATCAAAACCACAATGAGAACAGAACCGTGAGTTTTGTTTTATTAGCACAATGAGCCTAAAGAAAACAGTGGTCTTCCTTCATAATAAACCATTCTCATGAGAACTAACTCACACCAGGGGACCAGCATTAATCCTATCTAAGGGCAGTGCCTCAAGACCTGTATTTTAAGAGGTGCCACCTCTTAAAGGTTCCATCACCTCAGCACTGCCACACTGACGCCTAAACTCCCAGCACATGAGCCTATGAGGGACAAGCTGGACCCAAGCCCTACCACTGCCCATCACCAGCCACCAGCCCCCAAGTCATCCAGAAGGCTCTTCTGTTGCTTTTGGCTATAGTGATAGTGTTAATGGGTCCCACCTTGGCTCCCACAAGGTTCCAAGAACAAGCAGACAAATACTGGTGTAAAGACTCTGTGTGTGTGTGTGTGTGTGTGTGTGTCTGTCTGTCTGTCTGTCTGTCTGTCTGTCTGCCTGCCTGCCTATGTCAAGGGGTGCATATACATATAGAGGCCATGTGTGTGCCTGCAAACACAGGCCAGAAGTTGATGGATGTCCTCCTTGGTTTCTTTCCACCTTCTACTTTGAAGCAGGATCTCTCACTGAACGAGACTCATTGCGTGACTAAGATGGCTGGCCACCAGCTCCTAAGCTTCCTCCTCACTCCACCTTCCTAGCACTGGGATTGCAGGTGTGCACTTGCGTACCCATCTTTTTATGTGGGTGCTGAGGATCCCAGCTCCGTCTTCATCCTTGTGCAGCAAGCATGTTATCAACTGAGCCAACTCTTCAGCATGGTCACCCTTCCCAGCAAGGAGGACCTGAGGGCATAGTCTTCCCAGAGGGAAGGCAGATTCAAGCTGCATCCTTGGGCAAGTGCAGGACACCCCCAGCCCGAGATCCAAGGACCCAGCAGGCACACTGAAAGGCTTTTTGGAAAACATGTGCTGACTATGACAGTGTCCCGGCATGCCACCTCTGTGAAGCAGGCAGCAAGAGGACTCCTCCATCGTGACTCTCCAGATTCCTTTGTGACCTAGGTGCATCACTGGGTGTCCTTGTCCTGCACGGGAGACACCTAGGGTTTGTGTCTGCAGTTGATTGCATATTCACTTCCCTATTTTGACAAATAGTCCGTGTTTAAGGATTCATAAAATTCAGGGAATGCATGGCTGAGTCTATAACACCACGAAAACCCCACGCAGAGAACAACTCCAAAGGAAGAATCATCAAACTAATGACTTCTCCCTACACCCCCAGCTGCACTCACACCCTTCTTTCCAAGCCAAACTCCGGATGGGCTGGTGGAGGAGGGACAGCAGAATAGGGAGTGCCTCCATATTTCTTCAGCTTCCTGCAATGACATGACTTTTTCCTGCTGATTCATCTATTCAGGAACTGAGGCAAGGCCAGAGGCCCTTGGGTGGGTGGGGGATTGGAATCTTGGTATACAGGAAGCCTCCCTGATGCCCAGTTCTCTGAGGCAAATCCTATGCATCCTGGTAGGATGCTGTGTGCCTGTGCCCAAGTTCTGCATTTCTCTGCAGCTGCCTTGGACGGTGCCTGAGCTAAAGGCTGACCCCCTTTGAAGACAGACACTCGAGTTTTGCATCTGTAGACTCTTAGAGGGTGATCCAGAGCCTGTGAGGGCAGTCCTATTGAGGAAGAGGGTCTGGGCATGGGGTGGGGAGCTGGCTCCGATGGTTTAGTACTTAATGTGCAAGCGTGAAGGCCTGACTGCGATTCCCAGCCCCCATGCTAAAACAATATCTGAGTGTGGTGACAAGTGCTCTCCACCTCTCTACAATGAGTGCACTGGGTAGAAGTTGTCCCCTGCAATGCTGCCCTGCTGTCATTTTTCAGAGAGCCACTTTCTGTCATGCCCCATGTTAAAACCAATATCCAACTGTGGTGGCAACCACTTAGAATCCCAGAAATGAGGAGGCAGAGAGACAGGTGAATCCCTGGGCTCACTGGCCGGTCAGCCAGCACAGCCTAATTTGTGAGCCAAAGGTTGCATAGGAGTACGTATCTCAGAGTTCAAAGTAAGAAGCTCCTGGTGAATGACACACAGCGTTGTCCTCTGGCTGCTACACAACACATACAGGTGAACCTGTATTCACATGAGCACGCGCACACACACACACACAGAGACAGAGAGACAAAGACAGAGACAGACAGACAGACACACACACAGTGAGAGACAGAGAAAGAGACACAGACACACACACATAGACACACACATAGCGAGAGACAGAGAGACACAGACAAGCGCACGTGTGCACACACACACATACACTCACGTTAGAGACATGAGCCAGAACCTTAAGATGAACTCTCCCTGAATTACTCAAGTTGTCCCCAAATCTAAAAGCAGATGTGCTTTAAGAGGAGTAGGCAGCTAGGCCTTGGTGACACACACCTGTAATCACAGCACTCAGGACACTGAGGCTGGAAGCTTGTGAGCTTGAGTTCAGCCTGGACTACATAGTAAGACTATATCTCAGAAACAAGGGGCATGGGAAAAGACTGGAAGAGAAAGTGACACCAAAACAGAGGCGGGGATAGGAGACAAGAAACTCCATGTACCTTTGCTGGTCACCGGAAGCTGGGAGTGGGTGCATAGAACAGACTTTTTCCTCAGAGCCCTGTCAACATCCTAGTCCCCAGAACTGTGAGGTACCCAGCTGCTGACCCATCACTCCAGTAGCCCGGGATGCTAACACAGCATCCCTTAGGTGAGTGATTCTCCTGATGCAGAAGGAACGAACCCCAGTGCCACAGGTGCCATATGGCCACAGGTGTCATATGGATGCACCCTTGAGAGGGTTTTCTCCCTTCCCTATCATGTATCCCCAATATCTTACTTGGGTTTTCTGGCAACATGTACACCCAAGGCCTTATCTGGTTTTGAGAGAATATAATCTAAAGGCACACCTTTCCGCCCCCCCCCCCCCCCCCCCAGAGCTGAGGACCCAACCCCAACCCAGGGCCTTGTGCTTGCTAGGCAAGCGCTCTACCACTGAGCTAAATCCCCAACCCCACTAAAGGCACACCTCTACACCACCTTCAGAGAGACTACAGTAGCCCAAATAATGGGCCTTTAATATATCCACATCCCAAGGCTTTCTTGCTCTGTTTTGATTTTTAGAGCTAGGCTCCCACGATGTAGCCCAGGTTAGCTTCACACTTGTGATCCATCTGGCTGTGCCCCCCCCCCAAATGCCACCACAAACCACTCTATCTCCTACCTTTCAGCAAGCGTGAGCGTTACCTGAAATGGCCAAGGGAGATTTGAGCTGTGATGAAGCCAAAGATGAGAGGCAGAGTTGGGGATGCTCAGATAACTACAGAACCAGAAGTTGGGACAATGCAGCACAACGAAAGTAAGGGCAGCAGCCTGCAGGAGCTGGAAGAAATGACTGGATTCCTCTGGAACATGCAGAAGGGGATCAGCTCTGCTGCCGTCCTGATTGTAGCCACAGATGTCTGACCTCTAGGCCTGGAAAAGAAGAAGTCTGTGCTGCCTTGCAGTCAATTTGTTACAGTAGCAGCAGGAAGCTTGGGTTCTGAACATTCAGCTACTTACTGGCTGAGGACCTTAGGCAAGGCCCTTGTCTCTCTGGGCCCCAGCTCCTCACTTTGGTAAGCCAGGGTAGTGATGGTTGCTATGGTGCTCACGTGTGGGCAGAAGGAGGTAGCACCAGTGAGTAGGCACAGCTATCTCTGGCTGAATTCTTGCTATAACCTAGTCTCTGTGTTCCACCTGTTGGAACAGAAGGTCCAGCATGATGTAACTTAGTCTTCGGATGACCACCCCCCCTTTTTCCCCCTTTTATGACAATGTCTTACTATGTAGCGCTGGCTGGCCCAGAATACACTATGTAGACCAAGATGGTCTTGAATTCCCAGAGATCCACATGCCTCTGCATTCCATGTGCTGGGGTCAAAGGCCACACCTATCACATGATGTGTTTTTATTTTTATTTTTTGTTAAACTTAATATGTGTAATTGCATGAGTGCATGTAGAAGCCAGAGGTGTTGGATTCCCTGGAACTGGAGTTGTGAGCTGCTTGGTGTGGGTGCTGGGAACTGAGCTCCAGTCTTCTGGAAGAACAGGAGTAAATTTTTTTTTCAAAATTTTAAAATGTATTATAATTTATTCACATCACTTTCATATCTTCCCATTCCCCTCCCCTAAACCTCTGACAGAAGGGGACCTCCTCCCCCACCATCTGACCACAACCTATCAGGTCTCATTAGGATAGCCTGCATCCCCTTCCTCTACGCGCCTGCAAGGACAGCAGTACTTTTAACCACTGAACCATCTCCAGCCCACAACGTCTTTTTGTGTCACTGGGGATAAGAGCCAGGACCACACACATTCGTGATAAGCAAGCACCCTAGCACTGAGCTCTATTTTCAAGCCCCCAACTAATCCTGTGATAAAGAAAATGCTGGTCTTTAAAGAGCTCTTGGCAACACAGACAGTTGTGATGTTTAATGTTTGTTTTCAACTTGACTGATGGTAACTGGGACACAGCCTTTGGGTACCCCTGTGAAGGGTTTTTTGATTAGGTTAACTGAAGTGGGAAGACCCATCCTAAATATGGGTGACAGTTTCTGATGGTGGGCCAGATAGAAGGTGGTCTGAGGGAAAAGCTTTTGCTTTAGGCCTACTTGATGTTCACATCTTACTAGCAAGTTCATCTACTGTGTTGCTGCTGCTGCTGCCACCATCCTTCACTGACATCAGGACCCAGCTTCTTTGGCTTTCCAATGTGGACTGAAGAGCAGGGACTCTCCAGGAATCCTCCAGCCCTTCAGTACTGAATTAGGACTGCTTAGATACTCAGTCTTGTGGACTGAGCAGCTACCAGGCTCTCAGCCTCTCCAATGTACAAACAGCCACTGTTGCATGACTGAGACTGGATTGTGAAAGTCAATGCAATAAATCCTCTTTTAATATGACACTCATTCTATCAGTTCTGTTCCTCTAGAATCCTAAAACAACAATGGCCAAAGGGAGATTCTTGAACTACTACCCAGAGTAGAATCAAGGTAGTTCTTGGTGTTATGGTTCTTAGGTCCTGTGAACTAAAGTCTCTCCACGCTTTCCTTGGTGAGAAGGCTAAGGGGTAATGAGAGCACACGTTGCCATAGCAGCAGCAGCAGCAGCAGCAGCAGCAGTAACAGTAGCTCTTTTCACAGCTCTGACTTGTCATGCCCTGGTGGATGCTTCACTTCCTATGTCAGAAACCTTCCTCCTTTCCTAGAGTCACTTGAAATGGAAACCTAAGTGTGGGAGCTCTAGAGCCCTAGAAACCCTGCCTCAGCTGGAGCAGGTCCAGTCTGTGGTAATGGCAGACATAGAAGATTCTAGAAGCATTATGAAACTATTCTTTTTCTTCTCTGCTTCCTTTTCTGGTTAGACACTCACCTCCCTACTGTTGACTCTTCAGATCTGGCCCCTGGAAGTGCTGGGATTCAGAAACCACACAGGGGTGCTGGCCTTTGATAAATGAGCTCAGAACCTTCGAGATGGCTCAACTGGTAAAGTCACTTGCCGCCAAGCCCGACAATCTGAGTTCTATCCCTTAGACTCACACAGTAGATGAGAGAACTGACGTCAGCAAGTTGTTCCCTGATTTCCATATGAGAGCTGTGCCACTTGTGTATATGTGTGCAAATACATGAATAAACACATGTAATAATAACCTTTTTTAAGGACAAAAGGAGAGAGTTCAGCCCAGAAGCAGGAATAAGGCAACAGCAGCAATGTCTGCCACAGAATGGAACTCAAAGCTGCATGCAAGACCCATCTGTCTAGAATTAGCAAGGGCTCTGTGGAGGAAGTGACACTGCCACTGGGGACCTGCAGGGATGACAGAAAGAACTCCTAAGAGCAGAGGTAGAGACAGGAAGGGATTCCCAAAAAAAAACTCAGAAAGAAGCAGGCTCATGTAAACTGCCTATGTCTGACAGGGGACCCTTGGAGGCTCACCCTCAATTCTAGTCTCATACTCTCAAAGCTCTTGATTCACAGGGGCCCCTTGGCAGGACAGCCACACAGACAGTCTGGTGGCAGAGATGGATGCCAAGAAGAAGCAGCTTCCAGTTAGCCTACCATCTAGTCGGAGTTTTCTTAGCTGGTGTTTGGTGATGGTTTGGTTTGGTTTGGTTTGATTTGGTTAGACAAGGTCTCATGTGATCTACACTGGTGTCCTATTTTGCTTCCTATTGCTGTGATAAATACCACGATCAAAAGCAACTTGGGAAAGAAAGGGTTTATTTAGCCAAGATGTCCCCCATCCCAGTCTATCACTGAAGGAACTCAAGCAAGGCAGGAACCTGGAGGCAGGGACTGAGGCGGAGAGCATGGAGGAACACTGCTTACTGGCTTGCTCTCCCTGGCTTACTCAACTGCCGTTCTTTTACAACACAGACCACTTGCCCAGGGCTGACATTGCCCAACAGTGGGCTGGGCCCTCCCACATCAATCATTAACCAAGAAAATGCCCCAACAGACTGGCCCATGGGCCAATTTGATGGAGGCGATTCCTCAATTGATGATCACTCTTCCCAGATGACTGTAGCCTGTGTCAAGTGGGAGTAAAAAAAAAAAAAAAAAAACCAACCCAGCACAACTGGCATTGAATTTGCTATGTAGTGGAGGGCTTGGTTTCTTTTCCTGTTGCTGTGATGAAATACTTGACAAAAGCAACTTAAGGGGAAAAGGATTTATTTCAGTTCACATTTTATAAGTTGTTGTTGGTGGTGATACAACCAGTATCAAAAGAGAGCAATGACCCCTTGTATACTCTTACGCTGCCCCCTTTCTACACTCTTACACAGTCCAGGATTTCCCTGTCCACGTCAACTGACATAATCACGATCTTGACACATAGCCGGGCAGTGGTGGTGGCTCACACCTTTAATCCCAGCACTCGGGAGGCAGAGGCAGGCGGATCACTGTGAGTTCGAGGCCAGCCTGGTCTACAAAGTGAGTCCAAGACAGCCAAGGCTAACACAGAGAGACCCTGTCTTGAAAAAAACAAAACAAAACAAAGCAAAAAAAAAAAGATCTTGACACAGGCTTGCCCAGAGTCCCTCCCCCTGGGTGATTTTAGGTTTTGCCAAGTTGACAATTCAGAGATACAACAACCTTGAGCTCCTGATCCTCTTGCCTTTACCTCATGAGTGTTGGGACTACAGGCATGCACCCAGTTATGATGTTCTGGGGATTGAACCCAGGGCTTGCTAGGCAAGCAGTCTACCAGCTGAGCTAGATCCCCAGCCAGGGGATTTGTGGGTGTAGTTCACTAGTGGAACACTTAAATGCAAAGCCTGGTTTCAAGTGCAAACACACACACACACACACACACACACACACACACACACACACACACACACACACACACCCCACAAACAAAAGCAATAAACAATATAGTCAAACCAAATGTCTCTGTAATTTTCCAAGGTAAAGGATTCCTTCCTTGTATTTCCTCACCTGTCACAGTCCCTGGATTCTCTTTGAGTCAGTGGGAACTCCTTCAGAAGAAATACCTACAGTCGGGAGATCCTGCACATGCAACACAGTCTCCCACCTGTGTGTGTGTGGGGGGGGAGTGGGGAACTTGGCAACCACAAGTGTGGGGGAGGAAAGGCCTGGTCACAGATATACGAGGGGGTCCAGGAAATGGAAGACAGGAGCTGATGAGGCTAACCAAACACTTCCAGGGGCAGCCAGGTATTGGTGGCTCAGGCCTGTCCTCTCAGCTGCTTAGGAGAGGGATTGCAGGCTCAATACAGGCCTAGGTAGTTTATTGAGAGCCCTGTCTGGAAAGGAAAAGTAAAGTAATGATTGGAGCTATAGCTCAGAGGGAGAAGAGCTGCCTTGTAAGCCCTGGAGTCGATACCCACAAGTGCAAGGAAGAGACAGGGCTGGGAGTGCGACAAAAAGAGGCCACTGCCCTTGTTTACTGGACTCAGGCCACCTGGGGAGCTAGGGCAGAAAGCAGCCTTGTAAGCATAACCACAAAGAGGTGCTCGACAGCGTTTGAACTTTGAGAGCCCAATAGCTCTGGACCGAGAAAGACAGGAGTGAGCATCCAACATCTCCTGGTGGAAAGCCGCTCAGTGCACGAAGGCACATTTGTGAAAAATGGGCTCAATTTGCTATTTGGAGAGCAATGCAACTGAAATCATTTCAAATGTTAAATCACCAACATATTGAAGCCCACCCTCTGATAGATCTTCCAAATGAGTTTGCAAGCTCCCCATGCCTCCTCCAGGAGGGGGTGTGCCTCTTTGCCAAAAAAGCATCCCTCTCTCTGGGCTGGAGAACAAGTGGCCGCAGGCTGACAGTGCTGGCGTGCCCTGGCCCTCTGTGTGCTACCCAAGAGGCTTATAAGGCAGAGGAGGAGGGCAGGGGAGGGGGAGGGGGAGGGGAAGGGGGAAAGGAGGGTGGTGGCGATCTCTCTTCCATCATGAATTTGATCTAATGGAACTGTCTAAGTGCCTAGATACCACCATGGCAGGCACTCTGTAAACACTGAGATAAACAGGTAGAGATATATGGAAGCAAGCATAATTTGCTTCTAAGCGTCTTTTCTGTCGTATAAATAAAGCAAGAAAATAAAGTTGTCGGAGGCATTTTCGATACTAATGGAAGGAGGAAATTAAGCAGTAATTACAGAGCTCAGGATGGATGAAAAGGCCCACACAGTGTGGGTGGGAAGGCGAGGTGAGAGAACAGGCTTGAAGCGGGTGGACCCTGCTGGGTCCCTGAGCCAGGAGAGATTCAGCCAGCTCCACAAGAGCCACACCAGATGTCATCAGCAGGTGGCTTCACGAGGGACCTTGGCTTCCAGGCCACTTAGCGAAGTGAAGCTACAGTTTGGATTCTGGAGAGTGTTCTGAAGCATCTGTTGAGGGGATGGCAGAGCTGCACCCTGATTGGAGGGAATTTGTTTGTGCAGGGGCAGTGCACTCACTTACAACCCTGCCACCTCTTTGGGTCTCCTGGGATCTGAAACCTTGTCATAAGGCCTGTGTTGGACACAGGTAGCTCTGCAGCAGCCAACCAGTAACCTTGTTGGGAAGCACAACTTAAGAAGCAGAGCGTGAGCCTCGTGAGAGTCCCACACTCGATTGCACGCTCTGCTGTCTCCGACTGGAAATTATTGCATGCGTCTTCTTTAAATCTAAGAGATCTGGCTAGCGTTCAGTGTCAATTTGACAGGACCTCACCCCACCCCACCCCCCCCAATTGCCTGGGAAGGGAGCCTTACTTGAGGAATTACCTAGACCAGGTTGGCCTTCAGGCATGTCTATGGGGTTTGTCTCAAGTCAATTGGTGTGGAAAGCCCCAGTCCTTAGGCCGGAGGTTCTGAACTACGCAGGAGGAGAGAAATGGAGCGAAACATAAGCAGGCAAGCGAGCCCAGCTGCCTTTCTTTCTGTTGCTGCCTATGAGTGTAATGCGGCCAGCTGTTTGAAGTTTCTACTCCAGCTTCCATGCACGGAGGCACCAGAACCTGCAATGAGAGCTGACCTAAACCCTCTTCTCTCCTAAGTTGCTTTCTGGCAAGGTCTTTTTTTTATCACATTAGGTTGCCTAAGTGACATCTGATGGAACCACGGAGCACGTGTGTGAATTGTATAGCTAGGCCAAATGGTAACAAGTACAGGGCAGGGTACAGCCCTAGTCATTGCCCTGGGAAGAGCTACTACTTGGATTCGTTTCCCACAAGGACCGCGTTGTTAAAGGCTTGCTCCCTCATGGGTAGTGGGAACTTTAGGGAGCAGGGCCAAGTGTGAGGAAACTGACTCATTGTGCCCTAGAAAAAAAGAATGAGGCCCCAGGCCTGCCCTCTCTCCACTCCACTTCCCATGAGGTGAGCTGCCCCTGCAGCCCGTGCTCCCGCCACAGTGTGCTGAGCTGCTGCAGGCCCAAAACAATTGGCAAGGTTCCCATAGGGGGAACCTTACGAAACAGTGACCCAAAAGAACTCGTTCCTCTTTGGGGGTGACTACATCAAAGGCCTTGAACTTGCCCTCCTCGTGCCTCAGCCTCCCATGTCTTTCGCTGGGATTACAAGCCTGTACCGCCAGGCCTGACTATCTCAGGCATTTTGCCTCAGTGATAGAAAGCTGACAGCTCAGAACTCTGAAGCACAGGCCTCACCCTGCTAGTCCAGGCTCTGAGGGAAGGCCCAGCCTTAGAATGTTGGTGGTGATGGTAGCAACCATTACTCCAATAGGTAGCAGGAGAGAGGACAGACTTGGCAGGGCTAAGTGCTGGGTCCCACAGTAAGAAACTAGCTCACTGGTCAATCCCAGAACTATCTGGAAGCATCTGTCCAAATACTAAGCTTCCAGTAGAAGAGTCATTGCCAAGACAGGGTCAGCCAGTGCTTCCCCCCCCCCAGCACTGTCCACAAGTTACTAATGAATCAACGCTTATGGGAAGCTGCTGTAATAAAGCGTATCAGACAGCGGTAAGAGGGGTTCCAAACTGGGAAGTAGTCCAGTTGATAAGCGCTCGCCTTGACTCTCCAGGAACCCACATTGAAAGTGACAGGCATGGTACCCAGTGACGTGCCTAATCAATGAGTCCCAGGTCAGTGAGACTCAAAACACAAGGCAGATAGCACCTGAGGAAGAGCAGCCAAGGTTGTCCCGTGCTTTCCACAGTCACCCATGTACCTATGCCCACATCCACACAAACACGCACCCACAGCCACCTTGCACACATGCATGTACACTCTCACCCCTCCCCCTCCCCGAGTTTAGAATCTTGGGGTTTGAAAAACCACTGCTCTATTGCCTGACAAATACACACAAGCTTAGAAGCAGGAATTAAGATTTAATGGTCACCAACTTCACAAGGAAGGAACATGATTTTCTTACTAAGCATCAGAGGAACCAATTATTAACAAAGAAGATAATTTTAAAACTAACATAGCTGAGCACATGGTACTAGAGGGCATAAGCAGACATTTTAGGTTACGTATAAATCATCCAGCCACTTTTAATCTCTTCTAGGATAGCCACAAGTTACAGGAAACATCAGAGAAAATATGAAAATGCCATTGTACACATTTGCATTTAAAATTAAGATTAGGCTTACCCAAAACTGATTGTAAAAAGAGTTAATCTTTCTCTTTTTTTTTTAAATAGAAAAATGACTACATGAGAATCATTAGCTGTAGATGTATTGGAATCTACATCTTGAAATAATTTATCAGAAACTTATCCTGGTGTTGCAGCCTATAAAAATACTGTTAACAGCTCTTGTTGTAGTTGCGTCAGCAGAAAGAGCCTTTTCAAAATTAAAAATGACCAGTTTTCTGCAATCCCACATTTGCCCAAAGTGACTGATGTCGTTTTCAGTTTATATCGATGGAAAATGAAGTTGTTCAAAGGATAAAGTTTGATGACCTAATAAATGAATTTGCAGAAAAGTGAGCCAGACAAATGTTACGATCAATCACGATATCACATTAATGAAGTATTATTTATCACATTACATAAAATCATGATATGAAAATATCATTGTTGTGCAATTTGTAAGTCCATGCTGTAATCCATGTGACATTGTCACCTCTATCATGCTTCATACATAATACATTTTTAAAAGCTTTATATAATTTTTAAAAATTTATTTATTATATATACAGTGTTCTCCCTGCATATACACCTCCAGGCCAGAAGAGGGCACCAGATCACAGTATAGATGGTTGGGAGCCATCACGTGGTTGCTGGGAATTGAACTCAGGACTTTGGAAGAACAGTCAGTGTTCTTAACCTCTGTGCCATCTCTCCATCCCAAAGGAGGGCATGTTTTCAGTTAGTGATGGATGTGGGAGGGCCAAGCATCATCCCTGGACTCAAGAATCTTGGGCTGGTGGTCCTGGGTTCTATAAGAAAGCAGGCTGATCAAACCATGGGGAGCAAGCCAGTAAGCAGCACCCCTCCATGGTCTCTGCATCAGCTCCTGCCTCCAGGTTCCTGCCCTGATTTCACATGGTGATTAATGAACTGTTTGTTAGCAGGAAGTGTCATTGAAATAAACCCACTTCCTCCCCAATGTGCTTTTGCTCATGGTACTTCATCCTAGCACTAGAAGCCCTAAGATCTGCAGGCCTGACACTGACAGTGTCTCTTCCTAATGCAACTGCAGCAGTCCCTCTGCCTTTGCTCCCATGGCTGACAAGAAGTACATTTCCTTTCTTTTTTAATCAATGTTTTAGGTTAGCATCCACAGCATTGGGCTCCATTATGACCTTTTCATTCAAATGGGCCACACTTTGTTCTAATTCTTTATCCTTTCCCACTATAGGAAGTAAATGTTAAAAAAAAATGTATGTACTTATTTGTATCTGTGTGAACATCTGGTGTGTGTGTGTGTGTGTGTGTGTGTGTGTGTGTGTGTGTGTGTGACTGCATGTGTGTGGAGGCCAGGATACTAATCCTCTTACCGTTCTCCCTGAATGTGGAGTTGGCGTTTTCTCAGCTAGACTGGAAGCCAGCAAACCTCCAGGGATCTTCTTGTTTCTGTCCCACTTGGAACTGGCATTTATGGGGATCCCCAACTTGTTATATGGTGCTGGGATTTGAATGCTGATCCTCATGGCTGTCGACGAAGCACTCTTAACTGGACCAAGTATTCTTAACTGGTTGAACAATCTCTCTAGCTCCAAGGAAGTAAACTTTAAGGAATGTAGAGAAAGGAATTCTTGGGTCTGATGCCTTCCTTAACCTTCTTCTTCATAAGTAGACTTTATGTTGGTTTCTCAGATAACAGACTCTGAGAAAAGTTGAAGGATGAAATGTTTCTTTGAGGATTTATTTTATTTTTTTATGTATGTGTGTGCACATGTGCACACGAGCTTGCGTGAGCATGCATGCATGCATGTGT
The DNA here is from genome assembly GCA_907169655.1 of Acomys percivali. NCBI lineage: Eukaryota > Metazoa > Chordata > Mammalia > Rodentia > Muridae > Acomys > Acomys percivali. The sequence goes on along the minus strand of OU015760.1, from coordinate 14,045,198 downwards.
GTGCACGCAAGTGTACATGTACATAATGGTGCCCACAGAAGCCAGAATCCCTGGAGCTGGAGTAGCAGATGGTTGTGAGCCACACAGTGTGAGTGCTGGGAACTGAACTAGGGTCCTCTGCAACACCAGCAAGTGCTCTTACCCACTGAGCCATCTCTATATCCCTTTGAAGGAAGGCTAATAGGGAGCATCTTGAATGATGCATTTGTAAGTTTATTTTGGCTTATAGTTCCAGGGAACACAGTTCATCTCAGCAGGGAAGGCGTGGTGGCAGAGAAATGCTGGTGTTCAGCTTGCTTTCTCCTGCTTATGCAGTCCCAGACCCCAGCCCAGGGCATGGTGCCACCCACAGTTAGGGTGTGCCTTCCTGCTTCAGTTAACACAGCAAGTTAGTCCTTCAGAGGCATGTCTAGAAGTTTGTTTCAACAGTGACTCTGCATCCAATCAAGTTGACAATCGTGATTAGTCACCATGTTATGCATGGGACAAGGGCATTGTCTTCAGTCGCTGATGATTTGTATTCAGGCAGGACAGCCAATGGTACATATGGGTAGTCTTGCCTGGAGACTATGTTAGCATTCCTACTTTTATTACTAATGGAATCCAAAGGTCTCTGGATTGTGTAGACCAGATCTGTTTAACCTCTTGACACTGGGACAGGGCGCTGCCACCTTCAATTTACCTAAAACATTTTTTTCATAATACTCTAAGAAAGTTTATAATTTTGCCCTGAACTGTATTCAAAACTATCCATGGGTGCATCGCACTGATGGCAGCACACACCTCAGAACAGATGTAGGGATTCATCTTGACCTGACTGCAACCATCTTGAGTCTTAACTGTCATTCTTGTTCCTAATTCACCACATCAGTGTCACCTCATAATCTCCCAGCATAGTCTATAAAACAGAACTATTCAAGTGGTATGTGAAGCTTGATAACTCAACCCAAGGCACCATCAATGTAGAAAACGTGTCTGAGCGCTGGATTAAAGGCATGCACTACCAACTCCAGCAACCCTTCCTTCTTTGAGTTGCTGCCTTCGGGCATTTTATTGCAGCAATGACATAAGTAACTAACACGCACAGCCACAAGCCAAGTGCTCAAGAACAAATATGGCACACCATGCAAAGCAACTGTAATGGGGGTGCTCCTTGACTTAAGTGTGCCATCCTTCTTACCAGGACCCACTCGGAGCTTCTAGGAACAATCTTAGTTAATAAAATAGAGATGGGGGGGCACAAATCCTAGTCTTGATATCATTGAGGGTAGCCCTGATATCTGCTGTCCTCTTGGGTTGCCCTGCTAAAAGGTCATCCCTGTTTCAGGTTGCTATGTGAGGATGTATTTTAGAAGTATCTACTTGGTCTTTTCCCTGCATGCTCATCCTCATGCCACAAGCCAAGGAGCCAGTATTAATGAGGCTCCTAATAGTGATGTACATCCATTCCGATTAACCATTCAGGGACCATCAACATGAACTTTGGATAGGTTCGTGGACCGGACCCAGCAGAACCACTGTCAGTCAGAACTGAGCCAAGACTCCCTGGATTACCAGGCTTCTGCACACTTCTCATTCCAACAAGAGGCCTCCAGGTCGGTATTGTGGCCTTGATATCAAGATTGACACCAATAAGCCTTGACATGTCTGGGGAGTCTCTCTTCTGTTGTGGTTACCTTTGGGACAGAATGGTCTGAGCCTGGGAGAGGTGGCAGTTGATTGGTGAACACAGTTGTCCCCCCCTTACCTGTGGGTTCCACGTGCATGGATGCAACCAATGGCTTATTGGAAACCTTTTTCAAAGATTTATTTTTATTTTTAATCACATGCATGTGTATGTGTCTGTGTGTGGGCATATGCATTTGAGTCAGGGTACTCATGGAAGACACTGGACTCCCTGGAGCTAGTGTTGCAGGCAGCTGTGTGCTGCCTGATATGGTGCTAGGGAATGAACTAGTGTCCTTTGCAAGAGCAGTGTGCCCTTAACCACTGAGCCATCTCTCCAGCCCTGAAAATATTCTCTGAGAAAAATGTTAGCACTAGGGGCTAGGGAGGGAAAGTGTTTGCTGGACAAGTGTGAGAACCAGAGTTCAGATCCCCAGCACCTGTATTAAAACAAAAGCCAAACATGCATGGTGGTGCATGTCTTTAATCGCAGCACTGGTGATGTAGAGGCAAGAGGATCTTTGTGAGTTCAAGGCCATCCTGATCTACATAGAAAGTTCCAGGGCAGACAGATAGACAGACATTCATGCACACATGCACGTGCACACACACACACACACACACACACACACACACACACACACACAGAGAGAGAGCCAAATACAGTAACACATTTGTATCTCTAGTGCTTAGGAACAAGTCAGAGACACTTCTGGGAGCTAAGCTGGCCAGCTAGTCTAGCCAAATTGGTGACATCCAGTTTCAGTAATGTGACCTTGTCTCAGAAAAAAAAAGTGGCACACAACAGAGGAAGATACCTAGCATCAGCCTCTCCCCTCAACATGAATGCACACTCATGCACTGCACACCCATTGTCCAAGTAGTGTTAACTGTTGACTCGGCACAACCTAGAGTCACCAAAGAAGGGGTCTTAATTGAGGGGTTGCCCAGATCAGACTGGCCTTTGAATATGTCTTGGTGTCTTTTTTTTAAAAAAGATTTATTATCTTAGAGATTTATTATTAAAGATTTATTGATTTATTATGTATACAGTGTTCTGCCTGCATGTACACCTGAAGGCCAGAAGAGGGCAGCAGATCACATTGTAGATGTTGTGAGCCATCATAAGGTTGGTGGGAATTGAACTCACGACGTTTGGAAGAGCAGTCAGTGCTCTTAAAACGTCTGAGTCATCTCTCCAGCCCCAGGAAGTAGTGTCTCGGTTGCTAATTGATATAGGAGGGCTCGTCTATTGCCCACTGTGGGCAGCACCATTCCATGGATGAGTTGTGTGAGAAGGCTAGCTAAGCATGAGTCTGTAATAGAACCGGCAAGCAGAATTCCTTCACGGGTTCCACCTCCTAATTCCTGCCCTGACTCCTCTCAATGAAGGACTGTGGTCTAGAAATGTAAGCCAAATGAACCCTTCACTCCCCTAAGCTGCTTTTGGCCCAAGAGTTTCATCAAACAAACAGAGATGAAACCAGAATATCCATACACATGAAAATACACACATGTATAACACACAGACAGCGCTAGCACTGAACACGTACAGACTTTTTCCTTGTCAGTGTCCCCCATGATACAGCATCATGACTGTTTGCATGACATTTAACAGTGTGTTCCGTAGAGTGTGTTCAGCTAGAGCTGATCCAAAGAGCACCAGAGGGTGTGCGCAGGCTCTTTGCAAATACCATACCTTTTTACAGAGGAGACGCCAATGCTTTCAGACTTTGATACGCACAGGCGTCATGACGCTAGTCCTCAATGGATACCAAGGGACCACCTGTACTGCAGGTTCCTTGATCATCTGGGAGAACAGCTGTGCTTCACACTCTCTCCCAGAGAAGGTCCCAGTGGGACTGGGTTCCATTCACCCACAGGACTAGCCTACATCTTAGCCCACCCTTTACCAGCATTCTTACCAGCCCCGTATCACTTCCCCCAGGCCGTCCCTGTGCTTCTGGGGGGTATTCCCTGCCCAAATGAGCATTTGTACCCAACCCTCATTTGTGGGGTGGGGGAGGTGGGCATCTGCTTCTGGGTGCTCCTACAGTATGACCTATAGGCAGAATTTCCAGAATTGTCCTGACCGGCAGGCACCTTCAGCCCATACCCCTGCAGAGTCGGTTCCACCAGTTTCCATGTAAACTTGGCTTTTCTTTCTTTCTTTTTTTTTTTTTTTAAACTTTCAGCCCTCAATCTTTTCTGCTGGAATTGAAAACTGCTTCCTTATCTTGTGACCCCCCCTGCCTCCCACCCCCACCCCCACCCTAATGCTTTGTTCTGAGACACAAGGGCGAGATGCAAACGCTGGCTTTTGGGTCGAGCCACTTGTATACTTGAACACAGGTGTTCATCTTAACTTCGCCAAGCTCAGCAGTCCTGTTCTTTGAAAGCTTGCCCATCAAGCCTGTTTTCCAGGCTTTCAATCATCTTCAAGGTTGTAAAGTGCCACCCCCAGCTGCTCACCAAGACCACCAGATGTGGGCTGTACCCAGTGAAGGTCATTGGAGGGAGGGATCTGGCTGCCATAAATCACAATTGCTCTTGGCTCCTCCCAGGAGCCTGGAGCCTGAGAACAGGCCCCAGCTTGCTGTTGAAGACCATAAAACTTCTGGCCTTTGAAGGCCCCTTTGTTGAGCATGTTCCTTGTAACAGGAGTATGAGCCCACCAAGGGCCCATAAAAACTTCCCCAGGTTTTGAGCATGGCCCACCAGGCCCACATCCAGCCTGGTCTGCTCTTTAGCCCACAGCCAAACTGAGTTTGACCTGAAACAGCCTGGCCTCAAATTGCCTCATGATCTGTTTGTTAGCTTTACAAATGGCTTTTGAGGCCAAACTGCCCCCTTGTAATCCTGAATATATGATCTGTGGGAGCTGAGAGATTAGAAACTGTGGAGAGGTACATGGATGAGGGAGCTCTGTTTTCACAGAGATTTCCAAACAATTCACACTACAGAGCAAAAACTCTGCTCAAGCATGGCAGTGCCCAAGGGGGAGACGGCCTCCCAGACAAATGTTGGGCATTCTACCACTTTATTGCTCCAATCTAGTCTTAACTCCTTTCAGTTGGGCCAGGGTCTCTAGAAGCTTGTCCTTGATAGTGTCACCTAAAGCCATGAACCCTGGCCTATTCTCTGGCAGGGCCTCTATCGAGGCCATGGGCCTTGGGGAAAAGGAGGACAACTTAAAACCAACCAGCAGGAAGGCAGTTTCTCCTCATACAGCTGAGTGGTTAAGAGAACAGGGCTTACCTAACCCTGCCCCCTCCCCAATCCATCCATAAAACACACACAACTTCCCTGGGTGGGTCCCACATCCAGGCTACCAAATGGAAATGCACAAAAGAGTAAGTGTTGGGGCTGGAGTGATAGTTCTCTCAGTAAAATGCTTATGGGCAAAAAGCATGAGGATCTGAGTTCGATTCCTAGAACCCATGTAAAAAAAAGCTGGCTATGGTGGCCCGTGCTTGCAATAGCACCGCTGGGAAGGGAGGGCCAGGAGGATCCCTGGGCTCACTGATCAAGCAGCCTAGCCTACTTGGTGAGCTCCAGGGCTGTGAGAGGCTGTCTCAAAGGCCAAGATGGATGGTACCTAAGGAACAACACCTGAGGCTGAGCTCTGATCTACACACACACACACACACACACACACACACACACACACACACACAAACACACAAGCACACCCCAAGGAGTAAGTGAATAAGTACTACATGATTCTAACTAGAAAAAGTTTAACAGGAGGCAAAATAGACCCCCCGGAGTAGGAGTGCCAACAATGCCACCTCTGGGGAGCGAAAGACGGGAAAGCACAGGCCTGAAAGCAATACTCTGGGAGTGAAACAAAGATCATATATGTTGATTTGAGCAGTGGTGACATAACTAGTCACATATAGATCTGAGGCTAGGAGCATAGCTCAGTGATAGAGTACATGTTTAGTATGTGTGAGGACCGTGGGTCCATTGCTGATGCAGCTAGATAGATAAGCAGACACATACATACATGCACACATATACACACATACATAGAAAACAAAAATCTGTCTTCTCCACTGAATGGAACAACTTTTGGGAATTAGTTCTCTTTCCTATGGGTCTGGGAAATGTGACTTGTCAGACTTGGGAGCCAGCTCCTGTACCTACTGAGCCACCTCAATAGCCCAACACTGTTGGAACACAGTGAAAATCACACATAACGACGGCACTGAGATATTAAAGGATTGTGGGCTGAAATCCTGGAACTTTCACATCTTAGCCATGTTTTAACTATGGCCTTCACAAGGTAGCTGTGAGAGGCAAATATCATGGCCCCTGTCTGTCTCAGAATAAGGGCTCAGTCTACATCTTGAAAAGCTATGTTATTCTAGGTCTGGAGGGCACAGTCTAGGTTGGGTTAGATCAGAAATTCCTGGGCTATTCGACAGAGTTTCTACAAGATAAAAATTGAGAGAACATTTGCCACATCCAAGTATCTTGCATGAACATTTAGACACTGGAAGTGTTCACTGTTGCATTATTGGTGAGTGTCTAGGAACTGAGGAAACAGCTATCTGCGGCAGGGGAATGACCACGCAACTCTAATGGATCCACAGAATACAACAGTTACAGACGATTAAATAGGGCCCAAGAAGATGGTAAAGGCGCCTGCTACGTAAGCCTGATGGCCTGATTTCAGAGCATCAGAAGCACTCCTCCATGAGAGATGGAGAATCGGCAGGAAGCTCCTGAGCCATCTTGCCTGAAACATGCATCTCGGCAGCAGAAAGAAGAGAACTGACTCCTGAAACGCGTTGTCTGCTCTCCATAGGTATTCCATGAGCCACATGCACACACTCATATATACACACATGCACATACAAGCCACACACAGTAAATATTTTTTTAAATGTTAAGCAAGTCAGAGATGGTTCATGCATATGTAATCATGTCACTCGAGAGGCTGAGGATTACAAATTCAAGGTCAGCCTGGACTACAAAGTGAGATTCTGTTTCAAAAACAAACAAATAAATGAAATATTTAAACCCTAAGATAAACACTGAATAGAGATATGTTGAAAAGCATGATATAACTATATCTGGATAAGTGGAGCAGGGAGGGGCAGGAGAGAAATGAAAATCCATTGAACGCTAAACAAATAAGTTAAGAAGTATGCTCTAAGTTGGACACAGTGGTCCCATCTGTAAACTCAGATGGCAGAGGAAGCAGCTAGAGAGATGGCTCAACAGTATGGCTGCTCTTCCAGAAGACCTGGGTTTGGCTCCCAACACCTACATGGTAGTTCATAATCAGCTATAACTTATAGAGGCATTTTAATTCAGAACATGGCTGCTTTGGCAAGAGATCACATCCAAAGGCCTCACAGGTCTATGTGATCTGGCTGGAATACAAACACGCCTTTAATCCAGGAGACAGAGGCAAGCAGATCTGAGTTCAAGGCCAGCCTGGTATAGAGCAAGTTTCAGGTAAAGAAAAGCTTAGGTCCAGGCGTGGTGGTACATGTCTTTAATCCCAAAAGAAGGTAAAGTTAGTTTGTAGAAGGAAGCACCCATGTTTGAAAATGATGTCTAATTGAGTGGCAGAAAAAGTGACAAGTCAGAGAAAAAGTTGACAGAATGGGATATGCCCCACTCTCACGAGATCAATGAAGAAAGGGAGCTACTTAAGGGAGCAGCACAGAGAGTGAGAGAGAAGAGGCAGTTTTACTGGGAGAGTTTTACAGATAGAGGTTGAAGGCACAAAAGCCAGAGATTGAGAAGGAGCCAGAAGATTAGAACAGACTGCTGGAGTTAGTTTGAGGCCAAGCAGAGCAATTCTGGGCCAAGAGAGAGAAGCCAGACTGAATAAAAGTTTGAGCCAGAACAGCTGAGTTGAACCAGCCAGCCAGAGTTCAGAAAGAACTAGAAAGGGTGAGCTTATTCAGCAGTAACTCTCAAAGGCTGAAAACATTCTAGGCCTAGGTTAGATTGTACGGAGCCTAGAAGCTTCCAAGACTAGGCCTAGGCTAGCAGACGGAGGCAGTAAGCCTCCAAGATGGCAAATTATATCAGGAGAATAAAAGTTCCTTTTACAGTAACTCCAGTTCCAGAGGATCCAGGCATGCACATAGCACACAGCTATACACATAGGCAAAACACTCAAACACATTTATTTTTAAAGGCAGAGGCAGAAGGAAGCCATGAGTTCACAGCCTGCCTGGTCTATGAGGCAAGTTCTGTTGACTTGTCTCAACAAACCAAAATCCAAAGCAAAACAAAGACTGATGCTGTAAGGCTGGGGCATAGCTCAATGAGTAAAAGCAATTCCCACAGAAGAGGCAAATCTCCAGAACCCATGTAAAAAGGCATACATGTCACTCAAACATCTGTAGAGCCAGCACTCCTACAAGGAGATAGAAGGCCAAGCAAGAGAATCCCCAGAAGCCATGGGGCCAAGGTTGTCATCAGATCTCCACATGAATACATGAATGTTGTGGCACACACACACACACAAACACACACACACACACGTGCACACATGCATAAGCAAACACCATAAGCCATTTTCAAAGCGCAGCAACCATAGACAAGGGAGCACAGGGGACAGAACAGTCTCTTTTTGACAGAGGGAGAGTTGTAAGGTTCACAAAGCATCCCAGTTTTTATCAGGTGAAAACAACCGTTATGTGTGTTACTTTGAGGAGGGAAAAATAAAACAGTAATGAATATACCTGAAAGTGCCTACCTGTGCCCAAGCTCTACCATAGATCGAATGGCATTCAGGTGGCATTCAGGTTACTGTGGTTGCCATTGTTTGGGCCCCAAGTTCATCAGCTCCCATTCTGAGTGTGTCCCCCCCATCTCTCTGACTGAAGACCTAGAACAAAATGCTTTCCAAGCCCTGGGCTGGTTGAATATAAATCATATTTTGTGGGCAAAGTTGGAAGTTTATTTTTAAAGATTTATTTTATTTTTAATTATATATACATGTGTGTATACATAAGGGCAGGTGCTCTTAGAGGCCAGAGGAGGGCATCCAGTGATTGTGAGCCACATGGCGTGGGTTTTAGAATTGAACTCAGCTCCTCCGCAAGAACAGCAACCACTGACCCATTTTTCCAGCTCCGAAGTTTGTTTTTAATATGACAATAACGAACCTGTCACTCACAAGCCACTTTATCACTACCTGTACACCAACTAATTTGGTTTATACCTTAATCCTGCAAGCAGCAAATGAGTTATTATTTTCATTAGCTGTGGAAGCTGAAGCTTAGAGGTGTTAAGTGCCATGCTTGGTGACATAGTAAGCTTTAGCTTTGATGTGTAGTACCAAGATGCTAGCTTTCTATAGTTCATTTGCTGTTACTATCACACATACCTGAACATCCTAGGTAACTTTATAAAGAAAAGAGGTTTCTTTAGCTCAGAGTTCTGAAGGTTTAAAGGCATGGATGGTGCTAGTATCAGCTCAGCTGTGGTCAGGACTTTACAGCGGATAGCATTTGTCTTAGTTAGGGTTTTATTGTTGTGAAGAGACACTATGACTAAGGAAAACATTTGAGCCAGGCGGATCGCTGTGAGTTCAAGGCCAGCCTGGTCTACAAAGCGAGTCCAGGACAGCCAAGGATATACAGAGAAACCCTGTCTCGAAAAACAAAAAACAAAATAAAACAAACAAACAAAAGAATGGAAAACATTTCATTGAGGCTGGCTTACAGTTTGAGAAGTTTAGTCCATTACCGTCAGTGGCGTCACACAGACAGACATGGTGCTGGAGAAGGAGCTGAGAGTTCTATAATCTGACCCATAGGCAGAAGATTGTGTGTCATAGTAGGTGTAGCTTGAGCTCCACCCCCACCGAGACACACTTCCTCTAACAAGGCCACACCTACTCCGGCAGGCCACACCTCCTAATAGCGCCACTCCCCTCCGACCAAGCAGTCAAACACTTGGGACCATTGCTATTTATACCACCACAGCATTACAACGGTGGGAATGCCTAGAGGTGTGAGAGATGACATCAAAAGACAGAAAGGGCGGAGCCAGGTTTGCAACTTTGTCAGAACCAGTGTGTAAGAACTGACTACGATCTTGGAAGATGAAATATCTCCATCCCTTCTGATAGCATGCCCTCAATGACATAAACACCTCCAACTAGGCTCCCGCTTCCTAACATCACCACAGTGAGGACCTGGCCCCCCTAGTCTGGGTTAACTGAGGTACAGAGATCCACTCTAACTGGAGGTGGCGCCGTTCTGTGGGCCGAAAGAGAAAGAGCACCAAGATGAGTTCAGGCATGCACAGGAGCTCTGTTTCCTGAATCTGGGCACAGGGTCAGCAGCTCCTTCAAGCTCTGCTGCCGCGCCCGGCCACATCCCTCAAGCTGTGAGGCAAAAGAAACCCTTTCCTCCAGAAACTGTCTTTGCCAGGAAGTTTGTCTTAGTATATAAAGTAAGTAGCTAATTCAAATATGCCTCTCCAGAATGTATTTGCTGAGGCACTGGGTAGTAGTGCCTGATGCAGACTTCAGTTCAATCCCTGGGACCTACATGCTCACAGGGAAGAACTTCCCCTTGTGAGCTGTGGCACATGTGTACCTACACACATATGCACACACTCTCTCTCATACACACGATAGATAGATAGATAGATAGATAGATAGATAGATAGATAGATAGATAGAGCAAAGTTCCTATGTTGAAATCTTAGTCTTTAGGTTGACAGTGTTGAGGAGAGGGGCTTCTGGAAGGTAATTCAGCCGTGAAGGCAGAGCCCGCATCAATGGATGGGCTTTGTAGCTCAGTGATAGAACACTTGTCTAGCATGCTTGCGCCCTGGGTTCAATTCCCAGTAACACAGAAGGGATAGGTCCAGGGAGCCATCTTCTGCTATCTTACACTCAAAGACAACGAGGGAACAGTAGCCTCTGTGAGTCAGGAAGCCCAACCTCAGCATACACCAAATATATATATATATATATATATATATATATATATATATATATATATATATATATATATAAAAGCTATTTTGTTCATGGCATTTTCTTACAGCAGATTGAATGGACTTAAGACACAGTACCCTGAATTAAGTTCTTGTTTGTTTAAAATACTTCAAGTTGAGGGGCTAGGGAGATGGCTCAGTGGATAAAAGTTCTGGCTGCCCTTTTAGAGGTTCAATTGCCAGCACCCACATAGCAGCTCGCAACCATTTGTAACTCCTTCAGTCCGAGAGGGATCTGGCGCCCTCTTCTGGCCTCCACAGGCATTGTTTGCATGTGGTGTACAGAAAAACATGCAGGTGAAACACCCATGCACAGAGAATCAAAGTAAAATAAGACCCCTACAGTGGTTTCTTTTTCCTACACTAGCCCCTGAGTATTGATGTAAATACCAACTAAGCCCTGGGACCCTGTTTGGAATTCAAGTGACATCATGCGGCAGATATCAGAAATGACTTTTCCTAGGGCTGGCCTATCCTCTTCCTGAGGGTCATATACCTCAGATGGACCCTCTTGTTATTCGTCAATGGTCTCTAGTGGAGGAACCCATGTCTCGTTAATTCCCCTGCCTCCACCTCCCACTTCCAAGTGCTGGCATTACAGGAGGGCACCACCTCACCTATTCACACAGTGCTGGGAGTGGAACAGAACCCAGGGCTTTGCGCATGCTGGGCAAAGGCTCTACCAACTGAGCTACAGCCCAGCCCATGTTCGAGAATATTTTGTTTGTCTCCTTTCCCTTTCATGGCTACTTAAAATCTTTCCCCTTTCTGTTTAAGCTCCAAACCCCAGTGTAGTAGACTGCTATTGTCCATGACTTCATCTTCTAAAAAGGCACTTGATGTCTTGGGTAGCAGCAGCCATTTTGATGCTATGCGGAGGTATTTTGATGCTGCGCGGAGGCAAGGCATGAATAGCCAGGGACCACACAGTGGAGTGGCTCACAGAGTTGAGTCTTTAAAAGTATCAATAAGCTGGGGACTGAGTCCAGAACCACCTATCTCCTAAGGCTTAAGACACTATTTATTGGGGTTTGGGCTACATGAAGTCACAAATCCTTCCTAATGAATACATCCAATACCCCTGATAACTCCTGCCTTGCTGTCTGTCACTTGGCAGGAAAAGGGAACTCCTCTTTCAGACCACCCCACTGACACGCAAGCATTCTCTCTTCTCCTCCTGCTGCACAGCCCAGGCCTCTTATCCCCTCCGGAGCTAAACCTCTGTCCCCACGCTCTCAACGTCCAACCCTTCCACTAGCACCTTTCTCTTGGCATCTTCTGCCTCAGGCCCTCCCAAGTGCACTTGCCACCATTTGGGCTGTTGCTGTGGCTCTACTTATTTTGGATTTGTTGACAGTGCTGGAGACCGAAGCCAGAGCCTTGCAGCAGAGAGGCAAGCTTTCTACCACTGAGCCCACACACACTCAAACCCTTTGGTTTCTTGAAACAAGGACTCATACATAGGCCAGGTTAGCCTCCAAATCACCATCCTCCTGCTTCAGCTTCCTGAGTGCTGGGGTTTGGGGGCTGTGCCATTGTGCCTGACCCCAATGTGCGCTTGCATCAGCACCCAGTGCTATGTGTACTAGACTGAGTGGGATAACGAAAGTGACCCGTGGCCTGGAGCAGCCTCCCGGAGAGGAAAGAGGCAAGAGTGTGGGGCTTGGCTCAGCCTCTGGTCCTCTAGCAGGCATTTGGCAACAGTTCTTCCCTGCAAAGGGTTACTTTCTTCCTGCTTTTCCTTATTTTCTTGGTCTTTAAGGCTTTTATGGCTCAGCGTTTCGGCCCGTTTTAGTGCACTCTCATTATGATTGATGCTGCTTTTACTGGCTCTTTACCCTCAGCACATAAACATGCTTAAAATTTCCCCGTCTTTAAAAAAAAACCATAAAATGCAAACCCTTACTTGATGCTGTAGTCCTCACTGGTGGCTGTGAGCTCACTCTGCTCTCCGCGGTGAGCTCTTTAGAAGTCATCAGCTTGCCCGGTCTTTCCTCCATGCCATGGGTCCTCACGTCTCCTGGCACACTCCATCTTCAAGATGCTCAAGAGACAGGGAGCCTCCAAGGACTATAGGAAGAAAGGTAGGGGAGTTCCCTAGAACTGCATCTCTAGGATTTTTCTCTTCTCTCTTTGTCATGTATGCCTTCTTCCCACTAAGAGATTTCCAGAACCTTCTCTGAGCAGCTGCTACCATCAAGGAAGGTTTGTCCTAGTTACTCTGTATTGTTTCCAGTTTGAAAATTCCAGGGAAAGGTTCTGATTGGTACTTTGTGGGGAGGGGGCAAGCTCAATGGGTAAAGAGTTTGCTGCACAAGAACCTGAGTTCAGATCCCCGAGCCCACAGAAAAACCAGGTATGGTGGAGTGTGTCTGTAACCCCAGTAGGAGGAAAAACAGCCAGCCCAGGTGAAACAGCGAGCTCCAGGTTCTGTGACAGACTCTGCCTCAAAAAACACAGTAGAGAGCAATAGCAGGGGATATGCAGTGCCAATCTCTGGTCTTTACATGCTCATACACAGGCAACTACACACACACACACACATGCATGCACGCACACCCCACATGTATACACCTGCATACACCACACACACACAAGAGAACCCCTGCACCGGGTATGGTGGCGCACACCTTTTAATCCCAGCACTCAGGGAGGCTGAGGCAGGCAGATCCACGTGAGTTCGAGGCCAGCCTGGTCTATAGAGTGAGCCCAGGACAGCCAAGGCTACACAGAGAAACCCTGTCTTGAAAGCCAAACCAAAACAAAACAAAACAAAAACAAAAAACAAAAAAACAAAAGAACCCCCACAAATGCCCATGATGACCATTCTCAGTTGTCAACGTGACTATATCAGGAATGAGTGTTGCATGCTATGATCAAGCTCAATGCCAAAGCACTGGGTGGTGGCACCTTCGTGAAGGAGCTCAGCCTTCACCTAGGGATTAGTGCTATTTTTTAAAAAGACTCCTGAAAGTGCGTTCTTTTCTCCCTGTTGTTCTTCAGTCACATGGGGACACAGAAACTATGCTTTCCCTGTTGCTTTCGTCCATTTAAGGATGAAACATGCCTCCTCTCTAGAGGACACAGCAACCAGATACCACCTTGAAACCAGAGACAAAACCTACTGGTGTCTTCACATTGACTTTACAAAGCTCGCAACTGTCTGTAACTCCAGTTCCAAGAGACACAATGTCCTCTGCTGGCCTCTTTGGGCACTGCACACACATGGCACAGGCGGATGCACACACACGCATGCACATTCAGGTAAATACGCTATTTTTTTTTACACTATTTTTTAAAGAAAGATTTTACATATTTTTTAACTAAAAAATTCAAAGAACATTTATTTCTCACAGGTATTCTTTCTTTTTTTTGCATGCTTTGTCTATCTATTATCTATCTATCTATCTATCTGTGTGTGTGTGTGTGTGTGTGTGTGAGAGAGAGGGGGGGGAGGGAGGGAGGGAGGGAGGGAGGGAGGGAGGGAGGGAGGGAGGGAAGGAAGGAGAGACTTCTCTACAGGAATTTTTGACATTCGAAAAAAGAGAAGCTGAATTGAGGCAGAATTTAATTCGGATTTAGTGGGATATTTTGAATGTCCTTTTGGGGGGTGTTTTGGTTTGGTTTGGTTTTGGTTTTTTGAGACAGGGTCTCTCTGTATATCACTGCATGTCCTGGACTCAACTTTGTAGACCAGGCTGGCCTAGAACTCACGGAGATATGCCTGCCTCTGCCTCCCGAGTGCTGGGATTACAGGTGTGCGCCACGGCGCCCGGCTGTGAGGGTCCTTTTAAGACATCCCTAGTTGTCTCAGTTGGGTACATCTTTAAGGAAATTCTCACAACTTCCTTCTGTCAATCTTCCCAGTCATAGCACACAAAGACACAGGCTCAGAGGCAGTTTTCAGTATAAACTTGCCCCACAGCATCAAGAATTAGAAGTCTGTGGGTAGTGGAGGAGAAGCCGGTCCCAAAGACACAATCAGTTCCCACGCATCTTCTCACTAGACATCAAAGTCTGACATCCACACCTGCCCGGAACAGCAACTACCTCCCATTGGAAGTACGTTTGAGATGGGGGCTTTAGCTGAGGTGAGGGCCCTTGCCCAGCATGGAGTCCGCCTTCAGCATTGCTTAACACTGTGCGCAGCTGCCCATGCCCAGAACACCAGCCCTTGGGAAGTGAATGATACAAGAGGAAGAGAAGTTCAAGGCCATCCTTGACTGCCGAGTTTGAGGCCAGCCTGGGCTACATGATAGCTTGCCTGTCTTAAAAGAAAGTCAATCTATTCAGCAACACAGCACAGATAATTGTGGATGTACCATATATTTCTTTTAAAAATGTGTTTGTTTGTTTATTAAGAGGGCACACACGTGCCACAGCACTTGCGTGGAGATCAGACGATAACTTGAGGGAATTTATTCTTGCCCTTCATCCTGTGAGTTCTGGGGGTGGAACCAAGTCATCTGGTTTGGTGGCAAGTGCCTAACCTGCTGAGTTTGGGTGAAACCGAATCAATCAGAATTTCTGGTTCGCAGGGTGAAACAACTAACAGATCTATGTAGCGCATGTTTTATCTCCATGGTAACTTAGAGCATGGCTTTGAAGACCTGATCTCTGATGTCCCCATGGAATCTGAAGGTCCCAGATGAAATGACAGGCAAAATTGCCACGGACACAGCAAAACACGCCAAAGAAACATATTTATCAATGACTCCATTTTTTTTTATTCCACAAGGGTCATTCAGTCACATAGTTATGTGCCTCAGTACAATGTAGAGGCAACTTAGGAAGGCAGTTGGGTTGTTCCCACGTGCCATCATCTCAGGTGAACTTTTCCTTTTTCACAGAATTATAGACTCAGCCAAAAATTAATCGACCCGTCTGCAGGCCAAATGGTAAGAGGGTATGTTAGAGATGTATGTGTGAGTGGGTGAGTTGATAAAAACATCATGTTCCAGTGTGAGGCTCAGAGGACTTTGAAATTCCTCTGTCTGTCTGTCTGTCTCTGTCTCTGTCTCTGTCTGTCTCTGTCTCTGTCTCTCTGTCTCTCTGTCTGTCTGTCTGTCTGTCTGTCTCTCTCTCTCTCTCTTTCTCCCTCTCCAGTTTTCTAAGACAGGGTCTCTCTGTGTAGCCTTGGCTGTCCTGGATTCACTCTGTAGACCAGGCTGGCCTCTAACTCACAGAGATCCGCCTGCCTCTGCCTCCTGAGTGCTGGGATTACAGGAGTGTGACACCATGGCCAACTGAAATTCTTTTTTTTTTTTGTTATTATATTTTACTTATTACTATTGTGTTGTGTGTCTATGTTCCCATGGGCCACAGCACACATATGGAGGCCAGTAGACAACTCTGTGGAGTTGGTTCTCTCCTGACTCCTTTTATGTGTTTTGTGGGGACTGTACACAGGTTTCCAGGCTTGCCTGGCAAGCACCGCTAGGCACAGAGCAATCTCACCAGCCCCGGAATTTGTCTGGTCTGTTAAAGTCAGAATTTCTTGCATTCTTTCAGCATACTTCAACGAGCCCCTGGAGTCTTCTACTATCTTACTTTAAAATCCCCAAACTTTATAACTTCTTTCCCCCACAGAGCCAGAATTATCCTCTGCTGTTGTCCCACGACCCAACACGTGAGTGCGCATGTGTGTGCATGCATACGTGTGTGTGTGTGTGCACGCGTGTGTGTGTGTGTGTGTGTGTGTGTGTGTGTTTTACACACTTCCTACCTACCATACCACTCACACCATTGTCAGAGTGGGTCATGCTTGGAGGATGGAAGAAAGCCAAGTCTAAAAGGCTCTCATTCTCTCATGTAAGAAAGCTGGGAGTTGGAATCCACAGTGGCGAAAAAACCGGGCTGATTAAATCAGCTGCTGGCTCCCACTTTAGGAGCTGCCTAAGCAAACTGCCATTTTCTATTTAGCCACACGATGGCGCTGAAAGCGCGGTCAGTCACTTCCAACAAAAACTCATTAAGAGCTAATCAAAAGCAAAGCTGGTTTTTCATGTTCCTAGGCCCTGCCTTTTCCCCTTTGCCAAGCGCCAGTGCCCTTATTATTGTTCCATTCTCTTTCAGCTAAAGTTGTCACATGTTCATGTTTTTGTTTGTTAAGTCAACTGTGGCCCACAGTTATTCTTCTAGACAACTTACCATGCTCCTTATGGTTAAGGATTATGTTCTTATTAAGTATTATTAGAAGAATTTTCTGACTCAGAAGTCTCAGAACTTAAAGCCATAGTCTTAGTTTCATATTTGTTTGATTATCTGCTCTTAGCCTGTGTTTCGTGTCTGTTTCTCTGCACCCTCAGTCAAAGCTCTGTATAGAGCTTTATAAGGAAAAAAAAAAAGCCTCCATGTGCACCTGGCCAAGAGAGCTATGGTCCCATTTGTGGAGACTGAGTTACTCCTATATTAACCATAAAAAAGTGCAACTCAGGCCAGTGAGATGGCACCATGGGTAATGGCACTTACTGTCACCAAGCCTAATGACCTGACTTTGATCCCCAGGACCCACATGGTACAAAGAGAGAACACGTTTCCACAAGTCATCCTCTGCCCTCCACATACATGGGCTGTGGCATGTCTTCCCCCCGCCACGAATACATAAATGTAATATGCTGTTTAGTTTCTGAGAGGAGGGAACCTCAACCGACAAAATGCCCCCATCACATCGGCCTGTGGGAAAGTCCGTGAGGCATTTTCTTGATTAATGATTAATGTGGGAGGGCAAAATCCACCGACGGCTGTGACAGCTATAGACAGATGGTTCTGGCTTGTTCAGAAAGCAGGCTGAGCCAGTAAACAGCACCCCTGCATGGCCTCTGCCTCAAATGCAGGAGCTCTGGCCTCTCATGCAAGCACAATGTCCATGCTGGTCTTTAAGGAACTGTGAGACCATAATGCTATTGGCTGAGGTACAGTTGCGGTCTGTGGAAGAAGACAAAATAAAGCCGCCTAGCCCTCAGACTCCATAGCTCGGGGTTAGACCCTTGGGACAGTTCCCCCAGTCCCTGACTACTCCATGGGAGCTTCTTTAGAGAAGTCGGAAGTGTTATGTCCGTGTTTCCTCTGCACAATGCTGTTCTGCCTTCAAATTCTAATTGTTGTGCTTTGCTTTATGGGAGTGTCCTGCTCCGGTCAGCAGCTTCGGCCCCCTGGTTGGGCAGAAGGAGAGAATCAGAGTTGCATAGGGGACTTCGTCAGCCAGGTGACAGCTTTAGAAGGGTCTTTCCATCTACAAGGAAGTCCCTCAACAGATATTTGTCCCTGGCTTTCAAGTCCTTAGAGGTGCCTTGCACACTCTGGCTAAGGCCCCATTTTCTCCCAGGGGATTCTACAGCCGGTAACACCAGACACGGAAGTGTTAAGAAGTCACCAACTGGTTCTGCCTTGGACCGGTTTCAAGGATCCTCTGTCTTTCTGATTCACCCTAGTGGCCTATGACTTCCCTAACGGCTGCATCAAGATGTAAGTTCTCCTTCTGCCCACTTCTGCTTTCTCCCCTTCCTCCAGGGTGGCTTCTGTGGACTGTCACTATATTGAAAATCCTACACCTGGAAGGAACAGCATCTTAAGAGTCAGCTTCCTGGGGGACCCAGTGTGTGACAGTGAGTGTGCACTGTGGTAGGTGGTCATCCAAAAGTCATGCTGCCCCTAGGTGCCCTCTGGGGCCCATTCTCATAGCTGTCCACTGCAGCATCTACAGCCTTTAACAAGACCTTCCTAAGGATCTCAAAGTCCCCCAAACCCAATCACAGTGATATGTCCACAACAGAAGTGGCTGCTTGCTGAGGCAGGCTAGGGGGACAGAGCTCTAGCTCTCTGATTTAGTTCAACGAGGACTGACTGCTGAGCGGGTCACAGTACTTTGTGCCTATGACCCAGCTCCCAGCTACTCAGGAGGCTGCAGAAAGAGGATTGTACACTCAGGCTAGCCTGAGCTACACAGCAACCCTGACCCAACGACAGCAAAAACCAGAGTGCTGCTATCTAGTTGGTGTCACTTAATGACAGGGACAAGTTTTGAGACCTGCATTGTTAGTTGATTTTGTCAATCGTAACAACATCACAGCATGCATTTCCACAGACTAAGCTAACTATGATGTCACTAGGAAGTGGGAATTTTTCAATTCATACAATTTTATAGAATCGCCACTGTCTATGCAGTTTACCAAAACAAAAAACAAAAAAAAAATCCACTATGCACTACATGGCTGTACTGTTTCCAAGCCAGCTTGCTCGTTAGTGGGGACAAGGGGTGTGGAGGGTGCCAAAGGTCCACATTATCAAGTGTCTTCTTGAGTCACTGTTTTCTAAGCCAGTAGCTCTCACTGAACCTAGAGTTCACCAATTCCATTAGACTGGCTGGCCACGGGTTCCTGAGATCTGCCCCTCACTAGCAGCTGTGTGCATTTCTGAGCCCAGATTTTTATACAGGGGCTAGAATCTCTAACCCAGGTCCTCGTGTTTGTGTGGTCCTCCAGCTAAACCATCTCTCCAGTCCTAACCCCTCACTCATGCTCTCCAAGCTGGAAACAGGCCACTAGGTCATACCTCCTGCTGCCTTAGGCTAAGTTCTAGGCCAGCCAAGGGTACATAGGAGACCTTATAGCAAAAATTTAAAAAGTTTTAATGGTGAAAAGAAGCAGTTGAGGGGCTAGAGAGATGGCTCAGAGGTTAAGAGCACTGGCTGCTCTTCCAGAGGTTCTGAGTTCAATTCCCAGAAACCACACGGTGGCTCACAGCCATCTATAATGAGATCTGGGTGTACATGCAGGCAGAGCACTGTGTACATGATAGATAAATAAATAATAATAAAAAGAAGAAGAAGAAAAAGAGGAGGAGGAGGAAGAAAAAGAGGAAGAAAAAAGGAAGAAGAAGAAGAAGAAAAAGAAGAAGAAGAAGAAGAAGAAGAAGAAGAAGAAGAAGAAGAAGAA
>OU015760.1:13994968-14010734 GCA_907169655.1 Acomys percivali | reverse complement strand
TGTTAGAACTGAGACAGCGGTTGCAGTGTTAGAACTGAGACAGCGGCGACAGTGTTAGAACTGAGACAGCGGCTACAGTGTTAGAACTGGGAATAATTTCTAGAGGGATAGATCTGAGGCCGTGGAAACAGTGTTAGAACTGAGACAGAGGCTACAGCTATAGCATTTTACTAATAGGCCACTTTTAACTTTTCAGATTGCTTCACAAATCTAGAATATGGCTCATGAAACAGCTTAATATTTTGTTCCATGTTTCTCCTGAGACATACTTTCTCTCTACTAGCCGGAGCCATCCGCAGACACACCACCTTTCTGCCTAGCCTCCTAGCAAGGGCTGCCAATCCTGGATCCCCATCACAGATCCAGCCTTTCCACTAATAAGGAGGGTACGTGACCTTCTAGATTCAACTATTCTGTCTTTGCAAATATCAGGCGTATGTCTAAGACAGTGCACCATTAGCTTGTTCCTTGCTTGTTAGCTTGTGTTGTGCTTGCTTGCTTCCAGTGTTGAAGACAAAACCCACGGCAAAGTACAACCAGGGAAGCACTCTACCACACAGTTTACACAGCCTAAGAACTGAACACTTCTAGGAGCTGTTGTGCAGATGGAGAGTTGTCAAAGCATCTAATGTGGTTGGGAGAAAATGTGCAGTATTGGGAGAAGCCGAGGATGTGGCTCAGTAAGGATGCTGACTGTGCAAGCATGAGGAAGATCTGGGTTTGAATGCTCAGCAACCATGTGGAAAGCCAGATGGAGTGGTCTGCACATGGAACCCCGGTGCTGGGGTACAGTGCGTGGCAGGAGGATCACTAGAGCTTGCCTGCCAGCCTAGCCCAAACCTGACAAGCTCCAGGTCTAGTGTGAGAACCTATCTCGAGATAAATGAGGGGGAAAGTGACAAAGGACACTTGGTATCTCAATAAATAAAAATAGCACATAATTAGGTAAAGGAACATTATCAAGCCCTGAGGGGATTCTCAAGAGAGAACTATCACTGGAGGCACACCATGACCCTCTGGAAGCTTACAAAAGATACAGCTCTCATCTCTAAGTAACTTATCCAGTTGGCGCTGGAGTACCAAATTCAAGCCACCACATCTGGCTCCTCTCTCTCCCCACACAAAGTTTCTCTGCATAGCTCTGGCTTTACTGGAACTCTCTGTAGACCAGGCTAGCCTCAAACTCACAGCAATCCGCCTGCCTCTGCCTCTGCCACCCTGAGTGCTGGGATTCCAGGCGTACACCACCACTGCCCAGCCACATGTGACTTTTTAACTTGGCTTCCTAGGATGGAAATGAGATTATCAGTGTTGATGATCTTTTACCAGCTGAACCTTCTCACTGGCTGGAGTTTAGGAAATATGAAGAAAAGAACAGGAAAGCAGGAAAGGAGTCATTGCCTGTCCCAATGGCCTCTGACACACACAAAGGTATACAATGTTTCTAAAACTAGGTAACTAATTGTGAAGAGTAACAAACTGGGCTGAAAGAGTACCAGTATATTTTTGGGTTTGGGGGGGTTTTCTGGTTGATTCTGTTATCTTTCATTTTATGCGTTCCCAGTGGTTCTGGGGTTGAACTCCTCCCCTGCTTAGGCAATCGCCCTGCCACTGAGCTGAACTCCAAGCCCATGATGAGAAGATGGCATAAACTTAATTATACCAAAATGTCTGTGCTGCAACTGCACATCTAAGAGCTGTTGAGAACGCTGGCAGGAAAAGCTCAGGACGCACAACACCACTGCAAGTTCCCAAGACAGAACTTCCCAAGGAGCGGGAAGCTTCGGTGGGCTACCAGGCCTTTGGGTTGGGGGGCTCAAAAAGCTTCTGGGGGGCTCAAAGGACGGTGGGAAGTTCCTGAGATTCAGGGCCCACAAAGCTACTGAACACTGTGAAGCTTCTTAAGGGCTCAAAGTTCAAAAGCTGAAAATCATTCCTGCGTACTCCTAGCCTCAGGGTATAAGAAGAGCTGCTGGGGAGATATCTGAATAAACTTATAGGTCATTTTCCTCCACCTTCACCCCGCCGGGCACCATAACAGTTGTTCCTCATTCCTTCCACTAGCCAAAACTCATGCATGAAGACTTCAGGAAACTCCCAAAAACCTGTTAGCTGCCATCTAAGTCTTCCCAGGGTGAGGTGTCAAGGAGGCAGACTAAGAAGGAAGACCCAGCCAAGCGAAAGAGGAAAAAGAGGTTATGCCAAGTTATATCAAGAAAGAGGTGAGAGAGCCAGGCATGGTGGCACACACCTTTAATCTCAGCACTTGGGAGGCAGAGGCAGGTGGATCACCGTGAGTTCAATGGTACACAAAGTTAGTCCAGGACAGCCAAGGATACACAGAGAAACTCTGTCTCGAAAAACCAAAAAAAAAAAAAGAGGTGAAAGAGGAAAAGAGATGTTGAGAAGCAGAGAGCATCAAGACCAGGGCCAAGGAATGGAGAGAAGGTCTGAGCAGGAAGGACCAGGAAGCCAAGCTGTTTGGAGCTATCCATGGGGTTGCCAGAGCCAAACAAATTCTTACAGAGGAAAGAAACCAATTAGCTCCTGAGTCCAAATTGGATGGTAGCATCCCACACCCAAATGGTGAAAGGCTTGGATTTTGCAAGACACTGACATCCTGCATCCTTCATGTTCCAGCACCAAGTCCTTCAGTTGATGTTTCTCATCAGAACAGGACAGCTCCCAGGAGAGCTTTGAAGAAAGCTTCTGATCCTAATTGGTCCAGCATTTAAGACTGTCCCACATGGGACTTTAATTAAGCCTGGAATTTCTCAACATTTAAAAACTGGATCACAGCCGGGTGTGGTAGCACACGCCTATAATCCCAGCACTCAGGGAGGCAGAGGCAAGTGGATCGCTGTGAGTTCGAGGCCAGCCTGATCTACAAAGCGGGTCCAGGACACCCAAGGCTACACAGAGAAACCCTGTCTCAAAAAAACCAAAAAAAAAAAGTAAATAAATAAATAAAAACTGGACCACAAATGCTATTCCTAGCTTGTTTAACCATTTTCCCCAATTTTATTTGGGCCCCTACAAAGGTATCATCTGTCCAAAATCAGCCAGAAGGAACCTTAAGGGAAAGACGTTTGGTTGCTTTCTTGGTCTATAGTTGTTTATTTTCATTGAGAGTTGGTTATAAATTATTAATGGTCTTATTCAGAGAGAAATCAAGGTTGGACTGAGGGGTGTCTCTCTTTTCCTTTATCTTTCTTTCCTAGGTTTGGACATAGGGATTGAAAAGAAAGGGGGAATATAGATATATGTTGGGATGACAGGACAAAAAATAAATTATTGAATCTACTCTTCAACTTAATGCCTTAGTTATTAGTCACAAGGTTTTTTTTTCATTCATTAGTATAGAATTTTGTATATTTATGCAAAATAAGTTTAATTTTGATACATTGGTATAGAATTCAAATTTAAGATTATTCTTCACACACAGTATGTGTGAGTGTGTGTGTATATATATATTTCTACTCTAATATGAAG
This sequence comes from Acomys percivali, assembly GCA_907169655.1. Taxonomy (NCBI): domain Eukaryota; kingdom Metazoa; phylum Chordata; class Mammalia; order Rodentia; family Muridae; genus Acomys; species Acomys percivali. Next base: position 14,007,242 of record OU015760.1, on the reverse strand, counting down.
TATTATACCCATACAACTCAACTATAATGCAAGGCTTACTCCTAATTCTTTGCAAGTGCTATTGCAAGACTGCTTAGGATAACTAAGTAATACAAGTTAATTGTTAGTTGACCAAATCATGGTTATGTCAATTACTAGTCTATTTTAATCACAACAATATACATCCGAGGTTTAACAGATAAAAAAGGATTTCATAGATAGATAAGGTAAAATAATTAGATAAAGTCTTCAAAAACCTCAGAGACCTACAGAATATGGCATTTAAAGATGTTTTTATTACTTTAAAGATTCATTGACAATGACACAGGTTAACTCCTGGCAACACCTAGCCTACCTCAAAGAAGATGATGAGTATCAAAGAACCTCCTTATGCAGATGGCTTCAAATGTGGCAAACCAGCCACTGGGCAAAAAATATTGTTTCTTCTACAGACAGAATTCTGCCTAAAAATGGGCAAGCTTGAATGCAGTCAGAGTCAATGGCCAAACTCTGCCAACACAGGGTAAGCAAATCCTCAATAGGTCTGGCCTCACAAATATGTCTGTCAGATATAGTGAGCCAGAAGGCTTAAGATGATGCGCCAAAATTACAGAGAATTTTGGGTGACTGGTCAGGCAGAAAACTGTCTCTGTCATTTTTTTTTTCCGTTTAAGAAGCAGCTAGCCTGCATTTCCTGTCTACTCAGCTAATTAATTTTATTCCTTCTCAAGTCTCTGATGGGGTTGAAGACCAGACAGTTTAGTTTTACAATTAATTAAGCTTAGTTGTTTAGGGGTTAAGATGTTTTTAGGTCTAGATAGATATTTTTAGATTGATAGAGATGAGATATGATAGATATTGATTTACATTCAGAATTTTAGATACACCAAAATAGGAAAGATGTTTTCTTCAAGGATGTGAAATACAAACAGCCAACACACTATAAATGTAACATTTATATAACTCCTATTGTTTAGTGGTTCTTGCTGTAGGTAGTTTATTGTATATATGTATAAAAATATAAATGTGTATGTAAAAGAAAAAATTAAAATTAAAAAACTGTTCTATACATTGTATTCATAGAAATTTATTTTGTTTTACTTTTAATGTTTATGGGTGTTTGCCTACATGTACATCTGTGTACCACATGTGTGTATTCAGTGCCCAAAAAGATATCAGAATCCCCAGAACATGAGTTGCAGATGATTGTGAGGGCTGTCCTGTGGTTACTGGGAACTGATCCTGGTTCCTGCAGAAGAGAATCCACTGCTCTTAAGGGATGAGCCATCTATGCATCCCTGGCATTGCATAAATTGAAATGTTAGGGAAGCATCCAGAGAAAAGAGAGGTTTTTGTTGGGTTGTTCTGCTTTGTTAGTCTAATAATAGCACTATTAAACATATTTTTTCTGTCAAAAAACAAAGCAAAAAACAAGAAGAAACTGTCATCAAAGAACAAGAGGAGCTGTTGATGACAAAGGCCCAGAAGAAAAGCCAGAAAGGTGAGATTTCTGAAAATAAGAAGAAATTGAAAACACATCTAGGCCTCAACATTTACCAAGTACTTTTTGAGAATAAAAAAATATAATACAAATGACCAGTGCCTTCCCAGCCACATAGTCTATTGTTAAACCTTAATGAGGACACCAACACCAAGATTCCCATGAAAATTACCCATAGCAAGAGTGACTGTCTGAGCATGAAGGTCTAGACCACACTGACTCCAAATGACATTGTCATGGGCAAGCTCACACACGTCCTGTCATACCTGAGACAGAGAGACCTAATCAAGAAGGATAAAGAGAAACAGGGAGAAATCTCCAAAAGCCAACATGGACATTCTTGAACATAGTCAGAAATGTGTGCCTCCCACCACCAAGATACCTCAGCATGAGGAGCCGGAGAGATACCAGGAACCAGAGCATCACAGGGAGAGAGACAGATGCTGAGCCCAAGAGTAGAAACGAGGGCCAGACTGCTAGACAATGGCAGAAACGGGGAGCCACAAATGTGGTGGCTCACACCTGCAGTCCTAGCCCTGCGAGGCAGAGACTAAACCATCAGATGGAAACACAAATGTCCAGACTAGCAGTAGAAATCCAAGGTGGAAGAGAGCTGACTCTCAAAAAACTGTCCTCTGATTCCACGTGGCATTATATATATACACACACACATCCATGTGCACATGCACACACGCATACACACGTGGGGCAGGGTTAAAGGTAAGACTTTTCAAAAATATACCTTTCATAATGGTGATCACCACTGTAGCTAAGAACAAGTGCTCAGCGGTAAGCCCCGTTTTCAGCAATTTGCCCATATTACCTCATTTAACCCTCCTGCAAGCCATGGACTTCATACCCTCGGCTGTCCTGAACTCACTTTATAGACCAGGCTGGCCTCGAACTCAGAGATCCACCTACCTCTGCCTCCCCAGTGCTGGGATTAAAGGTATGCGCCACCACGCCCGCCTCTCTCCTGTATTTCATGTTACATCTTCACATATCAAATGTTACCAAACCAAAATGACCTGTAAATATTTGAGTTAATCAGATATAGTTTTATTGCAAGTGACTCATTTGTTCATGAATAAAAAGAGGGATTCCTTATAGGCAAGATGCAGTGGTATAACGGCTGTGTTTTGTAAAGACCTTACAATATAGAGATGTGGCTGAGTCCAGACAGCCAAGGGTACACAGAGAAACCTTGTCTCACAAAAACAAAAAACAAAAAACAAAAACAAAAACCAGAAATACAGGAGAAAAGAAGACATTGGTTGTGGGAGAGGCCTCGCTCACTGGGGCTTCTAAGGTTGAGATGTACCTGCTGGCACTAAAGGGGCTGGGGGTAGGGGACAGTTGTCAGAGCATCCATGTCTGAGTGGATGCAAGTTCAGAAGGAGAACACGGAAGGGGATAAATCAACACTCTACCTGGAAGCTGGATAGCTTAGCAGTTAAGAGCATTTACTCATCTTCCACAGGAGCCCAGGTCACTTCCCAGCACCCAGGTTGGATGGCTTGCTTTGGATTTTAACTGCTGAATGCACATGGCTCACAGACATACACAAAAAATAAAATAAAAATAAATCTTTTTAAAAAAGAAATACTCCTATCCCTGGCATTAGCTCTCAGCTGCTCTCCACCTAATCACCCCTCACCACTTCCTTGATTTTCCCCAATTTTTGCAGCTCTTTAAAGCTTCCAGAAAATATCTTTCAGTCCCAATTTGTTCTTCTTTAAGTAATTAATAAATGTATTGAGACTCTGTACTTACCCTAACAGCCTTGAACTTGGAAGCAATCCTCCTGTCTCAACTTCCTGATTGCTGGATAGCAGGAGCCAGCCACCATGCTTAGCTGTCTTATCTTGGGAGAGCATACTCTTACAGCTAGCTCACGTATATCTGTACTGTTGCTGGCCAAACTAGAAAAGCCTATACCAAGCGTGTCCAACCTCTGGCCCATGAGCCACATGTGCCCCCAGGACAACTATAAATGCAGCCCAATACAAAATTGCACACTCATCCAAGATGAGATTTGGGGAGGGATAATTTCTTTTCCTGTTAACTTGATTGTGTAACCCTGAAGCACAAACTGTATAGATGACAATTTCACCTCTTGATGTGAGAAGGCTGGACCTACTTGAGGGACTCAGGAAACCAGTGGTTCCTCTTTGCTCATCACATTTATGATCATGGTAATTTATTGAGAGAGACAGAGAGACAGAGAGAGACAGAGACAGAGAGAAAACTCTCTGATCTCCCCATATTCTCCCTCATGTTCCAAGGAGACCTGGAAGGAAAGGAAACCAGACCATTCAAGAGGGAGAGAAACTGGAAGTCCAAGTAGTTAGGTGACAGGTAATGAGCTCCTGAGAGAAACAGGTGTAATGTCCTTGGGACTCTGGTAAGTTCCTGCAGGAGTAAGCCTGGCCCCTGAGTTCGGGATATAGCTCAGTGGGAGCACATTTGCCTAGGATGGGAGAGGTCATGGCGTCAGTCCTCAGGACCACAAAACGAAAAAGAGAGAGGGGGGATTTTATATATTGAATTGATGTTTATTTTTCCTACATTCATTAATACAGTAAATTACTAAGGCAGTAGTTCCCTTTAACCAGCTAGTTCCCCAAGAGATTATGCTTATTTTTTAAGCTGCAAGCACTATGCTGGGCAGAATCTGAGCTACTCTAATCCTAATACCCTTAAAACCCACATATAAACTAATTACTTGCCAATCTGATGACTCCAGGGGCTGCTTCTACTCCATGAGTCGCTTTCTCCAGCCACATGCTCTGCCATCTTCCTGATGTTCTCTCCTCCCTCCTGCCTTCTATTTCCTGTCTTTCTGCCCAGCTTATTGGCTAAACAGCTCTTTATTGACAACTTCTACATCCATTCAAGGCATTCCTCTACAATTTTCCCTTTTAGTCTAATAAAAAGCCCCTTTACATATACATTTATATTATTACACATATATACAATAAACTACATACAGCAAGAAGAACCACGAAACAATAGGAATTATATAAATGTTACAGTCATAGTGCTTTGCAACCTTGAAGAAAACATCTTTCCTTTTTGGTACATCTAAAATTCTGAATATAAATCAGTATCTATCATATCTCATCATTATCAACTTAAAACATCTATCTAGACCTAAAAACTAAACAACTAAGCTTCATTGTAAAACTAAACTATCTGGTCTTCAACCCCATCAGAGACTTGAGAAGGAATAAAATTAATTACCTGAGTAAACAGGAAGTTCAGGCTAGCAGCTTCCACAACGAGAAAATGACAGAGATAGTTTGCTACCTGGTCAGTCACCCAAAACTCTATAACATTAGAGCATCATCTTCAGCCTTCTGGCCCAGTATATCTGACAGACATATTTGTGAAACAGAAACTATTGAGGACTTGCTTACCCTGTGTTGACAAAGTTTGACTGTTGACTCTGCCTGCATCCAAACTTGCCCATTTCAGGCAGAATTCTATCTGTGGCAGAAACAAGAACATTTTTTGCCCAGTGACTGGTTTGCCACATTTGAAGCCATCTCCATAAGGAGGTTCTTTGATGCTCATCATCTTCTTTGAGGTAGGCTAGGTGTTGCCAGGAGTTAACCTGCTTATTGTCAAAGGATCCTTAAAATAATAAAGACATCTTTAAACTCCATATTCTGCAGGTCTCTGAGGCTTTTGAATACCTTATCTATTTTACTTTATCTGTCTATAGACTCATAAACCCAGGATGCATATTCCTGTGATAAAAATAGACTAGTATTTGACATGACCATGAGTTGATCAACTAACAATTAACTTGTATTATTTCATTATCCTAAACAGCTTGCAATAGCACTTTCAAAATATTGGAAGTAAACCTTGTATTATAATTGAGTTATATGGGTACAATGCCTCATATTAGAGTAGAAGTATATATAAAGTACGTGAAGAATAATCTTAAATTTGAATTCTATACCAATGTATCAAAATTAAACTTATTTTGCATCAATATACAAATTTCTATACCAATGAATTAAAAATAACCTTATTTCTGAGTAACAATTAAGGGCTTAAGTTGAGTAGATTCAATAATTTACTTTTTGTCCTATTATCTCTATATATTTCTATATTCCCCCTTATTTCATTTCAACCCCTATCTCCATACCTAAAAAAGAAGGGTAAAGGAAAAGAGATAAATCAATGAGTCCAGCCTCATTTTCTCTCTGAATAAGACCAATAATAACTTATAACCAACTCCCAATGAAAATAAACATCCATAGCCCAAGAAAACAACCAAAACCCTACCCTCCCCCCTCATAAGAGAAATGGGACATCATTCTCTTTTTAAGGCTTCTTCTGGTTGATTTGGGATGAATAATACCTATGTATGGGCCCAAATAAAATTGGGAAGAATGACTAAAAAAACTAGAAATAACATTTGTGCTCCAGTTTCTAAATATTGAGAAATTCCAGGCTTAATAGAAGTCCTGTATGGGACAGTCTGAAATGCTGGACCAATTGGGATTGAAGCTTTCTTTGAAGCTCTCCCGGGAGCTGTCCTGGTTCTGATGAGGAGCAGCAACTGCAGCACTTGGTGCTGGAACATGAAGGATGCAGGATGTCAGCGTCCAGCATGCCAAGAAGAATGAATCCTGTCAGCTCTGATCCAGCGTCAATGTCTGGTTCTTTTGTTCTGAAAACATAATTTCTCATGAGAATTATACAGTCCTAAAACTATGAATGTATGAGGTGTCCAGGATGCACAGAACAATTGAGGCTGGTTCTCTGCTCTTTGTAAGAGCAGGAGAAAGATATCTGTAAATCTTCATTCATACCATATGAAGAATGGCATCTAAGAATAAGTCACAGGGATTCTGTAACTGACAAGAAGCTTTGTCTATGCATAGACATTCATGTCTCAGCCAGTCTCAGAGCTATTCCCATGTAGTGGGATTAGCACTATAAGCTCACTGCTTGTTCTGCAGTTTGAATTCATGTAAGCATAGACTGACTTAAGTTAGCAATCTCTCTTTCAGCTAGATCTGTTTCATTTCGACCTCTTTCAAAGAAGAAGTATAATATTACCTTACCAAAGAACATGCAATCATTATTTAATTGAAATCAAACAAGACTGTATAGTTCTAAATGTCGTTCTCTAGGCTCTATGGCAGCTGATGTCTAGGCCAGGCTGCTACCTGGTTCCTGAGAGAATGCATTCCGTTTATACACAGGCCGGTTGCCCTGAGCAACAGAAAAGACATTAAGCTTTAAATAAACTTTATATAAATTCCCATTTAATTTAGAGTTTATGCACACCCTAGGCATCTTGTCCCTGGGTTTTTACATTCATTTTTGCAGGTGTTTTTGTCTCACTCCTTCTCTCCATAGGGAATGAATGCCTCCACTTTGTTTGTTTGTTTGTTTGTTTGAAAGAGGGTTTCTCTGTGCAGTCTTGGCTGTCCTAGACTCACCTTGTTGACCAGGCTGGCCTTGAACTCAGTGATCCACCTGCCTCTGCCTCCCAAGTGCGGGGATTACAGGCGTGTGCCAGCGCAGTGACACCTCAACTCGGCATACAAAGGCTTTTCAATGTGGGAGGCATGTAGCTTGTGTGTCTGTCTCCCCGCCCAACCTTGAATCCTTATATTGGCCAACAGAACATATCTCTTAGGCCAATTTACCCTTTCGTACCTGTTCTCCTGTGGAAGCCCCACTTTCAAGGAGTTTGGCTGGCCTTTGTAGAGCAGTGTCACATCATTTCTCCTTACATAAACCTAAGATTGATATGTATCCATCTTTTACATCAATAAGGTCATTTAATCCATTATTAAGAAATAGAAATTTACATAGTAATTGTAAGAAACATTTTTGTCATTTTGAATCCTAGACTGTCTTTGTAAGTAGTTTAGCTTATCAGCAGCAGGGGGCAGGCACACCCTGACTTACTTTGTAGACCAGGCTGGTCTAGAACTCAAAGAGATTTGCCTGTCTTTGTCTCCATTGGAATTGTGGCCTGTGCCACCACTGCCATGCTCAAATGTTTCATCTCCATTCCAGTCAAAACGTCTCAGGCAAAAATCAAGCAAGGAAACAAGAAAATCCTAATTCTTGGGTCAGTTTTGCCAATGTACGCTTCAACAAGCGAAGCCCTGTCCGTCATTCCTTGGAACTTGGTTGTTGCTAAATCCTTTCAGTGGGCCCTTTCCAGAAAACTGCTTACAAACATTTTGCAGCTACAGGGCCTTGAGAGTCTTGTGGTTCCTGTAGTGGTTTGTCCAACTATAACTGAATCATGAGCATTTATTTCTATGTCTGCAGTAGTTTTAATCCATTCATGAAGAGGTGCAGATCTTGCCCTCAAGGGCCTAATAGCCTTTTTGCATTCAGCATTAGCATTTTCAAAAGCTAGAGATGAAAGTAGAATTTCTGTAGCATTTGGGTCTCCTATTCTATCTAGAGTGTTTAGTTATTCTCTGTAAGAAGTCAGTAATATTCAGTTGATTCAGTTGAACTTTGGGTTATTTTTGTAAATGATTGTTTGTCCCAGTTGTTCCACCTTGTCCCAAGCACTCATGGCTATTATTTGGCATTGTTCTGAGACAGCATCATCAAGGGCAATCTGTACTCTTAATTCAGAATATGGGCCTTCACCTAGTAACTGATCCCTGACAATATCAATGCCTCTAGTCCTATTGCGCCGCTCCATAAGTGAGGCCTCATCTTTCCACCATGCCAGCCATCGTACTTGGGGACCCTCCTCTAAGATGGCCATCATCAAATCTCTCCAATCTTTTGGAATTACGGGATTCTGTGTGGCCCAGTTATTAAGTATCTGCTTGACATATGGTGAGTGTAAGCCATAACTATTTATGGCCTCCTTAAACCCTTTTAAATCTTGTACCATCTATGGGTTGCCAATCAAAACCCTGATAACCTTGTAGATTTTCATCATCTCCTGATAGTTCCCTTATCAAGGCTGGGGAAATCATTTCATGTTTTTTAACTGATATAGAATTCCCTGTAGTCTTGTGTCAAAGTGGTGTTGCATGTTCTGGCCCTTTTTCTTCTGGTTCTATCTTAGTATTATTATTCTTAGTTATAAGCCTTTCAAACTTTCTTCTAAAGTTTGTTTCCAATTTTCATATGTTTCATTTTGCTTTGTCTCTGATGCCCTAGCATTTTCCTCAGTCCAATCTACAAATTTTTGTAATTTTTTTCCTCTAACGTCTTTTCCTTTGAAGTATAGAAAGCAAGAATGATTATTAAAGTAAAAACAGTAGTCAGAATCAGCAATACAATCTCTTTCTCCTATTTGTATCTCAGCATCATTTAAAAGAGCATTTAACAAACTCCAAAATACTCGGCGTTATTGTGTCTTTCATCTTTATATGTCTTCTTTTTTAAACCTATCAACCTTAAAACTATTTGTATCTGCCTACGAAAATTTAAATCCAATTCTCTCCCTATATAACATAAAAACATAAATTTTACCTTTCTGGAGCTTTGGGGGTTGTTTTGGTTTGGTTTGGTTTTTTGTTTTGTTTTGTTTTGTTTTCATTTTTCGAGACGGGGTTTCCCTATGTTGTTATCTTGGCTGTCCTGGACTCGCTTTGTAAACCAGCCTGGCCTCGAACTCACAGAGATCCACCTGCCTCTGCCTCCCGAGTGCTGGGATTAAAGGCATGTTCCACCACGGCCGGCCCCTGGAGCTTTGTTGTGACTGCCGCTCGGTGAGAGCTGAGCCTCACCCATGGAGGCACGTGTGCCAAGCTAGCGGCGTGCACTTCAAATCGCATAAGGTTTTAGAAAAGAGCCACCCTTGCTAAGGAATCAGTCTTTCCAATAACTAAAGTTTGGGAAATGGCTTGTTTCCCGGGCAGGTGTGACTGGATTAATTAGAGGCAGTCAGCTCTGCTTTGCTAAATCGGCTCCATTTGCCTCCCGCCAGCCCGCGGTGGGTTCTAAGCTTGGGTTATCTCTTTGGGAGTTTATTCCCTCCACCAAACTATGATAAATTCTGATTTTTGAAGGGTGTGGATACATTAAATTCGTTGGGCGCCAATATGTTGAATTAATGTTTTTTCTTCCTATGTTAATTAATACGGTAAATTATTAAGGCAGTAGTTCTCTTTAACCAGCTAGTTCCCCAATGGCCGACATAGAAAGATTGTGGTTTATTTTTAAGCTACAAGCACTATGCTGGGCAGAATCTGAGCTACTCTAATCCTAATACCCTTAAAACCCACATATAAACTAATTACTTGCCAATCTGATGACTCCAGGGGCTGCTTCTGCTCCGTCAGTCGCTTTCTCCAGCCACATGCTCTGCCATCTTCCTGGTGTTCTCTCCTCCCTCCCCCCGGAAGTCCTGCCTTCCACTTCCTGTCCTTCTGCCCAGCTGATTGGCTAAACAGCTTTTTATTGACAAATTCTACACCCAGTCAAGGCATTCCTCCACATTTCTAGCTAGGCGTGATGGCACACCTGTAATTTAGGCACTTAGGATATGAAGGCAAGATGAAGATCAGTCTGCACCACCCATGAAGTTACGGCACCAGCCTGGGCTACATTAGACCCTGTATCAAACAAAACAAATTAGGAATCAAACAAAAGCCTAGCCTGTGAATCGCTTTGGTTGTCCTTCTCACTGCGCAACTTCTTTGCACGTTTCTCTCACCCCTTTGTTACCATCCTCATAAAATGTTTCGCCAGAGGCTGGAGGGGACTCTTTAATGCCGGACTTCTAGCTTCTAGAACTGTATGCTATAGAAACCTCTTTCCAGCTGAGTGTGGTGGCGCGCTCCTGTAATCCTAGCACTCCTGAGGCAAGAGGCAGGCAGATTTCTGTGCGTTCAAGGCCAGCCTGGTCTACAAACAAGGTTCTAGGATAGACAGAAAAACTGTCTAGAAAAACAAACAAACAAATAAACCTTTTTTTCTTCCTACTCAGCCTCAAGCATCTTGTTACAAGAACAAAAAGCAAAGGCACTTGATTATCAGACTGATTCTTCTCCTTCCTATTTTACATACTGATAGAAACACCAGTTCGTTAGTTTGTTCTTTGGTACCTCTTCAGATAGAACCTAAGTTTTAGTTTATTTCCCAAAGATTCTGCTCTGAGTTATCAGAACCAGGATTCAGAGTATATTGCAAACACACAATATTGTATAACAAGTGAACACTCTATTCATGTGAATTTAAATATGTTCATCCAATAGGCAAAAATCTGAGAATAGATGTCCTTTTTTTTTAATGTAGGGAGCTAAGGACTGGGGCGTAGCTTAGTGCTAGAGTACATGTTATGTATGCAAGGCTGGATTCAATACTCAGCACTAAAGAAAAAAAATCAAAAGTGTGATTTACACTGGCAAAATGCATGAAACTTGTGTGTGTGTGTGTGTGTGTGTGCGCGCGCACGCGCGCGCGTGCGCTAGGGATGAAATCCAGGGCCTTGAGTATGCTAGGTGAGTGCTTTTCCATTGAATTATATCCTCAGCCACAATATATACAAATCTAAAGCAAATAGCTTATGCCTCTGCCTATGTGTATCCCACTCTCCGTGTGTCCCCCATTCCATATGAAAATACAGAAAATTTCTAGTATCCCAGCAAGTTCCCTTGTGCCTTTTCACTTATCCTCAAAAACAGTGGATATTCTATTATCATAGTTGGATTGATTCTTTGTGTGTGTGTGTGTGTGTGTGTGTGTGTGTGTGTGTGTGTGATTTCGAATTCATGAGAATCAATATCCTGTGGCTCAATTAAATTACACATCCATGAAAACTTGTATGAGATTACTTTCTACCTTAGTCAGGGTATATATAATTAGGGAACAAAATATTGGGGCTGGAGAGATGGCTCAGTGGTTAAGAGCACTGGCTGCTCTCCCAGAGGAGCCAGGTTCAATTCCCAGCATCCACATGTCACCTCACAACTGTAACCCCAGTTCCAGGGCTTCTGACACCCTCACACAGACATTCATGCAAGCAAAACAGCAAAGAACATTAGAAAAAGAAAAAAAAACTCCCTTGGAAACCAAAATGTTTCAAGCAGAAAGATTGTGGGGCTTAGAACTGCAGCTGTTGAAGGAATCACTCACTGTAAGGGTTAACAGAGCAGAAGGTTAGGGATTGTCCCTGGTTTCAAAATCCCAAATCTTCAACAGCAGTCCAGAGACTAGAAAGCCGCCATTTTCTTTCTGAGATTGTTTGTTCTAGCAGGAAGCTGGGGATGTGGTTGAATGAAAATGAGGATGTGACTGCCCCTAGGTAAGGTCGAGCAGAAGGGTTTTGTTGTAGATATGAGGGAGAGGACAGCCAGAGGCATCTGCAAGAGTTCAGACTGAACATGACCAGCAGAATAGACTAGGCCACAAGAGGAAAGAAAGAGATGGAGAGAGTCAGAGAGGAAGAAAAGAGAGGGGGCAGAGGACCAAGAGAGCATATGGAAACCAAGAGGCTAAGAGTGAGCCAAGAGAGAGCACGGCCAAATGACTAGTTTATATAAATAAGAGAAGCTAGGGGAAGGGAAGCCCAGCCCCTGAGCTGGAGAGGTTGAGGGTAGGGGTCAGGATGTGAGGATGCTGGGAGGGGCCACAGAACAGAGTGAGCATTGTCCAGGGTTTCTTTGAGACCTGACAGTGGTACCTGGAGCCTTTGCCTCATCCTGTTAACCAGTACCACAACAGCAGCAATGTGGCTTCCACCTTGTTTTGCTTCCCAAGTATCCCAAAAACACATCTCAGCACTGAAATCCAAAGCATACCTGGAAACCTCCAGCGAAAAGGAGTCTGGGTAGTGTA
>OU015760.1:13959968-13992468 GCA_907169655.1 Acomys percivali | reverse complement strand
AGTGATCCGCCTGCCTCTGCCTCCGGAGTGCTGGGATTAAAGGTGTGCACAACCACCAACCGGCTTGGGCGGGCATTTTAGAGCGAGCCCATTGTTATAATTAATAAAAAGAAAATGAGATGATAAGATAGTAAGACGCCAGGCAACAGATATTATATGAGGTTTATTAAGTGAGGGTGAGGGAGAAGGAAAGGGAGGAGGGGCACCCGAGAGAGAGAGAGAGAGAGAGAGAGAGAGAGAGAGAGAGAGAGAGAGAAGAAGAAGAAGAAGAAGAAGAAGAAGAAGAAGAAGAAGAAGAAGAAGAAGAAGAAGAAGAAGAAGAAAAAGAAGAAGAGTGAGAGAGGGTAGAGCACCAAAAAAAAAAAAAAAAAAAAAAAAAGGAAGAAAAAAAAGAGGGGAAAGCAGGTCGAGGCGGGGGAGAAGGAGAGAGGGGAGGGGGGAGATTGAGAGAGCCACATGGAGGTTTATCTTTTGATATGGCCCTGGACAGGGTCACACCCCCTTGGCAGGTAGGCCATGACATCACAGGAGGCAGACTGAAGCAGGATGCTAACACTCATCTCTTAGAATCTGTTGCATGTTTTCCCCGTGGATTGGACGGATTAGTGGGTATATCAGTCGCATGTGCATAACAGTAACCAAATACTTAAGAGAAACAACCTAAGGGAGTAAATTCTGATTAGGACTCCTGGATTCTGAGAGATCTAAGTCTGTTGTGGCAGGGAAGGCACAGCGGCCGCAGGAGCAGTACCATCCAAGTACAGCTGACCAGGAGGCAGAGACCACGATTCTGAACCAGGTGCGGATTAGCCTTTTTAAAGGTCTGCATTTATGTGTGTGGTATTCTCGTGTGCAGGGCAGTCACATGTGCATGGGTATTCATGTGTGCGCGGGTCACATGTGCGTGGGAGTGTCTTTGGAGGCTAAAATAGGGCACAGACCAAACCTATTTCTGGCCCTTGGTAAACTCTCTTCACTGCTACGCCTGCTCGCCAGCCCTAAGCCCCACCCCCAGCCCCAGTTTGAAAGGCATCTTTGTTTCCTGTCTCCCCTTAGGGCAGTGGGTGGCTGGAGTCTCTCCTCTCTGGCCTTGGCTGAGGGGGTGGTGTTGCTATGGATAAGGTAGAAGGTTTCTTGTAAGATACTACTTCGGCAAGACCACTACACATACTGTCCTGCCACATTTCCACATCTAAATGTTTCCATGGAAAAGTTAACTGAACGTGGTCAGGTTTTTTTCTTTTCTTTTCTTTTCTTTTTACTAAAGATCAGACTAGAAGGCTATGTTCATAAAGCAGAACTGCTGCTGAGTGATTATGTGCCCTTGAGGACACTGGTCCTCCCCTAGGTTTCAGCATCTCCATCTATGCCATAAAGAGAAGGCTCACTAGTACAGTGTTTATCTTGCTGAATGCTAATGCCTCTTTGATACCTCAGCTGAAAAGAGGCCTTTGATGTAAAAGACTCAAAAGTTAAAAAAAATTAAAAGAAAGTATTTCTCAAGACAGAGAATGAAAGAATGTTATTTTATATTCTAATCTACTTATAGTATTTTTGCTATTGCTCAAATTCAAATAAATCAGAATGTCCTAGAATTGTTTTAAGAGCAGAAAAGGCTATATATATTTTATTTTTTAGGTTAAACTTGTGGGAGCTCTGTCCCACTTTACCTGACTATATCCCTAAGATTCATTTAGACACATTCTTGTGAGCTACTTGCTCAAACCTGCTCTCCGACATGCAGCAAGATGGTCGAAGTGAAGAATTTTAGCTGTCCAACACAGAAGTGACTGTATGTTAACGATTTATTTGTCTACTTATTTTGTGGTGTGTGTGTATGTGTGTGTGTAGGTTAGAAAGCCACTTTCAGCCAGGCGTGGTGGCGCATGCCTTTAATCCCAGCACTCAGGAGGCAGAGACAGGCGGATCACTGAGAGTTCGAGGCCAGCCTGGACTACAAAGCAAGTCCAGAACAGCCAAGGCTACACAGAGAAACTTTGTCTTGGAAAAAAAGAAAAAAAGAAAAAAAAAAAAGAAGAAGAAGAAAGCCACTTTCAGGCATTGGTTCTTCCACCTTGTTGGGGGAGGGTCTCTCTTGTTTCTAATGCCTGCTAGCTGGCCCTGGAACTTCCAGATGATTCTCCTGTTTCTGCCTCCTGTTTCAACACAGGAGTGCTGAAGATGCATACTACCAAATCCAGACTGGTTCCGGCTGAGACTGGGTTTTCAGTCTTGCACAGCTAGTGGCATCACCAGTTGAGCCCTCTCCTTGGTCCTTGAAAAACATTTTTTAAATTAATTTTTTAATGTTCATGGTAGTTATGGCACAGTTTAGGTTTTTGAAATTAGCTGCTTTAGGCACTTTGGTTCTAATACAATAATTTTACACTTCTAATAGAAACCCCTGCCCCCTTCAGATTTCTTTAAAGACACATGCATGCAAATTCTCTCTTGGACAAAAACCACAAAACGGTGAGTTAAGAGCTTGCTGAGGTCATGTGAGGACATGCAGACTGCATTATAAAATGAGAGTGCCTTTGGTAAGCAAGCACGGTGGTTTCTAGCAAGCGCCTTCTGAGGATTTGGGGAGTGTGCATTGGCTTCCAGTTCTTGGGCTGGCTAAGTCTCAGCTGGGGAACTCCTGGAGCTGTTGCAGTTGCTTTTGTTCTCCCTCAGTCAAGTCCAAGAAGAAAATGGCATCTATAAAGTGAGAATCAGGGAGCAGTTTCTCCTCTCCTGCATCTGCCTTACACTTGTGCGCTGAACCATGGTCAACCACCTTCCGTGGCAAAACAAAACAAAACAAAACAAAACAAAACATTTTTCTAGTGGAGGCATAGCTCAGTGGCAGAGCACTTGCCTAGACTATACAAAGCTCTGGGGCTCCATCCTCAGAATTAAAATTTAAAAAAAAAAAAGAAAGAAAAGAAAATCAAGGAAAAAAACCTAAAAGTTTAGCTCTGCCCTTCTCCTTATAAGACCTCTTTCATCAAACTAAAAAGTTAAAAGTTCAACCAGAGAAGGCATTCTTCCAGCCATGTATGTTATACTTTTTCCCTCCCTGGATTTTTTGTTTGTTTGTTTGTTTTTTGTTTTGTTTTGTTTTTGGAGACAGGGTTTTTCTGTGTAGCTGTCTTGGACTCACTTTGTAGACCAGGCTGGCCTCGAACTCACAGGGATCCACCTGCCTCTGCCTCCCGAGTGCGTGCGCCACCATGCCCGGCAACAATGTCACTTCTTGCCTTGCTCATAGATAAAAGCCTATGAGGTGTGGGAAGGGATGATCCTGGTCTAATTAGTATATCTAGCCCTCATATGGCCTCCCTGAGCACCTTGCACAGAGTAGAAACCAAGGGAGGAATGGATGAAGTCATTAACATTCTGCCAGATCACTCTTTGTAGATCGCAGTGTTTGGAGGCAAAGCTGTTAGAAACAGTAAATCAATAAAACACGATACTCAATTACATTTGACTTTCAGTCGATGGATACATTGTATATATAAAAACAAATAAAACAAATATTCCAGACACACTAAAAAATTACTCCTTGCCAGATGCAGCGGTGCACACCTTTAATCCCAGCACTCAGGGAGGCAGAGGCAGGTGGATCTCTGTGAGTTCGAGGCCAGCCTGGACTGAGAAGTGAGTCTAGGATAGCCAATGCTACACGGAGAAACCATGTCTCAAAAAAAAAAAAAAAAAAAAAAAAAAAAAAAAAGCCCAAAACCAAAACCAAAAAAAAAAAAAAAAAAAAAAAATACTCTTCATCTACAACTCAAATTCAAGTAGGAGTCCTGTATTTCAAATAGCTCCTCTACTAAGAGTGCAGGTCTTTCCCCAGGCACTATGCTTCCTCTCGGCAGGTGTTCTACCTCTGTGTACTCCTTAGAAAAACCTGAGCTAGGCAGGCGCTTTCCGCAGCTGTCATTCACAGAGGGCGGAGGCACGAGATGGGGAAAGACAGACACTCGTGTTCAAGATCGTCACCCGGAGGCTGGACAAAGGGTCCACACCGGGGAGTTAGCCTCACTGCAGGCTTTCAAGAACCTGCAACCGGTGGGGCCACCTGCTTTTACCGGGGGCGCCCTACCCTTCATCTCGTGACCCGTCATTGTGGGCTAGCGGGGGCGGGACCATCCAGCTCTTAAAACTATTAACTCCTATTGGCAGAGCATTCCGCCTATCACGTTAGGCCCTGCCCCAATTGCTGACGTTTCCCCGGCTACGTCTCTCCTTGTGTGACAGCGTCTTTGGCGATTGGCCGAGACTTTGTCTCGGAGCGGCTAAAGGGGAGGGGCCTGGATGATCGGACCTTTCAGGAGCGCGTCACTCTGTCTGTCGGGCTGCGGTGCTCCCTAGAGTCCCGGCGTCCCTTTTCGTGTGGCCCGTCTCCGTTTCAGTAGCCGTGGCACCATGACTGTGCTTGTCGCTCTCCTGTCCTTGTTGGTGGCGGGTGAGTAGCCGGGGAGCACTGCGGGCGGCCAGGGGGTGCGGGGACCCTGGGCGGGCGCGGCTGCGGGCGGGAACCGCAGTGGGGGCGGCCTTGGTTTGGCGGCCGTTTTCGGGGCTCTGGTCCATGATCTGGCCCGCGCGGAGGGGTCTCGTGGTCTCCGGAGCCGGGCAGGGCCACCTGAGGGGACTACGGAGCCGGGTATCAGCCTTTCAGGGAGGAAAGCGCTTCGCCCATTGGAACCCTGTCCTTCGATTTGCGGGATCACTCCTTCCCTTTTCGATGGCCTTCGGGGGAAGGGATTGCTTTTCTCAAACCATCTTTGAACTGCAACCCACTACCAAGAAGGGAAGACTGGCCAACGAGTTAGCCGCCGCTGGCTGATGCCTACCCCCAGCGACCTCCATTTCTAATGGTTGTTACTAACAACGGATGAAACCTTGCCTCTCTCATATTTGCTTCCATCGTATACATGCATTTCAGGGTGCAAAGTTGAATCTTCATTTTTTTATAATGATTTTTTTTCTATAGATAAACGCAGACAATCCCCGAGTATTGAGCTCAGTTCTCAATGTGAAGGATTTGGAGACTAGGGTGTGAGTCATGCTTTTAAGGTCACA
Source organism: Acomys percivali (assembly GCA_907169655.1). Taxonomy (NCBI): domain Eukaryota; kingdom Metazoa; phylum Chordata; class Mammalia; order Rodentia; family Muridae; genus Acomys; species Acomys percivali. The sequence goes on along the minus strand of OU015760.1, from coordinate 13,987,398 downwards.
TGTCAAATAAATGGTAGCTTTCTTAGGGTAACCTAGGTTCTCTAGCATGGAATAAGAAGAGTTGAAATAGCCAGGCACGGTAGCACACGCCTGGAATCCCAGCAATCAGGGAGGCAGAAGCAGGTGGATCTCTGTGAGGCAGAAGCCAGCCCGGTGGACAAAGTGAGTCCAGGACAGCCAAGGCTACACAGAGACGCCCTGTCTCGGAAAAAAAAAAAAAAAGAGTAGAAATGAGCTAATATTTGGCCTGTGGCTTGTGCATCATGTGGAAATGCATTTCATTTTTCAGTAATCCATAGGCGAGAGTATTCTCATTTGGCAGAATGCTAAATCAAGCTAGCATGATGTAGTATGTATCAAAGCTGGATTTGAGTGCAGATCAGGCGACTTGCAAGTAGGGGGCATGGTTCCACTATGTGAGTACTGCACAGAGGATGTGTAGCATAGCAACATGGGGATGGTGGGGCTGAGACTGGGGTGCACAAGGCAAGAAACAAGAAGTCAAGCGAGCCAGGAATGGTGCCTCACACCTTTAAATCCCAGAACTCTGCAGGCAGAGGTAGGTGGATCTCTGAGTCTGAGGCCAACTTAATCTACACAGTTCCAGGGCAACCACACAGAGAAACCCTGTCTTGAAAAACCAAAACCAAAACCAAAAAAAAAAAAAAAGTCAGGTGGAGAACAACTTGGAGGAATGGGTGTTTTGTGTCAAGGCTACCTCCTGCCTATGCTTCCTGAGATGCTGGATTGTCCTGCTTTTGGAATGACAGTTGAAGTGGAAAAAGACCAGGGATGGTTTTGAAAACCAAAGCTCTTCTCTACCCCTGGAGGTGCTGAACATTCTGTGTTAATAGTTAAAATTGTTTTCAAGCCTCCAAAGTGTTGGGGGGAGGTCTTTTTCATTTCTGTTGTTGGCTCTGGAAAGGCCATTCTTATTTCTTTCTCAATATGCTTTGGGGATTTTTTTGTTTGTCTATTTTGTTTTTTCGAGACAGGGTCTCTCTGTGTTAGCCTTGGCTGTCGTGGACTCGCTTTGTAGACCAGGCTGGCCTCAAACTCACAGTGATCCGCCTGCCTCTGCCTCCTGAATGCTGGGATTAAAGACATGTGCCACCATGTCCAGCCCGCTTTGGGGATTTTTGAGGTGCTTGGTAAGTGCTTGCCACAATGGCATGAGAACACGAATTTGAACCCCAGCACCCATATGAAAAACTGGGAATAGTGGAGTGCCCTTCTAATCTCAGGGCTGGGGAGGTGGAGCTAGGGAGATCACTAAAAGTTCATTGCTGGCCACTGTAGCTCTAGTTGGATGAGCTCCATGTCCCAACGAGAGGCCCTGTCTGCACAGCAAGGTGGACAGTTCCTGAGGAAAGACACTGGAGCTTGGCCTCACATGCTGTATGCTTACATGTAGAATTACATACTTAGCTGGACAGCTGTTGAAATTCCGTGTTTTAATATCATGCCTGACATCTTTTGCAATCCTAGCTGGCCCTGAACTCAGAGATCCACCTGTCTCTGCCTCCACTGTGTTCAGTTCTGTGACAATTCTGAATCAGTGAGGCTTAGGTTGTCGCTTTGGTTTTTTGTCTAAGGTAAAAGAATTGTTTCTCTAGTGGTTTGGACATGCTCTCCTTGCTACAACAGTCTCATTCATGTGACAGTCCAAGCTTCTGTGGTGCTGGCCTTTGTCAGGTGACAGTAGAGTGTTATTTTCCACAATGACTAAGTGTGATTTAGAGGAAGACATCTTTAAGCGCTCTGGTTTCACTGTTTCCTTTAAAACAGCATTAGGGGAACTAGAGAGAACCAGGGAACCTGGCCTTGGAATACCATGTTGTAAGGCATATTTGAAAAAGCTCAGGTATTTAGCCTAGAGAAGACGCTAACACACGGAGTTCATGGAGATGTGATGTACAGGAGGGAGTGGGTTTTGGTAACCAGTGTCCTCAAGAACAGAAAGTAGCCCCCATCTGGTTTTGTAGGGAGTTGATTCCATTCGCCATTCATAGATTCTCACTGCACAAGACAGTGAAGTTCTCCGAGGAAGGCACAAGAACTCCCAAACACAGACTGCAAGAAGCTCAAGGAACTTTTCCCCCAGGGGAGGTGCCTCCTAAGGGGAAAAAAAATGTGTGAACCACGGAGGTGGGGGAAAGAATTCAGGTGGAACAGTATGTTTGCGTGATAATGAGAGCTGAAGAGCAGTGCGTTTGTTGAGCTGTCCAGGGGACATTTTGGTTTTCCCTACAAGGTGGTGAGCACAGGCATTTTTAGCAGAGGGGTAAATAAACAGACTTGTGTTTTGGAAATATGAAGCAAAAACTAGATCTGAGGGTCATGGGCAGCCAGCTGTAGCCAACCTGGTGAGGGTCGGACGTGGTAGTGGTGCGTTGAGGGAGAGTCAGCGGGCGATTTCCCGCCGTGCTGCAGAAGAGCCTTCAGGGGGAAATTTTCAAGCAGCTGAGTGAAAAAGGGACCACAGAAGGCCACAGAAAGCTAGTGAACTCGGGTTCAAATGAACTTGAGTTTAAGGGGGCAGAGAGATTTACTAGGAAGTGTCAGTGTTGAGTGTGTAGGCCTCAAGACCAGGCGAGAGATAGACTGGGAACAAAAATCTGGGAGCTGGCAGTGTGTAGTGGGGAGGGGCTTGCCACCTTAGGGGCAGATGGGCTCAGTTGGGGACATAGAATTGAGTCCTCTGATCTTTCAAATGGAGTACGCAACACGATTCGGTTGCAAACTGTGAGTACAGGCTGGAATTTCCACATGGGCCTTTTTAAAACAATCTTTTCATTTTGAATCGGAATGGTCATGTTTGAAACTGGTTTGTATCACGATGAAGACACTACGGAGGTTAAAATGTTGTATGTGTGTTTTACGGGACAGTACAGATTTGTAACCGATGATTATACACACGCATGCCATGTGTATTATAGAGACAGGTAGCTAGGTAGGGTACTTCCCATTTTCAATAGAAAGAGCTGACCTCCGAAGTCTGGCACCTCAGTTTTAAAGGCTGGAACAGGAGAGCAGGCAGCAGGCAGGCATTGGGAGGGAAACCCAGGCCTTCCTTCACGAAGGCCAAGATGGGATTTCAAAGAGGGGCTTGCAGCCGGGCGGTGGTGGCGCACGCCTTTAATCCCAGCACTCGGGAGGCAGAGGCAGGCGGATCGCTGTGAGTTCGAGGCCAGCCTGGTCTACAAAGTGAGTCTAGGACAGCCAAGGCTACACAGAGAGACTCTGTCTCGAAAAACCAAAAAAAACCCAAAAAACAAAAACCAAAAAACAAAAAGGGACTTGCCGGTGTCAGATGTGGGGTGGGGTGGGGTAGTTAGGTAGGTAAGGGCAGAGAATTGTGTTGCAGCAATTGCTGCCCTGTTGCAGTGGGGTAAGCAGAGATGGCGTCCAAAGCAGGCAGGTCTGATTTCCAGGTGGCTTTTGTTTTGGCAAGACACTCACTGGTAGGGCTTGCACTGGTTCTAAGTTTTGGATGCATGAAAGTTTGTAAGAAATGCAGCCAGGCAGTGGTGGCCCAAGCCTTGAATCCCAGCACTCGGGAGGCAGAGGCAGGCGGATCTCTGTGAGTTCGAGGCCAGCCTAGTCTACAAAGCGAGTCCAGGACAGCCAGGGCTACACAGAGAAACCCTGTCTCGAAAAACCAAACAAAACAAAAAAACAAAAGACCCAACAACAACAAAGAAATCCAAACAGAAGACTGTGACAGACTAGCTGTTCTCCTCTCATGACTACAGGACAAAGACATACAGCTGGGGACTTTGCGTGAGAAGAGCAAGGAGATGGCCTAGCATGTGTATGGTTTCTCTGTGAGGCTGGAGACTAAAGCGGAGGCTTGGAAGTCTAGGAAGTTGGAGGTTAGGAAGCCGATTTCAATTGAGGACAAGGAAAAGTTATCCAAACACCTAGAATGCTGGGATAGTGGTGGAGCTGACCTCTGGCGAACAGTGTTTGTCAGTTGAGGTGGCAGTCCCTCATCGCTATGAGATGGGATGCCTGTGGTATGCAGTAGCTAGGACAAGGTCACCCTACTGAGGACCCTGACTCAGGGTTTCTGAGCACTGGGCCAATAAAGGAGCGCTGTGCAGCTGTGGTCACATCTAACCACAAAGGTGAGGCAATTACATCACGCTGCCTCACGGGGGTGGGGGTGGGGCAGTGGGGGGTTGGGGAGGTGGGTTGAAGGCCTGGGGCCCTCTCAGAACAGAGCTATCTCCATGTCCAGGTAGGTTCCTAAAATGTGGGCTGTGCTTGGAAAGTATGGGCTCCTTGCCTGTTTTCCCCAGGCTTTACAAAGCAAGGCTGTCACGGTGCCTGAGGTGTTACATTTTGAATTTTGCCCTGAAGGCTCTGTACAGGCACTAAACCAAGGTGTCTGTTGGTTACAGATGACCATTCCATTCTACTTTTTTTTTTTTCCTTTGCCTTCAGCTAAAAGTTTAGAAATTCTTGCTCTGGCCTTGGGCTGAATTGAGACTCCTAACAGTCCTACTGTGTTTGTACCAGCCTGAGGCCCTTTATTTACTGTCAATACTGCAAAACCAAAGCATTGACTGTTTCTGCTTCCTACCTCATTCACATAGCATAGGCTTAAGCATTTCTTTCTTGAGGTCAAGGGACTAACCCTGATGCCTTACCAAAGCCTTATTTTCATATAGGAGGCCTGGGCAAGACTGCTTTTAGACTTGGAACAAATTTTTTTTTTCCACAGGAACCCAAAAGTTTCCATTAGTTACTTGTCTTCCTGGGGCTGTGGCTCAGGGGTGGAGTGCTCGCCTTAGCAAGCTTCTTCAAGCCTTGGTCCCCATCCCCAGCACCCCAAAGACAGAGACCAGAGCACTCAAGCACTGGTGAACAGGCCAGATATGCCATTCTTAGGGAAGGTCTTTAAATCAGTTCCTTTCTTTGTGTCCTTGCTTTTTGTTTGTTTTTTTGTTTTGTTTTGGTTTTGGTTTTCCGAGACAGGGTTTCTCTGTGTAGCCTTGGCTGTCCTGGACTCTCTTTGTAGACCTGGCCGGCCTCGAACTCACAGCAATCCACCTGCCTCTGCCTCTGCAAGTGCTGGCGCCATCACGCCCAGCCTCATGTCCTTGACTTTTTAGAGTAGACACTTTGATTAGTTCGTGATTACAGGGAATATTTTCTCCATGTCCTGGTGTGTCAACTGAAAACACTCTTTCTGGACTTTGTTTTCGGAAGACTGAAATAGCTTATATCCCATTGGTAACACCTGCCCACACATGGACACACAGATCCTTGACAGTCCTCACTTCACTGCGTTGCCTGTGAGGAGGCACAAAGAAACGCGATGTATCCTAACCTGTAAAGATGGACTGGCCTGCCATCTTAGGGTGCAATAGGAACGTCATAAATTTGAATGTTATAGAGAGGTACAGTGGCAGAATAACTCAAAGGTATCAGGTTTCCTCCCCTATTAGCATCAGGGCTTTGGCTTTTTTTTTTTTTTTTCCTTCCCATTTTCAATTTCAGAGGCCTGCCACTGGCGTCTGAATCTTGCTAAACTGCCATGTTCCCTTGTTAAGAGCCATCTGTAGGAGGGTGTCTATAGCACTAGGAAACAAAAAACCCTCTTTCAGTCGTCCAAGGCTCAGGGATTAAAGGTGTACACCACCGCACCCAACTGGTCATAGCACCCTTGAACCCACAGCAGTTGTAATTAGATGCACAAGATCAGGCCCATCAGCATAGTGCCATGTACTGTGGGGAGTTATGAAGCCTCAGCCCTCCCTGAGGATTATAGACGCAGTGTCTGAGGGAGGGAGTCTTATGAGGAGACTCATCCCTGAGGAGCTATCAGCAGTTAGTGGTTGCAGGGGTGGGGGGTGGGGAGGAGTCTTGGTGTAGTGACTGGTTAAGAAGCCATACACCTACCCGAGCGGTGGTGGCGCACGCCTATAATCTCAGCACTCCAGAGGCCAAAGCAGGTGGATCACTGTGAGTTCGAGGCCAGCCTGGTCTACAAAGTGAGTCCAGGACAGCCAGGGCTACACAGAGAAACCCTGTCTCAAAAAATAAATTTAAAAAAAAAAAAGAAGAAGAAGAAGCCGCCATACACCTGTAAGGTTTATTTTTACCCATGCTCCTGTGTGCAGGCCTTATTAAGCTCTGACTCACTCCCCCAAAAGACATGAAAATAGAAAGTAGACTAGTTAGGAAGAGGAAGGAGGGGGGTCAGTGGCAATGGAGGAGGCCAGAGGATAATGGGTGAATATGATCACATAAGTTAGCATGTTTAGCCAGTGAAGAATGGGGGAAATGTATTATTATGTTTCATACACTTCAAGGTAGATGCAAACGATTTATAATGACGGTAATTGATTTACTCATCTTTTTTTTCCCCCTCAGGTGCTTTAGGGAATGAATTTAGCATATTAAGATCACCAGGGTCTGTTGTTTTCCGAAATGGAAATTGGCCTATACCAGGAGATCGAATCCCAGACGTGGCTGCACTGTCCATGGGCTTCTCTGTGAAGGAAGTATGTGTCCTTAAAAATAAATGGTTGTAACTGCGCCTAAAACATTTTTTATTGATTTCTTCCTGTAGTCAAAGGGAGCAGCCACATGCAGGCACATTTGCCACAGATTACAGGACGTTAAAAGGCTCGTTGGTATTTGGGGTAGTTTAGGCAAATGCTTCTGAAACCAAGTTTTCATACATCAGTATCAGCATATCTATGTGTTGTTTATTATTAAGAGAAGCTTTATGTGTGTGTAGATGCATCTATCTAGTATTTTAAGCATATTTTTATTTTGAATTGATATGTAAAGTACAGAATACAGGTGTGCTGCTATTAATAGTTTTCTCTTTTGCCCTGCAGTTAACTTGCTACCAATGCTGAAATGCCTATGCGTCTTATCTGGAGTTAGATAATGCAGCCAGTGGCTGTGTTTTCCTGGAATGAAGCTATGAGTTTCTGGCTAGAACTGTAGTAGGGACCTGGATCCCGTCAGTCCCGAGGCCTGAAGCTCAGAGTTTAGGCGGAGGGGCTGCCACTCGCTCTGCTGTGTCTTGCTCTTACACTCTCTTGCCACTTTATAAGTTGCTTGCTGATGTCATCAGTCACCTCTAGACTCCAAGCACTGGCAAAAGCAACAGCTCTGCTTGGGTACCACTGGCCGTTGGGCTAAGGGTGCAGCCCATGAGCTCGGGTTTCTCTGGACGAGCAGAGTAAGCATGATTGCTTGTTTGCGCTGAAGGATGAAATCTGTACCTAGTTCTCCACAAGCTTAAATCTGACCACAAATGGCTGTTCCAATGAGCTTCAGAGATAATTATTAGTAAGGCAACATGAGTCACGGGGAAAGGCATTTTACATATAAAGCGTTTAGTCAGGAGAGAACATTTTGACAGTTGTTTGCTGTCACTGCAAGGTAAAAGTGATGCTGTGCATACAGGGAAGAGAATAATAGTTTCATGGTCTGGAAAAACATGCGAGGCTTTCGTTTACTCGCTTGCTTTCTTACACAAAAATTGTGAGCAAACTTTCTGATGAGTATAATTTTAAGAGCGCGAAGAAGGCGGGCATCCATGCCCCTGCTTGGGACACTGTTGCTGTCGCTTCAATAAGATGCCTACTCTGCCTGTGAATGATCCGGGCCGGTGTCAACCCAGAACCCTTCCACTCTGGTTATAAGACCTTACTGGAGATGCAGTTTCCATATTTGAGAATTAAGAATCGTTTTGTACATTTCAACATTTAGGACCTCCCTTGGCCAGGGCTTGCCGTGGGTAACCTATTCCACCGGCCACGGGCTACCATTATGGTGATGGTGAAGGGAGTGGAGAAGCTGGCTCTCCCTGCGGGCAGTGTCATCTCCTACCCTTTGGAGAATGTAAGTATTTCTTAACCTAAACTGGGGGCATTGGAAACTTTCTCTGTCAATTGACTTGAATGCAAATGATTTCTAATAGTATAATCAGCTCCCAAAATTAGTCTCATTCTCTTAATCTTACTTATGAAATCTTACTGCGGTAGCTTCAGTGAATATGTGTGTGTGTGTCTGTGTACTTTCAATCTCTATATCTTTCTTTGAACTTGCTTTATTATCTTGCTTGTTTTCTCATTTAAAAAATGAATTATAGAGCCAGGCAGTGGTGGCACACACCTTTAATCCCAGCACTTGGGAGGGCAGAGGCAGGGTTATTGCTGTGAGTTTGAGGCCAGCCTGCTCCACAAAGGAAGTCCAGGACAGAGAGACCCTGTCTTGGAAAAAAAAAAAAAAGAATTATACTCCAAACACACTTCTTTTTTCTGTGCAACTTCTCTAAAATAATTTCCCTTGAAGTTCTTTTGAAAGTAGTTCCTTTTTACAAAAACATTACACAGTGGTGGTAGGTTTACTGGAATGTTGCCATGCTCAATGGAGGAAGAGTTCTAAGATAAAAAATATTGCCTTGGGGCTGGAGAGATGGCTCAGAGGTTAAGAGCACTGTCTGCTCTTCCAGAGGTCCTGAGTTCAATTCCCAGCAACCACATGGTGGCTCACAACCATCTATAGCGAGATCTGGTGCCCTCTTCTGGCAGGAGGGCACACATACAGGCAGAACATTGTATACATAATAAATAAATCTTAAAAAAAAAATCTTTTCAAAAAAAAATAATAAAGCCAGGCGTGGTGGCGCACGCCTTTAATCCTAGCACTCGGGAGGCAGAGGCAGGCGGATCGCTGTGAGTTCGAGGCCAGCCTGGACTACAAAGTGAGTCCAGGACAGTCAAGGCTACACAGAGAAACCCTGTCTCGAAAAACCAAAAAAAAAAAAAAATATATATTGCCTTGCCGGGTGTGGTGGTGCACACCTTTAATCCCAGCACTTGGGAGGCAGAGGCAGGTGGATCACTGTGAGTTCAAGGCCAGCCTGGTCTACAAAGTGAGTCTAGGACAGCCAAGGCTACACAGAGAAACCCTGTCTCAAAAAACCTAGAATACATACATATATATAAATATATATGTATCCTCCTGTTGCTTTTCTATTGCTATGATAGATTACCACAGCCAAGGCAACTTACAAAGGGGTTTGGGGCTTATGGTTCCAAATCAGTAATAGTCCATGATGGCAGAGTGGAGGTATGGTGGTGGGGTGGGGGTGTGGTGGCAGGGTGGGGGTGTGGTGGTGGGGTGGAGGGGTGGGTAGAGGGGTGGTGGCGGGGTGGAGGGGTAGGGGCGGCGTGGAGACTGAAGGGGTGGTGGCGGGGTGGAGGCGGGAACAGAAACCTGACAGGTTACATCTGAAAAGCAAAAGCAAAAGCAGAGTGATGAGTTCAGAAGGGCACAATCTAAGCTCTCCAAGGCCACCTCCAGTGACATGCCAAAGAGGAAGATGCCAGGAACAGGAGCTGACACTGAATTTTTATCCTCTGCCGAAGGCTAGGGACCATAAAATGCTTCCATCTGTTCTTGGGAAGATGACTCTAAGGTTCCAGCTACCTCAGAAGGTCTGGCTTGCCATTCTCGGTTGTGAGGCCCCAAGAGTCAGCGGGGAAAAAAAAAAAAGTCAGAATATAGAGAGGTTCCTTCCAAATTCAGAAAATCTACCCCTTGGAGGGCATCTACACAACTAGGGCTCCTTTGATGGAAAATTGAAGGTGAAGCCAGGCAAAATGATGCACGCCTACAATCGCAGCACTCAGGGAGGCAGAGGCAGGCAGATCTCTGAGTTGGAAGCCAGCCTGGTCTATAGAACAAGTTCCAGGACAGCCAGGGCTCTGTTACACAGAGAAACCTTGTCTCAACAAGAAAAAAGAAAAAAATGAAAAGAAAAGTGAAGGTGCATTGAATTTGCAACTTGAAGGAAATAGGTGTGTTAAGCAGGTTATTCCTCTGGACCCACAGTTAACAGGTCAATCTCAATGAAACTTGGAAATGCGTTAAGGTTGAAGATGTAGTGGAGTGGTGTAGCCTAGTATATGCAGGGTCCTGATCCCCTTCCCCAGCACTGCAGAAATATCAACCACTGAACACATCCATTAAAACTGGAACTTAAAAGAAAGAATGTACTATGAAGCCATTATAAGACAGTTTGGAGGGGAGGTATTTTTGTTTCTATTTTAATATATAATGTACACTGATTTTTTTAAACTCATTTGTTACTTACACATATTTTTTCATTGCCAAATGTCTGAGTTCGTTTTTCAGTAATTACTGTTTTAATTTCCTTTTTTTTTTTTTTTTTTTTTTTTTTTTTTGGTTTTGTCTTTTTCGAGACAGGGTTTCTCTGTGTAGCCCTGACTATCCTGTACTCACTTTGCAGACTAGGATGGCCTCAAACTCACAGAGATCCACCTGCCTCTGCCTCCCAAGTGCTGGGATTGACTGTTTTAATTTCTAATTGCATTATATTGTAAGACTAATCTGTGCGGTGCTCACTTTGGGGGGAAAAAAAACATTTTCAGACTGCTGTGGTCCTATTTCCAAGTACATGTGGCATGCTTACAGAAACAAGTATGTGGGCTGGAAATGTACTCATAGCTCAGTCATAGACTACCCCCCCTAGCATGCATGAAGCCCTAGGTCCAATTCCCAGCTACACACACACACACCCAGCATGAACTAGACCACAAGGCAAATCTGACACAATAAAGAGCCAGTGTTAGTATAATCATAGCACTTGGGAAGCTAAGACAGGAGTGCTGCTGTAAGTTTAAGGCCAGCCTGGGCTAAATAGTGAGTTTGAGGTAAGCATGGGTGGCAGGAGACTCTGTATCAAAGACATCAAAAAGCCATCTATTTGGGTCAACACACCTTTTCCCTGTCCACTTCCCTCCCAGTCCTGATAACGTGTCATCCTGCTCCTGGCTGCCATGAAATCGGCGCTACCTTAGATGCCACATATCAGTGAGCTCATGTCATTTGTTCAGCACCAGGATTATTTATTAGCTTAATGTTCCAACTTAGCCATGTTGTCACGAAAGATAAGTCGTCCATCTCCTGTCCCCACCCCTGTGGCCCTTTGAAGGCTAAATGGTATTTCTACTATGTATATATGTTACTATTACTCCCCCCCCCCCCCGCTCTCTTTTCCTCTCTGTTTTGGTCTAAAATAGAACCAAGGGCAGCTTGTATGCTAGACTTATACCCCAGCCCTAGGATATTTTCTTTATCCATTTTTTTAAAAAAGACACTTCGTTTGCTTTCATATCTTTGCTATTGTAACTAGTGCTGCTTTGAACTTGGGAGTGTAGTAGTGGATTTCTTTAGCTCACTGATTTCTATTTCCTTTCCATACATACCCAGTGGGCTAGAGAGATGGTTCAGTGCTTAAGAGCATTTGGTGCTCCCGCAGAGGAGCAGGATCAGTTCTCCCAGTGTTCTTACCAGGCCATTCACAATGGCATGTAACTCCAGTTCCAGATGATTCTGTACTCTTTTCTGGCTCTGTCAGGCACCTGCACACACATGTTCCACGTTCATACACTCATTCAGGCCCAGACATATGCATACAATTTGAAATAATAAGCCTATGTATATCCCTAGAAGTAGCACTACTGGAGCATGATTTAGTGCTATGATGCACAGAAAGATGGTGGTTATAATACAAATATACTGCTGGGTGCAGTGCTGCACACCTGTAACCCAGCACTCAGGAGGCAGAGGCAGGGGGATCACTGTGAGTTCAAGGCCAGCCTGGTCTACAAAGCGAGTCTAGGACAGCCAAGGCTACACAGAGAAACCCTGTGTCAAAAAACCAAAATAATAATAGTAATAGTAGTAATAAAATAATAATAATAATAATAATAATAGTAATAGTAATAGTAATAATAATAATATACTATCAAATATACTGTACAATACAAAAAATATTATCTTGGTTTCTTTTCTATTGCTGTGATAAATACCATGACCAAAAGCAACTTGGGTAAGAGCAGGTTTATCTAAGCTTATGGCTTACAATCCTTCATGAATCAAAATCAGGGCAAGAAGTCGGAAGGAGCCTCAAGGCAAGAACAGAGAGAATGGAGGAACACTGATGACTGGTTTGCTCTCTACGGCTTGCTTGTATTTTTATACAACCCAGGCTCCCCTGCCCAAGGGTGGTACTGCCTACAGTGGGCGGGGCCCTCTCACATGAGTCATTAATCAAGAAAATGCCCCCACAGACTTGCCTATCAGTCTTGTTTTTTTTTTTTTTTCTCTCTCTCTCCAATTGAGGTTCCCTTTCCCCAGATGACACTAGCTTATTTTTTTTTTTTTTTTTTTGGTTTTTCGAGACAAGGGTCTCTCTGTGTTAGCCTTAGCTGTCCTGGACTCACTTTGTAGACCAGGCTGGCCTCGAACTCACAGCGATCCGCCCATCTCTGCCTCCCGAGTGCTGGGATTAAGACACTAGCTTATATCAGATTGGCAGGATGCTCACCAACATAAATAAATAGATTGCACATTTTAAAATTGCATATTAGATCTTAAATGTTTTCACCACACAAACCAGAAGTCTCCTCATTTCTATTGTGACCCAGAAGAACAGAAAAGCAGTGGTTGTATCGTATAAAGCTGGGCTGCAGAAGTGATTCACATAGTCCTAAGGATGAATGGTCACGGCTTTAATTCTTATGTAACCATTGGGGCTGGGTAGAATGATTGGGACAGCATGGGTGGGGCAGAGAGCAGCCTGGTTGGTGATTTGGGGAAACTAACTCTTCCGTTTTGGGTAGTGGATGGTAAACAGATGATGCCTAAGCTGGAAAAATCAAGATGTAGTAATGAAAATGTTTCATTTAGAGATGTAGTGGGGTTTTTTGGTTTTGTTTTTATTTGCTTTTGTTTGTTCCTTTTGTTTTTTGAGACAGGGTCTCTCTGTGTATCCCTGGCTGTCCTGGACTCACTTTGTAGACCAAGCTGGCCTCGAACTCACAGTGATCCGCCTGCCTCTGCCTCCCGAGTGCTGGGATTAAAGGCATGTGCCACCACCACCCAGCTGATATAGTGGTTTTTAAAAGAAGAAAGAAGTCAGCAAAGTGACATGAGAGGGAATTCCTCAAAAGAATGGGAAATGAGCTGGGACAAACATTTTTTCATGAAGTTTCAAAGGACTTATACAGCTCTTGAACACTCATTTTAAACTAGGAAAACATCGTTGCAATAGATACACTCCTAAATGCTTCATGACTTGAAGAGGACGGAAATCACCTGAAATTTCTCAATTACTTAGAACTGAATAATGACAAATGAACTGTGGGGTGCAGTTGAAGTAGTCTGAGGGGAGAACTTATATGCATGTATCAGACATTTAGATTTTCTAATATTAGAGTTAATAAGCTAAAGAAAGCAGAAAAGTTGTCAGAGTAAATACAAGTAGAGCAAAGAGAGAGAACAAGAAAGATCAAAAGGCAAATTCTTTTCGCCAGGACTATTTCTGTAATATATTATGTGATTACTGTAAAAAGTATAGTGTGAGCCGGGCGTGATGGCGCACGACTGTAATCCCAGCACTCGGGAGGCAGAGGCAGGCGGATCGCTGTGAGTTCGAGGCCAGCCTGGTCTACAAAGTGAGTCCAGGACAGCCAAGGCTACACAGAGAAACCCTGTCTCGAAAACTCCAAAAAAAAAAAAAAAAAGTATAGTGTATTTCATTTATGCATAAATATATAAAATCCAGAACACCGTTTAAAGTTTATTAGAACAGAGCCTCAAACTTGATTTTTTTTTTTTTAAAGACAGGGTCGGGGCTGGAGAGATGGCTCAGTGGTTAAGAGCACTGCCTGCTCTTCCAAAGGACCCGGGTTCAATTCCCAGCACCCACATGGCAGCTCACAGCTGTCTGTAACTCCAAGATCTGACACCCTCACACCAATGTACATAGATTAAAGTTAAATAAAATATTTTTTTAAAAAAGACAGGATCTTGCCAGGCGGTGGTGGCGCACGCCTTTAATCCCAGCACTTGGGAAGAAGCAGTTATGTTAAGCAAGTCAAGCCAGACCTTGAAAGTCAACTATTACATGTTTTCTCTCATGTAGAGACCAGAATTCAAAAAGTGAAGGGACAACCAAAAAAGTAATAGGGGGACTAGGGAAGACCCAGAGGGGGCGGGGAGAGGGGCGTGAAGGATGGCAGAATGGTAGAAGATGGCCTCATGTTCAAAGCACATATGGGAGCTTGGACCATATGCGCACACCCATTAATATGCAGTGTTAGTACATAGCAATGATAATGTAAAATGCTTGTTCCTCCCAAGAGCCCTCCTGGTGTAGGCTCAATTTCTTAATTATATTTTACTATGAATTTATTAACCGAGTATACCTTACTTATAACCCGACTATAACCTAAACAAGAGGAAAAGGAGATTCAAGAACACAAAAAGGAAACCTGGGTATCAGTTGCGAGGAAAGATTCTCCTGGTGTAGTCAGCAGGATTTCTTCTGCTGGAACCTGGAGCAACCCGAACCTGGAGCAGGAGCAGCAGCCGGAGCCCAGAGCCGCGAACTTTCGCTGGAGTGGAGTGGTTCTCTTGAAGAGCCTCTGGAAGGGGAGTGATGACCAGCCAAATACTGGGGCTGCTTGCTTCTACTATCTGGATGACTTTTTTTCCCACTTTGTTTCAAAATATAATTGCAGTTTTACGCTTGCATTTCAGGCGGTTCCTTTCAGTCTTGACAGTGTTGCAAATTCCATTCACTCCTTATTTTCTGAGGAAACTCCTGTGGTTTTGCAGTTGGCTCCCAGTGAGGAAGTAAGTAACAATGTTTTTATTTCAGATCTCTATAACGAAGTGTTATTTAATGACAACTTCAAAGTAATTGTGTGAAGAGAGCTACATAGTATCTGTATGTTGGAATGAATCCATAGAAGGCAGCTAACCTAGAGATCCGGATTCTTCTTGTAGAGAGTGTATATGGTGGGGAAAGCAAACTCCGTCTTTGAAGACCTTTCACTCACATTACGGCAGCTCCGCAATCGCCTGTTTCAAGAAAACTCTGTTCTCAACTCACTTCCCCTCAATTCTCTGAGCAGGAATAATGAAGTAAGTGGTTCAGTTGTCGAGTGAATAGAATAAAAATGTCATGATTAAATTCCCATTCCACACGCTACTTGAAACCTGAGCAAGACTGAAAGTTGTAGAAAATGAAACATTGGACACATTTTCTTCTGAAGTCCGTTTTTCCTTCTGTTGGCCCGACGATGTCCATGAATAAACGCCTTTTCTGAGTTGCACTCTGGTGGTACTGCTCGGACACTCTGCTTCCTACCAGTGTTCCCAGTTGTTCCAGACAGGCCTCAACCCTGTCTTCTTGGTGGCTGGTTGAGCTCTGTAGACCTGGTGACCTGATGTCGTTATTCCTTCACAGCTGTTGCTAATATGGAGTTGGTTTCTGTATATACTCGGGATGCACAGGAGACATACCTGCTTTTTAATTTTTTTTTTAATTTTTTTATTTTAATTTTTTATTTTTTATTTTGGCTACAGCCTCACTATGTAGCCCTGGCTGGCCTGGAACTTACTGTAGAGATGAGGCTGACCTCAGACTCACAGACTCACTCTCTTTCTGGGGTACTGGGGTTAAAGGCATGCACCACCATGCCTGACAGCCATCCCATTGTCCTTTATAGCCATTGTGGGCGGCTATAAAAGTAAGTAAACTGGTCCACTGGTAGGATCGTGGTGTAGCAGGGACGATCAATGCTCAGGCAAGGTTTCCTCAGAAGTAGAGCTGTTGAGAGGTAGCCACGGTACCAGGGTGTGGACCATCACCTTTTGGATAGGGAATACTGTTTTACATGCCTCTTTTTCTGGTGCAGGGCCTGGAGGAAAGTAATGTAAACTTACTTGATTGCTAGTTGTAATATGTTGTATTTTACCTGACAAAAGGCGGTGCAGCTCTCTGGTGTGCTCTGTCAAGTAACACCCCTGTTTTGGTCTCTAAAGGTTGACCTGCTCTTTCTTTCCGAACTACAAGTGCTGCATGACATTTCAAGTTTGGTGAGTAGGCTGTTGGAACTTTCAAGTTCTATTTGTTTTGGTTCCCAGAATATCTTTAAATGAAAGTGATGCCCCAGATTTATTAAAGTGAGAAAATGGTGGTGGCGGCGGTGGCGGCGGTGGGCACGCCAAACTCTGGCTCGTGTTAAGGGCCATTCCTTTTGCGTTTCTGCCTTCAGGAGAGGCCATAAATCCTCTAGGAACATAGGCCTGGGAATAAATTACCCTGGCTGCAGTTGGAATTTGCCCATCTATTCCTTGTCAGACATGACAAAAATAAGAACAAGGAAGCTGCCGTGGTGGCGCACACCTTTAATCCCAGCACTCGGGAGGCAGAGACAGGCGGATCGCTGTGAGTTCGAGGCCAGCCTGGTCTACAAAGGGAGTCCAGGACAGCCAAGGCTACACAGAGAAACCCTGTCTCGAAAACGCCCCCCCCCCCCAAAAAAAAAAGTAGGAACAAGGACCATGCATGGTGAGGACCTATTGATGTAGTCAATAGGCAGCACAGTCTCCTTGTGGGTCCTATGGGGGTGTAGGGACTACTTCTGATATGGACTCTGGGGCCCACACATTGATTGATTGATCACTACCCCCTGGCGAGGCGGCCTTGCCAGGCCACAGAAGAAGAGGACGCAGGCAGTCCAGATGAGACTTGGTAGGCTGAGGTCAGATGTTAGGGGAGGAGGGCTCCCCTTTCTGAGGACCAGGAGGGAGGGAGAGGTGAGGAGGTGATGAGGGGAGGGGGCTACAATTGGGATGTAAAGTGAACAAATTATAAATAAATAAATAAATAAATAAACAAACAAATAAAACAATTGGGATGTAACATGAACAAATAATAAATAAATAAATAAAACAGGGACAATGGTTTGGACGATTGATAGCATTAACCAGGTTGAAAAGGAAAAAAAAAAAAACCTCAACTACACATTATCTTCTAGTGAGTGCCTTATCGTCCTCATGACTAAAATAGATCATTTTAGTTGTCTGCTAGCTCTGAGGCTGTTTCCCAAACCTTTTGACCAGGGCTTGGTTCAAGGGGTTTGAAAGCTTAGTGCTGGGGGCTCAGCGAGGTGGTCTGGGAGGGTATGCAGGAGGAAGACACTGATGGTTTGTCAGTTCCTGGCATTTCAGTCCAACCAGTTAACTGCTTCATGCCTCGCCTCACAGCTCAGCTTTTAAAACTGAGCAATGAGATTTGTATTGAACTTATCAGAAACTCATTTAAGGACGTTCCCTTTGCTGCCATTTTTAGCCGTTCCTGGGCTGCGGTGCACTGGTGTGGTTCTGTGGCAATCTAATCTGTTCAGGTGTAAAACTTGATTTGGTTGTACTTGACACCTCATTTGTTCAATTCGTTTCTTCGAAGTTGTCTCGACATAAGCATCTGGCCAAGGATCATTCTCCCGACTTGTATTCACTGGAGCTGGCCGGTTTGGATGAACTTGGGAAACGTTATGGGGAGGATTCTGAACAATTCAGGGATGCTTCTAGGATCCTTGTTGATGCTCTCCAAAAGGTAAATAGCCATGTGATCGGTAAGAGGGGTTGCCATGGGACCAACCATTTTAGTCTCTTGATGGAAAACTTTTGAGGCATGCCATTGACTGAAGTCTTCTCTTTTCTCTGTGTAAGGGTGGAGCTCTGGGCCTCACACATGCTAGTCAAGCAAGCCCTCTCCCACCAAGCCACACCCCCAGCCCAACTGACCTTCCCTTGGCTTCTTTGAAGGCTCTCTAATTACCATGTCTAAGAGGAATGTAAAGGTGGGGTTCGAGGTGTTAAAGTGCTTACCTAGCTTGTGTGAGGCCCTAAGTTCAATTCCCACAAACACTAGCATAGCAACAAAACAATGGTGTAGGCTCAGAGATGTATACTGGGCGGTGCAGTGGCATATATCTGTAATCCCAGCACTTGGAGGTGAAGGCAGGAGGATCAAAAGTTTTAGGCCTCTCTGGACTATCTGGTAAGACTCTGTTTTTTGTTTGTTTGTTTGTTTTCTCCCTGAGACAGGGTTTCTCTGTGTTAGCCTTGGCTGTCCTGGACTCACTTTGTAGACCAGGCTGGCCTCGAACTCACAGCGATCCGCCTGCCTCTGCCTCCCGAGTGCTGGGATTAAAAGCCTGCACCACCACGCCCGGGCTAAGGCTTTTTTTTTTAAGATTTATTTATTTATTATTATGTATACAGCACTCTGCCTGCATGTACATCTGCAGGCAGAGGAGGACATCAGATCACATTATGGATGGTTGTGAGCCACCATGTGGCTGCTGGGAATTGAACTCATGACCTCTGGAAGAGCAGACAGTGCTCTTAACCGCTGAGCCATCTCTCCAGCCCCAAGGCTTAACTCTTTACTGAATATTTTAACATAAGCAAACCTGGAAGGCTCTATTTGTATTAATATGTATTAATATTGGGTAATTTGTAAGTATTGTAAAGCTGCAAATCATTTTAACAAATATGTATTTGACCAGACACAAATGATCAGAATGTAAGGCAGTATGTATGTTAATTTGCTAACTTATCCATTCTACTGTATATATTGGAACAATACCTTGTATGTGCAATTTAGATCCATAATTCTTGTCGTTAGTTCCTGGTTAATATAGTAGAACAACCATCCCCACAGCAGTTCAATACAGTTAAGTGGTGCATATATTCTAGAGATGATCTGGAGCATGTGCGCGCTGTGCATCCATTCTATGCCCATACTATGCCATTTCATTTAAGAGTATATAGTTCAGATCTGTAGAAAGTTGTAGAACAGTTCCCTGTGGATAGCAAAAGACAGTTTTATAATAATTTCTCTTTTTTTGTTTTTTGGAGACAGGGTTTCTCTGTGTAGCCTTGGTTGTCCTGGACTCACTCTGTAGACCAAGCTGGCCTCGAACTCACAGAGATCCACCTGCCTCTGCCTGCTGGGATTAAAGGCATGTGCCACCAACACCCAGCAGTTTTAAAAAACTTTTGTTAAGCAAACATACAGAAGTAAACAAACTGTCTCTACTTTGCCATTAATCATAATGTTTATAAGTGACTTTCAGTTTGCAGATGACATGTACAGTCTCTATGGCGGGAATGCAGTGGTAGAGTTAGTAACTGTCAAATCATTCGACACATCCCTTGTGAGGAAGTCAAGGACCATCCTTGAGTCAAAACAAGAGGTGAGTGTGTGTTCAGATCCTCCTGCTTGAAAACTTTGACTACTCTAACGAATAAAACCTTGGGCTGCTGACAAGATGGCTCAGTGGATAAAGATACTTGCTGCCAAACCTGATGACCTGAGTTCGAGTCTCAGGACCCACATGATAGAAGGAGACAGAGGGATTCCTGGAAGTTGTCCTCTGACCTCCATGTCCACACACTTACTTACATACATGCGCAAAATAAATGAAATGTCATTTAAAAATTAGAAATCCTGAAGGTGAGTATGGTGGTGTAGGCCTATAATCTTAGCACTTGGGAGGTAAAGTCAGGAGGCTCAGGAATTCAAGGCCATGCTTAACTACATAATGAGTTTGACGTCAGCCTGGGCTGACCTGTCTTTTTTTTTTTTTTCCAAGACAGGGTTTCTCTGTGTAGCCTTGGCTGTCCTAGACTCACTTTGTAGACCAGGCTGGCCTCAAACTCACAGAGATCCGCCTGCCTCTGCCTCCCGAGTGCTGGGATTCAAGGCGTGCGCCGCCACGCCCGGCTCAAGGGCTGATCTGTCTTAATATGTCCCCTTGCCTCCTCCTGGTGGCGGGGAGGGGACCAGAAAAACAAGTCCTGCTAAATGGTGCACATCTCCGCAAGGCAGAGGCAGAGGCAGGCAGATCTCTGAGTTCGAGGCCAGCCTGGTCTCCAAAGTGAGTCCAGAGTAACCCTGTCTCAAAAACAACAACAAAAAACCAGAAAAACGAAAGGATGAAAGTCTGTATTACCTATAGGCGACATAAATGAGCAATTAGTAAACAGGTTTCCTGTCCATCCAGGGTTGTGCTTTTGCCAGTGACACTGGGTTCCTTGGGCTTGACCTCAGGTAACATGAAAGTCTAAGCTGGGAGGAAGAGTGGCCTGTCAGTGCTGGCCCGGTAATTAACGTTGAGGCGTCGTCAGAAGTTCATGGGAGGGAGGGCTGTGCTTCTCTCAGCCTATGCCCTCTCCTTTTCTAGAGACACGCTGTTTTTGCACCCGAGTTCTCCAGTTTCTGGGATCCTCCTCATACACCGCTTTATCATTTTGATTGAGTTCATCAGTATTTCAATATAGGTCCTCTTTTGACTGAAAGTCGAATGACCCCTTTCGGCAGTCGAATAACCCTTTCACAGGGGTGGCCTGAGACCGTCGAAAGCCACGGGTGTCCTCCATGCCCAGGCTTGAGGAGGACTGTGGGAGTTGGAGGGAAAGGGCTGTAGCCAGGACCGACTTAAGCCGCTCTAGAGATGGCTGGCTGGAGATGGTTGTCTGCCAGATGGGACTGACATAGAAGGGTGTCTGCCTAAGACTGCATTTCAGTCAGGTATAAAGGCACACACCTGGAATTCAAACACTCAGACAGCTGAGGCAGGAGGATTGGTGTGAGTTCAAGGCCAGGTTGGGCTACATTGCAAGGCTGTGGGGTTTTGTTGTTGTTTGTTGTTTTGTTTTAAAGCCAAAAAGCTACGGCCTCAACTCTTGCCTTCCTCCTCCTCAGTTTCCACTATTAAACCTCTAGAAGTGCTGGATAAAAAATAGAGTTTCAAGCCAGGCGGTGGTGGTGCACGCCTTTAATCCCAGCACTCGGGAGGCAGAGGCAGGCGGATCGCTGTGAGTTCGAGGCCAGCCTGGTCTACAAAGTGAGTCCAGGACAGTCAGGGATACACAGAGAAACCCTGTCTCGAAAAAAAAAAAATAGTTTCAGATGCGTAATTCAGCTCTCAAATATGGGGTTCCTACAAAGTGAAGAGGAAGGACCTGTAGTTAGCAGGCTGCCAGTGGAGGGCACCAAGAGGCATTAGCTCTCTGAGATTAAACTAACACTTCCTTATAAAGTTAGGGAGCCAGAGAAGGCTGCACCCTCAGTAAAAGGGAATAGTGATAGTTGGCCCACCAGCAAAAGGAAACAGAGACACTCCATGGTCCCATATGTGCCAGGGGTAGGGCTATTCCCAGGGCACTGTTAACCACAGGGCTCTCTCTGTATGGCTTTGAGGCTTAACTTTATATTACCTAGGAAGCCTCCAGCAAGAAGTTAGTGTAAAACCCACTCCCACACTGATGGCAGCTCTCTGGTGCCCGGCTGAGTAAATGTACCACCTCTGCTAGTCCATGCCCTCAGTGCACAGTGCCAAGGGGACCCCCACAGCTAGACCCCCAAATACAAACTCAAAAAGTATAAAACATGGGCAGGGCTAATTGACCATTGTCTTCCCTGTGGCTAAAGCAACAGACATCAAAATTAGACCCCAAGAACATCAAACACCATACAGGCATAACCCATAAAATACCATTTGGAACTGATTGTAAGAGTGTATGTGTTTTGGGTGGGAAACGTTGCTGGGAAGATCATTTCAGTCTGACCAGGCGCCTGCCATCAGCACCCATCACTCCCCTGCGTTCATGGTACCTTAACTGTGTGCTGCTCTCTCCTACTTCGGAGGACAAGAACTTTCTTCTGAGTAGGTGATGGTCGCAGATTTGGTTGTAGTGAGGACTCAACAATTCCGTGCAATACATACACACTCAAAACGCATGTGAGAAGGAACTGACCTAGCCATGTCCAGAAATCCAAGGAAGCGCTGCTTACGGATGTGAAATGCTTTGTGTCCACGTTGAGCTCCCCGCAGGAGAATGCACATATCTGTGGGCCCATCGGCTCCTTTCCTGCCTTCCAGTTGAAATCTTATGTTACTTTAAGCAGTGGTAACAGTTTAAGGAAGTAAGCCGGGCACAAGTGTACACATCTGTAATCCCAGAATTCTGCAAGTGGAGGCAGGAGGATCATAAAATCCATGCCAGCCAGGGCTAGATAGCAAGTCAGCCAGCTCAATAAATCCTCCTCCCCCCCCCCCAAAAAAGACGGGATGTGTGGAACACTTACCAAGTGTCTAAAGGCCCTAGATGTGGTCCTTAGCACAGGAAACTCAAAATAAAGACAGCAGCAGCAACTTAAAGGCCTGTCGCTGAGTATGTACCGCATGCCAAATGCTGGGGCTATAGGAACTTGTAGGAAAGATTAAGCTTTGTCACAGTTGGAAGCAGTCTTGGCGGGCTTTACCCTTGGGGCACCCCATGAATACCTTGTGATAGACTGAGTGGAGCCATCCTGGGCCTGGAATTCCGGAAGCAGACCTGGGAACCCCACTTGGGCTATTGTTTTCCTAATGGACCCTCAATGGGAGAAGGAGACCGCCCTTCCCATGTGACTCAGGCAGGTGGGGAAGAGAAAAACAACAGATTCAGCCGGGGTTTGAGAGCGCGTGTGGAGAAAGTGGACCGGCTGGACTATCACCCGGGCCAGAGAGACACCTAAGGACTCATCCCGTGGAATGGATACCGGAAGGTTCACTCTTTTGTCCCTTTAACCTTTTTTCCTTCTTGTGTAAGCTAGTTGTGTTGTATAATAAAGTTTAATTGTTAAGAAACAGAGCCAACAGGAACTCTTCCAGAGACACCTTGCCCTCATGTCTCCCGCCTTGCCTCTCTGCGCTCCAGCTGGCCCTTCCCACTTCATCCGTTGTACTGTCATCAGTTATCTTTGTTCTTTTGTTTTGAGACAGTCTCACTATGTAGCCTTGGCTATCCTGGAGTTCCCTGTGTAGACCAGGCTGTCCTAGAACTCACAGATATTGGCTTGTCTCTGCCTTCTGAATCCTGGGATTATAGGCATGTGCCACCAGCACACCAGGCAAATCTCATCTTGTCACTTACTTCCTGCCTGAAATCGGCCAGTGGTGTCTCAGTGCTCATAGGCTCAAGTCCAGATGCTCCATAGCTTCCCTAGTCCCAGCCTCGTCTCCTACCATTGTCCTACTTTGGAAATTTTCTAGCCACAGTGATTGATGTGTCCCAAACGATGTCTCGCCCGGAATAAATTCAGCTTTTCAGACAGTGTAGGCAAGGGGTTGATTGATGCGCACACACACACACACACACACACACACACACACACACACACCCAAGGTCTGCCACGTGGACCGCTTCAGTGTGGGAAAATAGTTGAGACATCATGCTTTCCACTTTAAGTAGACCATACTGTATCCTTTGAGAGAACGCTTGTTCTTAGCATCCCTTATCCCTCTGCCCTCTCCTGTGCACAGGGGAATTTTTCTCTTGAGTTTGCCCCCCTTTTAAAAAAAAATTTATTTATTTTTTTATTTTTTATTTTTTTTGGTTTTTCGAGACAGAGTTTCTCTGTGTAGCCTTGGCTGTCCTGGACTCACTTTGTAGTCCAGGCTGGCCTCGAACTCAGCGATCCGCCTGCCTCTGCCTCCCGAGTGCTGGGATTAAAGTCTACCCCCTCTTTTTTTTTTTAAAGAATGGTGCTAGAGATGGAACCAGTCCTTAGACATTGTAGGCAAGCCTCTACCACTGTGCCACCCCCTTACCCTGCTAGCCTCAGTGTTCTGTGAATCACTTCCTTCCTTCCTTCCTTCCTTCCTTCCTTCCTTCCTTCCTTCCTTCCTTCCTTCCTTCCTTTATAGTTTGTATATGCATTTTTTTTTTGTAACAGGGCCTCTCTATGTAGTCTTGATTGACCTAGAACTTAGTATTGTAGACCAGGCTAACCTCAAACTCACAAAGATCCTCCTGCTTCTGCCTCCTGAGTGCTGAGATTAAAGGTGCCCATTACTGTGCCCAGCCTATTTCACCTTTAACAATGTTTCATTTTACCAAGGTTTGAAGTCTGTGCAAATGGAACCACACTGCATGCATGTTTTGATGTTCTTTGTTCAGTGTTCTTAAAAAATATCACTGGAAGCTGGGTAGCAGTAGCGCACACCTTTAATCCCAGCACTCGGGAGGCAGAGGCAGGCGGATCTCTGTGAGTTCGAAGCCAGCCTGGTCTACAAAGCGAGTCTAGGACAGCCAAGGCTACACAGAGAGACCCTGTCTTGAAAACTCAAAATACGGACATACATACAAACAAACATACCATTGGAGCTGAATCTTACTGCTCTGTGCCCTACTGCCTGAACATGCAACAATTGCCTATTGTGTTGAAGACACGTTGCACATGTCTCTTGGTGCAAACAGAGACGTTTTTTGTTTGGGGGCTAGGCTTACTGGGTCACAGGCTCCGCAAACTTTCAGTTGCACTGCCTACCACTGAATCTTCTTACAAAGTTGGACTTGGTTCTTCTAGCAACAGTGCCAGTGTCTTCTCCAAGAAGGAGCCCATTCCCAGCTCCTGCACAATAGATAAGTAGCTTTTACTCCACTTAGGAAGTCCTAAGTGTCTGTTAGGCAGCAAGTCATAGACATGATATCAGAATAAGGTTTTTTTTTTAAGATTTATTTATTGTATTTATTGTATATGAGTGCTTTATCTGCAGAAGAGGGCACCATATCTCATTATAGATGGCTGTGAGCCACCATGTGGTTGCTGGGACTTGAACTCAGGACCTCTGGAAGAGCAGGCAGTGCTCTTAACCGCTGAGCCATCTCTCCAGCCCCAGAATAAGGTTTTAATCTTAAAGTTCTCTCCTCTTCCTTTCTTCATTGTAGACCTCCCAAACTCCCTATAACCTTGCATACAAGTATAGTCTGGAGTATGCGGTGGTTTTCAACTTGATCCTGTGGATTATGATCGGCTTGGCCTTGGCTGTGATTATCACCTCTTACAACATTTGGAATATGGACCCAGGATATGATAGCATCATTTATAGGATGACAAACCAGAAGATTCGAATGGATTGAGGTTTCCTTATGTTAGACTTAGACAACAGATTTGGTGATTGGCTGTTTTGGTAAAGTATATCTTTCAATGTGGTTTAAAGTAGACAGTATACTTTAAATTTATTTTTAAAAAATATCCATAGATTTTGTTCTCTATTTTGTGTGTGCCTGTGGTTTCTTTAGAGTGATTTATAGTATTGACAAATTATATTGTGATATAGATTCCATAATATGCTCAAATATTGTTGACATAGCCATATAATAATGTAATTTCATTCCATTTAATACATTTGGAAATATGCACTGAAAGAAATGTAACCCACTTAGAATAGTTGTGTTAGTCCTGTTGGAAAATGCACTGGGTTTCTTAGAGAAGCTTTCAATGCTTGAGTTCCTTGTGCAGGCTAGCTAAATCCTAGGAATCATTTGTAAATGTCTTAATCTGATGTAAATATCTCTGAGACAGGAGGAAAGATTTTAACTAAGAGCAGCCCAAAAATATTGAATATGCTTATACAATCGCTTAGTTCTGGAAGTGTATGTGATTGGCAGGCTAGCTGTGTTTAGTCTCTTCTGCAAGTTTGATGATCTGTGTGGTTTAGTAGAAACATTAAAAAATATTTTAAAAATACTATGTTGATTTTAGAAGAGACTAGCTTTGTGGAGTGTAGATGCTTGTAACTAGATATATAAAAACAAACCTGTGGGGGCTATCTTGAAGCATGAATATAGGATATTTTTATTCCCCTAACCTTCCCCCTGTGAAGTTACTCTGGTTTGTGTGTGTGGTACAGCTTTAATTTGTAGACTCTTATGTGGAAGTGGATGGCTGCTACCGTTCATGTGGAAATGGACCAATATCTATATAGAGTGACAAATAAAGGTAATGATTCCAAATCTGTGCCATTGCAGTTCTAATTTTTATTATAAAACCCTAATTAAATGGGCTGTTATTTCACCAGGACTGGCTGTTTTATTATATAAAGGGCTCATACTGTTTTCTACATTGCCTGTTCTCATGGCCTCCTGAGACTTGGTACCAGTGTAAGGGAGATGTGTTAGTTGCCATTCCTGTTACTGAACTTAGGCAGCATACATGACAGACTCACACTTGCCTTTGTAGGAAAGCTTTAAATGTCCATGTAGCATTTGAAAAGATGAACAAGCACTTGGTTAGACAATAAAGGGATTTCTAAGGTGAAGAATTATGGTCACAATATTCTTTTTTTTTTTAAGATTTATTTATTTTATTTATTGCATATGAGTGCTTTATCCGCAGAAGAGGGTATCAGATTACATTATAGGTGGTTGTGAGCCACCATGTGGTTGCTGGGAATTGAACTCAGCACTTCTGGAAGAGCAGGTAGCGCTCTTAACCACTGAGCTATCTCTCCAGCCCGGTCACAATATGCTTAAAACACATGTATTTGAAATTTTAATTTCATGTTTGTATTATATAGCACCTGTCCATGAACCAGAAACCTACCTTAGTTTAGTTGTAGCTGAGTCTGTCTCCTTTGAAACAATTATCAGCTCAGTTCTAGGCAACATTGAACATGGCAGCTTTGAAAAGACACAGGATAGCTGGGCGTGGTGGCGCACGCCTTGAATCCCAGCACTCAGAAGGCAGAGGCAGGTGGATCGCTGTGAGTTTGAGGCCAGCCTGGTCTACAAAGGGAGTCCAGGATAGCCTAAGGCTACACAGAGAGACCATGTCTTGAAAAACCAAAAGAAAAAGAAAAGGGGAGGCTGGGCAGTGGTGGCGCATGCCTTTAATCCCAGCTCTCTGGGAGGCAGAGGCAGGCAGATCGCTGTGAGTTCGAGGCCAGCCTGGTCTACAAAGGGAGTCCAGGACAGGCAAGGCTAATATAGAGAGACCCTGTCTTGAAAAAAAAAGAAAAAGAAAAGGGACAGTATTTTTTGTTGTTGTTGTTGTGTTTTGAGACCACACAAGTATCCTCCATGCTAACTCCTCACCAAGTTTATGGGGAGTGGAGTCATTCAGTTGCCTGGCCCCTGAACAGTTCCCACTCTGACCCCTGGGTACCTGACAGGATGTGTGGCCGACTTCAGGGCTCTCTCATACTGCAAGGTTCTTAGAATCTGTTTTTCCCATGAGTATCTGACATAAACTTTGCCATGGAAGTTAAACCGTTAGGTTAAGTACAAAGTAAACCATTGCCTTTGGAATTTCAAACTGAGGAGACTAAGTGCTCGGCACCACTAATTCTTATAGGGTAAATAGCATCAGCCCCCTCTACATTAGGCAGAAAGCAACTAATTAAAAGACATGTTCTGCCAAGGTGAGTGTACCTATTGCTGATGATTGCTCTGAAATTAAGTCTAATTTGTTCGCGTATCTAAATCACAGTGTGGAGACTGTGAGAGGCAAGGCAGGCTGGGGGGTGGGGGTGGTAGGGGGGGACTGTTCTGTTACTTCTCATTTTGTTGATGGACTATCCCAGTTTTATATAATAGTTGAGATTCTATGTGTGGTAAATATTGTTGACCCAACCCCAAGGGGTAACAGAATCAATTTTTATTTTCTCTGGCCATGTCTTTTTCTTACACACACACACACACACACACACACACACACACACACACACACACA
>OU015760.1:13943756-13954931 GCA_907169655.1 Acomys percivali | reverse complement strand
AGAGAGAGAGAGAGAGAGAGAGAGAGAGAGAGAGAGAGAGAGAGAGGGAGTCAGTCATATTTTTTTGGTTTTTGGTTTTTTTGTTTTGGTTTGGTTCTCAAGACAGGGTTTCTTTGTGTAGCCTTGCCTGTCCTGGACTCATTTTGTAGACCAGGCTGGTCTTAAACTCACAGAGATCCGCCTGCCTCTGCCTCTTGAGTGCTGGGATTACAGGTGTGCACCATCATGCCCGGCTGTCAGTCATATTTATATTTGCATTTTATGTCTATAGCTCCTTCATGATCTCTTTAAACTCAACTGATACTTCAGCTAGTTCTCCTTTCACTAACACATTTCTATTCCTGAAGATAGAAGGCAACTTCTAGATTGGGGGCCTACTCAAAACACACTGCCACAGCCTGCTAAGTTAAAAAAAGAAATGGAGAGCCCAGTGTGGTGGCGCATGCCTTTAATCCCAGCACTCGGGAGGTAGAGGCAGGCAGATTGCTGTGAGTTCGAGGCCAGCCTGGTCTACAAAGCAAGTCCAGGACAGCCAAGGCTATACAGAGAGATACCCTGTTTTGAAAAACTAGAAAGAAAAAAAAGGAGGAGGAGGAGAAGAAGAAATGGAGTTAGTGTTGAGAAGTCGTCTATGGACACACCTTACCCTGAATATCCCCAATCTTCTCTGATCTGGGAAGCTAAGCAGGGTTGGACCTGGTTAGTACTCAGATGAGAGAAGTTTGTTTGAGACAGGGTCTCACGATATAGCCCATGCTGGTCTGAAACTTGCTATGTAGCCCAGACTGTCTTCAAACTGTTCGGTCTCCTGTGTCAGTCTCCTAACTGCTGGGATTGCAGACATGTGCCACAAGCACTTTCAATGATTGCCAAGCCAAACGAGAGACTTGTAGAACAAGTTTAGTTGTTGTAAAGCTTGCTTAGTGGGTGACGCACAGGATGACCTATAACCTAATCTCGCACAATAAAACCATGTCATAAAGGCAGGTGTGGTATAAGGGCAGTTTGCCAACTAGTACCACAAATATGTAAAATTCAGAATTTAGATTTAACTCTAACTTTTGCTTTGTTTTGAGACTGGCTCACCCTATGTAGGCCTGGCTGTCGGTGAAGCTTGCTTTGTAGACCAGGTTGGCCTTGAACTCACAGAGATCCTTCCTTCCACCTCTCCCTCCTGAGTACTGGGAGTAAAGCCACGCACCACTATACCCTTCGAGGCAGTATGTAAATATAGTCCAAGTTGTCTCAAAACTCACCTTATAGCCCAAACTAGTATCAAATCTATCATCCTGAGCCTGGCGTGGTGGCACACGCCTTTAATCCCAGCACTCGGGAGACAGAGGCAGGTGGATTGCTGTGAGTTTGAGGTCAATACACAGACATGCAGATAAAAATAAAATATTTTAAAAACATTTTTCTTGGGCTAGAGAGATGGCTCAGTGGTTAAGAGCACCACCTGCTCTTCCAAAGGTCCTGAGTTCAATTCCCAGCAACCACATGGTGGCTCATAACCATTCAGAATGTGATCTGATGCCCTCTTCTGGCCAGCAGGTGTACATGCAGGCAGGACACTGTATACATAATAATAAATAAATCTTTAAAAAATTTTTTTTTCTTTAAGGACAGGGCCTCATAATGTAACTTAAGCTAGCCTGGAGCTCATTGTGTAGACCAAATGGCCTCAGGCCCTGCCTCTACCTCCCAGGTGCTCCACTATGCCTGGCCCTTTAAATTAATTGTTTAATTTAGAAATTAAAAGCAAAGAATAGAAATGGACAAAAAGTGGTACACGCCTTTAATACCAGCATTCAGGAGGCAGAGGCAAGTGGATCTTTGTGAGTTCAAGGCCAGCCTGGTCTACAAAGCGAGTCCAGGACAGCCAAGGCTGCACACACAGAAACCCTGTTTCGGAAAACAAAAACAAAAAACAAGCAAAAAGACAAACTCCAAGCAAGAGTTAGTCATGTGGCTTGGTGGTGGTTGATCTCCTTAGCATGAATGAGGCCCATTTCATCCCTAGCACACACACAAATCCAAACAAAAGGTCAAATTGTTTGCATAAATCAGCAAAATTGGCTGACTCAAGGCTTAGATTGGAAGATTGGAACAGTATTGTAAAGAAACGTAAGGAAAAAGGCAGGCCGAGAATTTTCTAACTAGCTTGGCTGTCGTGTATGTAAAAAACCAATTTGAACTAAAATGTTCTTTTTTGAGGTTTATTTATTTTTATTTTCTGTATATGGGTATTTTGCTTGAATATATGTCCATATGTCTATGAACCACATTTGTGCAGTGTCCACAGGGACCAGAGGATGGCGTGGGATTCCCCCTTTGGAACTGAAGTTACAGATGATTGTGACCAGCTAGGTGGTGCTGGGAATCAAAGGGGTCCTCTGCAAGAGCAGCCAGTGCCCTAAAGCACTGAGCCATCTCTCCTGCCCCGACTGAAACATTCTTTTTTTTTTTTTAATTTTTTTAAATTAATTTATTCATATTACATCTCAATTGTTAGCCCATCCCTTGTATCCTCCCTTTCTTTCCTCCCTCCCGCTTCCCCCTCTACTCCCTTCCCCTATAACTGTGACTGAGGGGGACCTCCTCCCCCTGTATATGCTCCTAGGGTATCGAGTCTCTTAAAAACAACACCTGGGGCTGGGGATGTGGCTCAGCAGTAGAGCACTTCCCCCACATGTTCAAGACCCTGGATCCGAGCCACAGCACTGCAAATAAGTAAATAAATCATACCTTCTTTATCATAGGGGAAAAGGTCTGTAAAACTCGGGATTCTACATGCCCACACAATGTCTAGGAAGAATTTCTACTTCTTGCATGGATTATTAAAACAGGGAAGGCCGGGCGTGGTGGCGCGCGCCTGTAATCCCAGCACTCGGGAGGCAGAGGCTGGTGGATCGCTGTGAGTTCAAGGCCAGCCTGGTCTACAACGTGAGTCTAGGACAGCCAAGGCTGTCTCGGAAAAAAAAAAAAGACAGGGAAGAATGCAGGAAATTCAGGCAACAGTTCTACATTACAGGCTTAAAGCAGACTTCTTTAAAAGAACAACTGCCATTGAATTAGAGTTTTACTCTACTTCAGAATGACTTTATCTTGGTGAACTACATTACATCGACCCTATACCCAAATAGAGGTTACACTGAGTCAACCACAACATACCTTTTTGAGGGACATGAGACCCACAAATGCATGAAAATAGGTCCTTTTTCTCCAGGATGCTTTTTTTTTAATGTGTAAGACTTTGGAAGTTGGGGCTATCCACACAGTTGACCACTGTGTGCAGAACTTAAGGGGTCATTCTTGCATTACTTAATGTGTTAAAGGAGCCCCAGAGGAGGCATCAAAATGTGTCAGTGTTGCCAGGTGTGGTGGCGCACGCCTGTAATCCCAGCACTCGGGAGGCAGAGGCAGAGGCAGGCGGATCTCTATGAGTTCGAGGCCAGCCTGGTCTACAGAGTGAGTCTAGGACAGCCAGGGCTAACACAGAGAAGCCCTGTCTCAGGAAAAAAGAAAAGAAAGAAAATGTGTCAATGTCACTTTAAGGAATTTGAAAGAGAAAGGCAACTTCCTCTTGATGTGCTTAAACTAAGCGTGAGGCCAGACTTGAATTTTCTACTTCTCTCCCATTTGTCTGTAGTTGGTGGTTACTGGCCTGTCTGTAGTCTGTCTATTGTGTATGTCTGTCTGTCTGTCCCAGTTGCTTGCCTGATCTGTCTGTGTGTTGTGCTTGTGTGTCTGTTGAGCCTGTGTGCGTCTTTCACACAGGGGTGTGCTCTGTATTTCCTGAACCATGCAGAAAACGTGGCCTGGGAAAGGAAATACAGGATTCTGTACAGGAAATCTCTAACCGCTGTACAATGGAAGTCACTTTACTGAATGCACCTGACCCAGAATACCACGCAAAGCCACATACATGTCATTAACCTATATTCATAAGTCGCTTCCCAAATGTATGGTGGAGATTTGCTTTGCTCAAGGTTGCTTTCAGAAAACAATTATGGCAACATGCAAGCACGCAGAGAAACACGTATGCTGGGTCATCATTTAAGATGAAAGCTATGTAAAAGTTGATTGCATGGGAAATCCAAGGCATAGTCAGATTGGTCACATTGTTCTTAAAGGCACAGTTACACATAAATAGGCTGAGTACACAGAAGGACAACAGGTTCCGTACATAGTCTTAAATGATCTCAAGGCATATTATTAACTTAGCTGCAAGATCTGGAAAAAGTTCAGTCTCTGAAGGCAAGAAATATTTTCAGAAAATATATCACCATGCATTCTAGTGAGAGCCTGAAAGATAGTGCGAGCATTTTAACAGCAGTTGGAGTAGAGGGCATTCCTGTGATAGTTTGGCAAATAATATAGCTGCCCTTAAGAACCTTGCCTGCAGGGTGTGACACACGCCTTTAATTCCAGCACTCTGCAGAGCCAGGTGGATCTCTGTGAGTTCAAAGCCAGCCTGGTTTACAAAGTGAATTGCAGGACAGCCAAGAGTACACAAAGAAACCCTGTCTCAAAAAAAAAACAAAAAACCAACCAAACAAACAAAAAGAAAGAAAGAAAAAAAGAAAAAGAGAAAGAGAAAAAAAGAAAGAAAAACTTGCCTAAGGCTAATGGACTAATTTCTTTGGTGGAGGAAATTTCAAGACATTGTAATATTGAACCTGTGGTGTAGTTGTTATCAATAACTCTGATGCTGGTCTACAGTGGAAAAAAAAAACAAGTGGGGCAGAAAGAAATACAAAATGCATAAATCGGAGAGAAAAAGCCACTAGGAAGCATAATGCTAGGACAAAAGCAAATATTGAGAGAGAGGCTCCGAATGTTGAGATCAGCACACTTAAAGAGCGGCCTCCAGCTCTATGTTTGAAAGGGGGCGGGGCCTTCAGGGCAGCATCCCACGCAGCTAAGCATCCAACTTGTGGAAAGCAACAGAATAAAAAGGGGTGCTGCTAATGTGATTCCAGGAGGTGAGGGCCCATCCTCAACTGGCAGCCAAATTTGGTGCTGGCTTTGGAGTCATGAAGAATGCAAGAGTGAAGCAGCCATTGTGCTCTTCCTCCTTGGTGTCGGAGCGTCACGGAGGCCAGGGGTAGGGGAGGCCCTGAAAGACCGTTGCATGAAGCTCTGAAAGTGAAATCTGCGTTGTAGCAGAGACCCAAGATGCTGGAGATGCCAGAGCTGTGAGACATCTGCCAAGGAGAGCTGCAGCTAGGAAACAGAACCAGCTCTCTAAAGAGGTGTGTGCTATAGGCAGCACAGCTGGAGGGCTGAAACCAGCTAAGTCCTTTGCTACTTGACACGGGGCCACAAGATTTGCTGTGGGCTTTGCTGGGTTCCTGTCTTATTTGGTCCAGTATTTATTTCCCCACAGTGCCCTCGCCCAAGTCCTCTCTTTTGCAACGGTGTCTTCTCTGCCATTGACGGCACAAGTATGTAATTTGCTACAGTCAAGGGATTGCCTTGAGTTTCAACAGAGACTTTGAACTTTTAAACAGCGTTGAGACTGTGAAAGAATATGGGGACTTTTGAAGTTGGAGTAAATGCATTTTGCATCTTTATGTGGGCCAAGGAATGGGATATCATGGTTGAATAAGAAATACTTCATGGACTTTCACACGAACTCTGGTGCCCCATATTTGACCACGTCCCCTGGATGGAGAGACCTGGTGGCACTCAGAGGAAGGACAACAGGTCACCAAGAAGAGACTTGATACTCTATGAGCATATACAGGGGGAGGTAATCCCCCTCAGGAACAGTCATAGGGGAAGGGAGTAAGGGGAAAATGGGAGGGAGGGAGGAATGGGAGGATATAAGGGAGGGGATAAAAATTGAGATGTACTATGAATAAGTTAATAAAATATATTTTAGAAAAAAAGGAAATACTTCATGGGCGGAGAGATGGCTTAAGGGTTAAGAGCACTGACTGCTTTTCCAAAGGTCCTGAGTTCAATTCCCAGCAACTACATGGTGGCTCTATAATGAGATCTGGCGCCCTCTTCTGGCCTGAAGGTGTACATGCAGGCAGAGCACTGTATATATAATAATAAAGAAATCTATTTTTATTTTTATTTTATTTTATTTTTGGTTTTTTGAGACAGGGTTTCTCTGTGTAGCCTTGGCTGTCCTGGAACTCTCTTTGTAGACCAGGCTGGCCTCGAACTCACAGCGATCCGCGTGCCTCTGCCTCCCAAGTGCTGGGATTAAAGGCGTGTGCCACCACCACCCGGCAAGAAATCTATTTTTAAAAAAGAAAGAAAGAAATACTTCATAAGCCGGGCGTGGTGGCGCACGCCTTTAATTCCAGCACTCAGGAGGCAGAGGCAGGTGGATCCCTGTGAGTTCGAGGCCAGCCTGGTCTACAAAGAGAGTTCCAGGACAGCCAAGGCTACACAGAGAAACCCTGTTTTGGGAAAACAAATAAATAAAACAGACATTTGGTCCTCAGTTGGTGGCAGTGTTTGGGGAGGGTTAGAGGGTATGCCTTGCTGGAGGATGGACACTGCCTTGGGCAGACTCTGAGATTGCGTGGCCTTGCTCTACTTCCACTTTATTCTCTCTTGCTTCTTGCATTCAGTTGAGGATGTGATTTCTTGGTTTCTTGCTTTGGCTGCCATGCCTCCCCCACCAAGATGTCTCTTAACAGCAATAGAACAGTAACGAACACAGTGTCAAAGAGGAAAAAGTCTTTAAAAACAACAACAACAACAAAAACAAAACAGAGTTGACAGCACTTGGGAAACAGGCAGGGGGATTGCTGTGAGTTTGAGGCCAGCCTGGTCTACAAAGCAAGTCTAGGACAGTCACAGCTACACAGAGAGACCCTGTCTCCAAAAACCAAAAACCAAAACAAAACAAACAAAAACAAAAATACAGGGTTTTACTATGCAGCCCTGACTGGCTCAGAACTCACTATGTAGACTAGGCTAGCCTATAATTCACACAGGTTCAGCTACCTTTGCTTCCAAACGCTGGGATTAAAGACATGCACTATGAGACCTGGTGCAAAAAAACAAAACAAAACAAAACAAACAAACAAAAAACTATGGGGAGGGCTGTAAAAGGGGAAAAAAAGGAAGTTAAAAACATAACTAACTCCAATGAGTTAGTTCCTATAAGGTGTGAGAATAATACAGACTGGAGTAAAAATAAGGGGAGAAATTGCACTTTGAGAGCAGCTGAGCTCAAGGAGGCCATACTGTCCAATGCTGGGCCAGTTTGGGCACTAAAGTTAGGAGGCTAGTGCAGGGTTATAACCCAAAGAATAAAGTGAGGAGCTCTGGTTGTGGACTCATGACAATGGGTAACCAAAATGGAGTGAGAAGACAGAGTCTCCCTCACAGGTAGGTAATTGCTGGCTGCTTCCTACATGGAGGCGCTGCTGGAGTGGAAAGTGGTGCTTTGGCTAGAAGTCACTAATGAACACTAATCCTGTAAGAAGGGGCAGAATGCTTCTAGCTGGAGAGCATCTAGCTGGTGGTATTTGCTAGAGGAGAGGAGATGAAGTTGTACCTACAGTGGGGAGACTGGACAGTTCCTGATTGGGTGGTCAAAGGGCACATTCTGGGGGTGGCGCCATGGCTCAATGGGTAAAGGCAGTTGTTGCCAATCTGGTCCCTAGAACCATACTGTGGAAAGAGAGAGCCGACTCACTCCTACAAATTGTCTTCTGGCCAGGCATGGTGGTGCACGCCTGTAATCCCAGCCCTTGGGAGGCAGAGGCAGGCGGATCTCTGTGAGTTCAAGGCCAGCCTGGTCTACAAGGTGAGTCCAGGACAGCCACAGCTAACACAGAGAGACCCTGTCTTGAAAAACCAAACCGAACCAAAAAATTGTCTTTTGACTGTGGCCTGTGTGCCCCTTCACCACCATCAAATAAGCAATTGTGATTTTGAAAAGGCACATCCTGGAGGAGAGATGGGCTGTGCTTCTGCGGTGGTGCTCTGGTGATACAGGGGACACAGTGCCCTGGGGACAATATTTTAGATGGGACCGTACAACCTGAATGTGTTTTGTTTTTTGTTTTTCTTTTTGAGATAGGGTTTCTCTGTGTAGCCTTACCTGTCCTGGACTCACTCTGTAGACCAGGCTGGCCTCGAACTCACAGAGATCCACCTGCCTCTGCCTCCCAAGTGCTGGGATTAAAGGCATGCGCCACCACGTACAACCTGAATGTAAAGCCAACCAAGGAACATTCTGCGAGGCAACTGTATTCTTCAAAAGCACTAATAGCATGAAAAGCAAAGCGAGGTCAAGGAACTGCTCTAGATCGCAGGGGCTGTTAAACAGTCTGCCACAGCCATACCTAGACTGCTTGGACAATTGACAATACTAAAGATTGTATCCATGCTACACTTACTAAACTGGATAGTGATCACAGTAGACAGGACATTTGTTTTCGGAAGCAGGCACTGACAGGTTAAGAAGCAAAGCAAGCCGGTCGGAAGCAGGCACTGACAGGTTAAGAAGCAAAGCAAGCCGGGCGTGGTGGCGCACACCTTTAATCCCAGCACTCGGGAGGCAGAGGCAGGCGGATCTCTGTGAGTTCGAGGCCAGCCTGGTCTACAGAGTGAGTCCAGGACAGCCCAGGCTGCACAGAGGAAACCTGTCTGGAAAAACCAAAAGGACAAAACAAAACAAAAAAAAAGAAGCGGCAGCAAAAGAGAAGTATGTTCATTATTTCCGAGGAAAGGCTCACTGAGGATAATAATGTTCATATGGAACACATACATATGTGCATATGCACATCTATAGTCACATGTGTGCACACACATGAATTAGTAAAAGAAAAGAAATTGCTGAGGTGAGTTGTCATGCTTTGTTCTAGACTGGCTTAGTTAGGCTAGAAATGATGTTTCTCAGAGTCCTCGCCTCATCTTCTCTGGAGAGCACTGTGAAAGATTTGTAAAGCTAGGAAGAGTGTGCTGACAAACTTGGGAGCACATTCTGTGTCCCCAAGAAGCCAGGTTTGGCCACCCATCCTTGAGGAGCTAATTAAAGCAGTCAAAGTAGGGGCTGGAGAGAGATGGCTCAGTGGTTAAGAGCACTGCCTGCTCTTCCAAAGGACCCGGGTTCGATTCCCAGCTCCCACATGGCAGCTCACAACTGTCCGTAACTCCAAGATCTGACACCCACACCAATGTACACAAATTAAAATTAGATAAACTATTTTTTTAACTTTTTTTTTATTAATTTATTCTTGTTACATCTCAATGGTTATCCCCTCCCTTGTATCCTCCCATTCTCCCCTCCCTCCCATTTTCCCCTTATTCCCCTCCCCTATGACTGTTCCTGAGAGGGATTACCTCCCCCTGTATATGCTCATAGGGTATCAAGTCTCTTCTCGGTAACTTTTTTTTTTTAAAGCTGTCAAGCCGGGCGTGGTGGCGCATGCCTGTAATCCCAGCACTCGGGAGGCAGAGGCAGGCGGATCGTTGTGAGTTCGAGGCCAGCCTGGTCTACAAAGCTAGCTCAGGACAGCCAAGGCTAACACAGAGAGACTCTGTCTCAAAAAACAAAACAAAAAAACACAACAAAAACAAAAACAAACAAACAAAGCAGTCAAATTAATAGGAAGAAGTAGAAAGGGGGAATGTACTCAATGTGGCTAAGTTGTGAAGAGATCTGGTGACCCTCTCAAGTCCAGTTTGGGGGTCTCCAAGGGAGGTTAAAGTTTAAATAGAGTGGTGGAGTTTTTTTTTTTTTTTTTTTTTGGTTTTTCGAGACAGTGTTTCTCTGTGTAGCCTTGGCTATCCTGGACCCGCTTTGTAGACCAGGCTGGCCTCAAACTCACAGCGATCCGCCTGCCTCTGCCTCCCGAGTGCTGGGATTATAGGCGTGCGCCACCACGCCCGGCCTGAGTGGTGGTGGAGTTTAAATACTGCACTGGGAGTACACAGACTAACACATTACTGGTCAAGATGTGGTACCAACCGCCACTGACCCATCATTGTCTCTGGAAGGCTGCAAATCTCTTTGCCAGGGAGACAAATCTCTCTGGCTGGTTCAAGCTCTTCTTATCTGATTGTGAGACTCCTGGGGAAGTTCCACTTTCTTGGGTTCCAGTATTTTATCAGTCTGATAGTGAAAGTGTCTCTTTATGTTTATTTCTGCCAGGTCGGTTACTGGAGCCATAGTTAAAGGCCACAGATGTGATACAGGCCAGAGGTGAGGGGGGGCAGCTTCCAGTTTCTCCCTCCCGTGGCCACCTCTTCTTCCTGTGTTGCTTAGTCATCAGGGAGTGACATTGTTTGAGAAAGATTAGGAGGTGCAGCCTTGTTGGAGGAAGTGTGTCACTGCGGGTGTGGGCTTGAAGGTTTCAAAAGCTCCTGGCAGGCCCGTGTCTCTTGGCCTACAGCTCAAGAGGTAGCTCTTGAGTTACTTCTCCAGTCCCATGCTGTCACCTGCTCCGTGCCAGGAAAGCAGACTAATTAAATACTAATTAACCCCTACTCACCCAATCAAATCCTTTCCTTTGTAAGTGTAGCCATGATCATGGTGTCTCCTCACAGTAATGACAGTGATTAAGACACCTTCCTTAGGCTCCACTCTGGTTTCTCTGATTGACTGTCTGATGCTTCCCTCTGATCCTCTAAGTTGCGTTTCAGGCCTTCAACTCGGTCACATATAATCTCTAAAACGACTTGGGTCCTTGGTCATTCCCTGATACAAGCTGACACTGATGTCTGAACCAAAGGTATATCAGAGTTCTCTGTACCCTTTTTTTTTTAAGATTTTTAAGATTTATGTATACAGTGTTCTGCCTGTTTGTGCACCTGCAGGCCAGAAGAGGACATCAGATGACATTATAGATGGTTGTGAGCCACCATGTGGTTGCTGGGAATTGAACTCAGGACCTCTGGAAGAGCAGTCAGTGCTCCTAATCCTGAGCCATCTCTCCAGCCCCCTCTGTACTCTTTTATTATCTTTTGAGATATGGTATAATTAAGCCAGGTGTGGTGGCGCACGCCTTTCGTCCCAGCACTCAGGAGGCAGAGGCAGGAGGATCTTTGTGAGTTCGAGGCCAGCCTGGTCTACAAGCGAGTCCAGGACTGCCAAGGATACACAGAGAAACCCTGTCTTGAAACACAACACACACACACACACACACAGAGAGAGAGAGAGAGAGAGAGAGAGAGAGAGAGAGAGAGAGAGAGAGA
>OU015760.1:13878039-13943431 GCA_907169655.1 Acomys percivali | reverse complement strand
GTGTGTGTGTGTGTGTGTGTGTGTGTGTGTGTGTGTGTGTGTGTGTGCGTGTGTTGTTCTTAAGGGGCTACACACCTCTGTTATTGAGATGGGGGGGTTGTCTCTCGTTGGCCTGGAGCTCCTCAAGGAGACTAGGCTGGCTAGCTCGCAAATCTGCCTGCCTCTGCCTCCCAAGTGCTGGGAGTAAAGGCGTGCGCCACCACACCTGGCTCATTTGGCTTTTTTAAAAAAAGAAATACATCATTTTTAGTTATGTGTATGTATGTCTGGGTGCACTTGAGTGCAGGTGCCCATAGACTCCAGAGGCATTGGCTCACCCTGAAGCTGGAGTTAAGGCAATTGTGAGCTGTCTAACGTGGCTGCCGAGGACTGAACTCTCATCCTTTTCAAGAAGAGTACATGTTCTTTTTTTTTTTTTTTTTTTTATCTCTACATAGCCCTGGCTGTCTTGGACTCACTCTGTAGACCAAGCTGGCCTCAAACTCACAGAGATCCACCTATCTCTGCCTCCCCAGTACTGGGATTAGGGGTATACACCAGCGCAGCAGCTGGAGTACATGCTCTTAAACACTGCGCATGCCCAGCTCACTCTGGCTTTTTTTTTTTTCAAGACAGGGTTTCTCTGTGTAGCCTTGGCTGTCCTGGACTCACTTTGTAGACCAGGCTGGCCTCGAACTCACAGCGATCCACCTGCCTCTGCCTCCCGAGTGCTGGGATTATAGGCGTGCGCCACGACGCCCGGCTCACTCTGGCTTTTTATGTGGGTTTTGGATCTCTAACTCAGGCCCCCTTGCTTGCAAGGCAAGTACTTTATTAACTGAGCTACTTTCCCAGGCAATAAACATAGAATTTTTTTTTTAAATAATAAGTTGTAGGCTTGAGAGTGTTTGTCTAGCTAGTGCCAGACTTTGGTTCCATCCTGAATACTCACAAAAAGTTTGTTAAAGTCAAAATTCTGTTTTTCCTTTATCTTCCTAAGATGTAAAATAGCAGTTGTCTGGGTCACAGAAAAGGTAAGAGTTTTTATTCCTGGTGCAAAGAGTAGGTAGTAGGAGTGGGCACTCACCCACAGCTATGACTGTGATTCTGACACTCCCAAGTGCTCTGCTAAGCCATAGGGATCACCTTCAACTAAAGGCACCCCGACACACAGCAGAGTCACTTCTTCAGAAAACATAAAGATGCCCTCTGCATAGCAAGAGAAACACTTGAAAAGCAGAGAGAATTCCGTGCACATAGACCTTGTTTAACTATTGTCCTCCTTTGCTGGGGTGTGTCGTCCCCCCCCCCGCCCCCGCCCCCCGTCCTCTGCCCCGCCCCCTGCCCTCACTGCCTTTTCTACAGTTGCCTCTCTTTGTTCAACCTAATACCAAAGCAGCTGGTCCTGCCACCGCCTTGGAGGTCACGTAAATCTCTTATTAAATTCGCATGCTTTTTGCCTGGTAATCACTTGGGTCACTTAAATTTCAGGTCCAGCTGGGACCCTATTTGGTGAGCGGTAAAATTCTGCCTCCTGCAATAGGATCCTCCAAAGTGGCCCTGAGCAGAAAGGCCCTGAAGGGAAACTGCCAGGTGGCTGTCTACCTGCGCGTAAGACAAAAGCAATAGATAAAATATTGGGCTTCACTAGGTAGGTGACCATATTAGGTGTTGGGGGCGGGGCTGGGCAAACTAACATCCTCTTCCTTGTACCCAGCCTTCGGCCACTGTAGACACGTGAGAGAAACAGTAAAGAATGCAAGAGATTAGAATCAGGGCCACAGATGGCTCGAAAATTGCTTTCAGCAGTGACTGAAAATAGCAGAGCCAATATAACCGCCTATTGTTTTATTCATCCAGCCTCATGAGGCACAATGCTATTTATTCCCTTTGCTGGAAGTGACGAGCAAATATTCCAAGGAAGTCAGCACACGAGATAGCAAAAAAAAAAAAAAAAGAAAGAAAGAAAAAAAAGAAATCTTTCCTGAAATACTCAAACTCTAAATGTCCCATTTATTTATTTATTTACTTATTTATTTTTACAAAACCGTAATTCAGAAACAGTTACATTCAAAAACAAAACAAACAACAACAACAACAAAAACCACTACTAACTAGTATTCCAGGGCAAAATTAATGAAACACATTTCTTATGTTTAGTGTTTTAAATTAGGAAGACAGAAAACTCTTTAAAAAAAAGTAAAATGTCATCATTAATGCTTGATTCTGATAAGAATCATCAACAGACGGATGTTAACTTTCAAGGGTTAAATATTTAACGAAGAGACATTTACATTGTCTCAAAGTATCTTCCTACAAATTACTTACTAATTGCAAAGTGGGAAACCTTGACTTTGCAGGGGAGAACTTAGCAACCACAGCCTTAGCATCATAAAGAGCCACAGAGACACCACGTGCTTCCTAATCCACATCCCTGGAGGTCCAACATCTCTTCCATAGTGTGGCTGCCAAAAATGAACACTGGAGAGAGAGCTGTCACAGTCAGTTTGAGATGCTAGAATGGACTGACTTAGACTGGGTAATTTATAAATAACAGAAATATATTCCTCACAGTTCTGGGAGATAGGAGGTCCAAAATGTAGGCATTTGGGAAATTCAGCATTGGATGCCTTTCTGTGCTTCTAAGCATCACCCGTGAGACAAGCCTCTGGCAGGCCTGGGAGCGATTGTGATTAGGTTAACTGAAGTGGAAAGACTCATCCTACACGTGGCCAGCGCCTTCCAGTGGCCCAGCCATGAGGAGGTCTGAGGGAAAAGCTTTGGTTTTTTTTTTTTTTTGCCTGCTTATCTTGGCTGTTGAGTGCTGCTGCTGCCGACCCCACTGCCACCCCGCCCCCATCCGCCAATGATATCGGAAGCCAGTTTCTTCCACTGTCTAACATGAACTCGCCAGATATCCCCCATGCCAGATGGGGACTGTTTATCATTTAGCCTCATGAACTGAGCAGCTACTGGGTTCCAGGCCTCTCTTATGTGAACACAGGCACGGTTGGACTACCCAGACCATGTCATGTAAGCCAATGCAATAAAAATCCTTTATAAACACACACACAGAGATATAGACACACACCTTTTAAAAAATTAATTAATTTTTGAGACAGAGCTTCTCTGTATAGCATTGGCTGCCCTGGACTCACTTTTGTAGACCAGGCTGGCCTCGAACTCACAGAGATTCCCCCTGCCTCTGCTTCCCGAGTGAGTGCTGGGATTACAGGTGTGCGCCACCACGCCCGGCTAACACAAGGAACTTCTAGTTGCCTGCTTCAATTGTTGTCTAGGATTGCCGCCTCTGTCTGCTAACCTAGGCCTAGTCCTGGAAGTGTCTAGCCTCTGTACCATCTAACCCAGGCTCAAAATGTTTTCAGCCTCTGAGGCTTACTGCTTAATATGTTCACACTTTTTGTTCTTACCGAGTTCTGGCTGGTTCAACTCAGCTGTTCTGGCTCAAACTCCTCTCCCAGTTTATTTATTCAATCCGGCTTTTCTCTAATCTGTATTAAAAACTAAAAAAGAAAGCCGGGCATGGTGGCGCACGCCTATAATCCCAGCACTCGGGAGGCAGAGGCAGGTGGATCGCTGTGAGTTTGAGGCCAGCCTGGTCTACAAAGCGGGTCCAGGACAGCCAAGGCTACACAGAGAAACCCTGTCTCGAAAAACAAAAAACAAAACAACAACAACAACAACAAAAAAAAAAAAAACTAAAAAAGAATAAAAACCAAAACAAATTGTCTATGAGATATTACCAAGACAACTGGCAAAATTTGATAACTAGTTATAATGCGCAATGTCTTGATTTTTTTGTTTGTTTGTTTTTTTGAGATAGGGTTTCTCTGTGTAGCCCTGGCTGTCCTAGACTCGCTTTGTAGACCAGGCTGGCCTCGAACTCACAGCGATCCACTTGCCTTTGCCTCCCGAGTGCTGGGATTAAAGGCGTGCGCCACCACCGCCCAG
Source organism: Acomys percivali (assembly GCA_907169655.1). Lineage (NCBI taxonomy): Eukaryota > Metazoa > Chordata > Mammalia > Rodentia > Muridae > Acomys > Acomys percivali. The sequence continues at coordinate 13,939,480 of OU015760.1, read as the reverse complement.
CCAATGTCTTGATTTTAATGTTGTGAGAAAAGAAAGTATGTGGATGCCTACATGGCCCAGGAAATACACAACAGCACTGATACTCAAGGCAACTCAGAGAAGCCCTGTCTGGAAAAACAAACAAAACAAAACAAAAACTAAGACATACCCGCCGGCTAGCAGGAACAGTGCTGGAGAGCTCTCCCTGGTGGTGTGAGAGCAGAAGAGTGGGTGGGCTGACCAACTCAGCCAACTCAAAGCCTAACCTGACATCAATAACTTCAATGAACTGCTGGCGTGCATAAAAGGGCAGGTGCTAGAGATAGAAAAGCTGAGAGTGGCGAAACTAGAGATGGGGAGGCAAGGGGCACAGGAGCACTGCAGCAGCGAAGGAGCATGCTGTTGACAGGTAGGGCTGCAGGGAGGTGTGCATGCAGCAGCCTGGAGCTGGCGCAGCACTGAGCAACAACAAAATGTCCAAGATGGGAAACAGTTCACTTTCTGGATTGGGCGTCCTCAACAAACCTCCATGATCTGTGCTGCTGCCAAAGGCCATGTTGGTCTGTGTTGCTGCTGGCTGTTATGGGCAAGGAAAGTTCTTTTTTCAGTGGTATTGCAAACTCATAGTTGAGAATGAGAGACATAGAAGGATTCTGTGCCAACCTAGCCCTCACCTTGGGGGTGGGGGTAAAGGAAGCCATTGAAGAGAGTCCTTAAAAATTGCAATAGGTGTGCTGAAGTGTAGCTCTTCACAGCTCATGGCTTCTGGTGCAAGGGTGGGGTACGGGAAGGTCTCAGGTTATCTTTAAGGGGCTGGCCCTCAGTGCCTTGCATTTGCTTAGGAAGAGCAACAGGGCTACAGCCCCTCCTTGCACAGAGATCCTATACATTGACCATGTTGCAATGGGTAACATCAATTGGATTTGGTGTTTTGGTTTTATTTACTTCGGGGGGGGGGGGGCGGTCACACAAGGGTTGGAGGAGTAGACCTGGAAGGAACAGGAAGCAAGTGTGAAATTCCCAAATAATCAATAAAAATATTATGTTGGAAAATTTGTTAGAGAAAGCCATTGGAGACTAGGGTGTTCATATACTATCAAAGTGCCTCCTTTACAATGAAAAAAAAACAAAAACAAAAAATGTCAGACAACTAAGTATCCAGCTTACCCTCAATGGTGAAACAAAGTGACACTAGCTATCTTCCTGGTGATGGTGAAAGACACAATAGAATTTGATGCTTTTGTTGAAAAACAATTCATAACTGAGTTATGAAAAAAAACCCACAAATCCAAATTGAGGACGTTCTGAAAAGCCAATGGGCTGGACTCTTCAATTAACATCAACTTTATAGATGACAAAAAATGGGGAGGGGGACTGGGAAACTGCTCTAACCCAAGGAGTAAATCAAATAAATTTTGACTGGATTTTGAGTTTTCCTTTCTAACAAGAATGAGAGAAAACAAAGACAGTCCTCCAGCGCTAACATTTAAATATGTATTGGATATCAGCTAATGCTGCTGTCATTGACCTGAGTGGCTGACAGTATTGTGGCGAGGCAGGCAAATGGCTTTGTTCCTAAGAAACAGATGCTAAAAGATTTAGGGGTGAAATGGCACACTAATATATCACTAATGTCTTCAGATTAGTAAAGGCCAAACCCTGTACCTGGTTGAGAAATTGTATTGCCATGGAGTTACAGGCCAGATGAAACAAGTAACTGAGGAGAAGCTGGCTGGGACATCGCTGTACCAGGCAACTCACGGAGTTCTCAGTGTCTTGAGTTTGTGTGGGTCAGGCTATAGAAGGGGCTACAACCCCTTCTCCCAGAGATCCTATACAAGGGCGCATGAGCACAGGCCATATGCGCTACAGGCATAAGCCACACCCTTCCGTGCCAACAGCTTTACGTCAGGCGAACACGGCAGCAGCACGTGGGAGCCGGCGTGCTTTACGGCTAAGGCGCAAAGAGCACAAAGCCATTGGTCATTGCTACGTCACGATCTTCTATGAAGTTGACATTCTGTGCTTCATTGTTGGCTGGCATCTTGGTCATTGGCACTCCAGCTGAAGGCAAGCATGGCAGGGGTGGCAGCGCTGGTGCGGAAAACGCGAAACTACCTAAAGTCCAAGGAGTTCCGGGATTACATAACCAGCACCCACTTCTGGGGTCCTGTGGCCAACTGGGGCCTTCCACTGGCTGCCTTTAAAGATATGAAGGGACCTCCGGACATCATCAGTGGCCGCATGACGACGGCACTTATCTTCTACTCCATGGCTTTTATGCGCTTTGCCTACCGGGTCCAGCCTCGAAACTACCTGCTGATGGCGTGCCATTTCACCAACGTGTTGGCGCAGAGCATCCAGGCGAAACGTTATGTGATGTACCACTACGGTGGCGAAGCCAAGGCCAAAGCCAACAACCCTCTGGCTAAATAAGCTTGATGACCAGGGGATGAGGGGTAGCTTGATCCAGACTTTGCTCTCAAGCACTGGACTCTATTCCTCCTAAAGAAAAGCCAAGAAAAACTTTGGTTTGGACTTTGGTTTGCGACCCCGATTTAAACCTGCAGTTTGGTTAATTAAAAACCATCAAATTGATGTTGAGTCTTGTCTGTTTTGTGAACTGGGAGGGAAAAGGTTTCCTAGGTAAGGGTAGAGAGGGCAGATTGGTGGGTCTCCTTCTTCAAATGACTTCAGGGTTAGACAAGGGAGGAAGAGAGGAGGAAAACCAACCCATCTACTTCTAGGTTTGCCAAAACAAAACAAAACACCACTCTAGGGAACAGGCTTTTGGGTGCTGGGGGCAAACACGTGTTTGGTGCCACAGATGACTTAAAACAAATCCCTACACCAAAGAGGGTAGGGTGGGGGTGGGGACTGTTTCTGTAGAAGGAAATGTTTAGTCGTGCGTTTGAATAAATGTAGTGAAATTCCAGTTGAGATTTTAAAATACTTATGAAGTCTAGTGTCTCTTGGTGACCTGGAGCAATAATAACTGCCAAGGAGATGGGATTAAGGACTCGGAATGGTTACTGTCATTTCTTAAAGTTCTAAGTAAACATGCTTTCCATTTATCTTTTAAGGTGGAAAATTACGGCCGTTTGTGCAATTGCGTAGCCCTGCCCCAGTGTTGAAAACTAGCTAGGGATGGGGATGAGAGTCACCGGTCAGCTGCGGTGTATGAGTATCCCCTAGGAATTTTCTGGGTACCAATGATGTCTTACACTAGAGAGCTTGTAGAAGGAAGATGGAGGTTGTGAGGCGAGATTATTACAGCTATGACAGGCTGTCCACTGGGGCTTTGATCCACATTTGCCATGCCTAGGAGTCTGCAGAATATAAGGCGGCTCATGTGGTTTCTGGAGGGCCCAATACACACGTTCAGAAGTGCTGGACACTTTTGAAAGGTTCCGCAGCCACCTGGGCTAAGACAGGCCAAACAGTGGAAATACAAGAGAAGCCTCAGAACTCTCATCCTCTGCAGCATCTAAACATTAGTTTGGTTTGTGGGAAGTCCCTTTCACATTCTGAATGTAAGGGTGGAGGATTGGGAACAAATATAATGAGATCTGGTGCCCTCCTCTGGTGTGCAGGCAGAACACTGCATACATAATAAATCTTTAAAAACAACAACCAATACTGTCTCACAATTTGTGTGGTCTCCACTTCTGCTATGTTCAGAAACCAATCCTGGTTCACTGTGGAATACCAGAAGCTACTAGGAATCACCTTAGGAGGTTGGCCTGCCATACAAAGTTCTGAAAGAAAAAAACGCCATGCTTTTCTGATAGTCAGCATAAAGTAATAGAGACTCACCTCACGAAGAGCTGCCACAAGAGGCTCAGTTTACAGAGCTCTATGCTCATTACTAATGTGCATACATCAGAGCACGGGTCTGAGAAGTTTCATGTAGACCTCAGACTCTGTTGCAATAATATGAATCAGGTACTCAGAGTTACGAAGTCAAGATCTTTATCAAAACATTACAGGGCTGGAGAGATGGCTCAGAGGTTAAGAGCACTGTCTGTCCCTTCAAAGATTCTGAGTTCAATTCCCAGCAACCACATGGTGGCTCACAACCATCTATAATGAGATCTGGAGCCCTCTTCTGGTGTGTAGGCAAACAACTGTATAAATAATAAATAAATCTTTAAAAAAACATTACAGGATTCCACTCCCCCAACACACACACACTTCACTGAGTATCACGAGTAGAAATTAATATTTGAGGCGTGTCTCACAAAGTGTATTTTGGTTTTTTTAAAAGATTTATTTATTATTTATATAGTAGTCTGCTTGCCTGCATGTGTACCTGCTGGCCACAAGAAGGCACTGCATCTCTTTACAGATGGCGGTGAGCCACCATGTGGTTGCTGGGAATTGAACTCAGGACCTTTGGAAGAGCAGACGGTGCTCTTAACCTCTGAGCCATCTCTCCAGCCCACAAAGTGTATTTTGTAATTTGAATATATTTTAATAAAGGCCACTGCTGACTGAAGGCTTTTCAGAACAGGTAAGTTACTAATTAACATGGTAAAGGAAAAGAAGTTAGCCGGGTGGTGGTGGTGGTGGCGCACGCTTTTAATCCCAGCACTCGGGAGGCAGAGGCAGGCGGATCACTGTGAGTTCGAAGCCAGCCTGGTCTATAAAGGAAGGCCAGGACAGCCAAGGCTACACGAAGAAACCCTGTCTCAAAAAACCAAAAAAAAAAAAAAAAAAAGGAAAATTAATCTCTGTTGATAATTTCCTATTACTGCAATTAGAATTTAGAGGTCAAAACACTTAGAGAAGTGATCTAAAAGACAGCAATGTTCCACTCTAATTTGATGCCGCGCTAAACTAATTTACCTAATTTCTAACATGCCCACTTAGGGCAGCTGGCCCTTTGTTACCTAAGATACTAGTGTTTAAGTAACCAATAAAAAGATTCTTCGTAATCTTCTCCAATCTAGGGAATGTAAAATCATCTCCAGAGCTCTCCCACTGCTTTAGGAAGCCACCCACCCACTCAGATTTAGCAGAACTAGTGTTTCAGACCCTCTTAAGTCATTTCCTAGAATTCAGGGTTTTGTTTGTTTGGTTGGATTTTTGTTTTTTCGAGACAGGGTTTCTCTGTGTAGCCTTGGCTGTCCTGGACTCGCTCTGTAGACCAGGATGGCCTCGAACTCACAGCCATCTGCCTGCCTCTGCCTCCCGAGTGCTGGAATTAAAGGCGTGTGTGAATTCGTGTTTTTTTTTTTTTAACAGAGTTTAATATGTCACATCTTCAAGTTCCCATCTTATCTTTGCAACTATAATAATTTAGTCTTTTTTTTTTTTTTTTTTTTTGGTTTTTCGAGACAGGGTCTCTCTGTGTTAGCCTTGGCTATCCTGGACTCCCTTTGTAGACCAGGCTGGCTTCGAACTCACAGCGATCCGCCTGCCTCTGCCTCCCGAGTGCTGGGATTAAAGGCGTGCGCCACCACCGCCTGGCTTAGTCATTTTTCTCTACAAATTCTTCCAAAATGATTAAGTGCCTGTGTCCTAGAGAGAGGCGGAGTGTAACCACACTTCTGGATAGAGACAAGGCACTCCACAAGGAGATGAAGGCAGCCTAGGTAGAAGGTATGCCCTTCCTGGGCTTCCTCCCCTGATGCTAGGATCCAAAACACTGCTGAAGGTGGAGCTACCAAAAGGAGGTAATAGCAAAATCCATGTAATTTGATACAGAAGGCTTGCAATTTGGTGTACACGCCTTGTTTTGAAATTAAAAACTGTAATAAAAAAATTCAAAATATACAAGTGCATGTTTATTATAAAAAATATACAAAATAGAAGAGCTAAATTCCTTCTGGCTACTTCCCACAGCCCCAATTCCTCACACAGACATAACACAGACGACAGACTTGGAAAAAAACATACCTTTCCAGACCTCAGTTTTTATACAATACAAACAGCAGAACAGTGTGCTGGGGTATTATTAAACACTTTGCTTTTCTCTTCATTTCTTTTGGCAGTTGAACAGGGATCTAATTTAAGGCACCATACATGCTGGGCCAGCGAGTGCTCCACCACTTAACTGCAGCCCAACCTCTCAAACAGCTTCTGTACTTTAGATACATCTTACAGGTAATTCCTATCAGTGCACTGCAGCATGGGCTCCTCCTTTCTAACAGTTACGTGGCACAGTACAGATGTACTACGCCTTATTCAGTAGGTCCTCTCTACTAATGCTGCCGGGAACATCCATTCGCCCATACCCTTTGCCCAGATGCACAGTTCTATACAGGCTGATGCCTCTGTATAGGCCACACTTGCTTAAGAGCCCTTTCCTTTTTTTTTGTTTTTTTGTTTTTGTTTTTGTTTTGTTTTGTTTTTCAAGACAGGGTTTCTCTGTGTAGCCTTGGCTGTCTTGGACTCATTTTGTAGACCAGGCTAGCCTCAAACTCACAGCAATCCCTGCCTGCCTCTGCCTCCCGAGTGCTGGGATTAAAGGCGTGAGCCACCACCAGTTTAAGAGCCCTTTCAACAAGTGTCGTCTTCTCTGTTTCAATTCAAGGGAGTGTTACTAGTATAAAGTTTTCTGAATACCTTTGATTTGCAGAGTGGAAGATAAAGACAGTAAGACTTCCCTCACTACATTTGTATCTACCTCAGTGTCTGGCACAGGGTTGACACTTAGTAACTGTGTACTAGACTGATAAGGACAAACTAACTAGACACAGGTGTAAAATCAGTTTCCAACCTCAAACTTCCTGCAGTTAGAAACCATGTCTTCCTGGGTTAGTGAATCAAGATTTCATGTTTTGTACTTCAGATCTAAATGGGACTAGATATTTCATTAGTTTCCCCCCCACTTTGACAAAGGTGCAAAATAAGTGCGAAATCTTGCTTTACTCTTGAAGTCTTCTCAAGGAACTTCACAAGAAAGAAAACATAAAACTGAAAACCAAGCAGAAATTAGGAGGATTAAATAAGCAAACTGCATTTGCATGCATTGGGTTCTAAAGTCAAAATCCATGCCAAATCCAGTCTCTATTGCCAACCCACTCTCCACAGGGTCCCTCTTGGGCAGGTGGCTGGCCAAGCGAGGGAAGGAACTCATCACTGCTGAGCCTTGGCATGGAGCGCTTCTTCCAGGTAGATTTGAAGACACAGCAACATCCAGAGGTGATAGGAAGCAATCTCATGCCACAGACCTTGGAAATGAGAAGATGAAGGAAAAGGTGGAAATGAACCTGACGTGCACAAAACCCAGCATACAATGGTAAGATCTCTACACAGGGTAAAAATAGAAAAGAGGAGTATAGAGCTGTGAATGAGCCAGGCGTGGTGGCGCACACCTGCAATCCCAGCACTCAGGAGGCAGAGGCAGAGGCAGGCGGATGTCTGTTAGTTCGAGGCCAGCCTGGTCTACAAAGAGAGTCCAGGACAGCCAAGGCTACACAGAGAGACCCTGTCTTAAAAGACAAACAAAGAAATTGTGGAGTTGTGAATGAATTTATGAATATGTTGAAAGACAATGATTTGTTTGAATATTTTTAAGAATGATGAAATTTCAAATTTTACAGAATGAGAGCCAGCTTAGCTAAGAGTGTAACTAGTATTTTCACAATCAGTCATGGAACATGAGGCTTAGGCCCTGTACTTAGCACAGGGGGCACACTGCTCAGGAGGCACTGGAACAATGGGGCATTTGCTTTGCCTTTGGGCAACAGGGAGCTGAAGACTGACTCTAGAGCATGATATAGTAAGCAAATGTTCTACAGTCATGCCACACCTCCACTTCTTTTTTCAGATTTATTTGTTTTATGTAGGTGAGTGCTCTACCTGCATGTACATACACCTGCATGCCAGAAGATGGCATCAGATCACCACACTCCCACTTCTTTATGATTTAGTTTTTATTTTGAGATAAGAGTCTCACTAAGTTGCCCTGGCTGGCCTAGAACTTGGGATCCTCACATGTACGTCAGCCTTCCAAGTAGGTGAGGTCACCACAGGCATAAGCTATTCTCACTTCGTTGGAGTTTGCTTCTCATCTATGTCCTGTTCACAGCACACAGACAACTTGGCTTTCTCCAGACACTCCTTCTGGGCCCTGCTGTAACTACATAGCCCAGTCAAGCTGTTTTCTAGCCTTCCACTGAGCAGCCTGGCAGCCCTTCCCTACTCTCCTTGGCTACTCTAACCCAGAAGCAAAAGTTCCATACTCAATGGTAATAGTAGAAAATGGCCACTTTGTTTTTCCCTTTATCAGAAGCAAAAATAAATTTTAAAAAAAATTCTATTTGGACACTTATATCCCAGCCTACTCTTTGGAGAATATTTTCATTTTTATTATTTGGTAGTAAAACAATAAAATAGAGTTACTTGTGTTAGTCAGCTTTCTAATGGACACTAGCCAAGCACAATTAACGCCACAGTAAAAGCTGGGCATCCTTGGCATCATCTGAAAGCAGAATGCTTTTTGACCATGTTACAAATGATATAATGGTTTAGCTAACAGCAGACCTTGACTTTAGGTACATTTGGCTGACGTCCTGCAAAAGGTTGAGGCTTCACAGGCGAGCCACTAATGACAGAATGGGCATTTGGCCTGCTGTCCTTCCTTTGGAAAGGGTTGTGTATTTCAAGATGAAGGGGGAGAGGGACATTGGGATTGTCTCACCCTGTAGAGCAGTCTGGCCTTGAACTCACAGAGACCTACCTGTCTCTGCCCCATCCCCACCACATTGAGATTAAAGGCGTATTACCATTATAACCAACCTTCCTCTGTAATAGTAAGGGAAGAGGGAAGAGCAACCGAGACTTTTGCTTCAATGCGGCTTCCCATAAGAAAATAGCCATCAAAGGGATGAGGCTATTGTGTCCCTTTTTAACACCCAGTACTTAAACTCACCTCAAACCTTCCTTTCAGGTGTGTGTCTCCGCATCCTTTGAACTTTGTTTTTGATGCTGTAGATGGAGGCTGTCTAGCTTCTGTATGTCTTCTTTAAGGCCATTTCTAAGATCCGTGTTGTTTCTTAGAAACCCTTTCACCATATCCAATTGATTTGAGATCTGCAATAGGAAAGCATACAAAGTGCTGCTTGTTAAAATGCAATTCAGATGGAGCAGAGTAATTTCTAGATGGGCTCCCAGGGCTGGGGCCATAGCTCAGCAGCAGGAGTATGCTTAGTGTGTGCAAGGTACTAGCTTCCAACTTCACTCTTCCCCTCCACCACCTGTTCCTGTCTCTATGTCAACAATGAGACAGAGACACTGGCTACTGGCACCCATCCAAACCTAGGTTGTTTGTAAAGCAAAAGCAAACAAATTTTTTAAAACAAGGCACACTCATGCCAGGTGTAGTGGCTGAAACCTTTGTCCCACACTGGGGAGGCAGAGGCAGGCGAATCTTTGTGAATTCTCTGTCCAGCCTGGTCTACACAGTGAGGTGAAGGAGGCCTTGTCCCAAACAGAAAAATATACCCCACCACACACACACACTAGGCCAGGTATGGTTTTCATGCCTGTTAAAGTCACACTTGGAAGGCTAAGGTAAGAAGATGACCAAAAGTTGCAGGCCTGTACCAATAAACAAACAAACAAAACAAAACAAAATTAAAAGCACTCTCCACTCAAACCAAACACCATCTAGTATAGCTAATTCTGAGACCACGTAGGGGCTGTTTCCTTATCACTAAATTTTTTCCTTCAAAACTTCAATTTATATGGAAAGTGTTCATCTTATACTTTTGAGGTTTTGTGCCTATACAAATATTACTGATAGAAGATAAATCTATAAAACAATATCAAATGTACACACAGCAAAATTCCAAGTCAACAGGGTATGAGGTTAAAAAGTCTTCTTTTACATCTATCTAATTTCTTCTAGAAGGGTCGGGTGCTGTGTATATGCATTTTTTGAATCAGAGTGCATGCATGACACTGCTGCAAGAAATCTCTTCTATGAAAGATTACTTTGTTTAAATCAATTAAGTTAGTTCTTTGTCAATTTCAGGCGTTTATAATGCATTCTGACTGCATTCTCTCCATACCCCCCTCCCTCCTCTCATCTTCCAACTCCCCCCCAACTATCCTATTCCTAGATTCATGACTTCTGGTTTTATTCTGTGATCCATTTAGTTTAATCAGGGCCATTTGTGTGAGCACCAGATTGAGGCTACCCACAGGAGCTTGCTAAGGTCACCAGGGGCTACACAACTACAGCCAATGACACTTCCTTTCTCTGACTCTACTAGTAGCAAAGAGTTAATATATTTATGTTTTTTGAGACAGGGTTTCTCTGTGTAGCTCTGGATGTCCTGGAACTCTGTAGACCAGGTAGGCCTCAAACTCAAAGATCTGACAGCCTCTGCCTCCCAAGTGCTGGTATTAAAGGTGTGCACAATCACCATCCAGTAAAAAATAAATAATTTGAGTTAGGCGCCTGTTATTTACCTCAGACTTGCCTTAAACACAAGATCCTATGTGTCACGTCTCAGTATGACTTTGTTAGATATATGTGTATCAGTCTCTTCTCTGCATGTATGTGTATGATGCCTGCAGAGACCAGAAGAGAACACCAGATGCCCTGAAGCTGGAGCTACAAATGGCCATGAGCCATTGTGTGGGTGCTGAGAACCAAACCTGGGTCCTCTGCAAGAGCAGCCACTGCTCTAAGCCATCTTTTTAGTCCCCTAACCCTGATTTTCAATGGCTGCATAGTATTCTAATTACATAAGTCCCGTTTTTCAATATATTCTGAAGCTTTTGTTCAGACAAGTAACCATGTGGAATTTACTCTCACACATATGTCACTTGCACAAATGACATTTCTGTTTATAGAACTAGAAGGCAGCATTAATTCTGACTGAGAGAAATCTGTCTTAATTTTGTTTTGGTTTTGGTTTTTTCAAGACAAGGTCTCTGTGTAGCCCTGGCTGTCCTGGACTAGCTTTGTAGACCAGGCTGGCCTTGAACTCACATTGATCCGCCTGCCTCTGCCTCCTAAGTGCTGGGATTACAGGTTGCGCCACCACGCCTGGCTCTGGTCCCCATGCTTTTAACAAAAATGCCAGGTACTCGATGGTGCTGAGGAAGTGAACCAGGGCTTTGAGCTTGCCTACCACTGAGCTAAATTCCTCACCCCAATAGAACTCTGACTTGGGGATATAGAATGCTTGTTTATTGGATGGGGGACCACCAACTCCACAAGTCAAGATTATTTCAACTCTTATAAGGAATACTAGTACAGCAGCCGTTAACAGTGGCAAGGCAGCTCTTCAGCTTTGGAGTATAGAAAGAAGGGACTGGGACACAGCAGGACCTGTGTGACACCTCAGCAAGCATTCAGTTATAAGACTCTAATGCTGGGGATGTGGGAGGGAAAACAAGTAAGGCTGTGACCAGGACGACTGTGGAGCAGGGAGGGACAAACAGATGCTGACAGTGACAGGAGGCCCACTGACTGGTTAGAGAGCCGACAAGGAGAATACTCTTCAGGTGGAGATGTAAGTTGGAAGAGAGAAAGCCGGCCCAGAGCCCCTACAAAATGCCAGGCTTTGGCAACCTCTGGAAACACAAAAATGTGAAGAGCATAGGTGGCACTAGTCATGGCACGTGTTAATAAGCATGAGCTCTTCTAGACTGTGCTTAGTGCCCTGGCAGATCATAGGGCTGTCTGCCGTGAGTAGCTAACGCAGGTACCACATCAGGCAGCCCCCCCCACCCAAGCTCCTCACAGGGCTCTTGGTCCTCCTTATGGCCTCTTCCCCCTTGGGTTCCTAGGATGTGTGAGTCTTGGGCCTCTCTGCAGCCCCCAAGCGGGCTAGTTACATTCTACTTAGCTCCATTTTTGCTTAAAGGTCTATGCAGAACCCTCTGCTCCTCTTCCACAGCCTGCTTCAGGTTTCTTTTCTGTTCAAGTTGGCTTGCTTTCTCACTTCTAATTGGAAACAGAGTTCAGTTTCTCCCTTCTGTGAAAGCAATATTTATTTTGTGAAACAGAATAAATGTGCTTAAGAGGTGTTCACACCTCCAGCAGAGGTGACTGCTCCAGCTTGAAAGCAAGGCAGATTAAAGGGGAGGCTTTGTCCTGATATGTGGTACTAGTGACACCTTGTCTCCGAACAAGAAGAAAGCCAGGGCTTCATGCTCAGTACTGTAAAATGTAATTGATTACAATTCTTAAGATTAGTGATTTCAGCGTTGATACACACAGGTGGAAAGCTACTACTTAGGAGGTGGGGGCAAGAAGGTCAGGAGTTCAAGGTCATCCTTGCCTACACAGTGAGTATGAAGGCAGCTTGAGCTACAAGAGACTGGAAAAAAAAAAGAAAAAAAAGAAAAAGAAAAAAGAAAAAGAAAAAAGAAAAAGAAAAAGAAAATGGGTAGGATGGCTTCTTGACTCACTTTTACAAATTAATTATAAATTAATGATGAAGATATTAATATGACCTAGGAGACTTTTGGGGGTGGGTTCAAGAATTACTCTATTAAAAAGCTGGAGAGATGGCTCAGAGGTTAAGAGGACTGACTGCTCTTCTTGAGGTCCTGAGTTCAATTCCCAGCAACCATATGGTAGCTCATAACCATCAATAATGTAATACGATGCCCTCTTCTGGTACGCAGGTATACATGAAGGCAGAGTACTTTATACATAAAAATAAATACATCTTGTTTGTTTAAAAAAAAAAAAACTTTAGCATCAAGTCTGTCACACAGTCATTTTCAAAAGGTTTACTTACTAAAAGTCACTTAACTGTGTGCTTGCCTACTTTTCCAGGTAAAGAATGCTAACAGCTCCATTCCTCAACCACTTAAGCCCAAACTCCCTTTCACATTTCACCTGTACCTACCTCACTACCTGAAATATAAGATATTCCATGGTCTGCTGAACAAAAAGGCACAGAAAGTGGGAAATTTTCATCTTTTCTATAGAGACTTGATGCCTAGAAGACAGGCTAATTAACCACGCAGGTGTCAGTGCCTCTAAGCTAGCAGACTGCTGCACATGGAGAGCTGCACATGGTTTCTACCTTTATTACCTGTTGAAGCCCACTTCTGACCCTAGTGCTTTTTGCTTATTAAAAATCTGTTGTTTCCATACTGCTTTCAGGGACAAAGGTCCAAACAGTTTGGTGTGGCACAGAAAATCTTTCAAAACAGGCTCACCCTACCTTGCCACAGTCCTCCCTATACCACCTGTGCTTCCTGGCCACGGCCTACCTAGCCTAAACTATCCTTTCACATCCTTGCTAAGAGCATCCTTCCTTCTAGGCCAACTACTGACCTCTTACTAAATCCTTCACTTATTTATAGCTAACTAGCATCTTTTCCTTTTTTGGGGGGAAGGGTTCCCCTGAGAGTGGATAACCCTTCAGGCATCTTGTTTCGAATTCTGTTGTAGTTCTTAGGCCACTATTCCACTGTGGGACACATATTAGGTCTTCAAATATTACTAAGTGAAAATATCCACTAAAACATATGATCAATAAGTAATGAAAGAATATGTACTTCTAGAAATCACTTGACTTAAAAATCAGAAACCTGGTTCTCTGTGACTGTCCTGGCTGGAGTTTTACGTCAACCTAACACAAGCTAGAGTCATTTTGGAAGACAGAACTTCAATTGAGAAATATTTCCACCAGATTGGTCTGTGGCAACCCTTTGGGGCACTCTCTTGACGAAGGATTGATGTGGGAAGGCCCAGTTTTAACTCAGTGTGGGCGGTGACACTCCTGGGCAGGTGGGCCTGAGCTGTGTAAGAAAGCAGGCTGAGTCAGCCAAGAGGAGCAAACCAGCAAGCACTATTTCTCCCTGGCCTCTGTATCAGTCCCTGCTTCCAGGTTCTTGCCTTGCGTTCCCTTGGTGATGGAATGTGACCTAAATTGTAAACTGAAATAACCCCTTTCCTCCCCAAGTTGCTTTTGTTTGTCGTGTTCATGACAGCAATAGAAACAGTGTCAAATGAGCTGCCGCCACCACTGCCACCACAACCACCATCTTTCTTTCCTCTTTACAGGTCATCCCTTTACCTCTTCTGACAAGGCCTCTTCTTCTACTGCTTGAAGATACATCTCTTGCAGTTTTTCCTTCAACAGATCCATTTCGATTTCATGGACTTGGCTCACACTCAAGTAACTTCCTATTTCAAATTCACACCCATCGCGCTCATCTTCCTCAGGGATGTAAACAGCCCAGTCAGATGTCAACAGCTGTGGTGACATACAAATACATCAACAAACTTGTTATAGATAATAATAATTATTACAGCAGCATTATCTAGCCTGCTATTATAATCAATAAAAGAGACAGACCCTTGATACATTTTAGATAAGCCCTATTTCACATGGTGCTGGGTGGATATAAGCCCCTTAAATAGCTGGGTGTGGCACATGCGTACAATCCCAGCACTCCGGAGGCCGAGGCAGGCAGATCTCGTTGCATAGAGAGAACCACATGGCCAGGAGGAATTTACTCTGGGTTAACATGGAGAGAAACAGCCCAGATGGAAATCCTGTGCAAGTACTTACAGTGCCACTGCATGGAAGTTGCAGCCCAGATAGGACTGATTACTGCAATGCCACGGGACTTGGGGCTGGGTGTTGATGAGGTAATTTAGAGAGGTTATTTATTTTTAACCTCTGAACCATCTCTCTAGTTCATCTTTTATTTGTTTTGGGGTTCTTTTGCTGTTTTTCTTTGGAGAGAGGATTGATGCAGGGTTTCTCTGTGTAGCCCTGGCTGTCCTGGACTCTCTTAGTAGACCAAGCTGGCCTTGAACTTAGTTTTGTGTAACAGGCTATAAATGAAGTTTTAGGTGGGCATGGTGGTGTATGCCTATAATCTCAGTACTCATAAGTAGAGGCAGAATTGCCCTGTACATGTTTGTGAACAGCCTACCCTACATATCAAGTTCTAGGCTAGGGAGGGCTAACATCAAGATCTTGTCTCAAAATACTACAAATAAATGTGTAACAACTTTACCTGTTCTATTCGAGAATATACTGCTACAGTCTCTGGAATATTCTTGAATTCATTTAGAAGATTTTGGATTTTCATCTGAAAATCTTGAAGCCATGTAGATGATACTTTCATCTCTGAAGAGTGCATGATCTCGTTGCGACACTTAATCACCTACAGAAAAACAAAGATAAGAGCCTTCAAAGTTGGGCTGGTGAGATGCACAGCAGGTAAAGGTGCCTGCTGCCAAGCCCAAGAGCCTGAAGTCAAGCCCTGGAACCCACGGAAGATATGGTGGACTGCATGACAATGCCCCACACAGGCTCCTACGTCTGAATAGTGGGTCCCCGTTTGGGAAGGATTAGGTGTGTGGCATTATTTGGAGGTGCTTCACTGGGGTCAGGCTTTGGTGTTTGGAAAGGCTCAGGCCGTTCCTAGCATGTTCCCTCCCTCCTGCATGCAGTTTACGCAGTTCCCCCGCACAGCCAGCTGCTCCTGCTGCCTTGCTTCGCTCTACCAGCACGTTCTGACCCTGAAACTGTAGGCCAGTGAAAGCCTTGGGCTACAGTAATAGAACAGTGACTCCTACAAGTTGTCCTTTGACCTCTTTATGAGCATAGTGGAATAGGCCCTTTTGCTCAACAAGTAAATAAGTGCAATAATAAATTGGACATAACACTTTTTAAAAGCCTTCTAAGTTAATAGGCTAAACTGAGACCTTGTAGCTCTAAAAATACGTTAGTCTCCAAAAAAACCAAATTCAAAAAAAATTACAGACTTTACTGGTTTACACGCAGGTAAGGAGATGAAGGCAGAGAGATCAGCATGAACTGGAGAACGAATGCCCCATTTAAAGCAACAGATTTCACTCAACTTGTTGCTTTTGCTATGAGAGCTTTTTTAAATTTCTTTGAGATAGGGTTTCTCTTGTAGTCCTGTCTGTCCTCAAACTCACAGATCCGCCTGCCTCTGCCCCCCAATAGCTGGGATTAAAGGCCTGTGCCACCACACCCAGCTCTTCCATATTCTTTTTTTTTTTCTTTTCTTTTTCTTTCTTTCTTTTTTCTTTGTTTCGAGACAGGGTTTCTCTGTGTAGCCTTAGCTGTCCCGGTCTCACTTTGTAGACCAGGCTGGCCTCGAACTCACAGCGATCCGCCTGCCTCTGCCTCCCGAGTGCCGGGATTAAAGGAGTGTGCTACCACGCCCAGCTTGGTCCTTCACTCTTAGAATTGAGAGTATTTAATTTTACAGGAGCCCTCACTTATGATAGCTGGGATATTTTAGTAAAAAATTCCAATTTTAGAGATACTTTGGATACCTTAAATAGAAAATTTGAAGGCCATGAGACTTTTTTAAAAGCTGGAATGTTTTATATTGTGATATTATACCATCTTGGGAATAAATATTTTATGTCAACTTGACACAAAATGACAAAAATAGTGTTAGAATAGGAAACCAGTGGGAAAAGAACGTCCCCATTGGAACAGTCTGTGGGCCAGCCTGTGGTACATTGAAATGAGGGAATGCAACCGACCGTGGGCAGTGCCACCCCGGGCTGAAGGCCCTGACTTGTACAAACAGCAGGCTGAGCAAGGCATGAGGAAAAAGTACCCTTACTTGGCCTCTGCATCTCTGCTGTCTGAGTTGACTTCCCTCAATGACGGACTGTAAGCCTCTCCTCTGCAGGTTCCCTTGCTGATGGCGCTCTATCACAGCAATAGAAACCCTAAGAAAGGTTTTTGCTTTCTTTTTTAAAAACTTTGGTCCGGGTGGTAGTGGCGCATTTCTTTAATCCCAGCACTCGGGAGGCAGAGGCAGGAGGATCTCTGAGTTCGAGGCCAGCCTGGTCTACAAAGTGAGTCCAGGACAGCTAAGGCTACACAGAGAAACCCTGTCTCAAAAAACAAACAATATGTGTGTGTGTGTATGTGTGTGTGTGTGTGTGTGTGTGTGTGTGTGTGTGTGTGTGTGTGTGAGAGAGAGAGAGAGAGAGAGAGAGAGAGAGAGAGAGAGAGATTTTCCCCAAATGTCTTAAAACAATTTATCAAAGCAAACATACTGGCTCTCGATATAACACCCACCCACACACATATACCCTCACCTTACTTTCTGAGATAGGGTCTCTCAGTGAACGTAGGGCCTTCTGAATCTGCTAGGCTAGCTGCCCAGGAAGTCCGTGGATCCTACTGCCTCTGTCTCTGCCTTCAGATGGGCTCTGCCACACCCAGCTTTTACATACATGGGTGCTCAGAATCCAAACTTAGGTCCTCAGGTTTGCACAGCAAGTACTTTACTGATTGACCTGTCTCCCCAATACCTCGGACTTGCTCATTGGGAGTGGGACTATTTGGAGGCGTTGCCTTGTTGGAGGAAGGGTGTCACTGGGGGCTGTCTTTAATATTTCTGATGCTCAAGCCAAGCACAGTATCTTTCTTGTGGATCCAGATGCAGAACTCGTAGCTCCCATGCGTCCTGCCACGATGATAAGGACTAGACCTCTGAACGGTGAGGCAGCCTCAATTACAAGCTCTCCTTTCTAAGAGCTGCGGGGCCATGGGGTCGCTTCACAGCAATAGAACACTAAGACAAGCACAGTGACAAACTGTCAAGAACCTAATTGTAGAGAATTGACTACATTCACATTTAGGGTCTTAAGACATGACATGAGGTACACATGACATGAGTCTCATGAGCTGCTTAGTGATGACAACTTTGAAGTGCCAACTTTCTTTGCCATTGTCATTCTGAGTGTTGTTATACTACACCTGCACGGCAGGCTTATCCTAGCCTTCCCAGTATTGACCAGGCTGGCTTGATGGACAGTTCTGAATCTAACTGTTCTTACCTCTGTGACTTTCTTCCGGTCAACCATGAAGTGATCACAGGAATTAATGAGACTTAAAAGAGCAACAGCATCACATTCCTCAGGTCCTCGTTTGTCTGCCAGTCCTCGGGGCATGAAGGCCTACAGTAGGAGAGGTAGTAGGTCACCTGAGTGCCCTCCAATTCTGAGGGCTGGAAGTCTTTCCCCATCTCGCAACTGAAGACTAGCATTCTCTTATCCCCTGAAGTTTCAAGCTAGAACCTCCTGAACTTAAGGTGCAAGCGGGGAAAAGTCCTATCGCGGCTCAGCCTTTCCGCAATGTTACATACAGCTGATGTAATTGGCTTTCTGTCTTTTCCTTTCGTTTTGCTTTTTTGAGACACAGTCCTGGCTATCCTGAAACTAACTATGTAGATCAGGGTGGCTTTACACTCTCTGAGATCCTCCTGCCTCTGCCTCCTGAGTGCTGGGATTAAAGGAGTACCCCACCACGTCCAGCCCTGTCCTTTTTGCTATGTTTGACAGAGTCTCACTATGTATCCTTGGCTGGTCTGGAATTTGCTATGTAGACCAGGCTAGCCTTAAACCCAGAGATTCGCCTCCTTCTGTCTCCTGAGTGCTAAAATTTGAGATGTGCACCACCATGCCCAGCTTCTGTCCTGTCTTAGAGTACCTATTACAAGGGTAAACGCCTTTTTCCTTTTCCTTGGCAAAACTGCAGTGCCTGTGCCATTAAAAAACTAGGCAGTTGTGTAGTGACTTGAGAAACTTCTACCCATCACCATCAGAATCCACAGTGCAATAGAGCCAGTTTCAAATACCTGCTAAGCCACTGCTATATGGCCTTACTTAAGCACGGTTACCTAATCCTCAGTCTCTCTGTCAGTCATTAGCGTTAAGTATCCTCATCTGCATCAAGCGACGGTGAGAGGAGGAAGTGAACACAGGGAGAGCACTGTGCCCAGCACATGGTATAAAGAGGTCAATAGCATCAGTCTCCCCCCCCCCCCTTTTGGTTTTTCAAGACAGGGTCCCTCTGTGTAGCCTTGGCTGGCCTGGACTCGCTTTGTAGACTAGGCTGGCCTCGAACTCACAGCAATCCGCCTGCCTCTGCCTCCCTGAGTGCTGGTGTGCACCACCACGCTTGGCAGCATCAGTGGTTATAATGTCAATGGTGTGAGGTGAGTAGGTCCCTAGGATTGAGACACCAGATCCACTGGAAGGCTTCACAGTAGCACCACCCTGCCTTCAGCTGAATGTTCTAAAAGGAACCACACAATACTGTGACAGCAACACTTGAAGAATTTCTTTCCTGAAATATCTGCAAACTTAAAATCTGGATGTAACAACTTTACCAGACTCAAGGATATGTTCCTGGACTAGAACAGAAGACACATGAAAAATTACTCTCAGTTGGGAGTAATGCTGCATGCCTTTAATTCCAACACTGGAGAAGTAGTGGCAAGCATATCTCTGTGAGTTTGAGGCCTGCCTTACCTACGTAGAGTTCTAGGCTGACAAAGGATACATAGAGGACCCTGTCTCCAAAAATATATATTCACAATCATCACTCTAAATTATAGAGATATGTTTGAAAGCAAACACAATCCAGTCAGGAAGCAGCTATGATGCTTTGTACAGGACTGATCATACTGGTATTCCAAAGGCTGAGAGTAAGCATGGGAGAGTCAGGGTCAAGGCTATTATTCTGCGATGGTAGGAGAACCCCACACTTAAACCTCCCAAAACTCAGAAGAATTTTGTGTACACAGACTAACGCAGGATTGTCCCAATCCTTGTCTATTAGGAGTGCTACAGAGGTTAGTAAAGAAGCTAACTTACCCAGGTAAGGGTAAGGACAGCAAAGAAAACAAACAGCTCAATTCGGCAGTTACAGGGGTCCTCAATGCCTCCAAATTAGATTAGTTTTTCTTCCCACTGCAAGGTAGATTCTATCCAACATATTATTGCTAATAAAAGCAGCTTGTCTTTGCCATATTAGTTTTATTTTGGTAATTCCTCCCCTTCTTTTGAAAGGCGAAGCCAAAAGAGATGCCGTATTGCCTCCTTACAGTCCTGTTCACCAGCGCGTTCCACTCAGTGAGCACATAGCAGTGAAACCTATGGCATCCCCTCTGCCTTCAGTGATCTCTTCACCAAGGAGCTGAAGAAATGAATAGGCCATGCTAGGCCTCACTGACTCTGCAGTAAGTGTGGAGTTTATCTGAAGTATACCAAGAAACCTCTGTGAGTTCGAGGCCAGCCTGGTCTACAGAGAGAGTCCAGGATAGCCAGGCCTACAAGAAAAGCCTTGTCTCAAAAAAACAAAACAAAACAAAAAAAAAACCAAGCAAACAAAGAACCTCACAAACAAAAATCCAATGGTGGTGGTGGTGAAGGGTGGGGCTGGAGATAGGTGGCTAAGAGGACTTCCAGAAGAAGTTCTTCCAGAGGACTGGAGCTTGGTTCCCCATGTTGGGAGACTCACAACCACCTGTCACTCCAGCTCTAGCGCATCCAACTCCCTCTTCTGGCCCTCGTGTGCACCAGACTACAGGTGGCATACACTCACACATTAACATAATAAAGACTTTTCTTGGATTCTTTGAAACAGGGTCTCTCAAATGTAGATTGTCTATGTAGTCCAGGCTGACCTCAAACTCAAGTTATCTGTCTGCTTCTAATTCCCAAGTGCTGGGATTACAGGCAGGCATCGCCAGCCCAACCCAATCCAAACCGTTTAATCTTTAAAAACCAAGAAAAGAGACTGCTGGGTGTAGTGGTCCAAGGAGACGAAAGTAGGAGAGTTAGGAGTTCAAGATCAACCTGGGTTACATGAGACCTTGGCTTAATAATCCAGATAGAAATAAAAACAGGGAAAGAACAGAGGTAGACTGAACAGCCCAGGAAATACTCCCTTACAAAGTCAATTTGTGTTAGGAAACTACTTCTGAGCACACCCCCCAGCCCCCTTTCACTCACTACTGAGCTTCTGGGAAATATCAAGAAATCAAAACAAATTCAGTCAACCCAGGCAGTAAGTCAGTAACAAAACTAAAGACAGGCCCAACCCCTACCTCCTAACTTACATTTCCACCTCCTAAAAAATCTATATCTTAGTAGGCACCCACTTGCCTTCACAGACAAAATGAGCCTTTTAGTAAGCCTGCCTTAAAGCGCAGTTTATCTGTTTTTCCATGTCCCTCGGTCTGTACCTTCTCTCCCCTTCTTTTGAGACAGAGGCTTAGACTACATAGCCTGGAATATCCCCCAAACTCGCAGAAACCCTGCCTCAGCCACTCCGGTGCTGGAAATATAGGTGTGAGCCACTGCACTTAGTTTCACTCTACCTCTTGCCCCAGCATCTCTTACTGGATCTTCCAAGAAGAAGCAAAGCTCAAATGCCTGCAGGAAGCAAAGAGACAGAAGCTTCTCTTTTACTGAGCTGGGATGGGTCCACTCTAATAGCCGCTAACGACTAGACCACAGCGAACAACCAAACTCCTGTACTTTAGTCCTGGCTTGCACTCACAACCCACCCTCCGCCCTGGGGCACCAGGTGACCCCCATTCTGCTTTCCTCCCAGCTGCAAGAGCTTACCTTGGCTACCTCCCAAGCATCCACGGGCCAGAGGCCAGGCCGGCAATTTCCCCAGTGCACGTCTCCATTTCTGTTGACGTGATGCCTCAAGATCTCGCGTTTCCACTCGGTGCACACCTGACACTGAGGCTGAAACTACAAGGGGCGGAGGTGAGGAGGGACCCGGAAGGACGGAGTGAGGGGGGAGGGGTGAAATAGGAACACCCAGGAAGTGGTGAACAGCCCCGCCCCACAAAGGAGAAAACAGCAAGCACAAACAAGGAACTGGGGACAAAATGGGGAAATGTGCCCAAACCCCGGGCCAGTAGCTCACCTGGCGAGCGCGCGGGCTGCACCGGGAGCCGCCGCGGCAGGTGGCGTGGGGACCAAGGCCGGGAACTGTAGCGAGCAGTCTGCGATGAAACGAGAGCACTTCGCGGCCGACGAAACCCTGCAGGCAGCTGCGTAGCAGCAGCAGGCAGTGTCCTGCCTTCACCCAGTTTTTGTATTCAGTGCAATTGAGGCGCGCTGCCAGCTCCAACAACACCATGTCTCACTCCTAGGGTGTGGAAGGCAAGGCCAGCAGCGGCACGCACGCGCAGGACGGCGAGCTCCCACGGCGCAGGCGCCGCCCCACCCACAAGCATCCCCACGCTTAGCGTCACTGTGCACCGCACAAGTCAGGGGAGCTAGCGGCTGGCCATTCTTTCACGTCCCGGAAGCTGCACCGCCACCCCCGCTTAAAGGAACCGCTTCAAGTTTTATGGACTTGAAGCACTTGGATGCAGCCTCTCTAATTCTCATTCCCCAAATACCCTGCCAACTCTCTACCTCTAACCAACCTGAGCCCCTTCTGATGTGCGGACGACTCCCGGTTTTTTCTGGGTTGGTTTTTTTTTTTTTGGTTTTGCTTTTTGTTTTTTTACTTTTTTTAATTGGAAAGATAGACGAGTGCTAAACGCACGTTTCTTGAACGACATATGTTCCTTGCATTATGCAATTATAGAAAATTAACTCATTCCTAAACCCACAGAATAGCCACAGCAAATCGGGGACAACAAGAGAACACGCTCACCCTTTGCCTCTGAAGTGCACGCTTATTGTGTTGTGTGCCCCTTGTATATGCTAAAGTGACACAGGGCTGGAAATGCCTTACGTCCTAGATTCGGAGGGAGGGCTGCACAGCCACAAGCTAAAACCTCCAGAAAAGGATATTCGGTTATTTCAGCTGCACGGGGCAGTCATATTTGCTACAGAGACCAGAATGCGTTAGATTGTCAAAATGCAAGTGAGGAAAAATCATATTTTAGATGTTTTTAATGAGTTTTTTGAACGTTGATAACTTGTTGAGGTGGTGTGTAATCAAAAGAAAATGAAAAAAATCACTGACTAAGGCTGTATGGTTCACTGCGTAGGCAAATGTTAAGGTGCACTAACTCTGGGTTCAAACTGCCAATTCTTTGTGGCTTAATATTGGCTGATCCTAATTTTAATGCTAATTACTGACTTCTTTGTACCTCTGTTTATCATCTGTAAGAAGAGGATATTGCCTGGTAAGGGGGGCATTTCTACATAATGAAACACTTAGAATGGTGTCTGGCATACAGGAAGCTTTCAGTAAATGCTAGTTCTTATTTTATAGCTACCTAAATATGCTCTTTCACCCACCAGTTATGTTGTTATTGGACATTTTATCAAATCATTGGCCAGTTGGAAGTGGGACTAATTTATAATTAAACAAACAAACAAAAAAAAAAAAACAGGGACCAGATCTGGTGATCTGGAGACTCAAGGTAGAATACATGCAGGCTATCTTAATTTTGTCTTGGTGACCCCAATATTAGACCAATCCAAATACCCCATTCGAATCAAACCAAATGAAAAATTACTGAAAACCCAATGAGATCTACACTAACATTTTCCCCTTTTCTGTCTTATCATCATAAGTTCTCTTAAAATTTTCTGTAAGTATAAATTTTGTATCAAGACCACATGAAAGCTGGGGGGGAATGCCTATCTTCCTAATACTCATAGGTAGCTAGATCACTTGGACTTAGGAAGTTCCAGGCCAGCCTGGGCAACATGGAAAGACCCTGTCTTGTTTTGGGGGCAGGAGGGAAGGAAAGAAAAGAAAAGAAAAGAAAAGAAAAGAAAAGAAAAGAAAAGAAAAAGAAAGAAAGAAAGAAAGAAAGAAAGAAAGAAAGAAAGAAAGAAAAAATGGTATTTCTTTTGGAGGGGGAGAACATGACAGAAAACAGTTTATGCCTACCCTTAACTCAGTTATTTTTCAAACAATGGTCAACTCCTGTTATTAATAACTGGCCACACTTTGATGAACTTCTCACTTTGCTCCTAACTCTAAAAGTTCTATACACTGTGAAAGGACATTTCTGCAGATGTAAAAGGGAAAAGGGTAAATTAGTACTAAAGTTTTCTTTCAGGCTTCAACTAATACTAAGTCAAGTCTACAACCCAAAACATCTTCACCAAAATTAACTAGAGAGTTGGTAGTTCTCTGAAACTTGTATAAATTTTATTTATTACTGTAGATACTAAAATCACATTGAAAACACCTTAAAATCAAGTTCCAAACCACCTACTAGAGAAAAGTCACTATGGCATCCAGTTTCTTTGATTGAACCTGATTAACAAAAGAGGCAAAAGACATGGTTTGTGATGAAAGTTACGATTCAAATGCTAAGTATTTCCAAGCTTTAATAAAGTATATACCAATTCCAAGTACCAAGCATGATATCAAAATTCAAAATCATTGGTTTACTCTTAATAAGCATCAAAATCAAATTCTTTTCATTGAATCCTATCTTGATTTACACAATGCATTCAAAGGGAAGTTATAATTAGGAAAAAGTAGCCATTGAATGCATCGTGTATAAAAATGCAATTAACATTTCAAAACCACACTTAAAGGAGAAAATACCTGAAAAGTTAATTCTATTAATAAAATTATTTGAAACAATATCATCCTGCAGATAAAAATACATTTCTTGTATATACATGTAGATTTCTACATGAAAGATAGGATTCAGCTCCAAATAGAAAAGGACTGATTCCTGATCAAGACAACTTAGATTGCCAAACCCATGTGATTACCACTGTGAAGAGAACTGAAAACAGAAGAAGAAAAAGGTTAAGCTAAGGAAGAATAAAAGTTTAGTCACCTACTCTGGAATAGTAGCAGAGTTGGGTGAAAAGCAGAAGGCAGAAATGAGACACAGAAGACAAAGAAGGCCTCAACTCTGATGGAAGGGAGCCTCAAGCAAAGTTGAGAACAGTTGATACAGTTGCAGTGAGATGCTTAAAACCAGAGTCTGGTGGTTATAGTTATAGAAGTTCAATTAGTCGTCTTAAAATGGAATCAGACAAACATCTAAAATTTCATTGAGAACCATATTACATTGTCTAAGTAACTCAGCATGGTATTATCATTAAAAAATAACACACACACACACACAGAACAAAACAAAACAAAAACTGCTCCAAATAACATTAAGTCACCAGAAGACATTTGAATCAAAGTATATTCATCGAAGCATAAAAAGTCCCTGACTGGCTGCAAGAGACAGTGCAGTACTCTGGAAAGAAATCCTATTGAGAGGTGCCAGAGCCAGAAACTCCACTGGACCCTGCACAGGCCCTGCACTATGGACTTTTCAAATGACTGGACTATGTCCAGCAAAACATCCTATCATGTTGCTGACAATAGATTAAATTGAGATTGTTTAGAACAAGCCCAATTATTGTGACTGTAAGAAGTTAAATAAAATAAAGAAATGTCACCAAAACTTCATGCAAGCTAGAGCATTCAAGTTCTTTGCTTCCTAGTTAATGCTGTGTGCAGAAGTATCCTTTAATGACATTTTCCTAGCCCCCCACTCGCAAAAAAGTTCCCATTTCCTCACATGGGAATATTTGCATTATTTGGGATCCTTGATCACTGTCTCTTTTCAAAGACAAAATTCTTTCACTTTGCCCAGATCCTATATTGAAAAACAACTGAGTTGCTAACTGCTATCACTAGTCATGTTAGGAATGTCTGAAGAAAGTACCTTAACCTTAAAACAGAAATGTTTTTGGTCAATTTTCAGACATATGTAATTTAAAAACTGACTTGCCCCACCAATCTAAAGATAAAGGGAGGCCCTAAGAACTCTAGAGAGCTTATACACACACAAGTGAGTGTCACTTTTATATCCTAGCTTTATTAAATATTGCTTCTTTGGGACGTGTTTAACAGCTCCCAAAACATTTCTGTGTAAGGATTCAAAGCGGTCATATTAAAATACAGCTTCAATATAAAGTTTGTCACAGTTTTACAGTATTCAAAAATGACAGGCCTGCCTTAAAAAATAAAATTAAATTAAAAAATGACCAGTACACCCAAAACATAAGAAAACAATTAAATAAACAAGTTTGGCATTTTCATTATTTTATAGTATAAAACAGAATATTAAATCTGTCACTGGCAAGCGGATACTGATCTGTTACCTAGTTTGAAATGTGTCGCATTTAAACACATTATACAAGTTCACTATACAAAAGATTGATGGTCTTTTTGATGAAAGAAGTGCACCCTGAAACGCTTTGCCAGTTTAGAATATTTAGCTCTTAAGGTTTAAAAAAAAAGTCCTTTTCCTTTTTAAAACTGATGGCTGAATTCAGCCTTTGTGTGTGTGTGTGTTGTTTTGTTTCATTTGTCAGCTTTCCTGGTTTAAAAACAATAGTGTCTATGGACGCCCACCAGGGGGCAGTGTAAGATTAGCCATTAAATCACGAACAGCTGCAAATATTGTGCATTCACCTGCAACAGAGAAAAATGGTCATTAGCTATTCGCAGTACAGGAGAGACGTTAACACACCGTGAGGGGAGGAGGGATGATTAAAATTAGTCACGAATTTGAAATAAAAGACTCAAGTATTTTAAACTATTCAGAGTTTAGGTGCTGGAAATTGGTGTGGTATTTTGGATTGGGTTTTGTTGTCTCTGGAAGAAATCTCGGGCCAGTGTCAAGTTTAAACAGAGAAAGAGAGAGATGCTTTCAGTGCACACAAACAGTGCTGCGTTGGGTAAGACTTTAAAAGTCTAAGTTTAGAGTTGAGCGCTACAGAATGCTTGATGCGTTTTGGATCTAACAACAGTTCTAATGTATGTTCACACACTGCTTACAGCTTCACTTATCTACTAATGCTACAGGAAAGGCCAGAGAAGAATACTTCCTATACATAATAGGAATACTGTCCAATAGGACAATGTGTGACAACGGAAATATGAGCTCTCTGGTTACTAAGCAGTATGTGGCTAAGAATGTGAATACTTTCGTTTTATGTAATATTTAGGTTAAGTTTTGCATCTGGCTAGTGGAGGATATATTGGACAACGAAGGTCTGTGCCAGCTCCTGGACAGTGTCTGCTTCACGGAAATATTCGACTTCAAAAGTTATACATTAAGACAGAAGCCAATTAAATACAAAAAGAAAGTGGGTTGTGTGTTTGTTTTTGTTTTTAAAGGAGAAAAAGTTTATTTAAACTTAAAGTTATTTTTTCCCCTTTTCTTTTTGGTTGCCATGAGACAATGGTCTCACTATGTAACCCAGACTGGCTTGGAACTCATAATCCTCCTGCCTCCGCCTCCAATGTGCTGAGATTACAGGTGTACTCCGCTGAACCAAGCTAGGACTATCCTTCAAAATGCTTCACAGTGGGAGAAAGGCAAGGAAGCGGAAGTATTGCATACCAAGACTCTAAAACTGATACCCTATCCTCTCAGCTTCCTGCTCTGCCTGAGTTCTTGGAAAGATTACAGACACGTATATAGTAGGAAGCAAAACCGCACCCTTTCAACTAGAGCATGTTTTGACACTACCATGGCTGAAAGGGGGAGAACTGAAGCCTCATATGAATTATGGCCTCTGTTAAAGGGCAGGACACAGTGTCCCTGTGCAAGTCACTGCCAGCCTTCTCTCCAAGAACTGGAAAATGAAGGAAGGTACAGAACAAAAGGACAAAGGAAATCCAAAGGTTTGTCCAGAAAAGAAGGAACAAAGGAAAAAAAAAAAGCACTCCCACAGTACCTTACCAATTTCTTAGAGAATTGAGGTAGGTGTGTGTGCGCGCGCACGTGTGTGCATGCCTGCCTGAGTGCACAGGCACATGCATACACACTTCTTTGACACTTTCGTGGACAGGTAGAAAAATTTGTTTGATCATAGTAGGATCAAAACATTTCCCTTTTACTTTTTACATTCCAGAAGATATGATTCATTAAACAATGTACCTATGTGAAGGAATTGGGTTCTACTAGCCTGCTACCTTGACAATTGGGGTAGCTTTACATCGTGACTCCTGAGGACCTATGTGCAGGTGAAGAGAGAGAGCAAAGAACGAGAGCAGGAATTGTCAGAAGGAAAAGTGTTGTAATACATGAAGCAGACTCCGCTCTACTGCCCAGTGTTCTCCTTAGAGGCTGGAGCTACAACACACCTAGGTATGGATTAGGGAACAAGCAGTTGAAAAACCAAACCAAACCAAACCAAAAACACCCTCTTTCTCCTCAGGATCCCTAAAGCTTTTGACACTGTGATACCTAAAAATGTTTCAGAGAACAACTTTGTCCTCACTCACCATAATTCTGTTTACAAGCTATGCTAAGGAGAAGGATAAAGAGGACTTCCCTAGCACTAAACATGAGCAAACATTCATTTAAATTTTCGAAATATTAGAATTGAGCAAAATCAAGGAAAAGTTTTCTTTGCTTAGTTTTAGAACCCCAAATTTGGCATTGCCAGGAGTCACATACATGTTAAGCGTGGGCTACTCCAGTATCGAAGGGACCTCATTAATCTTTCAAGAAACACTCTGGTTTCCTCGGAAATGTGCAGTCTCAGAGCTTCCTTGTGCACTCAGGGGAAAGGCTCACTTGCACCCACCTGACACTTACATAAGAAGCCCAAAAAGCAGTGATGCCATTTGTATCAGCTTTTATTCTTCACAAAACATTTAGATAGATACACAACTTTTAATAATAGTATTCTATTCGTGATAGAACCATGAAGTATGAGAAACCGACATGCATTTCAACTTTGTGATGTACAGAGTGGCAGGTATTGATAGCAAGGCAGGAATTCACAGCCACAGAAATTTCTATCATCCTAACCTAGGGTTTTGTGGCAATGTGTGCTATAAATACAAACTTCTGGCATTAGCAACCGGCTCAGTCCCAATAGGAATTTGCTAACAAAAATGAAGTCCAGGCAGCAGAGAAATGGACAAAAATGAGGAACTAGTGAAAAAGAAAGAAAGCGACAAGCAGACACTAGGAGGCCATGGCAACAGAGCACTAGTGCTAGGACTGGGTGCAGAGTAGGGAGGGAGGGAGAGGAGGAGGGAGGGGGAGGGCTCTCTCAAAGGAAGTTTTATAACATATATGCAATAAGATACCATCTACTGCTCATGTACCTTGTCGTGGCGGGTTCATCTCTGCAAACCTCTTCAGAATGTTGCTGACCATCATGGGCGCAGCAACAGAAGAGTTCTGCTGTCTGGGAATGTCTGCCTGCTGGGTGGTGCCTGAAGCCATGTCATAAATGATTGGAACTATTATACTAACAGGTTCTTGGGGAGGGACTGACGTTTTCTGAGTTAGTTGAAGCTGTAGACACACAAAGAGAATGAAAAACCAGAAAATCAAATATTCGTCTGTTTGTGAGAGGAACTATTCATTTACTTTCAGATGAAAATACAGAAAAGTTCAAGAAAATAAAATATGATGAAAAAAGTGACAATCATCAGGGTATTACAAAGTCCTCACAATTACCACCTTGAAAACATTTCTGCTGATTCTAAGGGAACTAGGAATCCCATGAAGCCTAACAGTGAAGAAATCTGGGCATATATTTAGAAATAAGACTTAACTCAAAAGTTGCTGTATTACTTTCATGTGGCTTTTTCCTCAGAAACTGTGCATATAGAGATGATGTCAGGTGATACTTACAAAAAATAGCATTTTGGATTTCAGCACCACAGCTGGTGTCCCAGGAGGTGCAATTGGTGGTGCGCTGGGAGGGATGGTGAGGCAAAACTGAACATTCCATTTTAGCTGGGTTGCTTGGTCTGGAAACTGTTGTGAAAGGGAAAAAAATTATAACAAAATCCTGTTAACATTTAAAATCACATCTGGCATGGAGTCTGAGGAGTTAGACTTTCACCTTACACTCAATCATTCAGACAGCACACACTTTTGCAAAAGAAACATATACATGAAATAACTAACTAAACACTCAGGGGTGAATTCGTATGCTGTGTTCTCATTCTTCCTGGATACTTCAACTCCCAAGGCCAATGGCTACAGCTTCTAGAGTGTCTCTGATATCTCTTCTTGCTTCCCTTAGCTGGGGCTGCTTCTGGGAACAGAAACTGGGGCAACATCTACAGAGAACTATTTGCCGAGTGACAGCTATATATGCTTTGATGCATCAATTCTTCCTAGAAAAGGAACCTACAGATAAACCAACACCTCTATTTAACAAGTTCTTGCTGGGCATGGTGGCACACGCCTTTAATCCCAGCACTCAGGAGGCAGAGGCAGGAGGATCTCTGTGAGTTCGAGGCCAGCCTGGTCTACAAAGTGAGTCCAGGACAGCCAAGGCTACACAGAAAAACCCTGTCTCGAAAAACCAGAAAGTTCTTTATTGTGGCTTTGGGTTTTTTGTTTGGTTTTGTTGTTTTTTGTTGTTGTTGTTGTTGGTTTGTTTGTTTGTTTTTCTTGAGACAGGGTTTCTCAGTCCTGTCCTTGGCTGTCCTGTCCTTGCTCTGTAGACTACGCTGGCCCCTGCCTCTTGATATTGTGGACTTTTTAAATACCAAGTCCAACAAAATGATCATATGGAGAAGATGGCGGGGTTGGGGATGTAGTTCAACAACAGAGCACACGAGGCCCTGAATCAATCCCAGGATACGAATGGGGCTTAGAGAGGAGTGATTGTTTAACCATCTTCATTCATTCATTTACAAGAAGGTTAACCTTTGTTGAAAGGGGAAACAGAAGGACATTTTATGTTCTGAAAGGTAGAAAAATCTCCAAGATTTACTGAGCGCACTAAGCGTCTACTTCCAACAACAGCTCAAGCTGGACATCCTGGAAATGGTCTTTATTGCAAACACTAGCAAATCCTAGGGGCTGGAATGGGTTGAACTGAGTGCCTGTACAAGATAAGAAGCCTGCATTCCCAGGACCAGCTCAGTATGACGTCACTTGAAAATAAAGTCTTTGCTGGTATAACCAAGTTAAGAAGAGGTCATCAGGTTGAGCCTTCCCAGTTGTTATCCTTCAGAAGAAGGAAAAAAGATACAGGCAGAAACATACACGGGGATGCACAGATCAGAGTGATGAGTATATAGGCCAAAGGCTGTTTGTATTGCCAAGAGAAAGACATGAGAAGTATTTTCCTGTGGAGCCTTTAGAGAGAGCATGTCCTTAGTGACACTTTGGTTTAGGACTTCTACTCTCCAGAGCTAGGATTGAATAAGCTGCTATTGTTTTAAACCACTCTGCTAGTAGCTATTTCCTTTACTATCTCTAGAAACCCAAAACAAATACAGATCAAGCTGTACAGAAAACAGCAGCGATCCTGCAAAGGCTCAAACCAAAGCAAGAGCAGACATCTAGACTTCTAAAGATGGATGCTGCCCAGTTACGATCAGCTCTGTGGGACTCAGCACTTAAGACTTCACAGCTAGTCAGTGGAGACGAAAGTCTATGACCAACAAAGGGAGGGGAGTCAGATTAGAGATAAGTGAATATAATGAAAATAGACACAAGGATAATTCTAGAAGACAGACATTTACTCTTCCCCTCAGAGCATCCCTGCAGAGGCCAGTTAATTACTGGGAACTCTGTGTAACAGAGAATGGCTGGAGAGGGGTTACTGGGCAATTCCTCACTTCATCACTTTGTCCTGAGATCAAATGACTCAGCAGAGCTGTGTCATCTTTGTCAGAGACAGATATTTAAGTCAAAACTAAGAATTTACTTCTTGAATTTAAGCCTTTAACTCTCCATGTAAGGGCCAGAGGCAGGCACATATGTATGAGTTTGAGACGGGCAGGGCTACATAGTAAGACCCTATTAAAATGGTTAATAATTAATATTAATATAAGAATCATTTTATAAAAATGCATTATCTTAAAATTGAAGCAATTTTGTGCAAAATACGTGAGATAAATACTCACTAGAAAAGCTTTTGTTTCTTAGTAACTCACCAGTTCCAACTTCATAATATGTACACAGTCACGGAGGATGTGTGTTGGAGCTCCCAACAGTTTGGTGAAGGCTATAAGTGTGTTGGCTTTAAATGGTGGTCCTGCAACCTATAGGGGCAGGGGGGGAAGAGAAATCACCTTACTATTTATTCTACTTGGACTTCTCTGGTTGACTAACTAAATTACAAGTATGCATTAGGAAACACATACTCTTGTTTCGAAGAATTTCTCCAAAACTTGAAGTTCATCAGGTTTCCACTGTCCTGCATTTTCAGGTGTCACTTTTAGCTGAAGGGTCTGGTTGGTTTTGGGACTAAGGGCCACTCTGCATTTCAGGGCATCTGTCTTGAACATGATTACTCCAGGTTCATTGGAATTGATCAGCTGCAACTGCAAAACAAGGACACAGCAAATCAGCAGGGAAAGACACAAATATTGCTGACAGAATCGCTTCAAAAGAAAAACAACTATGTTGATCCAGGTGAACCAGCTGAGAGTCACAGAGCCCAGTGAGACAGGGACCATGAATGACAGAACTAAGGCTGCAGCATTCAACATATCCTAATACTGGGGAGGGGTACAGTGACAAGAGAGGGCAAAGAAAGAGTGTATGAAGAAGTATATTATGTCCACATGTGAAGACCATCACAGTGGGAGCTGCTCTTCTAGAGGACCTAGGTTTGATTCCCAGTACACATGGTAATTCACAACTGTAATTTCCAGTTCCAGGGAGATTTGATGCCCTCTGTGTACTGTGTGCATGTGGTTCACAGACATGGAGGCAAAATCACTCATACACATAAACTAACAAGACATAAATAAAATTAAAGAAGAAAATCAAATGAAACCCACTATTTTATACAATCCAAACATAGAGTACTTTGCTTGCCCACAAGTGTTAGCAGTCAGGTAGATGTACTATCCCTACCGGAGCACATCCCAGCAAACCTGGCAGCCAGAGTGGTCAACTGATGCCATCAATGACCACCTAGCTCTTAAGCTTATTACCATAAGATTGGTTAGATATCTGTTTCTACAAGATTTTAAACCAATCTCATTTCTCATATTTTTTTTAAATGAGCCCAACGCCTGGTATCAAAACTTTGATTCTGATGAAGACTCAATTTCAAAGTCAGTCTGTTTACAAAAGCACGCCAGAGAGCAGACAGTAATTTGTACGTGCAAGGTCAGAGCCTATATACACTGGTTCTGTGCAATGTGGTACTCTGTTCCCAGGTCCAGGTTAGCCACATTATCTAGAAATCACAGGAAATAAACTACACACGCTTATAACCTAAGGACAGAAAACAATGAGGTCCATCTTTAATGCTAGGTAAGAAAGTAAAGTGTAATTCTCAAAAAATGGTTAAGAAGGTGACAGCGTGTCCCTCACAAAGCTCTTCTTCTGCCTTTGGCAATGACCACTTAAAAAGCTGCATAATAATGGCAGGGCATGGTGGCACAGGCGGATTGCTGTGAGTTCAAGGCCAGCCTGGTCTACAAAGTGAGTCCGGGACAGCCAAGGCTACACAGAGAAATCATGTCTCCAAAAACCAAAAAGGAAAAAAAAGGAAAGAAAGAAAGATGCATAATACTCATACCGTTTCCTGTTGGATAATTCTTTGAAGGTGTCGTCTCATGATGACAGATCCAAGGAATCTCTCAAGTGGGGAACAAAGGTAACTACCTGCCAGGCCAGGCACAAGGCCTGGCGTTGGAGAGGGTAGCAGTAAGATGTTCAAGGCACTATGAGTGAGGATGGTGGGGATGGATGCTGCCCAGGAGCGCTGAGGTAGTTTTCGAGGTGGAGGCATGTTGGTTGGCATTGTCTGGGAACCTTTTGGGTAGGAAAAGAGGTAATTTCATTTACAAATGTATACTATCCCCTTATTGCCTGCTTTGTCTGTATCATAGCAGTTGCTAGTCAATCGGTTCTCTTGTAATTATTCCTTGTTATCAAGGAATCAGATGTCAGTTCTCAGCAAAATCGCTGCCATGAATTTTTTTATTATATTTTATTAATGTATTCATATTACATCTCAATGGTTATCCCATCCCTTGGTATCCTCCCATTCCTCCCTCTCTCCCATTTTCCCCTTACTCCCCTCCCCTATGACTGTTCCTGAGGGGGATTTCCTCCCCCTGTATATGCTCATAGGGTATCAAGTCTCTTCTTGGTAGTCTGCTATCCTTCCTCTGAGTGCCACCAGGCCTCCCCATCCAGGGGACGTGGTACCACAGTTTCTTTATCCATTCTTCTACTGAGGGACACTTAGGCTGTTTCCATGTTCTGGCTATTATGAATAAGGCTGCTATGAACATGGTTGAGCAAATGTTCTTGTGTGCTGGAGCATCTTCTGGGTATATTCCAAGGAGCGGAATAGCTGGGTCTTGAGGAAGCCCCTATTCCCAATTTTCTGATATAGTGCCAGATAGATTTCCAAAGTGCTACCATGAATCTTAGAATTGTATCCAGGCCCGCTACAATGTGACCCTGTAGGAACTCCTTCAAGGAATAGGTTCTGCTGCTCAACCTGGAATCTACTTCTGGCCAACAAAATGCTGTGCAAGAGATGCTGGACGAGCTACCAGACTTCCACGTCCTGTCCTGGAACCCTGCATAAACACTGTGTAAACACGCCATGATGGAGCATGAGACCACACAGAGCAGAGAGAAGCCCTGCCAGCTTAGGCTATGTTAGGTCACCCACTCTGATGCAGGAGTGAGCTACCTTAGTAAAGTCTGTCAAAGCACAGAACTGTGAGCTAACATAGCATTGTTGTTTTAAGCACAAAAAGTTATGCAGCAAGAACAAACACATACATTTGTATAATTGTCCTATATTGATTTCTATAGCTTTCCTGGCTAACTTAAGGCATCTTTTACAAAGGAAAAAAGTTTACGGTTTGGAAATGCTCATTGAGACATATAGTGTGACTTTCAAATGTAAAGGCAGAATGATCTATCTGTCATGCTATGCAAGACCATAATGTTGACAACACTCACTTGTGCCAGCTCTAGGGGAATGAGAAGCATCTGGAACAGGCGAATGAAGAGATGGGTTGGCTGGTGACATTCCAGGCAAACGGGTTGCTGGTGAGGGTCCAGATACTTGAGGAGACCCAGGCCAGTTTCCTGCTCGTCCACTTGGTGACACCATAGTGTACGGAGAACTAGGATCAAGAGTTCCTGGAAAAACAGAACAAAACAAACAGCTGATTCTCAAAACATGTATTTTAATGTCCTCAAAGTATGTGATAACAGTCATAGCCATAAATAGTGAGGTATTCTAATTGTTTTCTTTCACTAAAGTTTGATGGTTCTTAACACATTGCACCTAAGTCTCTATTTTGTGGAATTTGTATACTTTCTTTGTGGCTATTTTTTTGAGATGGTTTTGTTGGTGGTGGTTTTTTGTCTGTTTGTTTGTTTTTTATAGCCCTGGTTGTCCTAGAATTTACCCTGGAGACCAGGCTGGCCTTGAACTCACAGAGATCCACTTGTCTCTGCCTCCTCAGCGCTAGGATTAAGGGTATGCACCACCATCCCCCTCTAGAGTTTGTGTACTTTTAAATTTGATTAAAGAGTTAGAGAAATGAAAAGACCGAGAAAGGGTACATTTATCTTCAGACAAGCTTCCATACATGTAAAGAAAACAACAAAGTCTACTGAAAGGAAGATCACCCATGACAAATTATGGTTCCATTTTACGGAGAGAAGGATGAGGGAGAAAAATATGACACTTTATTTTTTATTTATTTACTTTGGCTTTTTGAGAAAGGGTTTCTCTGTGTAGCCTTGACTGCCCTGGACTCATTTTGTAGACCAGGCTAGCCTTGAACTCAAAACGATCGGCCTACCCCTGCCTCCCAAATGCTGGGATTAAAGGCATGCACCGCCACCTTCCGACCTGACACTTTATTTTTTTCAATTCAATGAAGGCCACCCTGACTAAGAAATAGAACTGAGAATGGAGTTTTGAAAGCAGTGTCTTCCTTAACAATTTCATATTTTAAACTTCACCATGAAGATACCTTTGACATACTTTTCATATTTCTTTGTCACCAAGACACACTGAGAAAATATTTCTACCATTTATTTTAGTGAATTAAATGGTCTTGGCTGATAAATAAGGAAGTCTTCCAAATAAGTAAGGCTAGCACAGCATAAGAAACTAGCCAAGGCAATTTGGTGGGAATACAATAAGAGACACTAAAGAAAATTGGGCATTTTAAAGAAAAAGGTTTGAGGGGCTGGAGAGATGGCTCAGAGGTTAAGAGCACTGTCTGTTCTTCCAAAGGTCTTGAGTTCAAATCCTCTTCTGGTGTGCAGGCACACATGTGGGTAGAATATTGTATAAATAGTAGATAAAATAAAATTTTAAAAAAAGAAAAAAGTTTGAGTTCAATAGGTGAAATTCACTAATAATCAAGAAACATATATCCAAGAGTAAAGACCCATTTTTCCACCTAGCAAAATGGGCAAGTTAGTTTTAGAAACTCCTAATATCCCACGTTGGTAATGCTGCAGGACAACAGACATTCCCCTGGAATGCTACAGGAAAATGGTTCAGCCTTTCAGCTGAGCAATTTCCCTTTGCTGCAAAAGCTGTAGTACTTCTCAAATGTGATGTGATCTCAATGAAATTTTAAGGAACTTAACTAAGGAGATCATCATGGATGTTAGTACATGTGGCACAACTTTTAATTGTGAAAAAAAAATGGAAACATTCAAAATAGATATATAGTTAAGCTATGGTATACCCAGACAAAGGATGCTATGAAGCCATGTAGTATGAAAATGAACAGTTTTCACTGAGAAATGTTAAAAAAAAATCAGTGTTAGTGAAAAGTAAAGTCCTAGCTCAATACAGCTCAAAGACTAAGGAAATCCTTTATATTCTGATATAGTATGGTGTCACCTTTAATCCCAACACTCAGGAGACAGAGGCAGATGGATCACTCTGAATTCGAGGCCAGCCTGGTCTACAAAGTGAGTCCAGGACAGCCAAGGCTACACAGAGAAACCTTGTCTCGAAAACCCAAAAGACTATATCAGAAATCAGTAACACAAAACGCTCCTGAGAAGAAAGGCAAGATTGCTGGTGAAATCAAAGGTAACATTTGAGCCAGGCGTCCTATCTCCTGCTTGTAATCTTAGCACTTTGGGAGGAGGGCTGCTGTGACTTAGAGGCCATCCTGGGCTACACAGTCCGATCATGTCTGACAAACTAAAATGAGAACAAGCACAAGGGGCTGCTTCCCTGACTATCTCCATCTAATCCTTTTTTGAATCCAATCAAAATCTTTTTGCTTTAGGTTGAAAAATTCAAGTTTCAAAACAATTCATATGGTAAGGTACTAAGGTTGAAGAGAGGTATCTTAGGGGGAGACAGAGCAATAGGTAGACAGCAAGCACAGAGAGATGTAGGAAGGCCAGCAAGCAAGCAGCAGGTGACAGGAAGGGCAAGCGGAAGCAGAGCCAGGAAAGAGGAGAAGACAGTCACAGAGCAACTGGTCAATGCCTCTGTGTGGGGAAACTAGAAAAAAATATCTTCTCTTTCTGTTCAAGTTATGGTTTTGGTATTTTTCAACAAAAAAATATTAATTTTTCAATAAGACTTGTGATTTAACAAAAATTACTTTCACATTGAGCTCTAAATGCTATAGCGATTTCCATGTATGGACTCACCATGTGGACTAGCAAAACTGGCCCCTGGTCCTATTGAGATTCCATGCGAGGAAGGGGGAGGAGTTGGAACAAATGACGCTGGTGATGGGGCTCTCAAAGCCCCACTGGGGGAGCTGGCAGCATGAAGATTTCCTAATAAAGGAAAATAATTACAGATGATCTTGCAGGACACATATCATGTCCTGTCCAAGGACCACAAGTATAAAAAAACTCTCTATGGACTAAAGAGACGAGCTAAATAGGTCCTATGAATACTATGAAGGAAAATTGGAAAGATTTCACTATTGCAAGAAAGTTCAAATCCATGGATCCATGTTGTAACTCTTATACTCATTAACTGGAAAGAAATTGTGTCCAATGCACTTTGTAGTCATGTACTTAGACAACAAGTAGGTGAGATTATCAACTTCTTGCCAAGCACTGTTCTAGGCATGGAGGACATAGTTAACATAAGAGACAATTTTTGCCCTCCAATATGCATTTTAGTAAAATGAGCACAATAAATGCTAAGGAGAAAACCAGTGTAAAGAAAAAGGGCACTTCCTTTTGAGGGCAGAGGTAAGATAAAGACTCTAAAAGAACACGGGAACCAGACAAGAAAATGCAGGACACAGCACACGGTATAGATAATCCAGGCAAACAGAAGAGCCAATCGAAAGGCCACAAAGAAGGGACAGTTTATGTGACAAGGAGGGGGCCAGGGTGCTGCAAGAGTGAACAAGGGTGGCATGAGAGATGACAGAGCGTAGAGGTGAGTTCCAGACCACACGTGGACTTTGCCCCAATGGTGGGTGGCCATTGAGTCTGGAGTGGAAGCCATTAACTATTTCTATCCTGAAAGGATCACTCTAGAGGCTGGCACAAGCTGCAAGGGTGACTGAAACTTGGTTCAGGTACTACAAGGCGCTGGAATTTGGGTTTAAAAACAAAGCACAGAGTCAACAGTATTTGGTAAACAACACAATGTGAACATAAAAGCAAAACATGTTTAGATGTAATATGAATTAATAAAATATATGTTTAAAAAAAGCAAAACATGTTCTGCATATCTCTGATAGCTATGGCTCAGAGAGTATGACAAAAGCGGCTAGCACTTCCTAAGTGGAGTCTAAGCCAGGATCAGGACACAGGACTGAGAAACCAAGAATTTAGTTCCAGGCATGGCGAGCTTTGGCAAGCCACTAGATATTATGTCGAAGAGTTGAATAGATAATTAGAAAATAAAAGGTTGGAGTTCCAGGATGAGCCCTAAAATACATACAAAAGCGGGAAGACAGGCACTAAGAGATGGCACTTAATGCCATAGGGCTGATTTTACCTTTGAGGGTTTTGAAAAAGAGAACTAGGGCTATCAAAACGATGAATAAACTTGCGTTCAGGGTCTGAGAACTTGATTCCCCCTCCCCCCGGAGCTTCCAGGGAAAGCCACAAACATACAGCTAGTAACCTGTTCTTAGGAGCGTGCACCTGGGGCCAACCAATCAGAGCTCCCGGTTACAGTGACCAGAACAAATGAAACTTTCCCTCCTGCGGTCTGGCTCTGGTCCCCCAGCCAATCAGCTTAAAGGGCAACTTTCCTGTACCCCTCTAACCTATCACGTAACAGCAAGGCTTAGGACCAGCTTGGAACCCCTCCCCCCATCCTGAGGTTTTTTTTCCTTTAAAAACCCTGTTCCCCTAGCACAAGGGGCCGCCATCTTCCCTCCTCACAAGGGGGCTCGTGGTCCAAGCTTGTCTAATAAGAGACCCTGTGTAATTTGCATCCGGCTGATTCCTGGTGGTCTTTGGGGTTTCACAACTAGGGCATTACATGTGCTGCACTGGCTGGGAACTCCCAGACCTCCAGGACTCCCAGGTCCAGAGAGTCCAAGGCTGG
Source organism: Acomys percivali (assembly GCA_907169655.1). Taxonomy (NCBI): domain Eukaryota; kingdom Metazoa; phylum Chordata; class Mammalia; order Rodentia; family Muridae; genus Acomys; species Acomys percivali. Next base: position 13,900,323 of record OU015760.1, on the reverse strand, counting down.
TGGGTAAGTGTCTGAGCACTCCCGTCCTGTCATTGTTTTGTTGTTTGTCTTCCTTGTTTCATGTTACATTTGTCTCAGGTGTCCCTGGGTGACTCAGTATGTGAACAGCCAGCAGTGGTGTCATGGCTGTGGGGGGTTTTGAAAGACATTCCAGTCCCCTGTTGGGGAGACTCCATCTAGAGTCTCCATCTGGCGCCTGCTTGGTAACCCAGCTCCGCGTGTTTCTCGGCTTTTCTCTTGGTAGCCAGCTTGGTAAACCCAGCTCCACTTGGTAGCCTGTTTGGTAACCCAGCTCTGTGAGAGGGCATATTCCTGCACTGGTTCTCAGCAGCCACCTCGGTGACTCAGCTCTGTGAGAGGATGCGTTTCTGTGCCGCCTGGCTGGTTATCTGGTGGCCAGCTCTCAGTTTTTTCCCTTTTTCTTTTCTTGGTAGCAGCTCAGCTTTCTGCTTGCTACTGGCTCTAGGCATGTTTCCAAGCTACCTGATTCTACCAGCAGCTATCTCTTGGCAGCTAGCCCAGTTTTTCTAGCCCAGTATTTCTCTTGGTAACTGACTGAAAGTGTCTGTGTAAATTTGTACTCTGTCTACTCTGTGTTGAGACGCTGACTAACAAAATGAGACAGACGACTTTTAGCCCCTTGGACTTAGTTCTGATTCACTTTAAGGAAATTAGAGCCAGAGCACACAATTTGTCAGTGGACGTTAGGGGGCGGGGAAGAGATGGCTTTTTTTTGTTCAACAAATTGGCCCTCAACCTAGTTTGTCTGGGATACTGGGCTGGTCACTCCAGCGTGGTGAGATACCAACTTCTTGCTACCTATGTGCACCGGGAAGTCGATTTGTGCTTTTTTTTATATGTGTGACTCTTGTGACTAAATATCTTATATAAGACATCCAGACCAGGTTTGGTTTCTGGTGGAACATGACAGAACCCGCTGGCTCTTGGGACAACTCGCTGTTCTAAATTTTGGTTCATTTCGCTCACCATACCAGTACATTTCTGTTTGTGTGGTCCTTTTGTGTCTCTGTTTGCTTGTAGCCACCTCAGTTCTACAAATGTGCCAGGTCTAAGATGCCATTTCTGGCCAATGCTTTCCACTACCTGCTAAAAGCATGACAGCTTAAGCCTGGTGCCTCCCATTTCCTACTTGAACACTCGGCTGCTGCTGAGTCCTGGGGATAGGAGCCTGTCCCTCTGGAGACCCCCAACACAAACATGGGGGCTAGTTGACCCATTGCTGGTTCAAAATACTTGAGTGCTAAGCCAACAGTGGCACACCCTAGTCCCCACCTGCTTGTGACAGAGCTTCTGGGTGGCTGCTGTTCAGCCTTGGTAAAAGCTTTTTCCAGCTTGCAGTCTGGTTGCAAGCCTGCACTGCTCCCCCTGCCCTCCCCCCACCCTCCCCAGCTCCTGTCTGTATCCATTGGGTTCAGCAGGTGACAAGGTACTTTTTCCTTAAGATTACAGCTGCTAAATAAAGGTTTTTGTCTATCTTAAATGTATTAACATATGTGGCCACAATACATTTGATTCAATTTGTTTTATTTAAAGGTATAAATTTATTGTGTTCTGTATATTTTGGCTATAAATTATTGGTTATTAGATATGGTTAAAAATCTTTAACTGTGCTTATGGTCATGATTGATTGGCAGGATGAGATTTATTTGGCCTTCGATGTTTATTTCAAAATTTAACAGAGGAAAATAACTAAATTATTACATGTAACTGAGAGATACAAATTGATGGTCAATTTTCAGTTAAAAAAGATTATGTATTATAACATTCCGTTTTATGTTTGTAAGACATAGTTCACAGCAGACAGCTAAAGACAAACAAGGATTTAGCTCAGAGATGCTGGCCCTCAAGCTTGTCAGAGATCTACTGAATATGGCATTTAACATGTGTAACCTTATTATAAAAACAGAGATTTGCAGATCATAACGGTAGTTCCCCAGGTCTCAAAAGACTTGGACACACCCCTGGATTGTGGTTTCTGGCCAAGGTGCAAAACTACCCCCACCGTCTGCTATGGATCAGCCTAACTGTGGACAACTGGACACCTGGAGAGCCATTGTCTCACACAGCTGAACACAAGGTGAGGTCAGTCTCTTCCATGTTCTCCTTCCACAGAGACAGCCTCTCATCCTGTGTGCCCTGATACAAGACTGTCTCTGCCCATCGAGCCATGCTGCCACAGGAGACAACTGGAACACTGTCTATTTACTGGGATATGACTTAACTAGTCATCTCTGCCATTTTAATTGATGCATAAAGTCATCTAGGTTACAATTTATCCTTCTCAGGTCTCTGATTACATTGATGGCTAAGCTAATGGTAGCTTGACAGCTAGAAGATGGATCTATTGCTAATATCGAGGCTTCTAGACTGAAAAAAAAAAAGTTCATGCTTTTACTGGGTTTCAAAGGCATAAGCCTACTCCATCTGTCTTATAGACATAATTTTAACTTCTGTCCCTAGTTTGTATTTGTCTCAGCAGATTTTCACCTGGCTACCAGACTCCATCTAGAGCTGCTGAGATCTAGACCTTCTGGAAGCTGATGTAAACCAGAGATGACTACTCCCTGTCTCTTCAACTGGAACAGCTAAACAAAAGTGCCCCATTAGCCTTTGACTAGCTTTTCAGCCTTTCTAGGCCCCTATAATGATAACAACGCCCCTTATTTCAGCAGGAAGAAGTTACTGAAAAGAGTGACTCCGCCCGTCTTCCCACGTTACAGGCTGAGACGCTAAGTCAAGGACAACTCTCTGGCATGAGAGACAAATGGCTATAAAAAAAAAAATAGACTCTCATTTCTGTTTAAACCAGTTATGCTTTGTGCCCCCCTTGTATCACAAAAAGTTTGGGCTCCATCCAGCTAATAATCAGAAAGACACAGTACCTGGCCCTACAACAGGCCAACTCAGAAAAATAAGTTTCAGGAAGACCCATGATTGGGTATTCAATGAACCTGTCAGAAGGAGTTATTGTAGAGACCACACCAACGCCATTTTGTGTTCAGTGTCTGAGAACTTGGCCCTCCCCACCCCACCCCCACCCCTGAGCTTCCAGGGAGTGCAATAAACACACAGCTAGCAATCCATTCCTAGGAGCTTGCACCTGGGGGCAACCAATCAGAGCTATACATCACAGTGACCAGAACAAACAAAAATTTCCCTCCTGTGGTCTGGCCCTGATTCCCTTGCTTAGCCCTGGTCCCCCAGCCAATCAGCTTAAAGGGCAACTTTCCTGTGCCCTTCTAACCTATCAGGTAACAGCAAGGATTAGGAATGGCTTAGAAACAACCCCCTCTACCCCCCCTCCCCACTTGCAGTTTTTTCCTTTAAAAATCCTGTTCCCCTAGCACTAGGGGCTAAATCTTCCCTCCTCAAGAGGGGGCTCATGGTCCAAGCCCTGAGCTTGACTAATAAAAGAGACCCTGTGTAATTTGCATCTGGCTAATTCCTGGTGGTCTTTGGGGGTTTCACAACTTGGGCATTACAAACTCAACATATAAATACTTGCTATATTATCATTCAATATTAGCGGGCTCCAAACTCTTTACTATAATATAGGATGATTTTAAATGGTGGAACACGCATTTAATCCCAGCACTTGGGAGGCAGAGGCAGGCAGATCACGATGAATTCCAGGCCAGTCTGGTCTACAAAATGAGGCTAGGACAGCGAAGGCTACAGAGGAAGCCCTCTCTCGACGAATAAACAAAACAAAAAGAGAAAGAAAGAAAGATGTCAACCAAGTTGATTAACCTTTATGTGTTATATTTACCTATTTAGCTGTATGATCTGACAAGTGACTTAACTTCTCCATGCCTCAGTTTTTCTCCATAAAATGGGGATAATAATGGGACCTATGCCATAAGTTTGCTGTGAGGATTAAATAAGTAGAACGCTTAGAATAGGGCTTGGCATATTCATAGCAACCACTATATACCAGTCTACTATTATAATCACTCAAAATTCACTTTTCCCCTTCCTAGTATACAACAGTCTCTACTCTTCCTAGAGGAACACCCTTGGGGTGCTGGGTCTCTCTCTACATGTATGCTCCCCAGCTGTACCGTCAGCCCTGGTATTCACAGGGGCTAGGCTCTCCCATCCACTCTGGCTTTAATGATGCTGAGAACAACAACTTCCAAATCATCACCCTATGGTCCAAGAAGCTCTGATAAGCTGCAGACTTCCACAGAGCCAACTGTCTACCGCATACCTAGACTTGGACATCTCTAGGACTTTTGCAACCACAGAGTTCAGAGAACTTTCCTCTGTAGCCCTGAAATCAGCTCCTGTTATGAAAACTGAGCTCAGTTGTGGCTCAGTAATATCCAAATATCCATGGCTGATCCAGTAAAGATCAAACTCATGAGAAGGACACCGCATCATTCTGGCCATTCCAGACAGTGTGTGCTAGGACCTCATGTTCCATACACATGGTGTCTGCCTGGAATACCTACCTAGCTGTGTCCTTGCATATGGCCTGCTTCGAGCCATCCTTCGGGTCTCATCTTAACCCATGTCGAGGTGAAGGATGCAAGCAGAGCATCTCTAGGGCAGAAATAGCCAGTCCTCTACCAAACAGTCTTTCAAAAGCCTGAATGACCCCTTAGTAAGACCCAGCACACCTGTCATTGCAGGTGGAGACTTTTAGGGAGTCTAAAAGGAGGAACCACACACACACAGCATCCAAAAAAAATAAGAAATTTAAACTTTTTTTTTTTAAAAAAAAAGATCCGGCTGCCTGCTTTCTTCCCGCAGGACTTTAAAAACAATAAGAAAAACAAAAACCTTTAAATAACTTGAACTGCAATCTGAGGGGCTGTGAGAGAGGCATGCAGCAGAGGAAGAGGCTATCAAGATGAGCCTAGCTGAACAGTAGCAGCAGGAAGGTCAAGTGGTCTAAGTGTTTTATGCTGTTCTCATTTACAAATGGAAGGCATGAATTAAATAATGAATAAGCCAGACACCTTCATCTCTCAGATGAAAGGGTTCTGCAGGTTCCTGCACATTCCTGATACGGATGCAGACTTATACATACACATCTGTATTAACGGGTTTGCTACCCATATGCTACCAATTGTTCTTCACAATGTAAAAATTTTAAAGTAAATGTGTCTGTTGAATTTATTAGGAAATACTTAAGGTTTGAGGATGTCACTTACTGGTAAAATATCTGTCTAACGTGTGTGAGGCCTTGAGTTCCATCCTTAGTATCACGCATCCCACACCCCCACCCCTCCTCTAAATATAGCTTTGAATGATAACAACATCCTTTAAGTGACTGATGTACTAAATCAAAAGCTTTACCATACTTTTTAAAAAGTTTTTTAAAGTTGTGAGCCACCATGTGGTTGTTGGGAATTGAAGTCAGGACCTCTGACCCATCTCTCCAGCATGTGTGTTTGTGGTAAGTTGATTTAGGCTCCTACCTAGGACTGATGTAGTTGGCTCATTCCATAGTTTTAGGTGGTTTTTTTGTTTGTTTTTTCGAGACAGGATTTCTCTGTGTAGCCTTGGCTGTCCTGGACTCTCTTTGTAGACCAGGCTGGCCTCAAACTCACAGCAATCTACCAGCCTCTGCCTCCAGAGCGCTGGGATTAAAGGCGTGCGCCACCACACTCAGTTCTCATATTTTTTTAAATTATACATTTCTTCTTATACTAAGAATTGAACCCAGGACTGGGCATCATGGCACACGCCTTAATCCCAGCACTCAGGAGGCAGAGGCAGGCAGATCACTGTGAGTTCGAGGCCAGCCTGGTCTACAAAGCAAGTCAAGGACAGCCAAGGCTACACAGAGAGACCCTGTCTGGAAAAACAAAACAAAGAGAGAGAATTGAACCCAGGGGCTCATGCACTCAAACTACTGAACTATGTCCCAGCACCCCTCGCTGCATTTTTTCTGCTTTTTTGGGGTCTTAACACTTTTATTTGTTTGCTTTCTGTTTTGTTGTTGTTGTTGTTTCGAAATAAGGCTTCTCTGTGAAGTGTTGGCTGTCCTAGACTTGCTTTGTAGACCAGGCTGATCTTCAACTCACAGTGATACAACCCCCTCTGCTTCCCTGAGTGCTGGGAGGCGCGCGCAACCACGTCTGGCTTAAGGTCTGAAACTTTTGAGGTCCTGTTGCCTCAGCCTCCCAAATAGCTGAGATTATAGGCTCATACCACCAGGCCTGGGAAAATTATCTAATTCCTAATATTTTACATGCAATACTACCTAGTGTATCTTTGATAATAAAAGGTTTGATTTTTTTTTTCATCATATTGATTTATGTATGGGAGCTACAAGGTAAGAGGTTATTTCCCTCAAGAAAAAGAAAGCGGGAGCCAGGGGCTGGTACCCAGCTCCTTGCTGAACCTCAGGCTTAAGAGATTCCATACAATTATTCAGTCAAAAGTAAAACTTACATTTACAGCACATAAGACTGCCAGGCAAAGCCATTTTGTCAGGACAAATAAGGTGTGAAGTGCCTGACTCTAGGCTCTGGGGAACAATCAGTGTCACAAGCTTGACAAGTGGAGCAGGAGTAGGAGGACAGCAATCACAAAGGAGTCAGGCATGGCAATGTGCCCGATGACCCCAGCACTAGGGAGCAGAAGGGAGAAGGATCATGACTTCGAGACTGTCTTTGGCTACATACTGAGTTTAAGGCCAGCCTGGCCAAAGTTAGACCCTGCCTCAAAATAGAAAACTAAACCAAAACAGAGAGTGAAAGGGGCCAGACATGGATACTACATAAGCTGACATGGCTTTGTCAATTTGTTCATTTACTTGAGAACATAAGCAGTGGGTAAAATTGGGCTCCACGCCTACGAATGTCAGCCTCTAATGCACACCATGGTATGAGTAGCAACCCTGGAAGTGGTGTGACAAGTCTGGCTCTGGGCATTGAAAAACAAGTTTTATAAAGTGCTCCTAAACCACTGCAAATGTGGATTTTCCAACACTACCCACAATGAATGCAGGCAATTCTCTCGGCAGAAAAGGAATCTGTTTGAAGCTTGAGGCCACCTGTGTGATGTCTGTTTCAGACTCACAGGGTGACGAGGACAAGAGAATAAGTCAAATCTTACCTGGAGACTGTGTGTGCATCATAGAGGGGGACTGATTAACTGTGCTGTGATAGGACGTAGGGGGTGAAGTAAGAGGGTAAGCGCCTGATGTCCCTGGCTGCTTTGGAAAAGGCTGAAAAAAAGAGAAGTTAATGTTGGCATGCTGGATAACCACAGAGAGTTTAAACGCAGCTTTCCCTTATTAGACCTACCTCAGGGTTTACTGCTTCATTGGTTGGCAAATAGGAAACCATATAGACACAGAACTATTCAAAATACACACCAACCATACCCAATATGAAGACTGGAAAGATGGGGCAAAGGCCGCATTTCTCACCTACTTCACCATCACTGCTTCTACCCTTCATGAGGTGTTTAGCCCATTTTCTTGCCACAGTTTTATTTGTGTCTTTTATCCTAACATCTGTGAAAGCAGGCATGAATCTTTCAATTCTCATTAGTTTAAATGTTTCCTTCTTTTGCAGGAGATTAAAAAGTGGTACATATAGCAGGGGATATAACTTCCATGGTAGCGTACATCCTCCTGGTCCAATCTCCAGGTATATAGATACTCACACACGTATGCACACATACAAGAGTAGTGTATCTCACACTGGGTAAAGTGTAAACCTTGCAAGTCTGTTTTTAAAACAGGTATTGAGGCATTGATCACATATAGTAAAATAGAGAAAAAACTTCAATTACGTATAAAGCATCACACTCATTCACATTCTGTGTGCTTGTGCCTCCCAACAAAAAGGAAGTTCTTGAAGTTTGCCTGGGCACATACCACATACAGATTTAGGTGTCTTCACAGCCTTCTTGGTATAAAGGTAAATGACACTGCTGCCAAGGGCTCAAGACAGTCTAGTTTTGTCAGAGGCTGTATTGTAGCAAAGCCTACAACAGTATGTCAAAAGTTGGACTGTTCTGAGTGCCACTTAGTACTGGCCCCAAAAGAAGAAAAAGAAAGAGCAAAAACAGAGAAATCCTAAATGCACCTTTTGACGAATGCTTAAAACGGTTAACTAGCCAGATGTGGTACCACATGCCTTTAATCCTAGCACTGAAGAGGCAGAGGAAGGTGTTTTTCTATAAGATAAAACAGACTGATCTACATATGAATTCTAGGCCAACCAGAGCAATATAGGAAGACTCTGTTTCAAAAGTTAATAAATAAAAATTACACACTAAAAAAGAAAGAAAGAAAAACCAAAAGGACAGGAGAGGTGGTGCATACCTTTAATCGCAGCACTGGGAGGCAGATCACTGTGAGTTTGAGGCCAGCCTGGTCTACAAAGTGAGTCCAGGACAGCCAAGGCTACACAGAGAGACCCTGTCTCAAAAACGAAAAAAAGAGAAAAAAACTAGAAGAAAAATTACACCCTGACTACCAGTCTTTAGTGCCTCCTCACAGATCTGCAACTACTCTGCCTTCCATCACTGCAACTCAGTCTTCTGTTTGACTTTCATACGCATACTGAAAATACAACGCCTGACGGCCTGAGTTAAATTCACAGGACCCACACAGTGAAAGAATACTGACACTAGCAAGTCGTCCTCTGACCTCCATATGTGCCATGACACTTACAAGTGCACAATATAAGTAAATGGGGGGAAAAGTTCAAGGCTGGAGTGGCATACCCCTTTAACCCCAGCACATGGAAAATAGAGGCAAACAGATCTCTGGGAGTTTGAAGGCAGCCTAGTCTGCATAGGGAATTCCAGGATAATCAAGACCAAGTAGTGAGACCCTGTGTCAAATGTGATTTTTGTTGTTGTTTTTCCCAAGAATTCTGAGTGGTATTGTCATATATTTGATTTAGAAATAATAATATCAAAAAGCAAAGAATCCCTAGAGTTTTTATGAAATGATAAATCAAGCCGGGCAGTGGTGGCACACACCTTTAATCCTAGCACTTAGAAGGTAGAGGCAGGCGGAACTCTGTGAGTTCGAGGCCAGCCTGGTCTACACAGTGAGTCCAGGACAACCAGGGCTGTTACACAGAGAAAACCTGTATGACCCCCGCCCCCCACCCCCACCCCTACCCCCCACCAAAAAAGTTAATAAATCTTCCTAAAATTCCGGAAACATGCTAACTTTTCCTTAATGTACCCACCTCTAATCCTTTTTTTCTAGCCTCTAACTATTCTCCCAGTTGCAAATTTCATATCTACTATGAAATGTTACTGGTACATAGAATTCTTAGCAGCCAGCATAGTGGTGCATGCCTTTAGCACCAGCACTCAGGAGCCAGAGATAGGTAGATCACTGTGAGCAAGTCCAGGACAGACAAGGTTTACACAGAAATTCTGCTTCAAAAAAACAACAACAACAAAGAAAGAGCTGGGTATAGTGGCGCATGCCTTTAATCCCAGCACTCAGGAGGCAGAGAAGTGAGGTCTACAGAGTGAGTAGAGAACAGCTAGGCTACACAGAGAAACACTGTCTCAAAAAACAAAGTTTAAAATTTTTAAATAAATAAATAAATAATTTAAAAGGGAATTTTTAGCAAAATCAAAATGTTTAATAAACTACTGTATCACATGATTCAGTGACCAATAAAATCCTTGGAGCACAGCCAAGGGATGATTTATTTAGGAAGACGGAAATACTAATAAGTCACATTTCCATCAATTGTCAGTATGACTCTACTCTCGCTCTAACCGTGGTCACCATCCAGCCCATCTTAGTCGCTTCTTTCCAAAAAATATGTGGTTCACTCTTTGCCCAATATTAAATCCAGGAAAGAACTATAATGTAACAAAACGGGCCCCACAATAAATATCATCATCATCACTCCTCTGGAATCTGCTGGGCAAAGTCTTCCTCTGTAGTGTTAGCCAAGCATCTTCATTTCATCTGAGTCAATAGCTGTCACTCTGGTTACAGACGCATTCATATAGGGTCTTAATGGGCTGGGTTGCCTTGGATTTTTATGAATGTCGGGAAGAAAACCAAATAAAGAGGAGGAAAGAAACATAAATTGCTGGCAGAAATAATATACAAAATCTCCTGCTGTGAAAAACACAAGTACAATTAAGTTGTACTTACTACTAAGCACAAGTAGCCAAGCAAGAAACAACCCAAGTGCATTCATAGTATAATGCTATTCTGGAGAAACATTCCAGGCGAGAAGCAGTGAGGTTCTTTATAAAACCACCTCTGGGGCTGGAGAGATGGCTCAGAGATTAAGAGCACTGACTGCTCCTCCATAGGTCCTGAGTTCAATTCCCAGCAACCACATGGTGGCTCACAGCCATCTATAATGTGATCTGGTGCTTTCTTCTGGCCTGCAGGTGTTAATGCAGGCAGAGCACTGTGTACGTAATAATAATAAATAAGTAAATCTTTAAAACAAAAAACACCTGGGCTAGAGAGATGGCTCAGAAGTTAAGAGCACTGACTAATCTTCCAGAAGTCCTGAGTTCAATTCCCAGCAACTCCATGGTGACTCATAACCATCTAAAATGAGATCTGGTGCCATCTTCTGGCCTGCGTGCATGCAAGCAGAGCACTATATACATAATAAATAAATTTAAAACAAAACAAAACAAAACAAACCACCTCTGAAGAATGTGCCTTAGAAGCTTGCCAACAGTTTTTATGGTGAAATACAACTAAAACCAGGGCTGTTAAGGGCTCCAGCAAAGAGGCACTTTGTGCCCTGACACACGAGGTCCCTTCCACACTAGCGGATCATAAGGCACTGGTTTAGGGGTGCAAAATCACTGACTACCTCGTATTTACAGGGAATCGGGGAGAACAAAGGCTGGCTTGAGGGCTGTTCAACTCTCAGACATGGGAAGGAGTCAGAACATGGCTGAAAGCCTTGGAGCTGTGCTTGTAAGACTGTGCATTGGAACCTTTCAAATGAAACTCTGGGTCGGCACAGGCCTTAGTGAACAGACTTGAAAAACCTGTCTTTCAAAACACACTGAGGCTGCTCCACACAAGGTTGTCTCATAGTCTGTAAGTGACCTGTTTGGGTTTTTTCCATTTAGAATCTTATTACTTTAAGGTCTGAGCACCTGAGGGCAATTCCTTTCCCATTACTACTCGCTGGAGGTCTCCTTGTTGTCTCTGTCACTACCGTATTTTCTGGAGTATAAAACGTCTTAACTTTTTAATGCCTGCAAATAGACACATGCCCGAGTCTGCTGCACAGGGTGTGCGTTGGAAGAGGGGGGTAGTCTTATAAGGTGATGCATTACAAACCCGTATTTTATCTGGAAAAGTTAGGTGTCATCTTATACACCGGAAAATATGTTTTTTCCTAAGGATTTCCTTTTAAAGACTTCTTAACTTTCAACAATTGTCACCCATAGAAACTGTGGAGTTCCACAGACGGGACAGTGGATTTCTTTTTTCTCTTTTCCTTGGTTTTTTGAGACAGGGTTTCTCTGTGTAGCCTTGGCTTTCCTGGAGTCACTTTCAAGACTAGGCTGGCCTCGAACTCACAAAGATGGGACAGTGGAATTTGAGGGGAACAATTTACCTGTTGTTGAGGTGGTTGGAGCTGTGATATTAAAGAGTCCATCATATCACCTCCAATAGGAGAAGGGGGGTTATCATCCTCATTTACAGACCTTCTCCGAGCATCTTGATTGCTGTCAACAAACATGTTCAAGAAAGTCTACAGATATAAACAGAAAATATTTAATTACTTTAGCAAAACACTTTTAATGTTTATTCCCCATATATTCGTGTGTGTGTGTGTGTGTGTGTGTGTGTGTGTGCGCGCGCGCGCGCGCTGTATATGTGCATACAGGTGAGCATATGCATCTGCCATAGCATTTCTGTAGAGGCAAAAAAACACATTGCAGGAATCAGTTCTCTCTTTCCACCAAGTGGGTTTCATGGATAAGACTCATGTTGTTAGACTTGGAGCAATCTTGTAAACCTAAGTAAAACATGTTTGATCGTTGAGAATATTTTAACACAACATATTATGTATATCCCTGGAGGAAGAGAGCAAATTGAGGAAAACTGTTAACAATAAGAATAGTTAAGTAAGCCGTGGCATGGTGGTGCATGCCTAGAATCCCAGCACTTCGGAGGCAGAGGCAGGCGGATCTCTCTAAGTTCGAGGCAAGCCTGGTTTACAAAGAAAGTCCAGGACAGCCAGGGCTCTGTGTAACAGAGAAACCCTGTCTAACTAAGTCTGGTGTGGGGGTGCATGCCTTTAATCCCAGCACTCAGGAGGAAGTGGAATCTGTGAGTTCGAGGCCAGCATGGTCAACAGAGCAAGTTCCAAGATAGCCAAGGCTACAGAAAGAAACCCTGTGTTTTGAGGGGAAAAAAAAGGGGGGGGGGAGCCTGGAAAGATGACTCAGAAGTTTAGAGCACCACCTACTCTTCCAGAGGTCGTGAGTTCAATTCCTGTCAACCACATGGTGGCTCATAGCCATCTATAATGTGATCTGATGCCCTCCTCTGGCCTGCAAGTGTACATACAGGCAGAGCACTGTATACATAAAAATAAATCTTAAAAAAAAAAAGATAGACATACAGACTATAGACAAATAGATGAAATTTAAAAAGTGCTAAGTGAAAGAAGTATACTAGCCAGGCGCTGGTGGCGCACGCCTTTAATCCCAGCACTCGGGAGGCAGAGGCAGGCGGATCGCTGTGAGTTCGAGGCCAGAATGGTCTACAAAGTGAATCCAGGACAGCCAAGGCTACACAAAGAAACTCTATCTAAAAAAAAAAAAAAGAAAAGAAAAGAAAAGAAAGAAGTATACTTTGAGGCCTCTAACCACCTGGTATTTTCAGACTTAGAAATGGAGGCCAAGAGTGGCAATACATATTTGTAACCTAGCGCTGTGGGTAGAGAGAACATACAACACTAGGAAATCGTTAAAGCTTGCTGTCTGCCAGCCTACCTCAACTAGCTCCAGGTTCTCAAGAAAGTAAGGCAGAGTGATAAAGGCAGACCCTGGCATTGACTTCTGTCCTCCACCCAAGCACAACCACATACACCACACCCACAAAATAAAGTAGAGGCCAAGTCTAGGAGGTTGGACATCAGAGTTACCAGAAATATTTAAGAGAAAACAGGAAAGGATCAAAGTGTCATGTAAAGAACTTAAAAATATATGTGCGTTTTCACATGAGTGGAGCACATCTGGTAACACAAGGTTCAAGGCAGTCACAAGCCAATGTAGCAGAGAATTCTATACAGAGGCACTCTCAGTTAGATGAAGGTAAACTAAAAACCCTGACAAGTACACAAGGTCTCAGATACCCTCCATGGCCTGCAATCAGGCACCTGTGTACCATGGTCCAGGCAGCTACTATAGCAGGTGAAGTAAGACAAAGACACGGGTCCTGGACCATTTAACCTGGGTTGTCAGCTTGACACATCTAGAGTCACACAAAAGACAAACTTGTAGGTTTGCCTATGAGGGTGGTTCCAGAGAGGGTTAAGTGAGTTAGGAGAACACACCCTGAACATGAACGGCATCCTTTATAGGCTTGGGGTCTGGGCCACTGACCTAAATGAAGGAGAAAGCAACTACAACACCTGCATTCAACTTGCTCCGCTTCCTGTGACCACAATGCACCTCAGGCTCCCGCTCTCAGACCTTGCCATGAGCCACACCAATTCCTCCATCCTCGCTTTCACTAGGGACTTTTGCTTGTTTGTTTGTGTATGTGTATGGTGTATGTGTGGAAGCATGTATACAGGTGCATGTGTGCACATGCATGTGGAGGCCCAAAGTGGACATCAAGTATCTTCACAGCAACAAGAATACTAATCTATATATTACCCTATACTCATTTTCTTTTTTTTTTTTCTTAAAGATTATTTATTATGTATACAGTGTTCTGCCTGAATGTGTGCCTGTCTGCCGCAAGAGGGAACGGGATCTCATTACGGATGGCCGTGAGCCACCATGTTGTTGCTAGGAATTGAACTTGGGACCTTTGGAAGAGCAGATGGTGCTCTTAACCTCTGAGCCATCTCTCCAGACCCCTGTTACTCATTTTCACACACAAAATTGTTCAGGAAGCGACAGTGTATCTTGGTACTCGAGAGATATGGCTCTATAAACAAAAAGAGAAGCAGCTACCTGACAAGTGTAAAGAGGGTTATCTGAGGAACTATTTGACTCCACCAACATTTGACTCTTCATGAGGATCTCCAGCAGTAAAGGCTTCCTTTAAAGTCCCTTACCTTATTCATCAGAGGGGAGGAAACAAGGGTTTTCAAACATTTCATATACACAGACACAGTACTTCATGCAAATCCCAGCTCCCCAGAATGAAGCTACAGAGACGATACATCAATTTTACAACTTATTAAATTCTAACGGGACTACATTTCTCCCTCAGAGGAAGTGTTTTGGAGGTTAGGTTTATTTATTCTATCATTCTCTAAGACTGAAGTTTGTTACCTTTAATCCTGGTGCAGGATAAAAGCCTTCAACTAACTTGCTGTTATCAAAAAGACTATAGGCACCATCCCGTATGGCCACAACGCCTCGACTTCGGCAGTATATGTCAATGCAGTACATGTTCCTGAAGGCCAGTCTGATGTGGGTAGATGACTGCGGTAATATGGAGAAACACTGGTAGGCGGTGTTAGTTCTCTGAGTCAAGCCCAACATTGGCACCGTAGGGAGTTTGTTGATGGCATTTAATGGTGCTTGCGTATCAAACAAAACCTACAAGAAACAAACAGAAAGATCCTCCAGTCGCCATGCACCTGCTAAAATCCTAAAATTTCGATGTATCACTGTCACAAATGAGCATTTTAGGACATTCTATAAAACTTTCTCTTGAAGTGGACTAGATCACTTTAATCAAATTAAGCTCTCAAGACTGTTGAAAGGAATTAAAGACAAAGGCAGTAAAGACATTAAAGACAAATGCAGAGAATCTTTTTAGGTGTTTCGCATGACACACCACTAGTAATAGATCTTTAGATAAAGAAGTGAATTTAACTACCTGTAATAACTGAACCACATTTGGTGTTTTGTTGAACATTTCTTGAAGCTGATGGAGAATGGTATTATGACAGTTACTGCAACCTGAGTTTGGGCCAACTGTTCCCAAAGAAATGTGAAATTTCTGATGAATGGAATTCCACTGGATACTAATCTAAATCAGAGAGAGAGCACATGTTGAAAAAACTGCAAAGTCACAGATTGTAGATGAAGAATAAAATGTTAAAAGGCAAGTCGACAAACATCTAAATGAGACCTTTTTTTGTGAAAATTAGTAACATGGTAAAATCGGGTCCCAACTCCAACTGTGCTGTTCATATGAGATGTATCAGTTCCCTTTTACTATACCAACTCGGGGGGAAAAAATCATTAATTCTCAGTATTTCTTTTTCTTTCAACTGCAGAGTCATATTCTCAGTGCCACCATTAGGGGCACTGTCATAAAAGGAAAGGAAGCCACCTCAAACACATGTTCATTCAGTTACTATGTTTAAAAACATGAGTAAGTTTGGATATTACTAGTTGTAGAAGTATCTAGAGAGAAATGAGTTGAAAAAAATTTAAGATTAATTGATTGATTGATTTGATGTGTATAAGTGTTCTCCTACAAGTCTCTATGTGTTCCATGTCTGTGCTGGTGCCCAAGGATGACAGAAGAGGGCACAGGGTCCCCTGGAACTGGATTTTAAGATAGCTGATAAGAACCAAAGCAGGATCCACTGTAAGAGCAGTACAGGCTTTCCATTACTGAGTGCTTCTTCCTAGACTCGCTTTGTAGAGCAGGTTGGCCTTGAACTCACAGAAATCCACCTGCCTCTGCCTCCCAAGTGCTGGGATTGAAAGCGTGCACCAGCATGACCAGCACTGAGTCCTCTCTGTAGTCCCCAATTAATTGGACTTTTAACAAAAAGAAGTAAGTAACTATAAACCTGGTGTTGGTGGCACATGCAAGAGGAGCTCTGTGTATTCGAGGCCAGCCTAGTCTACAAAGCAAGTTCCAGGCTAGCCAAGGCTACACAGAGAAACTCTGTTTCGAAAAAACAAAACAAAACAAAAAGTTAGTTTAGATTACAAATTTAGTATTAAGAAAGAATTACTATATTTATGTAACTCAAACCAAAGATATATAATCAGACGTGAATCTCGATTTGATTTTTTTTGGGGGGGGGGTTCAAGACAGGGTTTCTCTGTGTAGTCTTGGCTGTCCTGGACTCACTCTGTAGACCAGCCTGGCCTCAAACTCACAGCGATCCGCCTGCCTCTGCCTCCCAAGTGCTGGGATTAAAGGCGTGTGCCACCACCACTTGGCTTCTCAATTGATTTGAAATCAGTGAAAGAAAATAAAAATCAAAAGTGCTTGTTTTAAAATCAAAATCATACGCTCTAAAGAGACTTTTTTTCTTTCAATTTCAAAGAATTAAGCATTATATCATACTTTTATTTCAGCAAAGCATTTAAAATTACCATTTTATCTGCGGTTTTACTTGAGCTTTATTTAAGGCAGTTTTCTTTTCTTTTTGTCTTGAGACTCAGTCTCTGTATGTAGCCTAGGCTAGCCTTGAACTCAAGATCCTTCAGCCCTGGCTTACAGAGTGCAGACCTAGAGACAGGTGAGATAATGCCTGGCACTATCATCTGTTTTATGTTCATGAGTTTTAAAAGATGCTTAAGAAAGGAACTTCCATGTGTTGATTCATATACTTACTGAGCTTCCTTTGGTGGTTCCGTAACACAAGATAAGTTTTCGATAATTATAAACACGAACTTCTGAGAAAATATTCAGATGAGCAGGTATGTCTAAGCAGAAACAAAAAAGGCTTGATAGTACATGTAAAAACTGAAAAACAAGGATTGAAAAGGAGGGCATTTTGGCAAATGTATGCCTAGATTTGTTGGGATAAGTCTTCTTTAATCCCAGACTCTGCCTCAGATTCCCTGTGTTAGTGACCATAAGCTACTGATCCTCCTGCCACGTGTTGTGATTACAGGTACACATCACCATGCCTGATTCTCAAGTTGTTGTTTTTTTGCTTTGTTTTATTTTTGTTGTTTTTGGTGTTAGGGTTTCTCTGTGTAGCCCTGGCTATCTTGAACTCCCTTTGTAGACAAGGCTGACCTCGAACTCACAGGGATCCACCTGCCTCTGCTGGGATTAAAGGCGTGCGCCACCATGCCCAGTTTGTTTCTTTTTTAAAAGGCAGCAGCATAAATGAAATGTATTGAAAGTCGGGACAGAGAAGGTAAGAGACTGAAAAAGTCTAGCACGGTATAACATAGTACCTTCTCTGTCCTGGCCTCCTATTCTATCAATTTATGCCAAGGGCAGCTCTGCCACTTATTAGCTCTATGAATTTCAGCCATGTTTTCATCATCTGTAAGATAGGGGATACCTATTTCCTATGTAGCTATGCAAATTAAATGTGCTGGTGTTAGAACTCAGTTCAAGAAGCCCGCCGTGGTGGCGCAGACCTTTAGTCCCAGCCCTCAGGAGGCAGAGGCAGGAAGATCTCTGTGAGTTTGCAGCTAGCCTGGTCTACAAACAAATGGCCAAGGCTACACAGAGAAATTCTGCTTCCAAAAAAGAAAAACCAAAAACCAAAATTAAAAAATAAGAACTCAATCCAAGAATGGAATCATGTGAGAATTCTCAGTGCTTGTGAGAAAACTCCAAGAAAACAAGAATCCTATAACCTCAGTTTCTTCAAAAAACATGGAATTGTTCTTGGAATGTGCTTTTATGTTCCTTCCAGGTGTAGCTGATAGGAGTGAGTTTACTTCAGATTGTTCATTATAACTATTGTTATTTGTTTATACGCCCAATCCAAAAATATGTTTTTGCCACGTGTGGCCTAACTATGTGGTTGTGCACTTTACTTGTGATTTTTCTTAGCCCTTAGTAAATTTGGCTATTTTATGAGACTTTAATTTGCCTCATTTACTGGCTCCATTCTCATAGGTCCTCTAGAGTGGTGACATGCTGGCACAGCAAAATGCTTATTAGCTCACATGCAGGCAGTAGATCAGTACTATACAGGATAACGCCCAAGGATATCACTCACAAGTCTGTCTACATGGCCATATTTCTAGAAATAAAAGAAACTTACCAGTTATTTTCTCTGGAGAAAAGAAATTGTAGGCTGAGGTAAAGGAGACAGTATTTCTTAGATATGCTTTCAACTATTTTCTTTTTTAAACAACGTACTGTTTTACTTTTTCTGTTACATAAAGAAGGCACTTTAATTTAAAAGAAAGGTTACTACTGGTACCTGGTAGAGAACGTGCAAATTCCAACACACACTCATATAATCGGGCAATGCTAGTCCAGTCATTAAGAAACATTTCAACTACTTTTCTACCACCAACAGGTTCGGACAACAGATTTTCATATGTCAGGTAAACATGTCGGGATGTGCCTATAGGATTAAAAAGAAAAGACTGAGAGTAATAATACCCTAAAAATCTAGAAATATACAAAAACAATGTGTGAAAGATCTTACCTTGCTCCCTGGTAGAAGTGCCATTAAGTGGGCAATTTGCAAACACTAACTCTGCCACCCATGTACGGTTGTTTCTACCTTGTAATCGGAAAGTGCAATCAAGAAGAGAGCGGTCCAGGGCCTTTTGGGTTTCCT
This sequence comes from Acomys percivali, assembly GCA_907169655.1. NCBI lineage: Eukaryota > Metazoa > Chordata > Mammalia > Rodentia > Muridae > Acomys > Acomys percivali. The sequence goes on along the minus strand of OU015760.1, from coordinate 13,881,667 downwards.
CATTTATTCCCTTACAGGGAGGAATTCTGGTGATGAAAGACAACATATAAAATGTATATTGTACACAAAGACAATACACAAAGTAAAAATGACAGCAAGGTATGATATCATAGCTTCAGGTCCAACCAGGCTTCTAGAACTCTTCCACAAAGAAGCCGTTCCCAAGACTTGATATTTAGCGCACATCAGTTCACATAAGCTTATATTAATACTCTCATTTTAACACCAAGCCCCACCTGAGACAGGGTTTCTCTGTGTAGCCTTGGCTATCCTGGAAATCATGTAGACAAGGCTAACCTTAATGCAGAGATTCACTGGCCTCTGCCTAGGATTAATAGCATGCCTCACTACTCTCTAGCTCATTATAACATTTTAAAGTGACATTTGTCTCTAGCTATACTGTTACTTTAAAAGTGTTCTAATTCTAGAGAATGAAAATCAAGAAAACTAGTTTTATAAAATCTATCTAGAACACCATCAAGAAAAAACTAAGGGGTATACCTGTAAGTCCATTTTTAAAGACAGGATGACACAGTACAAAAATAAGGGCTCTAGACATGCACTAATTCTGACAGCCACCTTTAATTTAATATCAATCCCCCCCACATAAAACCAACAGAAGAATTTCTCTTATGAGTCACTGATGAAAGAGGATTAACTATATATGTGGCTAATAGAGCAGATATGCATATGTTAATTCCCCTTTTGGGAGCAAAAGCAAATCTTTTTTGTTTGTTTGTTTTTCAAGACAGGGTTTCTCAGTGTAGCCCTGGCTGTCCTAGACTCACTTTGTAGACCAGGCTGGCCTCAAACTCACAGCAATCTGCCTACCTCTGCCTCCTAAGTGCTGGGATTAAAGCGTGTGCCACCACGCCCAGCACAAAAGCAATTCTTAATCATAGCCAGTAGTACCTTAACAAAATTCTGGGTTATTTCCCCTTTCATCTTCCTCATTTGCAGAGTTGGCCCTCGCGATGGAGCTTAATTTGTATTAACATATTTAACACAGATATTGTCAAACATGACAAAGGAAAGCAACAGTTTGGCATCTTTAAACCCCAGCACTTGGGAAGCAGAGGCAGATGGATCTCTGTGAGGTCACAGCCAGCCTGATCTACAAAGGGTGTTCCAGGACAGCCAGAGCTATTACACAGAGACACCCTATCTCCAAAAAACAAAAAACAAAACCAACCAAAAATAAAAAAATAAAAATCACCTACCTAAGTCATGTGTGATGGCACAGCTGTAATCCTAGCACTCGGGAGGCAGAGGCAGGCAGTGCTCTGTGAGTTCGAGGCCAGCCTGGTCTACAAATCAAGTCCAGGACAGCCAGGGCTACACAGAGAAACCCTGTCTTGAAAAACCAAAACCAAAACCAACCAACCAAACAAAAAACCCCAGCAACCACAACAGAAGCCCACCTATTTCCCTTCTAGAGTATTACACTGTCTACCATATACAACATATGCATAATATTGTAGCTGTTACTTCAGGAATAGATGAAATAACATGTGCTATATTAGTTATATATTATCTCTCAACTCATAAAGGGGCTCTCTCAGATTCCATAATTATTGATGTAAAGGAAAAAAACACTAAAATGTATATAACCAGAAATACAGAAACTTATTTCAGTTCTCTTATTCAGAAAATCTAGAACAGGGCTTCTCAGGTTTTGTTTTTGTTTTTGTTTTGTTTTGTTTTTGCAATATTGCTAATTTTGACTGGCTAATTTTTTTATTGTGGAGGGCTATCTTGGGCCTCCGTAGCCTCAACCTACCAGATGCCAGTAGCACTCCTGACCCTTATTTCTTATTTAGTGATAATAAGAAAATTTTCCAAACACTGCCTTATGTTCCCTAAAGCTTTAAACAACTTCTCAACATGGAGGTTTTTCCTTTGTTGTTCTGTTTTTTGATAGTCCAGCCTGGCCTGGAACTGAAGCAATCCTCATTTCTTTGCTGACTAACGTTTAAAACTATTGGCGGGAACAAAACACCACCAGATAACACACATCTGCTAAACTCTTATCAAGTTAGCCAAGAAGAAAAAGATCAGGCAGATGAGGACAGGAGTGAGACACAGGAAGCCGGCAGGCAGCGGGAGCCTGAGGGTCAGCCGTTGACGTGTGCGTGCAGCCTTGGTGGCTGGGGTCCTGACGCACAGTTTGGGCAACGGTTAGGATGCCCACTGGGCCCCTGCAGGGATACCTCAGCGGTGGACCGCCAACAGAGGAAGGGATGGGCCAGATACCTGGCTCCCTGCGCTACTGCTGCTCGGAGCTCTCAGCAGAGATGGCGACAGAGATAGGCAGCCTCGAGGGCAGGTAAGGAAGTAGGTGGGAGGAACCGGAAGGCAGGCTTGCAGGAATAAAGTGACCTCCAGAAACCTGTAATAGACGCTGCCATGAAAAAGCGCCTCGCTGCTTCTCCATAATTCGGCATTTTAACTCAGTGGTAGAGCGACTGCCTACCAAGCGCAAGGCCCTGGGTTCGGCTTTCAGCTCTGGAGGGAACAAAACAAGGAAAACACCATAAAAAGGTAAGGTAGCCGGGCGTGGTGGCTCACGCCTTTAATCCCAGCATTCGGGAGGCAGAGGCAGGTGGATCCACCTGAGTTCGAGGCCAGCCTGGTCTATAAAAGGAGTCCAGGATAGCCAGGGCTACACAGAGAAACTCTGTCTCAAAAAAAAAAAAAAAAAAAGGTAAGGTAATTGGCACCTATAACCTTGCGGGGGGAGGGGGAGGCACGCCAGTGGTGGCGCACTCAACACTCGTGAAGGCTGGAACCGGTGAATCTCTGTGAGTTTGAGGCCAGCCTGGTCTACAAAGTCGGTCCCGGACCGCCAAGGCTACACAGAGAAGCCCTACCTCAGGGAAAAAAAATCGCTTTATCGCCACTGAGAAAAATCTATGTAGCATGCAGCTACAAGATGGTGTGCCACTTACTGCAGGGGCTGTGAAAGGGGTTAGAAATTAAAAAAAAAAAAATCAGATATCTTTCTAGAATCTGTAGAGATGTATAGGGCCAATTATTATGAAACTGTGGAATTTGGTGGGGGACAAAATCAAGATACAAGCGATCTGGCTAGCTATTGATAGGCAACTACGTAGACAGGCTATTATTCCCTAAAAAATACAACTTCTCTTTGGGTATGGTGGAAAGTCTGTAATCCCAGCTACTCAAGGAAGAGGGCTCTCAAATTCAAGGCCAGCCTGAGCAACTTTAATCCAAACAAACCCTGTATCCATCAAACAAACAACCGACAACAACAACAACAAAATCTAGAAAGTTAACAGAGGTAGAGAAAATGCATTGAACAAGAAGTTGTTACACCTGAAAATGCATTACACAAGTTGGGCTTGATAACATGCTTATAATGCCTATATTAAGGAGGCAATTCCTGCACTAGGAAGGTGGAGGCAAGAGAATCTGTTCAAGACTAGCCTAAGCTACACAACACTGTCTCAAAACAACATACAAAGGGCAAAAAGACCAGAATGCAAGGCTGAAAGGAACTTGTGAAACAAATGACCCAGGTATGTGTGGATCAAAGTTTTAAAAAAGGAAAAATAGAAAAGAAAGAAAGAAAGAAAGAAAGAAAGAAAGAAAGAAAGAAAGAAAGAAA
>OU015760.1:13843912-13878029 GCA_907169655.1 Acomys percivali | reverse complement strand
AAAGAAAGAAAGAAAGAAAGAAAGAAAGAAAGAAAGAAAGAAAGAAACAAATGGCAATGTTTGGAACTATTTTATAGATTTATCTTTCACTTACAGCTTTGGTATTCTGCTCCATAGTGGCCTCTCTCTCCATCCATATTGAAAGTCGGGGACTGTTTAGAAGCCACATAAAAACCCAATGTAAAATCTGCTACAGTCAGATCCAGACAATCATAGTGGATGAGATATTTCGCCATGTATTATTTAGACAAGCCATTTTTGAAACATTTAACCCTACTACCAGTAGTCACACTAATTTCTCATCTTGACTGCTTACAATGGAGGGATACTGCTGGTACTGAATCAGAATGTAGTAATTGTTTTTTTACCAAATACTAGTATTGTTCTGGGAACAGATTGCTACCACAGAATTAGATGACACTTTAAAATATTTTCTTTTTAAACTTTATTTATTTTGGGGCTGGAAAGATGGCTCAGAGGATAAGAGCACTGTCTGCTTTCCCTAAGGTCCTGAGTTAAATTCCCAGCAATCACATGGTTGCTCACAACAATCTGTAATGAGATCTGGTGCCCTCTTCTGGCATGCAGGCAAAACACTGTATAAGTAATAAATAAGTAAATCTTTTTTTAAAAAATTTTTAAGATTTATTTATTTAATTACTATGTATACAGTGCTCTGCCGGCAAAGAGAGTATCAGATCACATTATAGATGGCTGTGAGCCACCATGTGCTTGCTGGGAATTGAACTCAGGACCTCTGGAAGAACAGACAGTGCTCTTATCCTCTGAGCCATCTCTCCAGCCCCTAACAATTTTTTTAAAAATTTATTTTGTAAATATATGCACACACATGCCATGGCATATGTGTACAGGTCAGAAGACAACGTGTACAAGTCAGTTCTCCTTCTACCATGTAGATCCTAGGGATTAAACTAAGACAGACGCGCTTGACAGCAGATACCTTTCTCCACTGAGCCATCGCTTGTGTTTTCTCCAGCACCTTGTAGTGGAGAGCCTATGCTAGCTGGCATATCCCAGACTACTTCCTGTAAATTCCTCCTAGAAAAACCTTTCATTGTATGTACATGTATACCTAGATTTTAGTATGTAAGGATGGACAGAGGGCCTTCCACACACAAACAGATGGATACACACAGAAGGGGAGAACAACTATGTGATTCTCAACAAACTGTGATATGTTTTGCTTGGCATTAATACTAATGATAAAAGCTGAGTACAAGTTGAGGTTGGCATTGAGTGCACCACCATTATAGATTGCTCAGTCTATATTTGTAGCAACTCATTTCCTCTGTACTATGTACTGTGACTGCTTTGTCCCATTTGTGTTTTGTTTTTGTTGTTGTTGGGGTTTTTTTTCTGGTTATTTGGAAATTTTAGTTATAGTGTTTACCTGATACAAATTAATAGAACTAGAGCTTTATATTTAAAGAAGAATTTTACAGGCTGACTTTTACTTAATGTGTTCAACTTTATTTTCGCTGAAATGTATAAGTAACTGACAAAGTGACACTTCTTGGGCATTGTCATAACAAACAGATTTCTCTTTAGTTAAACTAAATTACCTTTTAATGTTATCTATATACTTCTGTACAGAGATACTTGTTTTCATTTCTTGAGACAGAGTCTTATGCAGGCTAGACTGAGTTTACACTCACTGTGTAGGCAAAGGTAATTTTAATTTTTACTCTCATGTCAGCATAGTGCTACAAATCTGTAATCCCAGCAATTGGAACGTGACATCAGAAGGATCAGTTCAAGGCCATCTTCAGCTACATAGCAAGTTTGAGTCCACTATGATAGCAGTCTCTGTCTTTAAAAAAAACAAACCCCTTTCCGCTTATCTCAGCCTACCGAGTGCAGGGTAAATAAAAATGCACCACCCACATTCAACTTGTGCATTTGTCTGGATGGTGTTCTTGTCCTATTTGCTGTACCAAGAAAATGAAGTTTCCATTTGAAATAACAATAAAATATTAACCAAATCAGGGAAATGAGGTACAGCAGCACAATAACGTTTTTTAAAAGTTGGAACTAAAGATGTAGCTCAGTTGGTAAAAGTCTTGTATACATGCAGGAAGCCATAGATTCAATCCCTGGTGTCATCCTCAAGTCAGTTTTGCATACTTTATATCTTTAATTACTATCACGATGACTCAGATGGTTCTATTTTAAATAATTATAGAAACAGCATATGCTACCTGGGCCTAAAAGCTCCTGTCTGTAATCTAAGGACCTGGGAAGCTTAGTGAGAAGGGTTACCATGTTCAAGACTAACCTGGGCTACAGAGTGAGAATCTGTCTCACACTATTGCCCTAAAAAGAAAGAAGAAATTGCTCTAACGCAGGCAATTTAGATGGACATTTCATCTTTTGTTTGAGAATATAAATGCAGACATCTTCTTTTCACATTAGGTAGATTTTTTTTATCATATCCATCTGGTTAGAAAATGAAAGCACAAGCTGGGGGCAGTAGCACACATCTTTAATCCCAGCACTCAGGAGGCAGAGGAAGGTGGATCTCTGTGAGTTCGAGGCCAGCCTGGTCTACAAAGTGAGTCCAGGACAGTTAAGGCTACACAGAGAAACCCTGTCTCCAAAAAAACTGAAAAAGAGAAAATAAAAGCACAGAACCTATGTATTTCCAAGTGAGAATTAGAATAAGTGTAAGACTCCTTTCAACTTAAGCTCTTAACTACAGCAGACCTCTAAAGGTGCATCCCATGTCATTTTTAGTTTGTATTGCTAGTGTTAAATGTTAGAGACTGAGTCAACTTTGATCACACCAGTATGATTGCACAAACCCAGATCCCTGTAAAGGAATCAGATAAAACTACTACAATATACAAGAATAAAGAACTACGGGCTGAAGAGAGGAGGCTCAGCAGTTAAGAGCACTGGTTACTCTTCTAGAGGCACAGTTCAACCCCCAGCACCCATAGAGAAATTCACAACTGCCTGTAACTCCAGCCAATGCCTTCTTCTGTCCTTCAAGGGCATGCGTGCGCACGCGCGCGCGCGCGCATACACACACACACACACAGTGCAGACATCCATGCCGATGAAACAACTGTATATGGGAAAAAAAAATCTTAAAATAATATTAAAAGAATGAACAAAATGAACAAAGAGGATTAACCTTATGTGAAAACCTCCGAAAAAGTTTTTAAAAGTTTAATTTAAATGGCTGTTCCTGGGTGATGCTTCTCTAGTATTGAATAACCTGGGAAATTAGGCTAAAGTCCCCTATAGCACATATATGTCACCTTTGTTCTGTGGAAAGTTTACACACATCACAAACCATTATTAACGCCTTAGAGTGAAGAAGCTAAGAGTAACAGCAGTATCCAAGGGTGGCTGAAAGAAAAGGGGAAAGAGTTTTTTTAAAATAAAAGTTGCATATGTGCATGCAGTAGGAACAGAAGTCCCATGACTTGCAAAAGAGAGCCATGCCTATCTGCCAGGCTTCAGCTATAGGAAGCCAAGGAAGCACGTGAGGGTAAGGAAAAGCTCTTAAAAGGCTGGGGGAAACCACTCACTGCATGGGACTGGGTGAGCCAGGCGAGAAGAGGTTTGCTCACGGGTTCAGTGGTAAGCATCAGGAGCAGTTTCTCAGCAGTGTCCTGTGCCTCATCTGTGCTAAACGACCAAGGGTCTCTTGATTCAGCTAAGGCCACAGGTCAGTGAACAAGAGCAACTGAAGAAACTTACTGTGGTATAACTGATTTCATTTCAGATGCCCACTCAGCAGATTTTCAAGGAGTTAAAGTAGAATAAAAACAGAACATATTTTCAGCAAAGACAGGAAAATGTGCCCAAATTTAAAACTTGGAAGGTTCAATTCATATTATTACATATAGGAGTAAATGCTTAGAAGAAGAGTTTATCAAAATTGAATGCATTAGAACAATTGCAGAATTAGATCAGTACAGGATTTTAATTTAATAAACCATAAAGACATATATTATTTATTTTTGCCTCCATCATTTTTAACACTCTACCATAACAATGGTAAAATATATGGAAAATATATCTTTAAATTTATCAAGCTTGAGCTGGAGAGATGGCTCAGAGGTTAAGAGCACTGGCTGTTCATCCAAAGATCCTGAGTTCAATTCCCAGCAACCACATGGTGGCTCACAACCATCTATACTGAAATTTGGTGCCCTCTTCTGGCAGACAGAACATTGTATACATAATAAATAAATCTTTAAAAATAAATAAATTTATCAATCTTTATATTTTCCCTTTAAGTTTTAAATATAGAGGAGAAAAGCCAGAATTAAAGACTTTCCTTAAGGGGCTCAGAGGTGAAGAACACTGATTGCTCTTCCAAAGGTCCTGAGTTCAATTCCCAACAACCACATGGTGGCTCACAACCATCTGTAAGGAGATCTGGTGCCCTCTTCTGGTGAGCAGGCACATATGCAGGCAGAATACTGTATAAATAATTAAGTGTTATGAAATGAAGTGAAAGAAAGAGAGAAAGAAAGAAAGAAAGAAAGAAAGAAAGAAAGAAAGAAAGAAAGGCATCTTTCCTAGGCAGGACACTAGAGAATTCGCTTGAGTTCAAGTAGAAAGGGATCATCTGCCATGTCCAAGGCCTGGGGTTCCACCCCCAGGATTAGAGAAGATGAATCTAAAAGCTCTCATAAAAATGCTGACAAGGTATTTCTAAAGATTGTATAAACTGTGAAAACTGAAACTAAACTAAACTAAAAATAAAACACAAATGTTATTATCATCTACTTATCTGTGGTGGCCAAATAGAATTTGCTGATAATTTTTTAATCTATATTTTAAGCAAAGCAACCCAAACCTTGAACACCTCCTGCCTCCATATGAGTACTGAGACTATAGAGGCATGCACCAAACATGGTTTTTGAGTTGCTAAGGGTCAATACAGGACCTCGTGTATACCAAGAAAATATGCTGTCAACTCAATTATATCCACAGCACCCTTTCTGTAAGTGTCATTTTTTGTTTGTTTGTTTGTTTGTTTTTAAGACAGGGTTTCTCTGTGTAGCCTTGGCTGTCCTAGACTCACTTTGTAGACCAGGCTGGCCTCGAACTCACAGTGATCCGCCTGCCTCTGCCTCCCGAGTGCTGGGATTACAGGCGTGCGCCACCACGCCCCGCTATGTCATTAATTATTAATGTACAAAATAATGAGGCTCATTGTGACATTTCCTCCTCATTATGTACTTCTCAGATTCGCCTTCCCAGCCCTTACTTCTACTTCCAAGGAGTCCTTATCCTCTCTCCATTTACAGCAAACCCTATGTCCATCTTTGATTCCTCTCTTGTGCATATGTGGGGGGGTTCAGGGGTTAAGACAGGATCTCACCATCTAACTCAGGCAGAAAGCCAACTCATGAAAATCCCCCTGACTCCAGGATTAGGGATGTGTAGCACCAGGCCCAGCACCCATCTCCATTTTTTTACACAGTCCTGTTCATCTAATTTACCACTTCCACTCAGTTACCACCATGAGGATAGTGACTTTATGTCACCTCTGTCCAAATCTGTTACCCTGGGCTTGAGACTATCTGTTTCTGCTCAAAGGATCCAAAGACCCCTCAAAAGTCTATAGGCTCTAGCCCTTCCAGCTTACAGCTCCATGCTTATCTGCCTTATGTCCTGCCTTGTTGACCATAGGCTCTGCTGTATGCTGTTGGACAGGAGAGAAACTGTTCTCCAGTGTGACTGCAAGGTGCAGCACCAAGTTAGACAAAGAACACAGGCTTACTTTAATAAGCGAATTGCATGGCTGAAGCCATCACCTTCCACTTGCACTCCCTGATGTGGTATCTCCAGGTTGGACAACTGAAAAGGGAAAAAGCACAGCAGTATTAAACCATTAGGAAACAAAAGAAACCAGCTTTTCTCTGCACGTTCTCTATTTTCATTCCATCTGTTTTCAGGCCAGTCTTTGTCAAGGTGACACTACATCAGGCAGGATAAGCGCTTTATTATTAGACTTCCTTGGAAACTATAGTAAGGCAAGTGCAAGTCAGAGGTGCTTCAGACATTAGCTTAGAAGAAAATCTCCACAGGAAGGAAATCTTCAAAATTCAGGAGATGAGCTCATTTTTTTGCTACAAGGTAAAAGTAATCCAGAATCAATTCAAGTGTTTCCAAATGAAGCAACTAAAAACTAAGAGTGGTTTTATTTTGTTTGATCAAAATGGAACTTAACTCAGGCAAACTTATTTGGTGGAGTTCCAAGATAGAAAGGAGTGCAAGAAGGCCCTCTGATGGAGTGAGGAAAGGCTCGAGCTCAGGAAACAATGGCAAGTCTAGGACAGGATTTTTACATACCCTGTTCTAAAAATGAGTTAAATATCTGACTAGCCCTACAAGATTAGAAAGCTAGCTAATGGCCAAAAAGTCAAAAGGAAGTAAAGTGTGGAATAGTTCAAAAAATAACTTAGTATCAATAAAGAGACACGCACTGCCAGGAAGATTACATGTAGGTATTCATAGCTCAGGGTGCATTATTATAAGCAGAAAATGGAGTTGTGTTTTAACATATCTACCAAGGTGAATGACAAATTGTAGTTTTTAAGAGCTTGACTGAATTCAAGAAAGTACTATAGAAAGTTCCCGTGTGTGTAGTGTGTATGCATCACAAAGGAGGACAAAGACATCTATCTGTGTGCAGCTATCAGTCCCATGTGCACCAGCAAAAGACATCCATTTCTGAAGATTCCCAGCTATGCATAGTGCGGGGGATAGCAATGAATTGCACTGCCCCAAAATCATGTGCCAACACCAAGGTAATAACTAAGTGACATTCCAATAAGCAATTCAAATGATAAGGACAAAGAGAGGAAGAGTGTGGATCTGGTGCAAAGCACCAATACACATAAAAAATAATACTAATAACAATAAATGGGGAAATGGAGGTGGCAGCCGGCAAAATGGCATATGACTGTGACCACAGCATAGAAAAGTAGAAACAAAAACATAAGGGATTAAGTTTATCTTTATTGACATAGCAAGTTCAAAGCCAGCCTAGCCTCCATGAGACCCTTTTTCAAAACAACTCACATTACTTTACCAACTTAACAAAGAGCCATACTTTTTTGTTGTTTTATTTTGTTTGTTTGTTTGTTTGTTTGGAAAGCAATACTTTAAACACTCATACGTAGCGACAATTTTGGAATGTTGTTTACTTTTAAAACACAGAAACATTATAAAAATGTGTTCTTGTTTTAATTCCAGGTGTGGGAATATGGGACTGCTTTGGACTGTCTGCAGCAGCTGACTAGGATTTGTCTCGTGCTGTAGCTGAAGAGTGGTTTTGCCAGCTGCAGGTAATTCCTGTGATTGTGTGATGGTTGGAATTCTGGGAATTTTCCAGATGGTACATAAATGTGCGTTCCTTCTAGAGGCAGGGTCAGTGGTTGTTGGTCCTTTAGCAGGGTTGATTTCTGTTTGTTAACTGTGGTCAAAGAAAAATTAGAAGGAAAGAAGTCGATTTGGGGATTTCTGGAATTCTTTTCTCCCCTCTATGCTTGTTTCTCCCTTCTCTACGGTTAGAGGGTGAAACTAGGAGGATAAATGGTGGGAAAAAGAAAAACCCACAAAGTCTCCGATGAGACCTATGTTCTTACTATGAGGTAGAAGAAAAGTTGTGCACTTTCTTTAATTGGGAAGAATTTAATTTGCATTAAAGAGAAGAATAAATTTGAGGTGACGGAATAGGACACAAAAGAACAGTTAACACTTGAGTCTTTCCAACTTACCTCCAATCGAAGTCCTACAAATGGCATGTTGGTGTCACACATAGCAACAAAGTGAGCTAGAACTTTATTGAAGGCACACATTTCTCCTGACTGTTTGGATTTCTTGCATTCTACTGGACATGGGTCATCAGACAACTAGAAAATAATTGTTTTAATGTGTAAAACGATTACATGTGATTGCAATTCACAAAGGCAATGGAAGCACAACAACAAAGCTTGGTGCTAAGCCAAACAAATTCAACTTCTCAACAAAGGGTTTCTCTGTGTACCCTTGGCTGTCCTGGACCTGCTCTATAGACCAGGCTGGCCTTGAACTCACAGGGACCTGCCTGCCTCTGCCTCCCTAGTGCTGGGCGTGCACACCCAGCTTTAACAGCTCTTAACCCAGGCACAAGGACAGCAGTAGTAAATATTTTGTGTTTAGCAAGTCTTTTGTGGCAAACGATATATAATTATCAATTAAAACAAAAGCATTTGGTCAAATATAAAGGTATATATCTTTAATTCTAGTATTCAAGAAGCAGAAACAGAAGAATTTTGAGTTTGAGGCCAGCAGGACTACAAAGAAATGTAGCATAACAAAAATCTGCATCAAAAACAAACAAGCCAAGGCCAGGACCGAAGCTCAGTCATAGAGTGCTTACCTAGAGTGCACAAAGCCCTGGTTCCATTTCAAGCACCACCCTCCTAATCTCAAAGATGTCTTTTAAAGAAATTGTGCATAACTGTTTCACTGCTGCTCTGTACCTTAAAAACCGCATCTAATTCTTTCTCATTTAAAAATAATGAAACCAGAAGGGTGTGTTATTGGGCAGAGGCAGGAGGATGTCTGTGAGTTCAAAGCCAGCCTGGTCTGCAATGTGAGCCCAGGGCAGCCAGGGCTCTTATACAGGGAAACCCTGTATCGAAGGAAAAAAAACCAATAATATTAATAATAATAACAACAACAATAATAAAAAAATACCAAGCATGGTAGCATATGCCTATAACCCTAGCACTTCACAATGTGACTCTAGATGCCAAAATAAGTAACATAGCAAGTGACAGACCAGCCAAATCTATACATGAATAATAGAGGCATAAATAAAAATTTAAAAATAAAAGTATTTTTAAAAGAATTTTTAAAAGAATAAATAAAGTAAAAGAGGAGCTGGTGTGGTGGCACGGGCCTGTAACCCCAGCACTCAGGAAGGAGAAGTGGGAGGAGCTATGAGTTAAGAGGCCAGACTGGGCTACAGAATGAATTCCAATATAGCTGAGGCTAAATAGAAAAACCCTGTCTCAAAAAAACCAAAGTAGCAATAATTTGTTAAAATTTTAATAAAATAAAATGGGAAGGGGTTGCAAAAACATTACTACTAATAAATTCTGTGCTTACTTCTATGTGACCATACCTTGTGCTTGGTACCAGTTCTGGTCTGTTTCCCAGTTTTTGTATAGGAAATCAAGTCCTGAATGTTGTCCTTGAATTGCTGCAGCAGCAGTGCCATGACAGGGCTATCTTCGCGATCTGCAGTGCTCACAGACATGAAGTAGTACTTGTAGGACAGCTGGGTGGGCTTATTGGGAACCTCAAGCATTTCCACAACCTAAAATGGCCCAAATCAGAAAGAAATGAGACCCAGTAGAATAAGAACCATTGTACTTTTTCCATCTTACGTCAAGTAGACTTTGTAAACACGAAACACAAGAAATAGGGTAATTAAATTATTGGCATTAGTTATCCTTGATAGTCATATTGGTTGTTTTAATATCCTTGATAGCCATATTGCTTGTTGTAAATTGAAAAAAAAAATATATATATATATAGAAGCCAACTGGGTCTTCTAGAATGGTAGCTATTTTAAATTGCTCCGTTAGCCGGGCATGGTGGCTCAAACCTTTAATCTCAGCACTCAGGAGGCAGAGGCAGGTGGATCTCTGTGAGTTCGAGGCCAGCCTGGTCTGCAAACTGAGTCCAGGACAGCCAGGGATACAAAGAGAAATCCTGTCTTGAAAAAACAAAAACAAAAAACTGCCCCTTTGCCTGCCTTGCCTGCGAAACACCCTGAAAATTCAATTATTGTGGGGGGGGGACAAGTCCCCCTCACCGAGAAACAAGTGAAAATGAATTTTCATTTTTGTCTTTGAGGTAGAGTCTCATGCAGCCCAAGCTGGTCTTGAACAGCTTCCTCCTATCTATACTTCCCAAGTGCTGGGATTACATACATGTTGTCACCACAGCTAGCTAAGCCCTGAGGTTACACTGAAAACTGTGGTTGCCATAGGTCCACCATGAACTTAAGCAGCACTGAAGTGAAGCTAACCCCGCCAGTGCTGTCCCAAGTGCCTCCTAGGAGGACCACCAAGGAGCCAGAACCTGTATTATTTCTGTGAGAAAGAAATGAGGACATTAAAAAAATAATTGACCTTCTTGCCTTAGGCAACCCAGTTTGTTTGTTTGTTTGCTTGTTTGTTTGTTTGTTTCTAGAAGGTAAGCTGCTCGCAGCCTTTATGCCATCTTACAAAATGAAGATCTAGCTAAAAAAGATAGAGCCTGAGGATACTTACTGGCATGACAAATCGTTATCCTTACTGAGATAGAGGTTACAACTGTATTCATTTACCAGAATCGATACAATACAAAAAGAAGATAATTTGAGGCAGGCCTGGTGGGTCAGGCTTTTAATACCATTTATTTAGGAGGCTAAAGCATGAAGATTACAAGTTTAAGTTCTGCGGCTTGAGCAATAACTCAGAAGTTAAGAGCACTGGCTGCTCTTCCAGATGACCTGGGCTCAATTCACAGGACCCATGGCAGCTCATAACCATCTATAACTGCAGTCAAAGGGGATCAAACCTCCTCTTCTGACTTCTATATAAAACTGGGGGGGCACAAACATACACATGCGCGCGCGTGTTCAAAGCCTGCATTGCTACAAAGCCATGTTCTAAGTTAACATGGGCAAGTTAGTGAAACCTAGTCTGAAAACAAAATAGAAGGGTTCCGTGGTAAATTGCTTGCCTAGCCTATACGAGACCTTAGATTCCATATCTGGCACCACCCAAATAATAATAAACCACAGATACTGAAAAGCACAGATTTCAGAGTATGGCAGAGGTAACCAACAAATAGAAAGGGGGAAAAATTCTAAGGTGTTCAGTTATACAAATCTATCTTTTCCTATTCTTTGTTTGTTCTGTTCTGTTCTTCTAGACGAGTTTCTCGTTGTAGCACTGTCTGTCCTGAACTTTGTTATGTAGACCAGGCTGGCCTCAACCTCAAGAGATCTCAGCAACTCTGCGTGCCTCTGTCTCCTAAGTGCTGGGATAAAAGGCACATGCCACCGTCACACAGCTCCTAGACAATTCTGTGCTGTTTTTTAAAAAACAGGTTTCTTTTTTTTTCTTTTTAAGACTTGTTTATGTATGAGTCTCTGTTTTCACGTACACCAGCCCCAATTTGTATTTTCTAAACAGTGATGAATTAAGGGACAGACCTGAACCTTAATTTATTTAGAAAAAAAAGTGATCAGACTCCACCCACCTACCCTCTGACAGGTTTCTCTGTGTAGCCTTGGCCTTATACTCACAGCCATCCTCCTGCCTCTTCTTAATGACTATGCTTGTAGTAACTTTTCTGCTTTATAAATATAGTACCTTTAAGTGACAAATATAAAGGAAAAAGAGTAACCTACATTCATGATTGAACTACACCATTGAAACAAATTTTTGTTTTATTACTAGGACACTGACAGTAAACACTGGATATTCATTGATGTTAAATAGAGCCACAAACTTAAAAGTACGGACCTACTTGAACTTTCTTTTTGGTGGGGCTGAATAAAAAGCTCTATGAATGTTTGTAGGTGGTTTGTTTATTCACCATCGCTTCACATGTAACTCAGGCAACTCACCAAGAGCTGAAATCCTAGCTTTTCAATACATGTCCAATCTAGTACCACTCCTGGGGTTTAAACTAATAAAATGACCAAACCCCTGTCAGCAATAGATCAACAGATAAGCTGGGAACTGGTATCACTTTAAGATAATATGTTTAAAAGGTATAACTGAAAACCTTAAAAAACTATTCCTATTCTTTTTTAATATACAGCTTATTAATTTATTCATGTTACATCTCAATGGTTATCCCATCCCTTGTATCCTCCCAATCCTCCCTCCCTCCCATTCCCCCTTACTTCCCATCCCTTTGACTGTGACTGAGGGGGACCTCCTCCCCCTGTATATGCTCATAGGGTATGAGTCTCTTCTCGGTGACCTGCTGTCCTTCCTCTGAGTGCCACCAGGTCATTCCTATTCTTTTCAAACAAACATCTTGAACTAAAATTACAAACACCTTAGATCTTCAATGAGAATATTTATTTGTTATACAAAGAAACTTCTTTAAGTGTGAGAATATATCTATAGTAAATTCTTAAAAATAATTATAACTAATTCAAAGATCACAAAAACAAAAACCCCAACTGGAAGATAAAGATATGAAAACTCAGAGATCTCAAAAAATCCTATAAAGAGTGAAAATATAAAAAGGAAGAATTTACAGTGCACTGAAAGGTCAAAAGGGTAGCCCTCCAATAAATGAGAAAATAAACCTACTTTAGCCTATTTTTAAGCTTCGCGTACAACTAAAAGCAAGCAAGTTTGTCTTGACACCAAACACCTCAAAAGCTTCATAATAGTTATAGTTAGCTACACCTAATATTTTGTATCTAACCAAAGACATGCTTAATTCCAATCAGAAGCTAAGCCTTCATTGTCTAGAATGAAAAGAGCCTCCCTAATAAGTTAGGCCTCACAATGGCAGAGGCACTAGGGTGAGAGATAGGGGCTACCTTACATTTGGCAGCAGACTTCTTTTCTTCCTTTCAATTGTTGAAAATCACTATATAAAACCAGGTGGTGGAAATGCACACCTTTAAACCCAGCACTTAGGTGGCAGAGCAGGCGGATCTCTGTGAGTTCAAGGACAGCCTGGTCTACAGAGTAAGGCCAGGATAGCCAGGGCTACACAGAGAGACCCTGTCTCAAAAAAGAAGGAAAAAAGAAAAAGAAAGAAAGAAAGAAAGAAAAAGAAAGTCCCCATATGAAAGTCAGACACAAGGTAAAATTCCTTTATTAGACAAGAAAGCTTTCTGAATACATCCAGAATTACTGAACTTGAATGTTCCCAGTCATGCTCGGCATACTTACAATGTAGTACTGTGGAAGGCGGGTAAGCTTAATAAACAGCTTATTCTTAGAAAGATTTCCAATGGGATGCGTTGAATAGTTGGAAAGCTGCAACGTTTCACTGGTTATTGTAGGCAGATGTTTTATAGATTGTTTGCAACGCTGTTGTCCCAGCCAAAACCTTAATTTAAAGGATAATTCACATCATAAAATCATAACGTTTCTGGTTAACTGGATGGCACTATTTATAAATAAATTAAAGAGCACTAAAGAATAACTGACACAGCCACATAGTGGTGTCTCATGCCTTTAATCAGAGGTGGGAGGATCTCTGAGAGTTCGAGGCCAGCCTGGTCTATATAGTGAGTCCAGGACAGCCAAGGCTACACAGAGAAACCCTGTCTGTTAAAAAAAAAAAAAAAGAGTAACTGAAATTTAGTCAAGGGGCATATATGACCAAATCAATGAGTCATTTCTCCAGTTTTTATTTGGCTGCTAGTTCTACTTCTATAATAAGAAATTTAAATTGCACTGTGAATGATTTGATTATTTGGGAGGAAAATCGACCATAAGCTGAAAAGAGCAGCTTAGGGAATGACAGATTCTTTATGCTTAAAGGTAGCCCAAACTGAACTCAACATTTCTTTTTTTCTTTTTGGTTTTTTGAGGCAGAAGCAGGCAGATCGCTGTGAGTTCTAGGCCAGCCAGGTCTACAGACTGAGACCCCCAGGACAGCCAGGGAGGGCTACACAGAGAAAAACTAAAACAACAACAACAACAACAAAAACCTATTAAGCAGAAAGAACGCAATAACTGTCCAGTGCCAAAAGTTCAGCGCTGAAAACATACCTAAATCTAACAGTATATGGACTCCAGCGGATACATTTAGGAAGGCAGATGTATATGCATATACATGTGCATATAATAACAATGAGGAAAAAATGAGGCCAGGAATTTGAAAAAGAGTTGGGAAGGGTAATAGGTTTGGAAGGAGATGTATTCTTAAAACTAAAATTTAAAAAATTTCATAAAACAACCAAAGAAGCATAAAGCATGTTATTTGAATATATAAATTAAAATAAAAAATTTAAAGCCCCATGTTATTCTTCTCTCATCACTGGAGACTTCAGATTGTGTAAAGTGTCTGGCATTAACTGCCCTCTTCCCTCCCTCCCTTTTAAGTCAGACACTGGGTTTTGCTTTAATGAGTTTGTTATGAGTTTCCTCTTGGTGCTTGTACATGACCATCCTTGTGCCTAGGATAAAATAGATGTTGGTCAGTTTGGAGGAAATGCACTTGCACGAATACATGTTGTACAAATGGTTTGTTAGCCACCTGCACTGAGACTGTGCCAGAATAGATTACATCTTGAGGGTAGTTTGTCAGCTCCTCCAAGAGTGAAATGGAGGGGTCCTTTGTTTTGTTTTGATTGGTTATTTTGGTTGGTTAGTTGGGTTTGGTTTGGTTTTGAGACATGCTCTGGCCATGCAGCTGACTATGTAGACCAGGCTGGCCTCAAACTCACAGATCAGCCTATCTTTTGTTTTATCATTAAAACAGATCTGATATTTTAATACAACTAATCAATTGAATAAAAAAAGATAAACTTTAAAAATATATCACTGTTTGCTTCATTTTTGCCAAAGGTTGCAAATGGATATCCATTACAATAAAAATACTTTTGAGACTATTATGTGTACTAATATTGTTGAAAGAAAAAGGGGGCTGGAGAGATGGCTCAGAGATTAAGAGCACTGACAGCTCTTACAAGGGTCCTATGTTCAATTCCCAGCAACCACATGGTGGCTCACAGCCATCTATAATGAGACCTGGCGCCCTCTTCTGGCATACAGGAACACATGCAGGCAGAACACTGTATGTATGTATGTATGTATGTATGATGTATGTATGTATGTACGTACATACACACAAATAAGTAAGTCTTTTTTAGAAAGTGAGTCCAGGACAGCCAAGGGCTGTTACACAGAGAAACCCTGTCTCAAAATAACAAAATAAAACATCTACATATTAATATACAAGGGAGCCTTTTGAAGTATATGTGGAACTACTATTTCTTTTATTTTTTATTTTCTTTTTTTATTCTCCCTAGGACAAAGTCTTTACTATACATCCCATCACAATCCCCCATCTCCACTTCTTCAGGGCTGAGACAAGAGGTTTGTACTCACATGCCTAACCCTTGACTCTGGCCTCAACAGGTATGTTTGTCTGGTTTTTTAACTTAGAGTACATGTAATTTTATGTCTGTTGACTTAAATACTAAAAACTTGAGGTTTATAATTTATATTTGGGTTGTTTGGGGAGCGTTGTTTACTTTGGTTTGGTATTTTGGGGATTAGGACCCTCACTCAGGCTAACCTGACACTCATCAGGCTGAGCTGGGTGATCTTCCTCCCTCTGCCAAGTACTGGGATTAGAGAGGCATGTGCCAGCAGGCCTGGCTGTTTCTTTTATTAGAATCTGTTTTTGTTCCATAATACAAAAATATCCCAAACTAGATGCTCAGAGAAACCCTCATATATTGACTGAATGGCAAAGTGGCACAACTACTTTGGAAAGCAGTTTAGGAATTTCTTTCAAAGGTGAAACATAATTTTTGCTCTCTACCTCAACACTTCTACTGTTTATTTAAGTTTTAGCCAAAGAAAAATGAAAATGTAAGTTCACAAAACAGCCAAGAAGAACTAACAACCCCACTCATTATCCACCCTCAGTTACTATAGAATAAAGAAAATGTAATCCCTCCATTCAGTGAAATTCTATTCAAGCATAAGGATGAAATACTGAGACAAGCTAAGCATAACCCTTGAAGATACAAGCAGAAGATGCCAAAAAAGTAAAATTAGAGCAATAGATTGTGATTGCCAGGGACTAGCAATGACTGACTGTACATGGGCAACAGAAAGGTGCTAAATGTTCTACAATTGTGGAAACAGTTTTCAACTGGGGTAAATTCGTTACAAATTAATTGACTGTTCAAAGTAGGTTATGCTTAAAGTAGGGTGTTTTTGTTGTTGTTGTTGTTTGGTTAGTTGGTTTTTATTGAGACAGGTTTTCTTTATATAGCCTTGGGACTCACTTTGAGAAGGCTGGCCCCAAACTCTGCCTCTGCATCCCTGAGGGCTGGGACTAAAGGTGTATGCCACCCAAAGTAGGGTAATTTTATCACATTTAAGATAGCAGCTCAGCTGGATATGGTGGCATGCATCTTTAATCACAGCAACTGGAAGACAAAAGCATTAGGATCTGTGAGCTCTAGACCAGAAAGGACTATAGCAACATCCTGCAAAACTAAATAAAGTAATAGCTCAAAATTTTTCTAAAACCCCGATTACTAATATAATCTGGCTACCTATGATGATTCATTTAGAAGCACTATCATAAGTAAAATCAGAACAGAGTTAAAATATAGACATACATTTGATAAATAAAATTAGAATTTGGCTTTTGGTTTTAAATAATACTTCTCTCATAGCTATAAGGATAGATAAACAACCTTAAGTTATGGAAGATGTGAATTATAAAACATGTTAAATATTTAAACCTTGCTTGTTTGGTCAAAAGTGTACAAACATGAAACTAAAATCTTAAAATTTGTTGCATAGGAGCTGGAGAGATGGCTCAAAGGTTAAAAGCACTGGCTGCTCTTCCAAAGTCCTGAGTTCAATTCCCAACAAGCATATGGTGACTTACAAACATCTATAATGAGATCTGGTGCCCTCTTCTGGTGGACAGGTGTACACGCAGGCAAAATATTGTATACATAATAAATAAATTTCTAAAAAAAAAAGTGTTACCCGGGCATGGTGGCGCATGCCTTTAATCCCAGCACTCAGGAGGCAGAGGCAGGCGGATTGCTGTGAGTTCGAGGCCAGCCTGGTCTACAAAAGCGAGTCTAGGACAGCCAAGGCTGCACAGAGAGACCCTGTCTGAAAAAACCAAAAAAAAAAAAAAAAAAACCCAAAACATTGTTACACAGATTGCAGTAAAACAGATATTTACATTAAAGCCAGGCATGATTGTATATGCCTCAGCCACTTGGTAGGTAGGTATTGAAAGATCAGGACCTCATGGTCACGTCCTTGACCACACAGAATTTCAGGCTGGGCTATATAAGACCTTGGTTTTTTGCTTTTTTAAAAAGCTATAAAACCAAAAGTGACAAAAGGAGGAAGATTCTAGAACACCTCATACACAACAGACCCACTAAACAATCTTCCTCTTCTATGTACCTCTACTTGACCATGTACTTGTGATACTCATGGCAAACCTCCTGCCCCAACATCCTAAGTACTAGGATTAAAGGTTATCGGTATACCACAATGCTTGGTGTGTCAAATTGAGTTTTTATCTCTGAAGCTGGTTAATTTCTTGGAGTCTTATAAATATATTGAAGACTCTGAGTTGAACACAGTGGCACGTGTCTATGTCTATAATGACAGTACTACTAGTAAGTCCGAGGTAGGCCTCGGGTGTATGAGACTCTGTCTCAAAAGTAGAAATAAATGAATAAGAGTTTAGCCAGGCATGGTGGTGCACGCCTGTAATCCCAGCACTCGGGAGGCAGAGGCAGGCGGATCGCTGTGAGTTCGAGGCCAGCCTCGTATACAGAGTGAGTCCAGGACAGCCAGGGCCACACAGAGAGATCCTGTCTTGAAAAACCAAAAGAAAGGAGAAAAAAAGAGAGTCGTTTTAATGTTTCCTCAGTGTAGCCAGAATGGCAATAAAAGCCCAGATAATTATCTCTGGTTCTATTAACAGGGTGATTTTTGAAAGAAACTAAATAACAATGTTAGAGTAAAAGTAACAACTATTCTGATAGTTGTCTGCTGAGAGCTTAATATGAGAAGGATTCTGAGTAAGAATAAATGGGATTCTATTAGAGGACACGGTAGAGATGTTTGTTAAGTGATCTGTGAAGTGCTTGCTCTGGAGAAAAAAATGGCAAGGAATGAAAGTTTAGTGTCATGCCCTTCTGAGCAGCACTGGCTCTAGCGGGGATTTGATATGAGGACTGCCATCCTGGATGCAATCCAAGGCAATTCAGAGGTCAAGGTACCAGAGGTGCTCAGGTTTCATGTCACAGGAGAAGACAATAAATACTGTCAAGATAGGTTTCACTTTTCAACCTTGAGCTAAATTAAGTAAGCTTACTTAAGTTGCTGAATCCAAGGGATGATCCGCTTCATGTCATCATTCACACATTTTTCTATGTCCTCCAGAGTGGCCTGGTCTACAGAAGAAAGAACTCATTAATTCACTGCTTACTAGACAAACAAAAGCTTTATCTTTGTAGCCAAACTTTAAATGAAAAAGAAAAAAAAAATTGGCAGAAAAATCAGCTGTAATTTAGTAAGAGTATAAACTAAAGCCATTAGGAACTGTCAAGCAACTTGTTTTTGCTCGTTTACATTTCACTGGCAAGAACAAGTGGCAAATGCATAGTTATTTGCCTGTATTTTTTAAGAGTTAAACAGCATTTCCAACTTTTAGTACTTAAAATTCAAAATTGCTACACTTAAAACCTTAATTAAAAAACAAAAAAGCAAAACAAACAAAAAACCCGGGGCTAGAGAGATGGCTCAGATATTAAGAGCACTGTCTGCTCTTCCAAAGGTCCTGAGTTCAATTCCCAGCAGCTACATGGTGGTTCACAACCATCTACAGTGAGATCTGGTGGCCTCTTCTGGCGTGTAGGCATACATGCAGGCAAAACACTGTATGTATAAATAAATCTTAAAAAAATAAAATTAAAAATTAAAAAAAAAACTCACAATCTATTAAAATGTTAGTTTTTACAGCACACAAATGAGCTCAGGCATAAGCAACACCTGTTGTCCACAATGACTGGCTTACTAAATCACAGCCCAAATTTTTAATGGAGGTAGAAAATATTAGTAAGTAGAACACTAAGCAAAGAAGGAAGGCACAAAGTGATTTCAACTAACTGGATCAAATCTAGAGAAAAATTAAACAAAAGTAAAAAGCCATTGTGGTGTGCTATGCCATGTTCCCACCTCGCAATTCCGCTATGTCCACTGCAGTGCTGTGCAAAGGCAGGCTTTATGAGGTAGCTAAGTTCAGAAGGGGTCCTGAAGTGGAGTACCTTCTTCTATAGCAGTGCTCAACCCGTGGGTGGTGACTCCTAAATGACCCTTTCAAATATCAGATATTCTGTATATCAGAAATGTACATTATGACTCATAATAGTAGTGGAATTAGTTATGAAGTAACAAGGAAAATAATTTTATAGTTAGGAGTCACCCCAACAAGAGGGACTGTATTAATGGGTGACAGGATAAGGAAGATTGAGAACCACTGTTCTATAGAAACTGTAAGGAAAGTTGTACATCTCTTTGTGAAGACATGGTCAGAAAAGCCTAGGAGTCAGGAATGAAGCCACTGACACTGAGATTATTCTGTGAGAAAATACATTTCTACTGTATCTTGGTATAGCATCTTGACCTCTATGCACAAGAAACTATTGTCTCTTTTCATTTTTATGTGCTTATTTGAATGTGTACTATGAATGCTTGAGAAAATAGCTAAAGAAAAGGCTTTGAGAAGCAAAAGGCACCCAGGGAATTGGGGCTAGTGTAGCAGTGGCTGGCACAGGGCTGTAGCAGCTGGTGGTGGGCCATAAGCCCACCCTCCCACCAGGGGTGCTGCGCAGTATACTGTACCCTCAGAGCCAGCTGACCTTCTACTCTACTCCCTCACTCTTTGGTAGTGTCTCAGTGGAAGCTCCCTGGAGTCCACTTCTGTCTTGCCTTGTGGAATGGAAACCTAAAAGTAGTGTATAGTAAACGTGCACACACACACACACATGCATCGCCATCTCCATTGGCTAGGCTAGTTTCCAGATTGATTAGGATTGCCTGCTCTGCTAAAGAGAATATGGCATTTTTGTTGAGGTTCCCCCCCGCTCCCCAGACAGGGTCTCTCTATGTTATCTTGGCTGTCCTGGACTCACTATGTAGACCAGGCTGTCCTCGAATTCACAACAATGATCCCCCTGCCTCTGCCTCCCAAAGTGCTGGGACTAAAGGCATGCGCTACCACACCCAGCTAGAATATGGTATTTAGTAGGTGGTCAAGTACAAGAGATAAGATAGCTATGGCAATCCTTTTTCAGTGGGTACAGGATGATGGGGAGTGGCAAACATGAACCCAAAGTTGTGTTCCAAGATTTGAAACGTATGGCTGTTTATGAAGTTTGTGTTAGCGCCTACTACTGGCTTCTCTGGTAGCTCATCAATGGCAAAGAATTTGCAGGCAGTATGTTGACTAATACACAGGGTTTCAGTATTTTTCAGTAGCTTTGATGGTGGTATTGGCTGTGTGTGTCTGCCCTATTCCTGATGGA
The DNA here is from genome assembly GCA_907169655.1 of Acomys percivali. Taxonomy (NCBI): domain Eukaryota; kingdom Metazoa; phylum Chordata; class Mammalia; order Rodentia; family Muridae; genus Acomys; species Acomys percivali. Next base: position 13,857,703 of record OU015760.1, on the reverse strand, counting down.
ATGTCTGGTTTGATCACAGCAAGAAGTCCAAGCTAGCAGTCTCTATTTACCTAGCTCTCTAGTTACTGCCCATACCAACTTGGAGCACTCTGTTCCTGCATGGCATCTGTCAGAAAAAGCTTGATGTTGAGTACCATCCTAATTAGCCTCAACTGCCTTACTGGCCACCTGTGTCTCAGATCACTGCCTCTCTTAGGAGACATTTCATGGTGCCCTGTCCAACACTGACTTTCTCTGTCCCCAAATGCCCATCATCTGGCTAATCCAGCCAACTAGAAGATCACACATGACATAATACACAGTTTAGTGCTAGTTATATCACAGTAACATGGTTCCCAAAAATGTCAGTGTTGTCATTGCTGCCTCAAAGCAAACTGTACCATCTAGGTTGCCTTGGTTACTCACTACCTTGGTTAACACATGGTTAACACACTTAGCAGCCTTGTGGTAAGGTAGATGGTGGACCTAGCCAAAGTGTAGTGAGCCGTTGGTGAGCTGACCAACACCACAGCCACTGCTGAGGCCTGGGCTCACTTGGATCATGTCTGAGCTGATGTGTGCTAAATTTGCCCTTGTCAACTGTTGTATGTGGGAAGAGATAGAGAAAGGAAAGTTTTCTAAAGCCTATTAGGACATGGCTACCCTAGAGAAGAATTAGTTTGGAGAAGATATTGGTGAGGAAAAGGATGAATAGTAGTAACCAGATGATATAATTTCAGTGCTTCCTTGGGGTGGTCTGCTATTGTGTGGAACTAATTACTGTATACTTGGGAGGCAGAGGCAGGTGGATCACTGTGAGTTCGAGGCCAGCCTGATCTACAAAGGGAGTCCAGGATAGCCAAGGCTACACAGAGAAACCCTGTCTGGGAAAAAAAAACAACAATAAACCATTGCCATATGCCATTTATGCATCATAAATATGTGATTCAAAGTCCTATTTTCCATGAGCTGCTAATATGTGTTTTTTTTTTAATCTACTTTTTTTAGCCAGGTGTGGTAGGTACATGCCTTTAATCCCAACTTGAAAAGCAGAAATAGTGGTGTCTTTATGAATTCAAGGCCTACCTGATCTACATAGCAAGTTCTAGGCCAGCCATACCCTGTCTCAAAAATTTTTTTCAATAAATAAATAATAAAATTTAACTGGGCTGGAGAGATGGCTCAGAGATTAAGAGCACTGAATGTTTTTCTAAAGGTCCTGAGTTTAATTCCCAGCAACCACATGGTGGCTCACAACTGTCTATAATGAGATCTGGTGCCCTCTTCTGGCGTGCAGACAGAGCACTACATACGTATAAATAAATCTTTAAAAAATAAAATAAAATTTAACTTACCTTTATAGCCACATGATACAATCAAAAAACTTTATTAATCAATTTAATTTACTTAATATACCACAATATTCAGGAATATTGACCAGTCATAGAAAATACTTTTGTTGCTAGTAAATATATATCATTTGAGAATGCCAACTCAGTAACAAAACAAGTTAGAAATCAAACTTTTTTCTTTTTTGATTATTTTGAGACAGGGTTTCTCTGTGTAGCCTAGGGTGTCTTGGAACTAGCTTTGTAGACCAGGCTGGCCTCAAAAGAAATCAAACTTAGGGTTGGAGAGTTGGTTCAGTGGTTAAGAATACTGACTGCTCTTCCAAGGGACCCAGGTTCAATTCCCAGCACCCACACAGCAGCTCACAGCTGTCTGTAACTCCAAGATCTGACACCTTCACACAGACACACATGCAGGCAAAACACCAATGCACATAAGATAAAAATAAAGTGTTTAAAAAAAAAGAAAAGAAAAGAAATCAAACTTTAGGGCTGGGAATATAGTTTGGTTCAAATACTTGCCTAGAAATCAAACTGAGTTTAAGACCAGAGAAAATTCTTCTAGGACTCCATATCCCAAGCCAGTTACCTACAAATTATAGTCGATATTTTTGTTTTGCTTTTCCTAAAAATATTTTTCCTTGGGCCAGAGAGATGGCTTAGGGCTTAAGAGCACTTGCTGCTTTTGCAGAGGGTCCAGGTTAAATTCCTAGGACTCACATGGTTATTCACAGCCATCTGTAACTCCAGTTCCAGATCTGATGATGCCCTCCTCTGACCTGTTTGGGCATGAACCACTCATGGTGTTATGGTACACATACATAAATGCAGGCATTGAGTAACTTACCAAGTCCATAGAGCATCAATTGGAACATTCCAGAATGCAAATCTACAAAAATGTGGAGGCACTCCGAATTACCACAGGGCTCCAAGATGGGAACAATAAGAGCTGGAAGTGCGGTTTCTATGAAAGCTGAATAGTTGAGAATTAAAAATTACTTTTCTATCTGAGTAGTTTTCTTAAAATTATTTTTAAATGAGTAGAAAAAAAAAGGAAGCCTGAATACAGAGGAAAAAACATGATTCTACAAAGATTGGAGCTACATCACAGTATCAATTAGTAGATGAAAAGGAAGAATGACATTTTCTAGTCGATTCATAAAAGGCATATATATATAAGCAACAGAAAAAGACAGAAAAAACTGAATTGCCATTAAAAACCAAAAAAGGTTTACTCTATGTAGTAAAAGACCAATCCCAGTTAACTGGGTTGCTTCTATTCAACAGGTCAGGGTTAAGTCAACTTTTAGAGATTTTTTTTTTCACTCCCTCCCACCCCCACCCCCCCCTGTCTTTTTTTTGTTTTTGTCTTTTGTTTGTTTGTTTTTCAAGACAGGGTTTCTCTGTGGAGTCCAGGCTGACCCTGAACTCAGAGATATCTGCCTGCCTCTCTGCGCCACCACTGCACAGCTGAAATTTCCTTAATTAGTTGAAAAAGTATCAAGATAAAACAGTTTAGTTCACAAATTTATAGCCCAGTAAGATATAATTTCTCATTTTTAAAAAAGTTGGGTGTTTTTTTTTTGTCAGCACAATCTCATGTTTTTCAAGAAACACTTAAGAACATGTAAACATCATTACCAGGGAACTGTTTTCTCATTTGTATTCTTCATTTTCAAGTGCTAGATGAGTTAACATAGACAATTGCTGCAGTCAACCCTCTAAAGCTGACAATATACTTAGTCTAAGACTTTGGTGGTATTTGCACCAGGCCCTATTAGCTTGTCCTTTAATCCCTCAAATAGGCAGAATAAAAGCTAAGAAGGCAAAGAACTAAAAGCAGTTAGTACCACTAAGAGTGGGGGTTGCCCCGGGGCATGATGGTGGTGCTCACCTTTAATCCCAGCACTTGGAAGGCAGAGGCCAGGGATCTCTGTGAGATCAAGGCCAGCCTGGTCTACAGTCTACAAAGGGAGTCCAGGACAGTCAAGGCTACACAGAGACCCTTTCTTGAAACACGCCCCCCAAATAATAACATTAACAGGGACTGCAAAAGAAAAGGCCTCTGGCCCCAGAGGGGGGCTAAAATGTCATCTGTGGCCATCCCACCTTGAACATGCCTAGTCTCATGTAATGTTATAGACTGAGCAGGGCAAGGCATGAATGGGGAAAGCACATTATTTGCATTCACTTTTGTTTTTTTGTTTTGTTTTGTTTTTTTGTTTTTGTCTTTTGTTTGTTTGTTTTTCAAGACAGGGTCTCTCTGTGTAGCCTTGGCTGTCCTAGACTCACTTTGTAGTCCAGGCTGGCCTCAAACTCACAGCGATCCGCCTGCCTCTGCCTCCCGAGTGCTGGGATTAAAGGCGTGCGCCACCACCGCCCGGGTGCATTCACTTTTGTTTAAAGACAAGGTCTAACTCTAACTCTGTAGCCACTCGCTATGCAGGCAAGGTTGGCCTCCATCTCAGCAATCCTCCTGCTTCAGCCTCCTAAGTGAAGGGATTATAGGCAGGGGCCACCATTCATTTAGAATGACAGAAATGGTCCACCACCTCTCAGGAATTTATAATACTTAAAATGGATGAAGATACCATTGGTACTATCTATATGAACAAAATATAAAGTAAATTAAGAGGGTAAAAGAACTGAAGGAAGTGAAATTTTTTCTTACAATATTTTATAATTCAACACCAGTGCAACAAGTTAAACCAACAGTGTCTTGCTGACCATATTACCTTATGCAGTATTATAAGAAGTACTTATGGTTTTGAAGCAAGGTTTCTGACTCTGTGTTTATGTGGCACTGGGAACAGAACACAGAGCCTTAGACGTGCTCTACTCCTGAGCCACTATTACCTGATAGTGTCTACTGATTTTTTTAAAACATTGCTATACAGTTACAACTTGTGACAGGGTACCAAGCAATACACTCATTTTTAAACTATAACAATAAAGTACAACTGGCAATTATAATTTTAATCTAATTATTAGAATTGAATAATCTTTTTTTTTCCTTTTTGGTTTTTCCTTTTTGGTTTTTTGAGACAGGCTGCCCTGGACTTGCTTTGTAGACCAGGCCTGCCTCTGCCTCCCCAGTGCTGGGATTAAAGGCATGAGCCACCACGCCCAGCCCCTAAAATTGAATATGAATAATCTTATACAGGACAGACATCAGAAGATATACATTCAAAAGAAAATAACTTTCATACATATTCTTGATATACTCTATGGCCACCATTTGGTGGGGTTGTTTGTTCGTTTGGTTTTGGTTTTAAGAAAATGAAGAGAAATATGAAACTAAGCAGAGTTTAAAAAGGTTATTTCTAGTACACTGCTTCCGCTTGACAATGATAATGCAGGTCTAGTAGGTGGAGACTTCCAGGACTCAGACCATATCATAGCTCCCTGCTTTGCATTGTTTTGGGCTTTTCTGCACCTAGTTTCCAGAGGCAGCTTCACCCCCAGGAAACCATACAGAAACTGTACACTTCTATCTGTGCTATTCCAGAGCCTGGCAGCTGTGCTTTCTCCTGGGCCTTTCTTACTCTAATCTCTAAATTACTTACTTCAGGCTAATCCAGTTGGGAATTGGGAGAAAAGCAATTGACTGAGAGCAATATCACTAACAGATTAGAAGAATGGACTACAATTTTATAGCCAGGCACATAAAAGTTTAATCCCAGCACTGACTTGGAGGCAGATCCAGAAAGATCTGAGTTCCATGCTAGCCATGGCTATACAGTGAGACTGTGTCTCAAAACAAGAACAATTTATACCCTAAAGTGGTGGATAAACAGACCCTTTTGCCTAGTAGTCCTCATTTCAGAAAAGTGCTGATAAACAGGACGTGAGGGACCAATCTCAAAAGGAAGCTCCTTCCTTATCTCTAAATCATAATCCCTGTAACACTATTCTCTAACATCTAGGACCATAGGAACAAGGGCTTGAAATGACTGAGGCAGCATTTCTATTGGAAAAGCTAGAAAGAACCTTTGCTAACAATAGCTTCCAATTACAGTTGGAGAATGGGGCCCAAAGCTCCTATATATGTTTGAGAGCACGCAGCTGAACTCTGACCTCTGGCTATTCACGTAGAGACGGCTATAGAATAAGCATCTAAGAGAAATTCTGAGACCTTAGATCAATAACAAACCAAAACATTCCTACCAGAGCATGTGTTTTAGAGTTTACACTTAACCAGGTGTAGTGGCATACACTTTTAATCTGGAGGCAAAAGCAGACAGAACTCTGTGAATTTGGGGCCATCCCCTAGCCTCAAAACACTACATGTGACTTTCAAGCTAGCCAGAGAGAGCTACATAAGGAGACCCTGCCTTCAAAAATAATAGTGTAAGAGTTCACATTTGGTTTGATATATGGTAATTTATGTATGTACCCCAAGCTAACCAATGTAGTTGAAGATAATCTTGAATTCCTAATCCACTACTCCCACTCTAAGCCTCTACCTTCCAGTCTTAAGATTACAGGCACAGGCTAACAGCTGGATGTTATGTGGGATGGGGTTGAAGCCAAGTTGTTATGAATGCTAGACAAGCATGCCACCACCTGAGCCCTCGAGATTACATGTGAGAGCAATATCCCCTGGGCAATCATCCTGATTCTTTTTTTACTAAGTGTTGTTTAATGGTGATGTAAACCAGAGGAAAGAAAAGCCTATCACAACATCACTAATCTTCATTTTCTGGAGCTCCAACAATGAAATTTTAGAATTTTCCTATTTCTTTGTAAAATCAGAAATGAGAAAAATAAAGATTGCAAAATGCTTGGCCAGGTGTGGTGGCACATGCCAAGAATCTTAAAACTCCGGAGGCCAAGGCAGGCAGATCTCTGTCCAGGCCATGCTGGTCTACAGAGTGAATTCCAGGACAGCCAGGACAGTCTCAGGGGGGAAAATGATTACTAAATGCTTGGAGTTTTCTTTGAGAAATGTTACTGGTACAACTGCAAAGCTTCTTCAACACCTATCTTATACCACACACAAAAATTAACTCACAATGATTCAGAGTTAGAGATGAACCTTTAAAGAAAATATAAGTGAATGGGGCATTTTATGTACAGTGTTGGGGGTGTCAAATCTTGGAGTTACAGACAGTTGTGAGCTGCCATGTGGGAATTGAACTGCGTCCTCTGGAAGAGCAGTCAGTGCTCTTAATCGCTGAGCCACCTCTCCAGCCCCAAGACATGGGTTCTTAAGTATAATATGAGATGTATAAACAACAAAAGAAAAATATACAGAGTGGCATTTAAGCTAAAAAAAAATCCTGAGCATACATCTATTATCTCAGAACTAGAGCAGTAGAGGCAGGAAGACTGTCTCAAGTTCAAGACCAGCCTGATGTATATAGAGTAACAGGCCAACCAGAGCAGTGTGAGAGTCTATCTCCAAAAAAAAAAAAAAAAAAATTGTTTTTAAAGTGGGCATGGTGCTATGCACTTTTAATTCTAGCACTTGGAAACTTTGGGAGATGAAGTAGGAGAACCAAGAGTTCAAGCCATTCCCAGGAACATAGCAAGTATGAGGCCAACCTAAACCTGGAAGGAAGGAAGGAAGGAAGGAAGGAAGGAAGGAAGGAAGGAAGGAAGGAAATAGTAGAAATACCATAAAGAAAGTTATAAAGCATGAGGAAAAATTCTTGTAAATCATAATGCATGAAAGTGGGATTATATGCAAAATATGCAAAGGACTCTTGCAATTCAACAATAAGAAAAAGATAATGCAATTATAAAATGGACAAAGGCTCTGAACAGACATTTTTGCCAAAGATATATGAAAAGATGCTCAGCATAGGGGCATACAAGTTAAAACTATAATGAAATCTCACTTCATGAGCACTAGGATGGCTAGAAATAAGGAATAAACAGCACCCTTGCACACTGTTGGTAGGATTGTAACATATGTCGAAAGATTAAACAGAGGGGCCCGATCACCCAGGTATATGCAAGAAAAATAGAAGTGTATGTCCACACAAAAACTTGGACAAATGTTCACAGCTCTATTCCCAATAGCTGAGAATTAAAAAGAACCACAGTGTCCATCAATGAACTGATACTATATGGTATATGTGACAGTAAAATTAAGGATCTACTGTAACATGGATAAACTTGTAAACTAGTATGTAAAAGAATACTCATTGCATGATTCATTTACATGAAATGATTATACAATAAATCTACAAAGTAGATGAGTAGCTATCAGGAGCTATCGAATGACTGCTAGTGAGTAAATGGTTTCTTTGAGAAGTGAGTGGAATATCCTAAAATTGCACTGTTGTAAATATACTAAAAGTCCCAGGGAATGTACATCAACATTTCAACAATATTGGTAAGAAAAAAGAATGGGGGATTACTGCCCTGGCTAGCTCGCGTGAGTTTCAACTAGACTTTCTAATCACTATTTTTAGGCCTCTGTTTAACATCTTTATTTGAAAGATGAAAGGAGGTAGCTTCTACGGAAGCTTATAATTAAGATTATCGAGCATTAAGAGATACACAAGTATATGGGAGAGGGAAGCTGGAGTGGAAGGGACACAGCATGGGACACTGAACCAATACATTCATGCAGTTCTGGACTGCCCGCCTTTCTTTCCTAAGGCCCACTGCATCTCAGAAATGTCAGCACTCCCTGCTGGGGAGGGACAGGGTAGGCACAAGACCCAACACAGAAGCTTCATCCAAAAGCTAGGCCAGGAAAACCTGATAGAGTGACTGGCAGTTCTACCCACAGCAGAGGATCACATTCTCAGCGAGAGATTGGTAAGAGTGATGAGTCAGTAGTGGAGATGAGGTCCATTTTCTCACTCATGTCTTGAAGGGCTGTGATTGGGTGCCATTTTGAGAGAAGGCCTACTATTTGTTTTGGTTTTGTTTGTTTTTGGGGGGGTTCTTTTTGTTGTTTTCAGACAGGGTTTCTCTGTGTAGCCTTGGCTGTCTTGGACTTGCTTTGTAGACCAGGCTGGCCTCGAACTCAGTGATCCACCTGCCTCTGCCTCAGGAGTGCTGGGAATAAAGGCATGGCAACCACTGCCCAGCTAAGAAGGCCCACTATTGAAAGCAGGAACTATTTGAGAAGGGCCCTGGAGGGGACAACACACCACTGCCCCTGGCTAGGAGACTGCAGTGACGGGCAGTGGTGAAAAGCAGGAGGCTTGGGCGTTGAAGGGTCTGGTGGTTGATGGTAAGAACAGACCCCATTCACTTGAGGGTAGATCCCTGAGCGCAGGGTCAGCAGGCAGCCCAACCTTTGGAGCCACCTGTCTGATGCAAGGTTCTCTGCTGGTGGGCCTGAGAACTCTGAAACTCAGGTCCAGCAGAATTCTCTCAACTTCTGTAGCCTCCTCCCTCCCGAAGGGTATTTACTGTTGTACTCAAAGCACTGAGTTTTTCAGTACAGATGTCAGTGCTGTACTTTCTCCACTTCCCAATGCATTGAGCTGGGGAGTCTCTGCAGTAGGGGACAACCTGCATGGCCTGCAGGCAGCAAATCTAAGAGGGGCTAGCAAAGGTTTCTGGTATGCAAAGAAGGGAAGCTCCTAAAATGAAGACCTCTGACACTTGACTGGTTCAGGCTCAGGGCCCTCCTAAACGACAGGAAAAAGTGACTCAGACTTCAATTGAGCGCCCCTCCCACCTGGTGATATTAGAATACACAGAAAAAAAGTGCTGACATCTTTGCCACTTAGAGTCCCCACCCCCGCTCCATTTTCCTGTCTGTTTCATTTTATTACGATTTCAGTATTTTATATAATATTGAAATAGGGTTTTGCTATGTAGTCCAGGCTGTCCTTGAACTCCAGATCCTCCAGCCCCACCTCCTTGAACACTGGCATTTTAAGTGTAAACTACCATACAGAGTCTCTTTAATAACACAAACAAAAAACAAGTAACTATTTGTTGAATTTTAGTTACTCTTATTACTAAAGAAAAATAGCACAAAAATATATCCGCAGTACAGATTTCAAAAGCTAAATGATGTAAATTTCACTCCCACTAAAAGTTTTATTTTTCATCTTTCTTACATTTACCTCCGTTTGCTTATGTATTTTTATTTAATGTGCAATACTTTTCACCTTTTTTTTTCTATTTTCTATTCTGAGGTCATTGGTGTGTAACAATCAATTTTAAGTGTATTCCCATATCAAGTTTGATTTAGTGTTATAGCTCCTCATTTTCTCCTCTCTGAATGATAGTGGGTGGAGACTGACACCTCAAGAGGTTTCTCAGTAAGAAATTGCTGCCCCCTAAAACTGGAAGAGATACCCAATACAGACAAGTGCGGAAAAGAACCATGAAAAAGGCAAGGCAACATGGTACATACAAAAGATCCTAACGCCTCAATTAGCAAATCCAAAGATACTAAGGTGGCTCCAGTACTACACAAAGGATTGCTGCCTGTTAAAATATTTTCAGAAACTAACAAGCAGCTGAATTAAGTAAAGAAGTCAATTATGGATCCAGATTTCAAAAGCCTGAAAGACAGATGTGAAATTAGCAACACTGATGAGAAGTTCAGCAAAGATAGAGGCTTTGAGAATTGGGGCGGGGGGAGGGACAGGAATGCTAGTAGAGATGAAATCTAAATAAATCAAATAACAATGACAGTTAAGTTTCACCAATATACTCAAATCAAGAGGCTGGAAATGACCCAGTGATTAAGAGCACTTGTTGCTTCTTGTGTAGCAACCAATAAAATTTTCTAACACCCACATCGTGGCTTACAAGTGGTACTTAACTCCAGTTCTAGGGGACTCTAATGCCTTCATCTGACACCTGCAAATATCAGGCATACATGATAAACATGAACACAAACATTCATACACATAATTTTAAATTAAATGAAATAATAAACTAAATTAAGCAGAAAACACAATACCAAAGATGGAAGACAAGGGTAAAAAAATTCTATCAGACATCAGCAAAAATAAATAAATAAATAAATAGATCAGCATGACTAAAAAGTCAAATTCATCATCCATGGAATGAAGTAGAGAGATGACTGGGTAATTAAAAGCACTTGTTCTTCCAAAGGACTAGGTTCAATTCCCAGCACCCAGGTCATGGCTTATACCATCCAGTTCCAGCTCCAGGGTATCAGACCTTCCTAGGCACTAGGTACACATATACATACATGCAGGCAAAACATTCATTTATAATGACAAATTTAAATTTACAAAAAAAAAAAAAAGAAGAAGAAGAAGAAGAAGAAGAAAGAAAGAAAGAATTGATTAGATGAGTTAGGGTTAAGTATGGCTTAGTGGTAGGGCAGGTGCCTAGCATATCTGAGGTTCTAGGTTCAATCTCTGGCACCAAGACAAAAAAGGAAGTCAGGTAAAAAGACAAAAAGCCTTCGTGGTGGCCCAGGCCTGTAATCCCAGGACTCAAGGAGCGGAAGCAAGAGGATGGATCTCTGAGTTCGAGACCAGCCTGGTCCAGGACAGCCAAGGCCCCACAGAGAAACCCAGTCTAGAATAGTGAGAAGCGTGATAGCAAACACTTGCAATCACAGATTTTAAAAAGTGAGGTCAGGAGAAGTAGGAGTTTAAAGCCTGTCTGGGCTACATTAGCCCTTGCCTTAAAAAATTAATTAATTTTTAAAAATTAAAAAAAAATTTTTTTTTTCCAGACAGGGTTTCTCTGATTAGCCCTGGCTGTCCTGGACTCACTCTGTAGACCAGGCTGGCCTTGAACTCAGAGATCCTGTCTCTGCCTCCTGAGTGCTGGGATTAAAGGCGTGCACCACAATACCTGGCAAAAATTTAAAATTCTATTAGGGGATGAGCAGCTAAGATTGAACACTAAAGACACAAAATCTTCTCAACACAATTATATGAGGACTCTTGTTTTTCTGGAAAGAAAAGAATATCTAAACACAAAAGACATTTTGAGACCTAACATACATGACCCAGAAAAGAACCTCTCTGTACAGCTGGCTAATGGTTAAACATCCAGTTCTACAAATAAGCTTCAGGAAGTTCTATAGGCAGTTAGTGATGACTGGGGAATGAAAATCTTACTCATGAGTTGCCCATGTCCTGTAAGTAACCTTAATTAAAGTCACTTGTTCATATATACAAACAAACAAACAAATAAAAACACCAACAAAGCCAGGCGGTGGTGGTGCACGCCTTTGATCCCAGCGCTCGGGAGGCAGAGGCAGGCGGATCACTGTGAGTTCGAGGCCAGCCTGGTCTACAAAGCGAGTCCAGGACAGTCAAGGCTACACAGAGAAACCCTGTCTCGGAAAACCAAAAAATAAAAAAAATTAAAATAATAATAATAATAAAAAACACCAACAAACAAAAAAGCCAAGTAGAAGGGAGACCAGCTGAGAAGAGGAAGTCAGGAATAGGAACAGGAAAAAGAGGGTAGAATATGATCAAGATACATTATATCTATGCATAAAAAAGTGAAACATTATGTATATGGTAACAATGACTATAATTTTTTTTGACTATAAATTTTTTTAAAGTTACAAGAGAAAATGCCAAATCAAAGTCAAACTTATCAGAACTAATGTCAGACTGAGCTCTCAGCAAAAACCCTAAAATCTAGGAAACCAAAAAATGATTCATTTCAAGTCCTATAGCAAATAACTGCTACCAAGAGTACATCAGTCATCAATTTTAAAAACTGCCACAAAATTAGATGTTCTAAGGCAAGTAAAAATTACTCAGAAAAGTAAAGGCTACTATACATTAATAAAGGAAACAATGCATCAAGATAAAGATTTTATAATTATATCTACACTGAGCATTGGTATGGCCAATCTCTTTCTTTGGTTTTGGATTTTTTTTATTGGTTTGTTTGTTTTCAAGATAGAATTTACCTGTGTAATAGCCCTGGGTGTCCTGGAACTCACTTTGTAGACCAGGCTGGCCTCAGCTCACATCCACCTGCCTCTGCCTTGGGAGTGCTGGGATTAAAAGCCTGTACCACCATGCCAAGCCAATTTCTTCCATTGTTTTGTTTCAGATTGTTTTAGACAGGGCTTCTTTTTTTCTTTTTTTAAAGTTTTTTTTTGTTTTGTTTGTTTTTGTTTTTTTGAGACAGGGTTTCTTTGTGTTTCTTTGCCTGTATCCTGGACTCCCTTTGTAGACCAGGCTGGCCTGGAACTCACAGTGATCTGCCTGCTTCTGCCTCCCAAGAGCTGGGATTAAAGGCGTGCGCCATCATTGCCCGTTAGACAAGGCTTCTTTATGTAGCCTCTGGAACTAGCTCTGTAGAGCTACTAGTCTGTAGACTAGACTGGTCTTCTTTTTTGGGTTGGTTTTTCAAGACTGGGTTTCTCTGTGTAACCTTGGCAGTCCTGGCTACGTAGACCAGGCTGGCCTGGAACTCACACTGCTTCCGAGTGCTGGGATTAAAAGGCGTGCACCACCACTGCACAGTGGTATATCCAATTTCAGTAAACAAACACTACTGAACATAGACAAATCTAGATACAAAAGTGAGTGACTTTAATATTCCATTTTCATCAATAGAAAAATGATCCACACAAAAATAAATCAATAAGCTTCAAAGTTAAGTTGTACACCATAGATCAAATAGACATAACAGACATTTATAAAATATTCTATCCAACTATGAAATCACACCTTGTGGCAGCCCACAAAACTGAAATAGATCACATTTTAGACCATAAAGTCTTAACAAATACACCCCTCCCCCCAAAAAAAGTTTTTAAAGACATAGTCTTTTACATAGCTATGACTGTCCTGGAACTTGCTATGTACACCAGGCTGGCCTCCAACTCAGAGACCTACCTCCCGAGTTATGAGACTTATAGTTAAAACAATTCCTTATATTCTATCAGGTCCTAAGACTGAAACTACAAATCAATACCAAGAAAAACTATAGACTATACAGACATAAGTAACGAACTACATACACTTTAATGATTAGTAAGTCACTGAAGGAATCAAAGAGGAAACTATAAAATTGCTACGGGTCAAATGAAGACACGATAACCTCCAAAGTATAGCAAAGGCAGTTCTAAGGGGAAAAAATGCTAAACACAAACCCAGAGATCTCAAGCAACAATGATTGAGTACATCTTTTAGAAAAATAAGTACAAGCTAAGCCAACATTCGGTAGATAAAAAGAAATATTAGGGGGCTAGAGAGATGACTCAAAGGTTAAGAGCACTGACTGCTCTTCCAAAGCTCCAGAGTTCAATTCCCAGCAACCACATGGTGGCTCACAACCATCTATATAATGTGATCTGATGCCCTCTTCTGGCCTGCAGGTGTACATGCAGACAGAACACTATAATAAACAACAAAAAAAATTTTGAAAAAGGAAACTTAAAAACAATAAAAAAAGAAATATCAGGTTGATGCAAAAGAAGTGCACGCTGGGCGGGGGAGGTCTACACAGGAGGTCTACACAGGAGGTCTACACAGGAGGTCTACACAGGAGGTCTACACAGGAGGTCTACACAGGAGGT
>OU015760.1:13801846-13834640 GCA_907169655.1 Acomys percivali | reverse complement strand
CACACACACCTAAAAACAGGAACCACTTTATAAGTAGTATATATGCCTGATTTATCAACAGAAAATCAGAGTGAAGTCAATTTCAAACAGAAATTAAAGATGATAAATAGCCTCATACCAATTCTTTCCAAATCAGTTTTCAGTTACCATTTAAAATAGGAAACTGTGATAAGCAAGTATGTTTATTTGAGTACTCTATCTGCATGTACATCTGCCTGCCACAAGAAGGCATCAGATCTCTGTATAGATGGTTGTGAGCCACCATGTGGTTGTCAAGAATTGAACTCAGGACCTCACAGTGTTCTTAACCTCCGAGGCATCTCTCCAGCCCAGTAAGTATGTTTTATTTTTATTTTTTACTTTTGTTTGTTTGTTTGTTTGAGACAGGGTTTCTCTGTAGCCTTGGCTGTCCTGGACTTACTTTGTAGACCAACCTCGCCTTGAACTCACAGAGATCTGCCTGCCTCTGCCATCCAGTGCTGGGATTAAAGGTGTGCACCACCACACCCAGCATAGCAGGTATGTTTTAAAAAGTGATACTGAAGGCCAGGTATGGTGGCACACGCCTTTAATCTCAGCACGTGGTAGGCAGAGGCAGGCGGATTGATGTGAGTTCGAGGCCAGCCTGGTCTACAAAAAAGAGTCCAGGAGAGGCAAGGCTACACAGAGAAACTCTGTCTTGAAAAAAAAATGTACATTGAGCCTTAGTACAGATAAATGTCCAAAACATAATACTCTACGAAAGGTGGCAATTATGGCGGTCTCATGTGGCCTACAACCATACTGTGACTTTACTAAATTAAAGCACATAACTGTGGGCACGTAACTATTCATATGTAATAAATCAGTTGTACAAGGGAAAGAAGCCAAAAAGACGGGATTCACTTATTACACAGACCTACCAAAACCAATTTTACTTACTTCCAAACTGAGAGGGAGAGGCACTTTCCAGCATGGTATCTTTCTACCTGTACAAGGTCTCCCCACCTCTCTCGGATTAACATTAGAGTCTGAGAATGCAACACTTCTAATTGAAGTGATAAACAGAAACAATCTGATTTATCTTGTTAAGCAAAAAGCTAATAAGCACAGATAAATTTCATCTAACAAGGAATCTCGCTGGGCATGGTGGTACACACTTTAATCCCAGCACCTTTAATCAGAGGCAGGCCGGTCTCTGTGAGTTCGAGGACAGCCTGGTCTACAGAGTGAGTCTAGGACTGCCAAGGCTACACAGTGAAACCCTGTCTCAAAAACCAAAGGAAAGAATCTCCCCAAAAGATTTCTATGAAGAAATTCTCTAGAATCATCTTTTTCTAATGACTCATTTCAAATATGAAAAAATCTGGGGGTTTTTAAAATTATATATTCAAATGACTCATCATAAGAAGTAGTAGACCATGTGGCATAATTTTAGAAAAAGAGCTGATGAAGCTGGGCGTGGTGGCACATGCCTTTAGTCCTGGCACTAAGGGAAGAAGCAGCAGGAGGATGATTGTGAGTTCAAGAAAGGATAGCCAAGGTTACACAGAGAAACCTGGGGCCAGGGGTGGGAGGGGAGCTGAGGATTTTGATCTAATCAAACAAAATAAGGTCCAGATCTGTCCCTTAATTCATCACTGCTTAGAAAATACAAATTGGGGCTGGAGAGGTGGCTCGGTCATTAAAAGCACTGCCTGTTCTTCCAAAGGACCTGAGTTCAATTCCCAGCAACTACATGTTGACTCACAACCATCTGTAATGAGATCTGGTGCCCTCTTCTGGTGTGCAGGTATACATGAAAGCAGGACACAGCATACATAATAAAACAATAAATAAATCTTTAAAAGAATATACAAATTGATAAAATAATAAATTTTCAGACCAAAATGGTGCCCTTTTTTGGAGACAGGTTATCATTATATATTACAGACTGACTGTGACCTAGCTACGTATCCCAGGCTGGCCTTGGAGTCATCATCTCGCTGCCTCACACCACCGGTGTCCTGGGTACTGGGATTAAAGGCACCTTACCTAGCAAACAGTGCTGTTTCTACGTTATCACTTTTAGGTGTTGCCTGCAAAGTCAGTAGTAAAACTTGAACTCTATCTTATAGATGTATCATTTATGTTCATACTAGCTGGTTCTCCATGCCTACCGATACCCAAAAGGGGTGGAGAGGGAAGGAAAGGCCAGACGACTACGTTTCAAGACAAAGGCTAAATAGAAAATGTAGAGGAAAGAGGGAGACCCAAAATCCTTACATTACATGCCTCAAACTTCAAAAGGATACGTAGGCAGTTGTACATGTCCTGAAGAGGTTTCTCATCAGCAAAGAGCCTAGACTGCACCAGCTGATGGATAAAGTCGATTTGCATGCTATGAACCAAAGCTCGCCCATCTTCCATTGGCAGAAGAAAAGAAGGGAGTTAATTAGAAAAGAAGTTTGCATTATAGCATTAACCGAGAAATTATATGCTAAAAATGAATTTAAAAATTTAAAAAGAAAGACTGAGATTATCTGGAGAAAACGATAGATTATACACTGAAATGTCTCTAATCAGTAGCTAGTTATGCTTATCGAAATTTTGCTTCAAATTACAGAATAAATTGCTAAAGTTTTCTACAGGAATACTTCACCAATATAAGAAAGCCACATAGAGAAAGCCTGTCTTGGTGGGGGGAGGGGAAAGCATGTCAATGATTTACCTCCTGTTTCCTTATCCTCAACTAAAATTTCTAGCTTGAGAAGGCGCCATGGAACTTCGGGGTCATCACCCATAACTGTCAAGGTTGCTTCAAATTCTCCTTCAACTCGAAACTTCACACGGCCATTGGCTTTTAATAGAGGAAGAAGCATACATTACTTTAAAACAATAAGGTCCTGGCTGACCTCCAACTTCTAGTCTCGTTTATGAGACATTTTAAATAGACTATAAACTTTGTCCCAAGTGTTGACAAGTCAGTAGTTAAAACATAGAAGACAATGCCCAAGTCATTAAGAAACCAAAAGCAACTCTTCCTGCATATAAACACAACAGCATAGCATGTTGTCGGGGCTCAACTTTAGGACTTCCTTTCTCTTCCAGTCTCAGGTAATCCCACTCATCCCCCGCTGCAAATACCAGCACTGTATTTTTAGGTACTAAAAAGAGGTAGATGGCAAATCACAGGTTCAAACACCACAAAAATCCAAACTTTGTCTACTTGTTCTTTGAACAAAACCCAAAAGGCCACTTAAGAAAATACTCTTACAAAACCAAATCTGAGGTACATACCCACTGTAAGATTTGCTAGCTGTGGAGGAAGATCTGTCGTTACAAGCCTATGTCTAAGAATTTGATTAAGCTGATGAAGTGTGGCTTGTTTTTCAATTTTCGTAATTGGGTCTGGAGGAATAATTTTATCCTACAAAAAAAAATTTTTTTAAATAAAAAGGATGCAATTGTTTGCCTGCACCTATCTTTATAGGTTTTCTTACTTTACTCAAGACAATTACAACATTCATTTCTGTTGTCTACAGAAATAATAGTGACTATTGAGTAGGAATAATTCTTATTGAGTAAGAATAATTCTCAGTCACCTTGCTAAAACCATGTTCTTCATCAACCTCCATCTATGACACCAAGTTAGTATCACTACATGATTTCCTAAATGTACAGAACAGACTAGCACCAACTCATTCAACTACCATAATACATTTTTAAAGATTTATTTATTCATGATTATTATGTATACAGAGCTCTGCTTGCACGTACACCTGTAGGCCAGAAGAGGGCATCAGATCACATTATAGATGGTTGTGAGCCACCATGTGGTTGCTGGGATTTGAACTCAGGACGTCTGGAGGAGCAGACAGTGCTCTTAACTGCTGAGCCATCTCTCCAGCCCCCTCCCCATAATACATTTTTAAAGCACTTCTAAATGCTGCTGCTATGGAGTTATGTTTACACCTGAAATAGGCACTAAATTTTATTTGCACATCTGCTTACTCCCAACAAGGACAGGGAAAGGGAAGGAAATGAAGAAACAAAGTAAAAAGAAAGGAGGAACGATTTCCCCAGTTCAGTATCTACTCGCAGTATGGCTCTAATTTATTTCAAGCTACTGCAATTTTACTTGCAGAGGAAAAAAAAATGGAACTATATGAACTACTTGTTTTTAAAATGTGGTTTTTCCTATGCTATGTAATCCAAATCCAAAGCCTTCAACTTTCGTGAATATAGGGACAAAATACTTACCCTGATGCAGGTTGGAAGCCGTGGATAAGAACCAGTAGTCAGTACATCAATGGCATAAGGGATAGCAAAACTAGGCAGGCGTGCGTGTACCAGGGCATCTCTAGCTAAGGAGGCCAAGCGATCAGCGGTGTCCACAAACAGGATGGCTTGCTGATCTAAAAAGCTTGAGATCATCTTTAAAGCAAAGGGTAAATAAATAAACTGCCTTGAAAACTATCTGCTTTTTTTCATTAAGTATCTTTTACTCGCTCCAAAGCAAGATTCAAAATAAATTAATATAGATGGTTTCATATTTATTGGAAGAAATATCTTGGTATTTAACATTAAAAATAGTAGTTTCCAGTCAGGCGTGGTGGCGCATGGCTGTAATCCCAGCACTGGGGAGGCAGAGGCGGTTGGATCTCTGTGAGTGCTGGGATTACAAACTGGGATGCCTAAGACTTTCAACAGTGAATGGATGTAATGATTTCACACCTCATGAAGTTGTTCTAAGTACCACATACCTAACTTCAGAACAGTGTCTAGAACACAGGAAACACTTAGTACATATTGCTCAATATGAGATCCAGGCCTGCATTCTACCCAGTACAGAAAACCTACTAGTTTTCCAGTCAGTGAATTAGTAGAGTCATCACAAAGCTGAAAACTGCCTCCTTCACACCTTAAGTTCTGTTTAACATCAATATCTAGCATTCCTTTCTCTCATGTCCTTCAAACAGGCTTCTGGGGAACAACTTAAAACCTATCACCCAGAATTAACGTAACAGGGCATTATCCATAGTGATCTGTATCTTTCTTACAGTTCCACAGTTATGTTGTTGCCTAATTTCTACAACTCTAAAATGTAGAACCAGATAATTACTATCAGCTTAGAAATGAGAAAATTGATTCACAGGTGAAGACCTTTCCACAAAGAAAAATATAGCTTAAAAATTAGAGAAGCTAGAACAAGAAAATTTGTTTTCTTCTCTTAGACCTTGTTCATATATCTTGACCCAAAAGAAATGCTACCTTTTATAAGTAATGAAGTTCCATCAAATTCCACCAATGCTAACCTCCCCCTCCTCTCTTTTTTGCTTTTCTCTGTGTAACCTTGGCTGTCCTGGACTCACTTTGTAGACCAGGCTGGCCTCGAACTCACAGGGATCTGTGTGCCTCTGCCTAGAGTGGTTCAGCCTCTGAGACTTTGCTTAATAAGTTCACCCTTATTTGTTCTTTCTGAGCTATGGGCTGGCTGATTCAACTCATCTGTTCTAGCTCAAACTCTTCTCCTAGCTGACATATTTTTATTTAATCTGGCTTCTCTCTCGGCCTCTGAATTGCTCTGCTTGGCCTCAACCTAACTCAGCAATCTGCTCTGATCTCCTGGCTCCTTCTCATTTTCTGGCCTGTTTTGTCTTCATCTGAGTTCTCTCTCTGCAGCCCATCTCTCTACACTGTCCTGGTAAAACTGCCTCCTCTCTCTGTAAACTGCCTCTTAAGTAGCTTCCCTTTCCTCTCTCTTCTCATGAGAGTTGGGTGAATCCTATTCTGTCAAATCTTCTCTGATTTGTCACCTTTTCTGCCACTCAATTAGACATCACTTTCAAACATGGGTGCTTCCTTCTACAAACTAACTTTACCTCCATTTGGGATTAAAGGCATGTATCACCACACCTGGATCTAAGCTTTTCTATAAGTGATACTTGCTCTATTGCAGGCTGGCCTTGAACTTAGATGTTTGCCTGTCTCCTGGATTAATGGTGAGTTTGTATTCCAGCTGGATTGCACAGGCCTAGATCTTTGGATGTAATCTCTTGCCAGCCAGATAACACAGACCTAGAAGGTCTTTGGATGTGACCTCTTGCCAGAGCAGCCATGTTCTGAATTAACATTCCTCTACATGTGAAAAAAATCACTGCCAAGCTTAGCTTATCTCTGCACTTCCTTTCTATTCACAAATTTAATTGAAATATACTTGGTCTTGTAGAGCTGAGCCTAGAAAGGGAACCTCAATTAAGTGAGAAAATGCTGTCTTTATTTCAGGACTTCATTCACTATTTAGCTGCCCTTACCAGTATGAACTCTTTAGGAGTGACTGAAGGAAAACAAGAGCCATGTTCTTCATCTGTGAACTCCAAATCCTCCTCCTCAAGTTAGCTCAGTGAACTCATGAAAGGCCCCTAGGTTGTCCTCTTAACATTCTTTGGTTAAAACTTTTTTGGTTTTTGTTGTTGTTCTTGGGGTTTTTTGTTTGTTGGTTGGTTTTTCAAGACAGGGTTTGTAGACCAGGCTGGCCTTGAGCTCACAGTGATCCGCCTGCCTCCGCCTCCTGAGTGCTGGGATTAAAGGCGTGCTCTACCATGCCCGGCTGGTTTCTGTTGTTGTTATTATTGTAGAAACAGGATCTATTACCAGGGGTGACATCAACTGACTTTGTAGCTGAGGATGGTATTAAACTTCTGATCCTCCTGCCTCTACCTTCGGAGTGCTATGATTACACCAGGCTTGGTTTATGCATTGATGGAGAGCAAGTGAATCCAGGGCTTCCTACATGCTGTAGAAGCGCCCTACCAACTGAACTACATCTGCAGCTCCTTAAAACATTTTTAGGGGGTAGATTTCATCTTTGTTACTCCACTCAAAGAAGTCACTTCTTTTGTTTTGTTTTGTTTTTAGAGACAGGGTTTCTCTGTGTAGCCTAGGTTGTCCTGGACTTGCTTTGTAGACCGGGCTGGCCCCTGCCTCAGTTGCTGGGATTAAAGAAGTGGGAATTAAGAGTTAATTCAACAGTCAAAGCACTAGGAGGTTCCTGAAGGCAGGAATTATGCTTTATTCAAGTCTTTCCCTGCTATCATGTTGAGCAGTTTTAGAGCAAGAGCAAATAAACAATTGAACTGATACACGATGCCATAGGTTCAGGGACCTGGAAGAAGCCATGCATTTCTAGAAATTTTATCATTTCATCTGTAAAAAAGAAAATACAGACTTTGCCATTCTCACAAGGACATCACAAATCAATAAGCCAACTTTAAGAGAACCTTATAAATTCTAAAGCAGCGCTTCTCAACCTTCCTAATGCTGTGACCCTTTAATACAGTTTATGTTGTGGTGACAGCAACCATAAAATTATTTTCATTGCTACTTCATAACTGTAATTCTGCTATTGTTGGGAACTGTAATGTAAATATTTTTGGAAATAGAAGTTTACAAAAGGAGTCACAACCCACAGGGTGAGAATCACTGCACTAAGGAGTCATACAATTTTGAAGCTAACCGTTTCTTTCCCTTTAGTTCCTCCAGTGTTATATTTCAAGTCTCCCCATGTAATAATGTCTTTCAGGTATCTCTTCCTTTTCTTTTTGGTCCAGTGTCTATAAACAAATACTAGGCTTCCAAAGAAATGCAGTATGCATCCTCATAAAGGAACACGATCGTTGACATCAGTAATAACAATGAAATCAAGAGATGTTAAAGCCACCAGGCAATGGTGGCGCAGGCCTTTAATCCCAGCACTCAGGAGACAGAGGCAGATTGATTTCTGTGAGTTCCAGGCCAGCTCTGTCTACAAAGGAAGTCTAGAACAGCCAAGGCTACATAGAGAAGCCTTGTCTCGAAACCCCCCCCCAAAAAAAAGCTAGAATTCTAAATTGTGCATATAACAGTTAAAGTTATTTGTTTCGAGATAGCATCTTGCCATGTAGTCTGTAACCTAGACCTCATGACCATCTTTACACATCCTCCTGGGCACTTAGATCACAGGCATATGTTACCATGTCCTGCTCTCAAAGTTATTTTATACAAAGTAAAATCAAAAGTTTAACTCACCGCACATTTTTCTACTTTGCCAGCATCATTAGCCCATTTTACTAAAGCTAATAATCGAACGAAGAGTTGACGTGTCCGGCTAGCAAACTGTACAATTTCTATTTTCCTATAAAACAAAACAATTTTTATCTGAACCAGCACATATATTTCTTTATCCGAATTTAAAAAGTATTTGTTTACAAGCACAACAAAATTAACCTAAAATGTTTAAATATTAATTTCATCTCATCTTTGTATCCTCATACCTTTTACCACAGCACAATAAATCCAATAGTTTTCCTCCAATAAATTACATTTTAAAACCAGTTTTTGTTATAATAAATGATTCCTAAAATATAGAAAATTCATGGATATGTGGTAGAAGTTAGGAGCTATAAAGTATACATTTCATAACTGAAATCACTGGTAATTAGTTACCATTTTGGTTAGAGGAATTGAAATATATTCTTTACCAAAGCTTGAAACTATGCTCTTTCTACAAAATTAAGGGTTATTTCCCAACTTACAACTAAAAAAAAAAAAACTTTACCATGATGAATTTCAGTGGCAAACTTGAATATATTACCTTAACCAATTAAAGACAGTCTACTGATTAGTAAACAATAAGTCTGTCCATGTGTCCATGTCTTTTTTTTTCCAGACAGGGTCTCTCTGTGTAGCCTTGGCTGTCCTGGACTCACTTTGTAGACCAGGCTGTCCTCGAACTCACAGTGATCCACCTGCCTCTGCCTCCCGAGTGCTGGGATTAAAGGCGTGCACTACCACGCCCAGCTCCATTTCTATTTTTATATTGGGCTCACTGCTATGCTTTTTCACCCCGCAATCACCAATAATTTTATCATCTCATAAAGTTTTAAGAGCTTCATCACAACCTTTCTACCCTCTATATATTAGCTATACCACGTTACTTCAGGACCTCTACACAACTGACACTCAAACCTGTCATGGTTTAAGACATTGGAAAAAAGAAAAATTCAACATGCCAGAACTAATACCAAGACCCAGAAGAATACCAACCTACCTCCAAGTGCAGTCAAAACTTTTTAACTTAAAGGGCCTTTTTTTTTTTGTAAGATTTCTTTATCTGCATATACACCTGCACGCCAGAAGAGGGCATCAGATACCTGTATAGATGGTTGTGAGCCACCATGTAGTTGCCGGGAATTGAACTCAGGACCTCTGGAAGAGCCGACAGTGCTCTTAACTGCTGAGCCATCTCTCCAGCCTCCTTAATGTGACTTTTCAATGACCTATACATCCAATCAACATCTCTGCATCTTACCAATAGCATCACTATAATGCAATGCATCCAAATAAGTTTTTGCTGACTGAATACGTCAACACCAAGCTGTTATTGAGAGTGTGTAAAGACAACACATAACCTGAAAGGCTTCCTTAAGAACACCATAATGACTGGAAACAGAAAGAGAAAAGCCAAGGGCACATTTATGGCTCTTTGTTAGTGTGTTAGTGTCTGTCAAGGATTATAAAAGAAAACAAGCAAGACTAAGACACAACACAAGTGTTAAAAATACATTAAAGCTCTGACGGGGCTGGGGTTGTAGCTCAGAATGTAAGACACCGTACGCAAATACATAACCTCCTGGACACCACCTACCTCAGGACTCAGAATGTCAGTGCTGTCTCTTGCCCACAAACAACTAGATTTGTCTACTGTTTTGTTTTTAACCTAAATTTGCTCCTCTAATAGAAGATGTCCTTCTCTATAAACTACAGTAATGGGGTTTTCTGACACCACACTATCTCAACTGAGAGGATGTATGAGTCAGTTCTCCAAAACCTCAGTGATCTTTTCTACCAACAACAGGTTTTTTTTTTGAGACAGGGTTTCTCTGGGTAGCCTTGGCTGTCCTGGACTCACTTTGTAGACCAGGCTGGCCTCGAACTCACAGCGATCCGCCTGCCTCTGCCTCCCGAGTGCTGGGATTAAAGGCATGCGCCACCACCGCCTGGCTCCAACAACAGTTTTAAAACTGGTGGGATTTTCTTTTCTTTTTTTTAATGATTTATTTGTTTATTATTATGCATACAGTGCTCTGCCTGCACGTACACCTGCAGGCCAGAAGAGGGCAGCAGATCACATCACATAGATGACTGACCCACCATGTGGTTGCTGAAAATTGAACTCAAGACCTCTGGAAGAGCAGTCAGTCATTTTGTTTGTTTGTTTGTTTGTTTGTTTGTTTCGAGATAGGGTTTCTCTGTGTAGCCTTGGCTGTCCTGGACTCACTTTATAGATCAGGCTGGCCTCAAACTCACAGCGATCTGCCCAGTCAGTTATTCTAAACCTCTGAGCATCTCTCCAGCCTAAATCTGGTGGGTTTTAAAACTGACCAGCCAAATCACAGTACAGGTTAAGTTTCAATTGCGTCTTCCAGTTCTTTTTTATTCTTGTCTATGTCTACAAATAGGGCATTCGACTAATGAATACTACAAACCTTCCTAGTGACACCAAGGCACATAGGTAGTATCAAAGATATAATCACATTAGCCTTATATCATAGAACCAATTTAAATCCCAATAACATGATCTCCTTAAATCTTGTTCCTTTGGCCTGCGGAAACATAAGTGTTACATCTTAAGCCCCAAGCTTAAGTTGAATCAAGATTTTTTTCAATTATAAAATAGCAATAACAGGAGACTAAAGTCAATGTGCTTAAAAGGTATCTTAACAGCATCATTACAGCAGCTGGTAAATTAATAGCCAGCTGTCCAAAGCCAGTCTACTCAACTTCTATTACAGACTATACACTTAATATTTTCCTATTCCTCCCAAGGACTTGCCTTGGTCAGTCATCAATAAAGGCTTAAAGGTTCTACATCCGAGTACCAAGAATACTAAAACTGCATTTTCTGGTGCTCTCAACAAAATAACAGTCCTAGGTTTCTTTGGTCCTAGGTTATAATATCATCGATAGCCCCATACTCATACTCACAGAGTAGGGGAAAAAAAATCAATAAGGAGACAGAGTTAAGATTTTGTTTTTCATACTCACCTTTCCACATCGGATTTCCTTGGCAATCTAAGAAGAAGAAAAAAATGTTGATTAAATATAAGCACATCTTCATCAAAATGTGATAATAGCCTTTACTCTGACTATGAAATATCTTCATGTTTCAGAAAAATTGAGCAAATAGTAACTACAGGCTCAAGTGGCTGCTAACTCTCTGCACCGATAAGTTAGCAACAATATAGCTGTGAAGTAAAAACTGAAAAGCAACATTTCTTTCCACTCCAAGTGCTTCAGAAGATACAGTGTGAACCTCACACATTTAAAAAGTTCAAGTTCTAGGGCGGTGGTGGTGCATACTTTTTGATCCCATCACTCAGAAGCAGGAGGCTCTGTTTCAGTTTGAGGCCAGTCTGGTCTACATAGTGAGTTCCAGGACAACCAGAACTACAAAGAGACCCCGTCTCCAATAAATAAATATCCTGAGTCCAGATTACATCAGCACACAGTATCAGAGTCAGAAAAATACATATCGTTTAAAACCAAAATGGCTACAGGTGTAGGAATAGTGCTTAATTGCCAGCCTTCCAGTGAGCACTTAGGTTCTTAGTGGTGATCCCATCATGTTATGTTATAGTAGGTGAATCTGGAAGCTGAGGGTGCAAGCAAGGTTTTATGACAATTATGGCATTGCATGGTGCTTAGATAAAGGATTTATAGTATTTTTAAGTAGTTCTAGTGGTGTTTTTTTTTTTTTCTTTTTGCTGGTTCTCTAGCAACTTATGTCAACTTTCTCTTTGATAAATTATATTACTATTCTATTGATGCTTGGAAAGATCTTAATCAGCTTTCTGAACCTCCACATTCCAGTAACCTCTAGCTTATGGTCTAAGACTCAACAGCCTGAACACCTCTCAAGCCTGCCCAGCAATTATCAGATCCTGAAGAATGCACCCAACTGCTTAACGCTCTTTACACACACAGACACCATGTGCCCCATAAATACAAATGGGTACAAGGAGGGGACAATACTAAAGTGAGCTGACTTATTCTCAGGGAAGACACTGGGATGGATGGACGCTACAAGTATGGTCTGAGTGACAGAGGAACTGGGGAAGGAATTGGGGTATATAGGTTCAGTGGTAGAGCACCTGTATAGAGCATGCCAGGGTTCAAGCCCTAGGGGAGAGCTAGTGTTCGGACACCAATGAACACCAAGCCAGAGAGAGGTTGGGGGTAAGTAGAAGCCAGAAAGGCCAGTATAGCAGAAAGCCAAGTAGAAATTAAGGGCCTATTAGAACGCTACAGATAAGAATCAGGTATGGTAGGTAGCTCATATCTATGATCAATCACAGGGACTGGGGAGGCTGAGACAGGAGGACTGCCACAGGCCAGCCTAGGATACAAAGACCCTGTCTCAAAGACCGCAGATAAAAGCAGCCCCTGGAAAGTTCCTCTACATGAGAAAAGCTTCTCCCAGAGTACTTCCCTGAGAAGCCTAGTTCCCAAGAGAGAAAAGAAATGAGGATTAGGGAGGTGGGGGGAGGGGATACAGTAGAGCTTAGGAGTAGAAGAGGAAGGCAGAAAACATTGCTCCAGCTCCTACCTGCCAGCTGAGATCCTAAAGGATCAGCTGCCATTAGAAATGCTGCCATCTCTAAGACAAAGGACAGGATTTGCTGCCTGCCTCCCTCTTCTCCCAAAGCTTCCACTTCTATTTAAAATTCCTTTATGAAAATTCACCGCATGAAGGAAAAGCGCTAAGATGCAAATGGTGAAAGAAAGAATGCACAGAGCATACTTATGCTTTAGAAGCTTTATGTGGCTGAAACTCGAGCATTTTCTGACCTTACAAGGTTAAAAAGCAAAGAATAGAACATATGCCCCTAAAAAGGTAAGGCACAAAGTATGAGTTGGAGGTAAACAAACAGAAGCAGAAAAATCTAGAAATCTGGGGCTCAACCCAAATCACCTAAATTATTGAAACTTTTTTTTTAATCTTCTGTGTTTCTGATAGAACCAGATGTTAAAAAACTAAGTATCATGTCCCTCAAGACTTTTCACATTAATACACTAATTCTGGCAAGAGGATGCACGTTTCATACCAACCTGAGCTAGATTATCAAGACTATCTCAAAAACAAAACCAAGTAATTTTAATTGACACAGACCAAAGTGGAAAAGGTTCTTTTTTTGTTTTAAGTATCAAAAGTAACAGTTGCTTTTCCCACAATTATCCATGGTTTAGAGAGACATTTCTCAAAATTCATTCATTCATGTACAAATGATCCAGTATTCCGTTAAGTCCCAAATACATGAAGACACTGTTCTTATCCTGGGGAAAGCAAAACAAATCAAAATCCTTCTTCTCCTGTATTTTCTAGTCCATGGGGGAGACAGGCATACTAATGATGTCTTGGGCAGTAAGCACTGTAGAGAAAACAAACAAACAAACACCAGAGGAGAATGAGTACCAAGTACTGTTATATGGGTAATTGGAGACAGTCTTTGAACTAAATTATCCATGAGCTAACACCTGAAGGAAATGAGAAGGAAAACCACAAGCACCTCTGAAAAAAGGAGCAAAGCCATCATCCAATTGTAAACTGTGCCAAAAACTATCAAGAAACATCAAGAAGGTTAAGGTAGGTAGATGGAACAGAAGGAGACTATTAGAACATGAATTAAAGAGGTAGAATAGATAAGGAACAGTTCTCTCAAGGCTTTAAATGTAAAACAAAACAAACCAAGTGTGGTGGTGCACGCCTTTAATCCCAGCACTCGGAGGCAGAGGCAGGCGGATCACTGTGAGTTTGAGGCCAGCCTGGTCAGGACAACCAGGGCTGCTACACAGAGAAACCTTGTCTTGAAAAACCAATTAAAAAAAAAAAAAAAAAACATGATCATGTCCTAGTTGCACAGCATAGTCCTAGTGTATGCGCATTGTTCGGCTTTGTTTTTGGCTTTTGTTTTTTGAATGTGTGGTGCTGGAGAGCCTAAGCCAGGACCTGGCACATGTTCTACCACTAGGCTACATTCCCAGCCCAATGTTCATTATTATTATTGAAACATAATACCAGGCAGCCCCAGCAGACAGCAAACTCCCTAGGCTGCCTACAAGCCTTTCCTTAGCTTCCGATCCCCCTGCCTTGGCCTCGGAAGTGTACACTATTATACTTACAGCATTTTTTTTTTCCTTGTTCAAAGGTATAGTAGCTTACACTACAAATTTTATGGTTACTCTAATAGACAAGTAATTTTTTTCTGTGTAGTTTTTGTTGTGTTTTGGGGGGAGGAGGTTGGTGGTGGTTAGTGGTTTGAGATGGGGGGGTGTCCTTACTAATGTAGCCCTCGCTGCCCTAGAATTGGCTATATAGACCAGGCTAGCCTCAAACTCAGAAGCCCACCTACATCTACAGGGATTAAAGCCTTGCACCACCATGTCTGGCTGTGAAATATGTTTTGAAACAAGGTAGTTTGAGGCTGGCCTTAAACTTGTGAGTCTCTTGCGTTAGCTTCCCAAACACTGAGACCACAAGCACATAGCCCATCGATCTAGCACCAAACACAGCTCCTGGGTTAGATATTGAATTGTATAGATCTGGACACAGGATGTGGAATTCAGCTGAGGTCTGTGCTTGAGATGTGTTTAGGAATCATCATACAAATGGGGTGCGGGACTAAGACTATAGTATTCTACATCAATAAAACAGATGCCTCTCCATAAACCAAGTCCTAAAGGTAAAAATAGAACACAATTCAATGACTTTCTACAAATCCTACAAATATTCTACAAATCCAGAAATGTTCTACAAATATAGAAAACCAAATCACATGATCCATGATCAGTCTTTTGACTATAGCTATGCACAAGATATATATGCAACTTTCTCTTAAATTCTTATGAACGCCTACAATATATTTCTACAAGCATTCCTAAGCGTGACAGCTATTTCTCTCTCACTCAGAAGCCGAGCCGGGAGCCGCCGCCCCCTCCCCCACCCCTGTAATCCTAGCGCTTACAAAACTGGTGATCGAGCGTTTAAAAAAAAAAGGAAGAGGACTCTCAGCCAGGTGTAGTGGTCCATACTTGTAATCCTAACCCTAAAGCGGCTTAGTCAGAATTGTGGGTTAGAGGCCAGCTTGACTACGCAGGAAGACCCCGTCTCAATATAGAGTAATAATAATAATGCCACGTCTTTTGGCAAAGGTTAGGCTTTGTCTTACTCAAAAGTATAGTACATCAGAACTGAAAGGGAATGTTTTACAAGCGTAAGGGGAGCCGTCCCGAATTATTTTCGTCATGTACAAATATTTAGTTCTCAAGAAACAAAATATCACAAGGCAAAGAAAGCCTAAGGTCTGCATACTAATGTTTTCCTGAAAACCTGACAGAGCCTAACAATAGGTAAAAGGTGAAAACTTTTATGAACCCCAGCTTTACGATGTAAATCAGAGTTCCAAAATTTCATAAGGCCTTTTATTCGCTCTCCGAACCATCGGAGTAGTCGGCTTGTATTCTGAAGGGATTAACAGCCTAATCACGCCCCGAGGCATTTCATAGGTAACTAGGTGACTGAAACCAGAAGGCTCGTTAGAAAAAAAAGTATTTTACATTCACTTCATTCATAAAGACTTAGCACACTTTCAAATGGTTCCGAAAAGACTCAGAATTCAACATGTATTATCTGAAACAGAATTTACGTCCCGCGTTCAACGAGAAACAATTGTAGCCTACATTTAAAACATATTGTCAAAAGGCTGTAAACCATTTTCCTTTGAAAATCGCGTTCAGTTCGAATTTTACGTAGTCCTGAATGCTTACTCTTCGGCTGCGTTTTTTGTTTGGTTGTTTGGTTGATTTTTTTTTTTTTAAAGAAATTACATCAAGAAATCAATACAGTTATGTTGAGAACTCAAAGACAAAAATGCCGAAGACAAGTCTTCAGCGCAGCGTTAACACGCGAACCCCACCAGTCTGCGTGCTTTCATCGCCAACCAGATCCCCAATACTAACCTCCTCTTCGTCGTCCCCCGAATCAGAACCCCTGGAATTCCAAAAGTCTACGCTACACAGCCGAAACCGTAAACGGCAGGCTTAAGTCTCTACGGACCCCCAGGGCGGGAAGGGCAAGTGGGGAGCCGGGAAGCAGGCATGGGTTCGCGGCACTTACAAGTCAGTCAGCACCATAAGCTCTGAGTAGGCCCGGTGCAGCAGAAATTCGATGAGCGTGCTAAGCCGGTAACCAGGGCTAGCCGCAGCCGCAGCTGCCGCCGCCACGGCGGCTCCCGGCGGCGGGGGAACAGGGGCAGACGCGGAGCCGCTGCCGCCGCCACCACCACCGCCGCCGCCGCCGCCGCCGGGAGGGATCAGCTGGTGGTTTTCCAGCTGCACTGGGGCCATAGCGGCGCACAGCCCGGCTTGGCGCGACCACCCGAGATGCTGCCCTGGAGCCTCCTCCCGGGCTCGGTGACCGCACCGAGGCGGGCGCTGGCAGAGTGGCCGCCGCCTAGCGCCAGGCCGCCTCTGAACAGGAAGCCGTGTCGGGACTGCGGAGGCCCGCCCCCATGAAGGGCCGGGCCGGCCGGCCGCAGGGAGGCGAGCGCGGGACGGGAGGACTAGGGAGGCGGGCCGGCCGCCGCTCTAGGGAGCGAGCTTCCGCGACTGCTCAGCAGCCGCTCGGCCGGCTGCCTTCAGCGTCCATGTTGCAGGGCCTGGAGCGGAAGTCGCGAAGCAGAACGGAAGGGGAACCCGCGGGAGGCCCTTTGCAATGGCAACCTGTGACGGTTCCCCTCTCTGTGCTGTACTGGGGGGGTAGAGGGAGGTGGGGTGCGTGGGAGCAAGGCGGGGCAGCGCGTGAGCGGGAAAACGGAAAAGGGGGGGGGGGTGAACGCGCTCCGCCGGAAGCCGCGCCGCCACTCGAGCGGTGGCGTCACAGCAACGTCAGCAGTCCCGGAGCGGTCTACCCCGGCCTAGGCGACCGCGGTGGAGCGGGAGGAGAGGGAGGGTTGGCAGAGAAGCCGTCCGCCTCCCCTCTTGGGGCCCCCCAATGCTATGGCGAGCTCCTCGCCCGCAGACGGCGGTGGCGGCGGCGGCGGACAGCGACTCTCCCACGCGCGCTCCGCCCTCAGGCATCCCTGGCGCGTCGCGTGGGAGAAAACGTTACCATCATTTTTCTTTTTAAAAATTGGTCAACTGTGGGGAAATGGAAAAGAAAGGATAGGAAAAGGGGCACAATAACGTTATTTGAATGCAGTCTCGTGTGCGCCGAGATCGGTGCTGTCACCAAAAGCCCGTCAGCGAAACACATGTAGTCCATACCCTTCCCTGGCGCTCTTGGCTTTTGTTCCTGCCCTTGCAGAAGCCGCCCTGTCCTGCCTGGGTTTTTACTGCATCTTTCCCTACTGTCTCTTTTTCTCAAAAAAAAATTTTTGTACATGTTTTATATCTGTTTTCTAATCTTGGCTCCTATTTGGAATCAACTGCTAGCCTTAAAAATGCCTTTGGGTTTCACCTTCATGGATTCTTTCGCGCTGTCTGGGGCTTCGAGGGGTTTTTTTGTTGTTGTTTCGTTTCGGTTTTTTTGTTTAGTTACCTAACGATTCTCACGCACAACTCACGGAGAATTCACCGTTTAAAGCGTCTATTTCTATGACCCTATCTAAACATCGTTTGCAGCCTCATCCCCCGCAGGTGTAACAGATGCTCTTGCTGATCCTAAGGTTAGACAATTCTCTTTGTTCTCCACTCGCACGATTGCAGGACTCCTTTTGATTCGCGGTCTCACTGTGTTGTCGGGGCTGGCCTTTTTTGGCTCTTGAGCTCAAAGTAGTTGGGACCACAAACTCCCGCACTACCTCACCCATTTTTCAGTTTGATAAATCATATATTTATGGAACACAGTGTTAAAATGCAGTGTGTGAATACACTCCCGGATGAACAAATCACACTCCTTAATTTGTCTATCACCTCTCAGACTTTATTCCTTGTCCTGAGAACAGCTAATATACCACCACCTCCTGCCTCACGCCTGCCCTTTGAAGACTAAGGATTGAACCCAACCAACTCCTTGCTGTGGAAATTAGACTGATATCTAACTTGTAATCCCCTACCTCAGACTCCCAAATAGCTGGGATTAGAGGTGTGAGCCCCAGGTCCAACCCAAATCCACTCTTAGCTACAGAAGTGGTTGTTAAATATTGGAGATACTAAGGATGCTATGTAACACATTGCTGCCTAATTGAAACCTTTTAACTTTTCCTTTGCCTTCTCTCTGCCCTCAGCGGCTGAAAAAAAAAAAATTACTATTGCTTTAATGAATTAGACTTTTTAACATTCCACCTAAAGTGAGAAGAGATACTGCCTTTGTGTGCCTGTCTTATTTGACTGTGTATAATGTCCTCTAGATCCAACCATGTTATTGCAGATGACATTTAATTTTTCGTCTAAGCTGATTAGTAGTCCACTGTGTATTATATATGGTACACAACTTTTTTTTATAGGTCCAAAGTCTCACAATATAACCCAGACTGACCTTAAGCTAAGTTCCTCCTGCCTCACTCCTGAATGCTAGGAGACTGTGCATGAGCCACCTTACCCAGGGGTGTGTGTGTGTGTGTGTGTGTGTGTGTGTGTGTGTGTGTGTGTGTACAAAAGCCTATCATTCTCTGCCACTAAACTATATCTTTTCTATCTATTTGATTTCTATCCATTGATAGGCACTTGGGTTATTTCTGTATCTTGGCTATTATTGAATGATGCTATGTTTGCCAGGAGTGGAGGTGTACTCCTATAATCTCAACACTTTGGAAGTAGAGGCAGGAAGACCAAGAGTTAAAATTGTTCTCAACAACATAACAAGTTCAAGGCCAACCTGGACTATATGAGACCCTGTCTCAAAAAAGAAAAAGTATTAGCCAGGAAGTGATGGCACATGCCTTTATCCCAGCACTTGGGAGGTAGAGGCCAGCCTGGTCTACAGAGCAAGTTCGGGGACAGCCAGGGCTACTACACAGAGAAACCTTGTCTCAAAAAAAAAAACAAAACAAACAATAGTGCAGATATCTCTTTGGCAAAGTAATCTCATTTCCTTTTAATGTATACCCAGAAAACTGGATCATTTGGTAAGCTCTTAAGTAGTGTTTGAACGCTTCATTTTGTTTTCCAAAATGGTTATAGCAATCTTAAATTCTCACCAATGGTATATAAGGGTTCATTTTTCTCCCCATCTTCATCATGTGTATCCTTTTTGTTCATGGGCATTCTAGCAGCTGTAAGGTCATATCTTGTCTTTAATTTTCATGGGGAAAAAGACAATATATTTCTGTCAGCTAGAATCAGACCATTTCTTTTGCAGTTTTGACTTGTCTTTTTGTTTTGTTTTGTTTTTGCTTTTCCCAGATAGGGTTTCTCTGTGTAGCTAAGGCTAAGGCTACACAGAGAAACCAGTCTCAAAAAACAAAAACAAAAACAAAACAAAACAAAACAAAAAAGAATGAAAGAAAAAAAGAAAAAGGAAAGAAAGAAAGAAATTGATGTGGGAGGGCCCAGCCTATTGTGAGTGAGTGAGTGAGTGATGCTACCGTCACATAGGTGGTCCTACCTCTGGGTAGGTGGTCCTGGAGTATGTAAGGAAAGCAGCTGATCAAGCCAGGAAGAACAAGCCTGTAAGCAGCATTCCTCTGTGGTCTCTTCATCAGCTCTTTCCAACAAACTCATGTCCTATTTGAATTCCTACACTGACTGTTACTGGAGGTCTAACCCTTCCTTTTCCTAGTTGCTTTTGGTCATTGGTCATAGTATTTCTTTTTCTTTCTTTCTTTCTTTCTTTTTTTTTTTTTTTTTGCTTTTTTTTTCCCCCTCTTTGTTTTGTTTGAAACAAGGTTTCTCTGTGTAGCCCTAGCTGTGCTGGACTCGCTTTCTAGACCAGGCTGGCCCCAAACTCACAGTGATCCACCTGCCTCTGCCTCCCAAGTGCTGGGATTAAAGGCATGCGCCACCATGCCAGCACTCATGGTGTCTAATCACAGCCAATAACCCTAAGTTTTACACTGTGTATACCAAGCTGGCCTTGAACTCATGATGATCCCCCTGCCTCAGCCTCCAGAAATTACTGATGTGAGCCACCCTGAACAGCCTTCTGATAGTTCTTGACTTTTGTATTTCCCACATCAGATAATAAGTGTAAAGTTCAAAACCACAAAACTGCTATGAGGACCAGAGAGATAATAGCTCAGTTAAGTGTTTACTTCCCAAGCATAAGGACCTGAGTTCAAGCTCCTGAACTGGAAAAAAAAAAAGCATTCTTGTGCAGACTTTGTAATCTCAGGTTTGGGGAGACAGAGATAGTGGATCCATTGGGCTTGATGGCCAATCAGCCTAGCCTGTTTGTCAAGGTCTAAGCCAGTGAGAGAACATCTCCAAAACAGAAAAAAAGTGGATGAATGGATGACAACTGAGGTCCTCTAGCCACATATACCCTTACATGCACATATATACACACAAACCCTGCTAAGATATCTTTTATGCTTCATTTCCTGAAATGGCTTCAATAAAAATTTGCTCTTTAAGGGCCCGGTATGGTGGCACAATGCCTTTAATCCAAGCACTCGGGAGGCAGAGGCAGGTGGATCTCTGTGAGTTCGAGGCCAGCCTGGTCTACAAACCGAGTCCAGAACAGCCAAGGCTACACAGAGAAACCCTGTCTCAAAAAACCAAAAGAAAAAAGAGAAAGAAAGAAAAGATTACACTTTACTCAACTCTTCATTGCCCAAATCACTTCTGCTCTCATTCTCAGGCCCAAGAAGAATTTTGAGCATATCCTCTAAAGCAGGGGTGCCAGCAGCAGCTCACCTGCTCTCTGAGGAGCGGTCCATAACCTCTGTAGGCACTTTTCTTTGTCAGGTATGGGGATGGGCTTGATAGAAGCCAAGGACACTGGGAAGCTCCTACAGTGCACAGGGCTGCCCTGTGCTTTAAAAAAAAAAAAAAACACCTCTTCACAATTGAAAACCAGACACTTTGTCCTCAAGGGCAAAAATGATAGGACGATATCTTGCTAGCTATGATGAGAATGTCATTGCCCTGTGCTACCTAGCATAACACTAATGTTGAAGGTTATTGCTCCTTGAACCCAGGTATCTGAGAGGGATATAAGATGTCCATAAAGCATAGGATGACTGGGTCACAGGCTGATGTGGACAGATTTCATCCACTCATACATAGCACAAGAAATGTTCCCCTTCTTGCCAAGCTAAGGGTTAAATTGTTGAGTTCTTTTTTTCTTTCTTCCTTTCTTTTTTTGGTTTTTTGAGACAGGGTTTCTCTGTGTTACAGCCCTGGCTGTCCTGGACTCACTTTGTAGACCAGGCTGGCTTCCAACTCACAGAGATCTTGCCTGCTTGTGTCTCCCAAATGCTGTCTCTGCCTCCCGAGTGCTGGGATTAAAGATGTGTACCACCATACCCGGCAAATTGTTGAGTTCTTTAAAACTGTAGCCAGGCATAATGGTGCATGCCATTTATGCCAGGACTTGAAGAAGCAGAGGTAAGTAGCTCTTTGTGAGTTTCAAGACAGCCTAGTCTATCTAGTAAATTCTGGGCCAGCTGGGGCAACACAGTGAGATTCTGCAAAATAACAACGATAATATGTATGGCCACAGTATTAATATCATCCTTTGCAGCTTTTATCATTTCTTGGGGCCAACAGTACACCTGAGTGCAATTTGTTAATGATTTGTCTCAAATGTAAAAAAGCAACTTATTAGGTAGGCAGTAGTGATGCACACCTTTAATCCCAGTACTAAGGAGGCAGAGGCAGGAGGATCTCTGTAAATTCCAGGACAGCCAGGACTACACAGAGAAACCTTGTCTCAGGGAAAAACAACAGCAACAAAAAAACAACTATTGAGTTTATATTCAGTGTCTTAGTGTCTACACAACTTTGTTTAGTATAGGCATTTTGTGACAGAACATTCAATTTACCAAGTGGCTTTCTCAGTGATTACATTTAATACCAAGTACTCTATAGGAAAGAAGGAAATTTCTTTGAAGAAAAAAAAAAAACCTAGGCTAGACTATTCCTATGTCTGCCTCTGGACTCCCCAGAATAGAATAGAAAGACAGCCTGTTTCAGTTTTATTTAGATACATTTGACTCCTTTTCAAAGTGTACTACAAAGCTTACTTTGTAACAAAACATGTTGCATTTCTGTGTGTTACAGTGTTCAAATGTGTAATCTTAACTCATAAATGCTACTGTTCCATCGTTGTCACATAAATTAACAATTCCTCTCACAAGGAAAGGAACATGAAAGCTTGACTTCAATCCAACTGTCAACACAGCCTTCCATTGAGCGGATTTCAGTGGTATAGATTTGAATTTCACAAAATAGAGTTGGGGGGGGGGGGGGGGGCTCAATTTCATGGCTCTTGGCCAAAAGAAGGGACTGAGGAAGTAAAAATCAGCTTAGAGTGAGAAAGTGCAAATGTGTGCAGCTGTACATTAGCTTGGATAAAGCCAACTGAACAGGTAACAGAAAATAACATCTCTCCCAAGGGATACATACATGCGGCATACATAAATGCAGACCCCACGATTGGAATAATGTCTCATGCTGCCAGACGAAGGGAAGGAGAGAGGATAGCTGGAATTTTGAGGTGCCAGTGAAATATAAATGGATCAGTTTTGTGGTAAGCTCAAAGCAAGGCAGAGTACAAAAGGCTCAGGTCAGCCCCAAACTGCCCAATGCGGCTGTGGGGCTGTGGATTCCTTGGGCTCTACAGGGAATGAATAGACATGAAATCTTGAATCCGGAGCTCCAAACTAAAACCACCATGCCCAGCTCTTTGTTTTCTATGGTTTTTGAACAAGACGGAGTGAGTCAAAAGAGAGGGAAACTCCAAATTCCAAGCTAAACGTCAAGCTTAGAGAAACAATCTTCCAGAAGAAAATGGCAATCATAACCTGAGGGGATTGTTTATTTGGTTGGTTTGGTTTGTTTGTTTGTTTTTTAGGGAGTCTGTTTTGTTGTAGTTTTGGGATTTTGAGGCAGGGTTTCTCTGTAGCCTTGGCTGTCCTGGACTCACTTTTGTAGACCAGGCTGGCCTCGAACTCAGAGATCCACCTGCCTCTGACTCCCAAGTGCTGGGATTAAAGGCGTGCGCCACCATGCCCGGCTGGTTTTGCATTTATATTACTTCTCCTGCTTCCACTTCCCAAGTGCTGAGCTAACAAGTATGAACCTCCATACTATGAACTTGAGATGTGCTTTGCTATTTATGAAGGCTGAATAAACTGTTTCCTCTGAGTGTTGTCAGGAGATTATTAAAGGTGTGTACCACCGAGCTATCCAAGTACAAGGGAATAAAACTACCTTGAGACCTGAAATTCGGTCTAACCTTTATCAGCCCTTAAAATCTCCACCTAACTGCAGAAAAGTTAGATAAAACTGCCTTCTATTTGGCAAGAAAGTGCCAGTCTGTCCTGCTGAATGTGTGTAAAAGCCAGCTAGCTCCTCTTTATGGATGTTGCATTCAATTATTCTGACACTGTGGGTCATGATTTAATGTCACAGCATTAAGGCTTGACGACAACAGAGCATGTTTACAGATAGACCAAACACTAAATAGATTGACGAGACCATTCCCATTCCTGGTTTGATGACTCATGGCGCTGAACCTTAGCCCATCTGGCCCTGGTCTGTAGTTGTAACAGCTCATTTATAAACTTGCCCAGTCCCAGGCTGCCCTCGGCCAAAAACCAGATTGTGTCGTTAACACTGGGGGCTCTGACTTCAGAAAAGGAAGAAGTGAAGCCCGGCCTGAGTTTCTAATTGAAGTTTTTGAGACGTGGACATGGAACTCAGGCTGGCCTTAAATTTGCTGTGTAGCTGATGATGATCTTGAACTTCTGGTCCTCCTACCATTTCCTCTCGAATGCTGAGATTACAGGCATGCATGACCATGACCAGCTTTTCTCCTCCTCCTCCTCCTTTCTTCTTCTCCTCCTCCTCCTCCTCCTCCTCCTCCTCCTCCTCCTTCTGTTCTAAAAAGGCCAAATACCGCCCTCCCCCCTTACACTGTATTAGTTGGGAGGTTAGCAGTGATTTTCTCAGATACCAAGGTGTCTGAAGTTCTCCATTGCCGGGCGTTTGGTTCAGTATCTTGACTGTATCAGAGTCCTCTGCTCCATAGGCTCATGATCGCAAGATGGTTACAAGCCTACACTTGGCATGAAAGAAATGGTCTCTGAAATTTTGTCCTATCTTTATCAAACAACTTTTCCAGAAGCTCACAAGTTTCCACTGATAGTTTTGCCAGTCAGCAAAAAGCACTCAAGGAGACGGGGCGTGGTGGCGCACGCCTATAATCCCAGCACACGGGAGGCAGAGGCAGGTGGATCACTGTGAGTTTGAGGCCAGCATGGTCTACAAAGCCAGCATGGTCTACAAAGCAAGTTCAGTAAAGTCAAGGCTACACAGAGAAGCTCTGGCTCAAAAAAAAAAAAAAAAAAGAACCACTAAAACAAACAAACAAAAAAAAACCTTAACTTTATAAAAATCAAAAAAGAGTACCAGTTATATTGTCTAGGAGAAGAGCTTCTTCAAATGTGGGCAGCAGCGTGGCGTGGCGTGGCGTGGCGTGGGATTCCAGGCTGAGTACAAAGAGAAAGGCAGCTTAGCACCAGCGTCCCTCACCCCGCCTCCACACTGCCGCTGCAGCGTGACCTGCTGTCCTGCCTTTCCCAACAAGGCGCATTGTGCTCTCAGACAGTGAGTCAGAAATAAACCCTTCCTTCCTTCCTTCCTTAAGCGGCTTTCATTAAGTGTTTTATTGCTGCAACAAGAAAAGTAACTAGCACAGTGCTCCATAAATGCTCACTTTTGTTTCTCCAATAACCCTTTTCCAAACCAATATTAAAAGGCCTTTAAAAAGGCCAGGCGGCGGCGGCGCACGCCTGGAATGCCAGCACGCAGACAGGCAGTGGCAGGCGATCACCGGCTGTTCGAAGCCAGCCGGTTTACAAAGAGAATCCAGGAGAGCCAAAGCTACACAGAGAACCCCTGCCGGGGGTCGGGGGAAGGTGGGGGGTGTGCTGTTTTCAGCAGGGCCTCCCTCACAGGCCTTAAGTATAGGCACTGCTGCTGCCCCGTAGGAGCATAATGCTTCCTGTTACTTTTCTTTCTCTTTCTCTGCATTGGCTCTCTCATTTCTGCATCCGCCCTCAGCACTACTAGCTTTGTGGTCAAACCCAGGGTATCAGGCTTAGCCATCGCACAGGCCTAAGGTATTTTAACTTTATTAAACTTGTCTGTTTCTCATGCATGAGGAATTGTGTACCTGCCACAGCGCCATGTGGAAGGTAGATAACAACTTGGAATCAGTTTTTTTCTTGGACTATGTGTGTCCTGGGAATTAAACTAGGATTATTGGCTTAGCACTGAGTACTTTATTCATCTTGCCAGCACTATTTTCTTTTTATTCTTCCTACTTGGTTTAGTCTTATGTTACCATAATACATCTTTTAAGAACCACTTTTGAACCGGGCGGTGGTGGCACACGCCTTTAATCCCAGCACTCGGGAGGCAGAGGCAGGCGGATCGCTGCGAGTTCGAGGCCAGCCTGGTCTACAGAGTGAGTCCAGGACAGTCAAGGCTACACAGAGAAACCCTGTCTCCAAAAACCAAAAAAAAAAAAGAACCACCTTTGAAGCCAGGCGGTGGTGGCGCACACATTTAATCCCAGCACTCGGGAGGCAGAGGCAGGATGATCACTGTAAATTCCAGGCCAGCCTGGTCTACAAAGCAAGTCCAGCATAGCCAGGACTGTCACACAGAGAAACCCTGTCTCAAAACACCTAAAAAAAAAAAGCAAAAAACAAAAAACCACCACATTTTCAAAAACAATGTACACAATACATACTGAGTGATTTTGCAATTGTTAAAGCCCCATAAAAGAACAGCTCTTAAAAAAATAATAAAAAATTAAATTAAATTAAATTTTAAAAAGAACAGCTTTTTTTTTTTTAAAGACTGGATAACAGCTCTGGCTGTCCTGGAACTCGCTCTGTAGTCCAGGCTGGCCTTGAATACACGGAAATCCACCTGCCTCTACCTCCCAAGTGCTGGGAGTGTGCCACCATTGCCCAGCTGTGAAAATGTTTTTATTGTACTTTCAAAGTAGATTGCTAGGGAAGATAGGTATAGAATTCTAGGATCAAAATAATTTCCCTAAGAATTATGAGGTTATAGGGCCTGGAAAAATGGCTCTGTGGTTAAGAGCACTTACTGCTCTTTTTTGTCAATTTTGGTTTTTCTTTCTTTTTTTCTCTTTTTTTTTGTTGTTGTTGTTGTTTTGTTTTTTGAGACAGGGTTTCTCTCTGTAGCCTTGACTGTCCTGGACTCAGACCAGGCTGGCCTTGAATTCACAGCGATCTGCCTGCCTCTGCCTCACAAGTGCTATGATTAAAGGCGTGCACCACCACCTCCTGGTTCTTTTTTCTTTTTTCTTTTTTTCTTCTCTTTTCTTTTCTTTTTTCTTTTTTTCTTTCTTTTTTTTTTTTTTGATTTTTTGAGACAGAGTTTCTC
Source organism: Acomys percivali (assembly GCA_907169655.1). NCBI lineage: Eukaryota > Metazoa > Chordata > Mammalia > Rodentia > Muridae > Acomys > Acomys percivali. The sequence goes on along the minus strand of OU015760.1, from coordinate 13,808,054 downwards.
TGTGTAGCCTTGGCTGTCCTGGACTCCCTTTGTACACCAGGTTGGCCTCGAACTCATAGAGATCTGCCTGCCTTTGCCTCCTGGGATTAAAGGTGTGCACCACCATGCCTGGTTGCATATTTGATTTTTAAATTACATTTATGTGTGTGTGTATGCATGTGTGTGCATGCATGCACTAAGTGTACATGTAGAAGTCAGGCTATGATGGTTTAAATAGGGATGGTCCCCATAGGCACATAGATTTGAATGCTTGGTCACCAGGGAGTGGTATTATTTGAGAGGGATTAGGTGTGGCCTTGTTGGAGCAGGTGTGGCCTTGTTGGAGCAGGTATGGCCTTGTGGTCTTGTTGGAGCTGGTGTGGCCTTGTTGGACCAGGTGTGGTCTTATTGGTGTATGTGTGGCCTTACTGGTGCCAGTGTGGCCTTGTTGGAGCAGGTGTGGTCTTGTTGGGGTAGGTGTGGCCTTGTTGGAGTAGGTGTGGCCTTACTGGAGTAGGTGTGGCCTTGTTGGAGCAGGTGTGGTCTTGTTGGGGTAGGTGTGGCCTTACTGGAGTAGGTGTGGCCTTGTTGGAGTAGGTGTGGCCTTACTGGAGTAGGTGTGGCCTTGTTGGAGCAGGTGTGGTCTTGTTGGAGCAGGTGTGTTACTGGGGGTGGCTTTGTGGTTTCAGAAACTCAAGCCAGAGCCAGTGTCTCTTTCTTCCTACTGCCTGCTGTGAATCCTTATGTAGAACTCCCAGATACCATGTCCAAGTGCGTGCTGCCATACTCCCTACCATGAGGACGATCCACTGACTCTCTGAAACTGTAAGCAAGCCCCAGTTAAATGCTTGCTTGCTTCTCCACCACCACTACCACCCCACCGCTCCCACCCAAGACAGGCTTTCTCTGTGTAACAGAGCCTTGGCTGGCCTGAAACTCACTGTGTAGACCAGGCTGACCTCTGCCTCCTGAGTGCTGGGATTAAAGGCCACATTTTGTTTTCACAAGAGTTGCCGTGGTTGTGATGTTTCTTCACAGCAACGGAGACTGACTTGCTGGAGTAGCTTCTCTCCTACCATGCGGGCTGTGGGGATTGGACTTGGTACATTCAGTCTGCCCAGTCGGCTTGCTGAGCCCCACATTTCTTGATTTCTTTCCCAAATGTTTCCCAGTGTATTTGCTTTCTACTGCAGCTTCCACCTTATACTATCCTGCTAGACTTTAAAACGTTTCTTTTTAAAGCAAATTTAAGAGGTGGTTAAGTGACATAGGAAGTCATGCTACATCTATAGAGTGTCCGCACGAGAAGCTGCTGATTCAAATCCAAAGTGATGCTTAGATGTAAAATGAAATTTTAGTTGACATAGAAGACATGTGAGTGATAAGCTCATTCAGCCTTTGTCTGAAAATGCCTTCATTCCTTTCTTTTCAATACAAAATTTAGTTTTGATGATATGGCAGCTAGGAAAATATGCCACTCCAATCTCTTGCTCCAAGGAACATAAGTGACAGATGGCCTCAGCCTGCTGTTTTCTCAGTCTACCAATGCATCAGTGCGGACATGTCCTTCACAGAGGCTGCTGGGAGAAGCCAGTGATAGAGTGTGGCATGGATATCAAAGCGGATCCGTTTCTGTAGGGTGTGTGTTTCCTCTGATGGGTATTTGGGGGCCTGAGGTTGCCTCATCAGCCTGACAAACCTTTCCCAGAGTTGCACCCCAGTGTAAGAATCCGTGGACCAAGCTGCCTTCCCCAAGCATCGGAACTGCACTGTCTAGAGGCTCTTCCTCCTCCCCTTTGATGCTCACAGACATCTCCCTGATCAGTCCTGAGTGGCCAATTCCTCCTGGCTTCTGTTTCAAAGAGGGTCCAGACTAACACACTTCCTTGATAAGTTAAACCAATATAAAATGCATACAATCGAAGGCTAGATCCCATCCCTGTCCACATCTGCCACCTCTTCACAGACAGACAGATAGACAGACAGACAGACAGACACACACACATACACACAGAGGATTTTATTGTTACTGTTTATATGTCATTTTGATCTGCTATGGAAATATAAATATGAGCACATTGCTTTGTTTTATTTTTATTTGAGATACCATCTTTGCCTCCAATTGCTACTCTTACTGCCTCAGGCCACACAAGTGCTGGAATTTCAGACACGCACAACCATATACCACTTTCTTTTCCTTTCTTACATACAAGGGAACACACTATAAACACTTCTCTGAGCCGGGCGTTGTGGCACACGCCTTTAATCCCAGAACTCGGGAGGCAGAGGCAGGTGGGTCTCTGAGTTCGAGGCCAGCCTGGTCTACAAAGTGAGTCCAGGACAGCCAGGGCTACACAGAGAAACCCTGTCTCAAAAAGCCAAAAAAACAAAAAACAAAAAAAAACACTTTTCCTAGCACAACAACAACTACTACTACTACTATTGCTATTATTGTTGGGTTTTGAGACAGTTTCTCTGTGTAACAGGCCTGGCTGTCCTGGAACTTGCTCTATAGACCAGACCAGGCTGGCCTTGAATTCAGAGGTCTCTCTGCCTCTGCCTTCCAAGTGCTGGGATTAAACACATGTGTCACTATACCTGGCTTCTCTTAGCTTTATATCTTTTATCTTCTAAGTCTCAAACTTGTTTATAAATTTCAATTTTGTGTTACTCCTTTTTATTGCATTCTAGAAAACTGCCTCAATCTATTTTAGTGTACTTACTTCTTTGTTTGTTTGTTTGTTTGTTTTGTTTTTTGAGACAGGGTTTCTCTGTGTAGCCTTGGCTGTCCTGGACTCGCTTTGTAGACCAGGCTGGCCTCGAACTCACAGCGATCCGCCTGCCTCTGCCTCCCGAGTGCTAGGATTAAAGGTGTGTGCCACCACCGTCCGGCTAATGTACTTACTTCTTTTAAGCTGTATCTAATCTACTTGCAACACATCCACTTTTCAGTACCTGCATTGTTGTTGTTGTTTTGAGAGAGGGTTTCCCTATATAGCCTTGGCTGTTATGGACTCCCTTTGTAGACCAGGCTGGCCTTGAACTCACAGAGATCTGCCTGCCTCTGTCTCCCGAGTGCTGGGTTTAAAGGCGTGCGCCACAACAACCACCTGACTTTTATTATTATATTATTGTTGTTGTTGTTGTTATTTTGGGGGTTTTGTCTGTTTTTTTGAGACAGGGTTTCTCTGTGTAGCCTTGGCTGTCCTGGACTCAATTTGTAGACCAGGCTGGCCTAAAACCAGTGCCTGCATTTTAAAACATATTTTCTATTTACTGTAGTGGGAGTTTTGGTTGCTTTAAAAACTCAGCTATGCTATGTAAATATATTTTTGTAATCCCAACTGTGGAATGTGCAACTACCTTAGTTTATCCACAGCTGATTATTGCCTCGTGGGGCTCAGAGAGGGGTGTGGTCTTTGCTGTTGGTTCTTCCTGTTTCTGCATTGGCCCCTTGCTGTTGCTGGATTGCTAAATACCCTGACAACTGAGATTGGTATTTTCTCAAAGAACCAAACAACCCTAACCGGGAGGAAGTAGCTAAAGAGAACTGCACCCCTTTTCCCTCTAACCTTCTTTCGCTCCTATCTGGTGTTGGGGTGTTGGAAGGGATTAGGGTGGAGAAGGGAGAAAGAGATATAAGAAGCCTAAATTAAAATAGATAATTAAAAATAGCATCTATATTTATGTATGTGTTTTACCTGCTTGTGTATCTGTCCATCATGTGCATGTGGGGTACCTGCAGAAGTCAGAAGATGGCCTCACCTTCCCCTGGAACTGGAGCTGCTGTTTGTTGTAAACCACCTTGTGGGTGCTGGGAACTGAGCCAGGCTCTCTCTGTAAGAACTACACATGTTCTTAACATGCTTAGCCTTCTCTGTTGTACCCAAAGTGCCTGTATTTTTGTTGTTGTTTTCTCTGTGTAGCCTTGGCTGTCCTAGACTCGCTTTGTAGACCAGGCTGGCTTAAAACTCACAAGAGATCCACTTGCTTCTGCCTCCCCAAGTGACTTTCAGGAGTCAGTTCTCTCCTTCCTCCATGTGTATTTCACCAGGTGGTACTCAGGCTGTTAGGTTTTAAAGTAAGCATCTTTAGCCATTGACGTATTTTCCCAGCCCATGATATATATTTTTTTTTGGGGGGGGGGTTCCTTATCCTTTTAGGTTTTACAGTTATCCAAACGGAATTGATTTCACATCTTTTCCATTTTTAGCCCACTGTCTCTATTCTAGGGGTGGGTGTGGGCTCTTACACTTTCACTCATTATGTCTGCAAAGTTGTGCTAGTGGTGGAGTGGTTTTCTGTCAGCTTTTGAAATCTTTTCTTAGCTGGGTGTGGTGGCGCACACCTTTAATCCCAGCACTTGGGAGACAGAGGCAGGTGGATCACTGTGAGTTTGAGGCCAGCCTGGTCTACAAAGCGAGTCCAGGACAGCCAAGGCTACACAGAGAAACCCTGTCTCGAAAAACCAATAAATAAATAAATATTTAAAATAAATAAATAAATAAAAATTAAAAATGAAATCTTTCATTATAAGTTTGACAGTGGCAGGATGTTATTTTTCAAATTTAATTTAATACAACCTGGAGTCATTGCACTTAGTCTTGGGAGGTGTATCAATTAGGATGCAGTAAGGAGAGAACACACACCAATTAAAGATGATCACTAGCCGGGCGTGGTGGGGCACGCCTTTAATCCCAGCACTTGGGAGGCAGAGGCAGGTGGATCGACGTGAGTTCAAGGCCAGCCTGGTCTACAAAGTGAGTCCAGGACAGCCAAGGCAACACAGAGAGACCCTGTCTCGGAAAAAAAAAAACCAAAAAACAAAAATAAAGATGATCACTAAAAGGATGGAGGACTGGGGAGATGGATCCATCAGTAAGAAGTGTGCCTGAAAGTGTAAGGACTTGAGTTCAGATCCCTAGAACCTCTATAAAGAGCTAATGGTGATGGCATCTCCTTGTCATCCCTGTGGTGGTGAGATAAGAGAGTGAGGCAGGTTGACCTCATGAACCCACTGGCCAGGTAGCCTAGCCTACTTGGAGAAGTTCCAGCCCCATGAGAGACCCTGTCTCAAAATCAAAAAAAAGGTGGAAGACTCCTGAGGCATGGCATGCAAATATGTTTTCTGACTCTTACCCAGCCATGAGCGCCCCTGCATGCATGCATCCCCCAGACACATCCACCTGCCAAGGTTTACTGACAGAAGACTGAAAAGAAAGGAAAATAGCATTTGCCAAAGGCAGCTAGGCCTGGAGTAGAAGCGATGCATCCGATACAGGTCAACACATTGGCAATACCTTGCCCCATCCAGGCTAACATTAACACTATTTGACAATATAGTTTGTAGCTGACTGGACAATGGAAGGGTCCTCCAAGAAGCAGTGGGGTAAACCTGGGCAAGACTAGAAACAAGGGAGCTGCTCACTAGGGTGCAAGCGAGTTGTTGCTGGTGAGCTGCTAGCACTAGAAAGCGAGAGTTCATGAGCAAGAGCTGCCTGCATAGGGGCATGCCACCAAGTCTCCTGTACGCTGCTTATAAGGATGCCACCTGTTGAAAGGCTGGCAACTGCTGAATGGTGTGGGTGCCACCAGAGCTTCTACAAACCACTTGGACCACAGATGCCGGGAAAAGGAAACAAGCCAAACTGGAAAGACAGGTTCCTGTCCCTGTTGGGCTTTGTACTGTTCCTTCAGCACCGTCACCAAGCTCCACATTGTGAGACCTGGTGACTGCTTACAAAGCAAAATGGGGGCAGGGGGGAAGGTGGGAGATGACTTGGAACTGTGAGACCACAAACTGATAAATGGCATAACCTGTTCTGGCAGGGGAATCAACTGGATAGGTGCACTTTTAATACTGACTTTACAGCTTGGGATGACCAAACCATATGGATAGTGTTAGTTCACAAGTCAATCAATGGGGATCTGCCTCTGGGTTGCTTAGCAACCCCTGATAACAACATCTGCTGCCTGCCACCAGGTGTGTACCAGCAGGGCAACAGCTATAAAAGGATAAACCTGCCACCTTGTCTCTCACCTCTTTGTTTTCTTGCATTCTCACTTCCTTGGCCTCTCCCTTTCTGTCTGTTTCCCTTAGGGGCCCCTTCTCCCTCTCTCTCTCTCTCTTTCCCATTCTCTGTCTCTCTGTCTCTGTCTCTGTCTGTCTGTCTGTCTGTCTGTCTCTCTCTCTCTCTCTCTCTCTCTCTCTCTCTCTCTCTCTCTCTCT
>OU015760.1:13755482-13794676 GCA_907169655.1 Acomys percivali | reverse complement strand
TGTGTGTGTGTGTGTGTGTGTGTGTGTGTGTGTGTGTGTGTGTGTGTTTTGCTGGAAATGCGCTCTAAGACTTTATACTTGCTAATCAGGTACTCTATCATTGAGCTCCACCCTGAGCTTTTTTTTTTTTCTCCTTTCTTTTTTTTTTAAATTTGAGATAGGATCTCACTGTATAACTCTGACAGGCCTGGAATTCTCTTTAGAGACCAGGCTGGTCTTGAATTCACAGAGATCTACTTGCCTGTATTCTCAAGTGCTGGGATTCATAGGCATGTGCCACTATCTGGTTTTATGGTACAGATAAATCCTACTAGAAAAGAAAGAGAGCAGGGTTGAGGAGATGGCTCAGTGAATTAAGGTGCGTGCTGCCAAGCTGGATGACCCAAGCTGTAGCCCCAGAACCCACATGGTAGAAGAAAAGAACCAATGCCTGAAAGCTGTCCTTCACACGCACGCCATGGTACACACATGCCCCACACATACACAATGGACAAGGAAATAAATAAGTCATAAAAATTTTTAAAAGAAGCCAGGCTCAATAGCACAGGCCTGGAATCCCAGCACTCGGGGGGCAGAGGCAGGCGGATCTCTGTGAGTTCGAGGCCAGCCTGGTCTACAAAGTGAGTCCAGGATAGCCAAGAATACACAGAGAGACCCTGTCTTGAAAAAACAAAAGAAAGGAAGGAAGAGAAAACGGAAAGAAGAGAAGGTAATTCTTCTCTCTACTGGTTGAACCGGCTCGTTTCTTCTTTACAATTCTGGCTGTGAGCCTTGCCTTTGTGGTTTTTGTTGTTGGTGGTGGTGTTTGTTTGTTTGTTTGTTTGCCTCCCAAATGCTGGGATTAAAGGCGTGCGCCACCACCGCCCAGCTCTTTGTTTGTTTTTTGTTGTTGATGTTGCTGTTGTTGTTTGTTTTTGTTTTTTGAGACAGTGTTTCTTTGGATAGCCTTGGCTGTCCTGGATTCCCTTTGTAGACCAGGCTGGCCTCGAACTCACAGTGATCCACCTGCCTCTGCCTCCCTGTGTGCTGGGATTAAAAGCATGAAGCACCAGTGCTCAGCCTGAATTGCTTTGAAAATCACTAGTGATAGTGTCTGTGTCTGGCATTTTCTTTTTTCTTTTTCTTTTCCTTTTTCTTTTTCTTTCTTTCTTTTTTTAGTTTTTCGAGACAGGGTTTCTCTGTGTAGCTTTGGCTATCCTGGACTCACTTTGTAGACCAGGCTGGCCTCAAACTCACACAATCCACCTGCGTCTGCCTCCCGAGTGCTGGGATTAAAGGCGTGAGCCACCACCGCCCGGCTCTGGCATTTTCTTTGAAGGTTTGTAATTGAAAGTTCTATTTCTTTAATATGGGACTTCTCAAATTACCTAGCTGTTGGCTCAATTTCCTTAACAATTATACCTTATTGGGGGCTGGAGAGATGGCTCAGTGGTTAAGAGCACTGGCTGCTCTTCCAGAGGTCCTGAATTCAATTCCCAGCAACCACATGGTGGCTCACAACCATCTATAATGTGATCTGATGCCCTCTTCTGCACATAAAGCACTCATATGGAATAAAATTAAATAAATAAATCTTTTAAAAAAACAATTATACCTTAATTTGAATTTATAAAACGAGTGTACCTCCCTTATAACCCGACTAGCCTAAACAAGAGGAAAAGAAGATAAAAGAAAACAAGAATGAAGCCTTCCCAGCACTCAGGAGGCAGAGGCAGGTGGATCGCTGTGAGTTCGAGGCCATCCTGGTCTACAAAGGGAGTCCAGGACAGCCAAGGCTACACAAGGAAACCCTGTCTCAGAAAACAAAAACAACAAAAACAAAACAAGAATGAAACCTTCTGGATGTCAGTTCCTAGGAACGATTCTCCTGGTGTAGTCAGCAGGATTTCAGCAGACCAGCAATTCAACGAAAGTTGCTGTTGGAACCCAGAACAGTAGCCAAAGCCCCGAAGTCTTCGCTGGAGCGGTTCTCTCTATGAGCATCTTGAAGTGGAGCGATGAACAGCCAAACAATACCAAGACCCAAAAAGCCCCACCTCCTGTTTTGAGCTCATATATATATATCTATCCTCCCAGCGTCTGTTTAAGAATGTTTTTCAGCTGGCAACAATCAAGCTCCAACACAAAGTGGTCTGACTTCTAAGTGGATAAGCATCACCTGTTCTCTCACAAGTCCGTCTCCATCTCACACTTGAGATCAAAACAAAAACAGGTTTATCTCCCCTTCACCTAGCCCTCAAAAGTATAGTAAGTTTTCATTTTCATTCAATTTAAAATTTTTCCTTCTGTGTATGTGTTGATGAATGCAAGCAGATGTGTGTGCAGCCCAGAGGACAACCTCAGGTGTCATTCGTTCCTCCATCACGTTCTACCTTTTCATTTGAGACAGGGTTTCTCATTGGCCAGGATCTCCGCTGATTAGGCTAGGCCAGCTGGCCTGTGAGTTTCAGCTATCTGCCTTTGTTTCCTATCTTGTCATGGTGAAACGCCCCCGCCCCCCCACCCCCACCTCCCTGCCTGTATCCATTGTGTTCAGCAGACAAGGTATGGATGGGATTACAAATATGTGCCACTACCGCAGCTTCTTTTATAGGTTCTGGGGCTCTAGCTTTGGCTTTTTGAGACAGGATTTCTCTTTATAGTTTTAGCTGGCCTGGACCTCACTCTGTAGATGAGGCTGGCCTGGAACTCCCGCCTTCCTCTGCCTCTGCTGGGATTAAAGGCGTGTGCCACCAACGCCCGGCTTGGTCTTATACTTTCAAAGCAAGTGTTTTCATGACTGAGCTATCTCTCTAGCCCCCAGTTTGAAATACTTCCAATTTTCCTTTGGGTTTTTCTCTTTAATCTTTGAATTATTTGGGTATGTATTGTTTAGTTTTCAAATGTTGGAATATTTTGTAGATGTTTCTGTTTAGGGATTTTTTTTTCCAAAGAATTTTTTATGTATATAAGTATTTTTGCCTTTGTGGGTATAAAAGTAACTTTTATTTGCCTGATGTAATTGTCATCTCGGAGGCTTACTGCCTCCTTCGGCTATCCTCCGCCTGGTCCTGGAAGCTTCTAGCCTCCATACACTCTAATCTAGGCCTAGAATGTTTTCAGCCTCTGAAACTTACTGCTGAATAAGCTCACCCTTTCTAGTTCTTTTTGAACTCTGGCTGGCTGGTTCAATTCAGCTGTTCTGGCTCAAATTCCTTTCCCCGCTGACTGATTCAAACTGGCTTCTTCTCTCAGTTTGGAATGAATTGCTCTGCTTGGCCTCAAACTGACTCTAGCAATCTGTTCTAATCTTCTGTCTCCTTCTTATTCTCTGGCTCATTCTGTCTTCACCTTTGTCTAGCTTGCTCTCTCTTCAACTTCTCTCTATAAAACTTTCCCAGTAAAAACTGGCTGTGAATTCCATGAACTGAACTGCTAGGAACTCAATTCCCTTTCTCTCATGTCACTGACTCAACCAAACTGCTAAAACATAACTGAACTGACTAGACCTAAGAGATGTACATGTCTGTCTCCTGAGTGCTGGGATTAAAGGCATGTCCCACTACACCTGGACCTAAGTAAACTTTTCTTTTCTTTTTCTTTTTCTTTTTTTTTTTCGAGACAGGGTTTCTTTGTGTATTCTTAGCTGTTTTGGACTCGCTTTGTAGACCAGGCTGGCCTTGAACTCACATCGATCCACCTGCCTCTGCCTCCCGAGTGCTGGGATTAAAGGCGTGCGCCACCACGCCCGGCAGTAAACTTTTCTTTACCTGATACTTGCTCTATACCAGGCTGGCCTTGAACTCAGATCTGCTTGCCTCTGGCTCCTGGGAATAAAGGCCCCTGTATATCCCAGCCACACACAGACCTAGTAGGTCTTTGGATGTGATCTCTTGCCAGAGCAGCCGTGTTCTGAATGAACATTCCTCTACACAAGGGTATATGTGTACTATGTGCATGCATGCCCAGTGTCCAGGGAGGCCAGAAGAAGGCATCCGATTTTCTGGAACCGGCATTATAAATGGTTGTGAGCCACCATGTGAGTACTGGGAGGTAAACCCAGATCCTCTACAAGAGTGACAAGTGTGATCGCTGTGAGTTCGAGGCCAGCCTGGTCTACAAAGTGAGTCCAGGATGGCCAAGGCTACACAGAGAAACCCTGTCTTGAAAAAAACCAAAAAAAAAAAAAAAAGTGACAAGTGCTCTTAACCATATAGCCACCTCTCCAGCCCCATTTCTGTTGTTTTTAACTTAACTACATCATACTTAGAAAATGTATATGACCCAGATCCTTCTTGTAGATGCTTTACATTAGTCATCTTTTTATTTTATTTTAGTTTTGTTTGTTTCTTCATCTGGAGCCAGGATCTCGCTCTGTGGACCATGCTGTTTTGAACTTGCTACAGTCCTGCCTCCACTGCCCAAGTGCTGGGGTTATAGGAGAGGACCAACGTGTCCAGCTTGTATATCTATTGAAACTGATCTTCTGGCTCATAATATGGTTGACCATGGCAAATGAGCTCCATTTTGCTATTGTTGGATGGAGTGTTCTATAATTATCTAAAGGTCAAGTGTATTGATTATGTTGTTGAGGTTTTCTGTGGCTTCACTGATTTTCTGTCAACTTACTCTATTAATTAAAGCAAGGGTGTGAAAACAGAATCAAATGCAATCATTCATTTCTTCTTGCAGTTCTGAAAGATTTTTTTTTCAAGATAAGATGTCCAGCCTGGTCTACAAAGTGAGTCCAGGACAGCCAAGGCTACACAGAGAGACCCTGTCTCGAAAAAAAAAAAGATGTCATGTAGCCCAGCCTCAAACTCCTTGCATAGCTAGATGTATAATACATACACTCAGGACATAGAGGATGATAATCTTTAAAAAAATTTTTTTCTTTATTTAATTCATTTATTCAGATTACAACTCAATTGTTATCTCATCACTTGTATCCTCCTGTTCCTCCCTCCATCCCAGAAGATGATAATCTTGAACAGCAGATCCAGCTACCTCAGCTTCCCAGTGCTGAAATTCTAGAAATGCATTACCACATATGACTTAGTCTCTGAAATTCCTGGGTTTATTCGGAAGTTCTGTTCTTTGGTTCTTCAATCATGTTCTGAATAATCATTTCTTCATCAGTAAGAAATTACTTTTTTTCCCCCTCCCAACGAGTCTCTCTGTGTAGCCTTGGCTGTCCTAGACTCATTTTGTAGCCTCATACTCACAGTGATCTGCCTACCTCTGCCTTTCAAGTGCTGGGATTAAAGGCGTGTGCCACTATGCCTGGCCATTTTTGTCTTTTTGTTTTGTTTTTCCAGACAGGGTTTCTCTGTGTAGCCTTGGCTGTCCTAGGCTTGCTTTGTAGACCAGGCTGGCCTTGAACTCACAGTGATCCACCTGCCTCTGCCTCCTGAGTGCTGGGATTAAAGACATGGGCCACTTGCCGGGCATTGTTTTTGTATTTTGAGACAGAGTCTCTGTATGTGGCCCTGGCTATTCAGAAACTCACAGAGATCTGATTAACTCTGCCTTTTGATTAAAGGCCACCACACCTGGCTTTCTAATGACTTTTTTTTTTTTTTTTGGTTTTTTGAGACAGGGTCTCTCTGTGTAGCCTTGGCTGTCCTGGACTCACTTTGTAGACCAGGATGGCCTCGAACTCACAGTGATCCGCCTGCCTCTGCCTCCCGAGTGCTGGGATTAAAGGCGTGCGCCACCACGCCCAACTTCTTAATTTCTTTTCTCGATGTTTCATAGTTTTCATTATAGAGGTCTTGGTCGGTTTTTGTTTGTTTGTTTGTTTGGTTTGTTTGGTTTTGCTTTTTAGATCATTATGAATAGTATTGTTTTCTGGACTTCTTTGTCAGAAGAGTCATTACTGGTACATAGGAAAGCTACTGACTTTTGCAGTTTGTTTTTGTATCCTTCTTTTCTTTGATTTTTTTTCTGTGCATGTTAGGCAAACATTCTATCAATGAACTACATATCCAGCCTACTGTGTCCTTCAATTTTGCTCAAAGTCTTTTTTACCAGAGCAATCTTCTGGTGGAATCTGTAGTGTTTTAAAAATGAGGCATAGGGCCTGAAGAGATGGCTCAGCAGTTTAGAGCACTGGCTGCTCTTCTAGAGGTCCTGGATTAAATTCACAGCACTCACAAAGCAGCTCAAAACCATCTATAACTCTACCCTCTTCTGGCTTCACTGAGACCAGGACATTCGCAGTGTGCACACATACTTGCAGGCAATACAAGCTAGATACATAAAAAGAAGAAGTAAAATAATTAAAAATAAAATAATAGGGCCAGGCATGGTGGTGCACACCTTTGATGCCAGCACTTGGGAGGCAGAGACAGGCGGATCTCTGTGAGTTCAAGGCCAGCCTGGTCTACAAAGAGAGTCCAGGGTAGCCGAGGCTACACAGAGAAATCTTGTCTCAAAAAACTAATAATAGTAATAATAATAATAATAATCATAATCATAATAACAACAACAGCAATAATAGTGAATCCATCATTTGAAACTGGGATTAATTTCACTGAGTCCATTCCTACTCCATACCCTTTATTTCTTTTGGAAGCATTCTGTTGTTTTTTTCTTGTCTTATCTAGTCTATCTTGTCAAGGTCTCATGCAGCCCAAGCTGTCAAATTCACTTATGGTCTGGGTGTGGTGGTACACGCCATTTGGGAGGCCGAGGCAGGCGGGTCTCCATGTGTTTGAGACCAGCCTGGGCTACAAAGTGAGTGTGGGAGAAAAATCATTTATGTAGTAATTATGTAGTAATTATTTGTTTATTTTTGGTTTTTTGAGGCAGGGTTTCTCTGTGTACCAGTTCTAGCTGTCCTGGACTCACTCTGTAGACCAGGCTGGCCTTGAACTCAGAGATCGACCTGCCTCTCCTTCTGAAGGCTGGGATTAAAGGCGTGCACCACCACGTCCAGCTGAGAAGGAATTTCTGACCCTCCCACCTCTACCTCCTAAGTGCTGTGGATGGAACCCAGGGTATCCTGCATGCCAGGCAACTCAACTGCACCTCCAACCCTTGGACACATTGCTTGGTTTTCTGTCTTATAGAATAGTGTGAGGAACACTAGTGTTAGTTCTTTAAAGTTTTATAGACTTTATAGTGATAGTGAATAGTCACTATCACTTTATAGATCGTGAATCTGTCAGGTCTGAGGCTTTTTCTTGACAGGAGCCTGTTGTAGTATCATGATCATCATTGCTTCACTCTCATTATTACCCTGACTAGATTTTTTTTCTGTTTTTTTGGGGGGAGTAGGGGGAGGCGAGGGTTTTTTGTTGTTTTTGTTTGAGATAGGGTTTCTCTGTGTAGCCCCGGCTATCCTGGATCTCACTCCATAGAGCAGGCTGGCCTTGAACTCAGAGATCCGCCTGCCTCTGCCTCCCGAGTGCTGGGATTAAAGGTGCCTGCCACCACCATCCATCCTGATGAGATATTTTTATAGGCTCTCAGCTTGTTTCGGTAGGTCATATATGACTAGGAATTTAGCCTTTTTTTTTTCTAGCCTTCTGATCAATCTGTCCACCATTCCATCCACTCTGATAGTCTGGAGAATGACAGACTGTTTCCTCTCCTAGCTCCGATGACGTTTGTGCTACTCTTAGGAAGGATCACTCTCTGTTGACGCAGCGGTCTTGTAAGCAGCCTTCTCTTGGGAGTGAAATGCCTCATACCAGTTTACAGGAGAAAACTACTTGCCTGGACAGCAACTGGGAGCCAGGGTGGCAAGAACAGAGAGCCAAATTAATGAAGCAGAGAAGCCGCTAATCAGCATGCTTTGATTTTGGTGCTCAGAACCTCTCCTACAATGCTTTATGACAGGGAGACAGCCTCGGGGCTCCGCGCGCTCTTTGCCTGCAATCATCCACAATGGGAACTCTGTCTTCACCACAGATGTGGGAGTCTTCTCACCTTTCAAGTGTTTGAACTTCTCAGCTAATCCAGGTCTGACACTCCCTTTCTTAGACAACCTACCAGCGTGCTTTAATTAACTTAACAAAATATCATGACAAGAAGCAAACCGAAAGGAAGAAGGTTCTAACTCGGCTCCTGTGGATGTAGTCCACCGTGTTGGCGGAAGTCACGGCATCTGGAGCTTCAGGAAGTTGCTCCACGGTCCAGGAAGCAGAGAGCAAGACGCTGGCTTTGTCCCTTTATTTGTTAGTGTTATTGTTTGCTTTTTATGGTTTGCTGTGTAGCCCTGGCTCTCCTGGAACTCCGGTCTGGAGAGCAGGCTGGCCTCAGACTCAGAGCTCCGCCCGCCTCAGCCTCCAGATTGCTGGGACGGAGACGTACGCCCCCACTGCCGAATCGGCTTCCTCCTCTTTATCCGGTTCAGCCTTCCATCCTGGTGAATGATACCACTTGTATTGACAGAGCCTCTTCCCACGTCCATAATCTAATCAAGATAGCGAGTGCAAGCCCAGAGGCCCTGTGACCTAGGTGATTCTAGACACTGTCAAACTGACAGGATGAGTCACCACACAGGGTGTCCCCGGGCTCCTAGACTTGGAACCTTTCTTTGTTTTCAAGTTCCCAGAGAAGGGCAGTCTCAAGCAATGGCCCCTCTCCAGACGATGCCTGGATGCCGCAGCACTCCTGAGGCGCTGTGCTATGGAATTCGCAATTGCTAATCGTTACAGCAACGCCCTGCTTAGGAGTTAAGGTTTAAGAGCCTTGGGTTTCTCCCGCAGCTGGATGAACCCGCCAAGCTGTTGTCCTTAGGGCAGTCGGCAGTCTCCAGGCAGAGGTGGCACATGGCATTGACTTCTACTACTCCCAAGGAAGCAGGGCGTGAATTGAGGATCTCTTCCTGGTTCTTCCTCAATTACCTTTCCTTGCTTGTTCTGGTAAGCTTCCCTTTTGTTGCTTTGATTGTAGATGCTCTCCCTCAACCGTTATCTCAACCCCTGACCTTGTTATCTTAGACTCCTGCTAAGTGCAGAACCTTTCAGAAAAAAAAAAAATCTAACCTGACAATTTACCTTGGAAGTGCCTTTTCCTTTCTTTTTTCTTCCCCCCCCCCTTTCTCCTTTTCTTTTTTGAGACAGGGGTTCTCTGTGTAGCCTTGGCTGTCCTGGACTCGCTTTGTAGACCAGGCTGGCCTCTTACTCACAGTGATCCGCCTGCCTCTGCCTCTGCCTCCTGAGTGCTGGGATTAAAGGCGTGCGCCACCACGCCCAGCCCATTTTTCTTTGAGCTTCTTTTTCTTTAAACCTTTCTTGACACTGACATTTGTATGGACAGGTCTGTGTTTGCATGTAGGCCCACGTGTGCACATCCTTGTGGAGGTCAGAGTGCCTTCCTCTATCCCTGTCCACCATGGCTTTTGAGACAGTTTCACACAGAACCTGGAGCTCACTGATTCAAGAAGACTGTGTGGCCACTGAGCTCCACAGATCTTCCTGTCTCTGATTCCCCAGTGCTGGGATTACAGGCATGTACTGCCATGCTTGGCTCTTTACCTGGATCTGAACTCAGAGGGTTCTCGGGTTTATGCAGCAAGCAGATTATAGAGTGAGCCCAGTTCGCAGCACACTGATCTTTTTTCAAAGGCCAGGTGAGCAATTTTGCATAATGCCAATGATTGAGTCTGAGTGATTATTTCCCCCTGTTTAGAATCTTCTGGCAAGGACAAGAATGTTTCCTGAGTGCCTTGTGTCCTCAGTGGATTAGATCATGGACCGGTTCGGGATAGAATTCTTTCCGCTGTTGGCAATATAAACCTGGCCCTTTCATTCAAATGGGCCTGTTTTCTTCTTCATATTCCTACTTATAATTAGCAGTGGTATTAAGAATAGTGTCAGCTGGGCCTGGTGGAGCATGCCTTTGACCCCAGCACTCGGGAGGCAGGGGTGGGCGGATTGCTGTGAGTTCGAGGTTAGCCTGGTCTACAAAGTGAGTCCAGGACAGCCTAGGCTAACACAGAGAGACCCTGTCTCGAAAAACCAAAAAAAAAAAAGAGTAGTGTCAGAAGCTGGGCATGGTGGCACATGCCTTTAATCCCAGCACTCCTGAGGCAGAGGCAGGCAGACCGATTTGAGTTCGAGGCCAGCCTGGTTTACAAAGCAAGTCCAAAACTGCCAAGGCTACATAGAGAAACCCTCTATTGAAAAACAAAACAACAGCCAAGGCTAACACAGAGAGACCCTGTCTCGAAAAAGAAGAAAGAAAAAGAAAAACAAAACAAGCCGGGCGTGGTGGCGCACGCCTTTAATCCCAGCACTCTGGAGGCAGAGGCAGGCGGATTGCTGTGAGTTCGAGGCCAGCCTGGTCTACAAAGTGAGTCTAGGACAGCCAAGGCTACACAGAGAGACCCTGTCTCAAAAAAAAAGAAAAACAAAATAAAACAAAAGAATAGTGTCAATACCCAGCACACACCTTCAATCCCAGCACTCAGGAGGCAGAGGCAGGTGGATTGCTGTGAGTTCAAAGCCAGCCTGGTCTACAAAGCCAGTCCAGGACAGCCAAGGCTACACAGAGAAACCCTGTCTCGAAAAACCAAAACCAAAACCAAAACAAAACAAAAACAAACAAAGCAAATTCAGGCCGGGCGTGGTGGCGCGAGCCTATAATCCCAGCACTAGGGAGGCAGAGGCAGGTGGATCTCTGTGAGTTCGAGGCCAGCCTGGTCTACAAAGTGGGTCCAGGACAGCCAAGGCTACACAGAGAAACCCTGTCTCGACAAACAAAAACAAAACAAAACAAGAAAACAAAGCAAATTCAGGACAGCCAAGCCAAGGACAACTTGTTGGAGTCACTGCTCTCTTCCACGTGTGGGTCCTAGGAGATGGAACTCCGGCTGTCAGGCTTGGCAGCAAGTGCCTTTACTCACTCTGCTTAGCAACTAGGAGCCCTCTCTGTCTTCTGTCCTATTTTGAGGCATGATCAGTTTCTCAGTACACCTGTGTTTGGCTTTTTTTTTTTTTATTAGTGTGATATAATCTCTACAAACTAAGATCTGGGTAATAGATCACTTGATGTTATTCAGACACTGTCCACAGATTTATTTGTTTGTTTGTTTTGGTTTTTCAAGACAGGGTTTCTTTGCCTCTCAGTGCTGGGATTAAAGGGGTACACCACCACGCCCTGCTCAGATTTTTTTATATAGAAAGGTTTATTATATGAGCATGGGGAGGAGAAGAAATAGGGAGCACACCAGAGACAGAGACAGAAAGACACAGAGAGACAGAAGAAGAGGAAGAGAGAGATAAGAACTGTCCACAGATTTTTTTTTTTGAGGGGAAGAGCAAGGTCTCATTGTGTAGCCCTGGGTAGCCTGGAACTTAGTGTATAGACCAGGCTGGCCTCAAATTCACAGAGATCCACTTGCCTCTGCTTCCCATGTTCTGGGATTAAAGATGTATGACACATCATATTTTAAAAATATTTGTTTTCATGATTTGTTGTTGTTGTTGTTTGTTTTTCGAAACATGGTTTCTGGACTCACTCTGTAGACCAGGCTGGCCTCGAACTCACAGAGATCTGCCTGCCTCTGCCTCCTGGGATCTGGGATTACAGGCATGCACTAATACACCCAGGTTTCGTTTCGTTTCTTTTTTTTTTTTTAAGACAGGATTTCTATGTGTAGCCTTGGCTGTCCTGGACTCACTTTGTAGACCAGGCTGGCCTCGAACTCACAGTGATCCGCCTGCCTCTGCCTCCCGAGTGCTGGGACTAAAGGCCACCACGGCCGGCTCTGCCTCAACTTCTTGAGTGTTGGGTTCACAAGCCTGCTGCACACAAGCTACGGGCACGTGGGAAGCAGGAACCTCATTTGAGGAATTGCCTCCATCAGCTTGGCCAGTGGGTATGTCTATGGAGCATTTTTGTGATTGCTAATTGATAGAGTAGCGCTTTATCCCCCCATCAGTGATGCTACTGCTGGCCAGATGATCCTGGGTGGTATAAGGAAGGCAGCTGAATGTGACCTGGCAGCAAGCCAGGAAGCCGCATTCCTCTTTAGTCTCTGCTTCAGGTCTACCCTGACTTTCCTTCATGAGGATCTATAAGGTGTAAAGTCAAATGAACCTCCTTTTTTTTCCCCTCCTGATTTCCCTTTGGCCATGGTGTTTATCACAGCAACAGAAGCAAACTAGGATAGAAATTGGTACCAGAGAGTTGGATGTTTCAGTGATGGGCCTCACCTGGGATTTTAGGCCTTCGACTGTTTTGTGGATGCTTTTGGAGCTATGGGCTAGAAAAATCCATTGAGTGCTCACTGCGGAATGAGCTGTGGTGGGAGCTTGAAAGATAATGCTGAGATAAATGAAGGAGGCGGAAGCCTGGGTGGTGAAATTTCATAGAGAAGCAAGACTATCAGGGCTGTTCATCTGATAGCTTTGGGGAAGAATCTGGAAGAGAGCCGGGCGTGATGGCACACGCCTTTAATTCCAGCAGACAGAGGCGGGTGGATTGCTGTGAGTTCAAGGCTAGCCTGGTCTACAGAGCAAGTTAAGGACAGACAGAGAAACCCTGTCTCGAAAAACCAAAAAAAAAAAAAAACAACAACAACAAAGGAGGGTGTGGTGGGGCTGGAGAGGTGTCTCAGAGGTTAAGAGTCCTGGCTGTTCTTCCAGAGGTCATGAGTTCAATTCCCAGCAACCACATGGTGGCTCACAACCATCTATAATGGGATCTGGTGCCTTCTTCTGGTGTGCAGGCAAACACTATATTTGTAATAAATAACCTTTTTTTTAAAAAGAAAGGGAAAAAGAAAGAAAAAAAAGGAAAAAGAAAGCTAGGTGTGATGCAGTGGTGGTACATGCCTTTAATCCCAGGACTTGGGATGCAGAGGCAGGTTGATCTCTTAAACTCAAGGACAGCCTGGTCTATATAGTGAACTCCTAGACATCCAGGGTTACATAGAGAAACCTTGTCTTGAAAAAAAGAAAAAAGAAAAGAAAAAAATGTGACAAGAATTTTAAGTTAAAAGGTTGTGCCAGGGCATGGGGAGATGGTCATTTGGTAAATTGTCATAGAAGCATGCAAACATGAGTCCCATTCCAAGAACCCATATAATGCCAAGTAGGACTCTTTTATTAAGGTCAAAGTCTGGCGTTTCCAGATAGCCTCTGAACTAGGTATAAAAGGATGGACTCCCTTTCTCAGTAGGTTCCCTTCTTCACCGGATCTGGGATCTGGGGAGCCTAGGACCCCCTAAGGATCTTCACATAGCTCTTAGGGAGGATTACATGCCAACCCTTTTCCTGATAAGAAACCTGTTCAGCTAGCATCTGGGGATTCCTAGAAACACCCACCCTATGCTAATGAGATGTCTTGGTGTCTTGGCTTTCAACCAATGACCTTTAACTGTACCTGAAGTTCTTTCCCCCACCCATAGGATAATTAAGTACTGTGTTCTCCCTCTTATGATAGGACTGTGTTGCTGCATGTAAATCAAGTATCCCCCCCCACTTTAGCCCCAGGGAATCAAACACAATCACCCTTGAAACCCTTCCCATTGTGCAAGGTTTCTAAGTATGTTTCACACGGAAATAAAGGGGGGGGAGGCAGCAGCATCTCTTTGAGAGTCATCATTTATTCTGGGGAAGGAAGGCCTCCCCTCCTCCCTGAAGGCTTCTGGACCTAACCTGGGCTCAGCATCCACGGACCTGGCCACTGTGAGCTTCTGCTCTTCACCAGGACCAATATGGACTACTACCACCATCTTTCTAGCACTGCTCCGCTTACCATAATGCCCATCTGTGGGAGCAAGCAGCTGGCTGTTGCCGAAGCAACCATTTCTGTCCGCCAGGACGAATCTAGGCTCCTACCTCTGCCTCTCTAAGTTTCAGATCTCCAAGTGAGCCTCATATTACCGGCTGCTCACAGAACAGCTACCGACCTGCCCAAGTCAGGCTGGGCCCAGGTTTGCCAAGCATGGTGGTATGAGCTTGCAATCCCAAACTGGAGGAGGCAGAGACAGTGTTTTATTAAAAAAGGTAACATCTGGAAGATGGCTCAGTAGAGGCTTGCCCATAAGCCTGGCGACCTGAACTCAAGCTCCAAAATCTACAGGTTGGAAGGAGAGAGTAGGCTCTTCAAGCTATCCTCTGACTTGCACTTGCACTGTAGCATGCAAGAACCAGCCACAAATAATTAAATCAATGTTTTAAAAAAAAAAGCAAAGCAAAGTAGGGGGCTGGAGAGATGGCTCAGGGGTTAAGACCACTGTCTGTTCTTCCAAAGGTCCTGAGTTCAATTCCCTGCAACCACATGGTGGCTCACAACCATCTATAATGAGAGCTGGTGTCCTCTTCTAGCATGTGGGCAGAATACTGTATAAATGATAAATAAATATATCTTTCAACAGATGGCTCTTGAGGAATAGCCAGAGCTTGACCTCTGGTCTCCACGTGTCCATGCACTCCCACACACCTGCACCCATACAAACACTCCTCCATCCACAAACAAAAACTCATGCCAAAATAGTAGTTAACTCCCATTTTGGGTAAAGTTCCAAATGCCTTTTAAAAGCACCATTCCTTAAAGTTTAATTTGCTCTCCTCATTTCACGTTGCAGAAAACTTGAACATGAATAGCATTCTTGATTATGCATATGAGAGAAAAATATTTTGAGTCCAATTCCATGCTCTTTGTCTTTAAGGCTCCTCATTGGCTTCTATAGCCCTCATAATTTTCTTTTTGTCTAGCTGCTATTTTGTGTCTCAATTTGACCCTATCCTGCCTTTTATTTATTTTCACTAATTACCAGAATGCTTTTTTTTTGTTTTTTGTTTTTTTGGTTTTTCGAGACAGGGTTTCTCTGTGTAGCCTTGGCTGTCCTGGACTCCCTTTGTAGTCCAGGGTGGCCTCGAACTCACAGCGATCCGCCTGCCTCTGCCTCCCGAGTGCTGGGATTAAAGGCGTGCGCCACCACCGCCCGGCTTACCAGAATGCTTTTTAAAATTCAATATTTTGTGTTTCCTATTCAGTATTTGAGGGATTTTTATTACTGCAATTTGTTGTTCAGAAAAAATGTACGACATGTTGAATTCACCATTTTTCACTCCATTCTCCAGGGGCTTTAACCCATTTTCTGGTCATTGTTAACAGTATTTTGTATCCGTTCGGCCTACAAAGCAAATAACGGACACAGGGAGACTGAAATGTACTTTAAAGCTGCCAGCACTTCTCCAGGCAGAGTCTGAACTGATTCTAATCTACTCATAAACTAAACAAACTACTCTAAACCTTATAACATACATATATTCCAAGCACTTGCCACTATGACCCCTAGGCCAGCCCTCATCAAGTCCCCACCGTCCTCCTCCAACCATCAACTCCCCCCCTCTCCTCCAACCGTCAAACTTTCTCCTCCTTTCCTTCAGGAAGCCCCGCCTCCCACTTCCTGTCCTTCTGCCCAGCTGATTGGCTAAACAGTGCTTTATTGACAGTTGATACATTCATTCCTCCACAGGTCATTAAGTGGATCTGTCCCTTGGGAACCAAATGAACTTGAGGAGTGTTTATTTTTGAGACCAGGTCTCAGGTAACCCAGACTGACCTGGAACTCACTATGTGTCACTATGTTGCTAAAGCTGGCCTTGAACTCCTGGTCCTCCTGCCTCCTCTTCCCTAGCCCTGGAATTACAGAAGCGTGTTATGGTCTCAATAGTTTGGTTTGGTTTTTTTGGTTTTTTTGTTTGTTTGTTTTTCGAGACAGGCTTTCTCTGTGTAGCCTTGGCTGTCCTGGACTCGCTTTGTAGACCAGGCTGGCCTTGAACTCACAGCGATCCGCCTGCCTCTGCCTCCCAAGTGCTGGGATTACAGGAGTGTGCCACCACACCTGGCTCTCAATAGTTTATGTTTTAAATGTGAAGACTGTGAAAATTCTGAGGCCTTACCATACCTAAGTGCTGGCAGACAGAGGCTCCAAGTTTAGACTCAAGCCTCTCTGGTGATAGGACACGGGTGGTCTGGCTGCCCCACATTCAGTGTTTGTGACTGAGTCTCTAGCCCATTAACTAGTAGTATTGCCGAAGCATTAGTTCTGCAGCATTTCCCGTCCATGGCCACTCCCTTACACCCAGCTGCCAGAAACAGGCTTGGGCAAGAGGTGGATGGATGGTAGTGATACCTGCCTTCAAGCCCAGCACTCTGAGGAGTTTAAGGCCAGCCTGGGCTACACAGTCAGACCCTTTCTCAAAACAAACAACAGTGGACTTGGCTTTGGTTTCCAGCTTCCCCTTCTTCAAACTTCCCCAAGGCCACTGCCTTGTTTTCTCCAGGAATGGATGGCTCCTCATCTCCTTGTGTCTTGCTCTCCTATTATCCTTCTGTTGGTTAGATTTTTTTTTTTGTCAACGTGACGTAAGCAAGAGTTATCTGAGAAGACATGTTACAAGTCCCCAGACCTTAGCACAACTGCAGAAACTACCGTTCAAGCCACAGAACCCAGCACTTAGGCAGCACCACCAGCCAAAGCAAGAACAAAGACCTAGCCCATTGTAGTTCATAGTTCCAGGAAAGTCCCTAAATGTATTAGCCTTGTATTTTGGCTTCTGTAGTTCTGCTTCTGGCTAACTATTCTTGCTAAATGAAACATGTGAGCCCGGAACATGGCTTTTATGCCTAAAAGCTCACCCTTAGAAAGACTCAGTGCTACACTGTGATCGGGAACACCCAGGGTAGTCACTGGCCAGCTAATAAAGACCATCTATTGGCTTAAACCCATGTCCAAGTAGCCTTCTTGGGATACCTCACTGTTGGGGGTTGGTCTGATATATTTTGATGCTAATTAATAAAAGACCTTCACCCCTGGGCAAGGCAAATGGAATAGGCTAAGGTTCCGGGGCTTAGGGAGACAGAGAGAATCTTGGGAGGAAGAGAGACTAGACCAGAGGAGAAGAGAGAAGAAGGCTGCCATGGGTTAGGTGGAAGAGAAGCAGATGGCCAGCATGGATGGAGATTTGGCCCAGATGAAGAACATTAACAAGTATTTGGATGAGAGGTAGCTTGATAGAAAATATTAGAAGCAGATGGCATGGGATTGGGGCACATGTGCCATACCTGTCCCACTATGGGAAGTAGTTTAGGGGACTGATATCTGCCCTGCCCCAGGTTAATTAAGGCTATTTTAAAATATAACATGTCTGTGTCTTGCTTGATTGCTAGCGGGTTATAGTGCCGTAATAAAAAGTATTAGGCCTAATAATAAACATCATTAGACAAACTGGTAAGCTTAACAGCAATACTACACAACAAGGAAACTAACAATTAAGAAAATGCCATCTCACACCTGTAATCCCAGCACTTGGGAGGCAGAGGCAGGAGGATCTCTGTGAGTTTGAGGCCAGCCTGGTCTACAAAGAGAGTTCCAGGACATCGGGGAGTACACAGAGAAACCCTGTCTTGAAAAAAAAACAAAAAGAGCCAGGTGGTGATGGCACATGCCTTTAATCCCAGTACTTGGGAGGCAGAGGCAGGTGGATCGTTGTGAGTTTGAAGGCCAGCCTGGTCTACAGAGTGAGTGCCAAGACAGCCAGGGCTACACAGAGAAATCTTGTCTCAAAAAACAAACAAAGGAGCCGGGCTTGGTGGCGCACGCCTTTAATCCCAGCACTCGGGAGGCAGAGGCAGGCGGATTGCTGTGAGTTCAAGGCCAGCCTGGTCTACAAAGTGAGTCCAGGACGGCCAAGGCTACACAGAGAAACCCTGTCTCAAAAAAAAAAAAAAAGAAAAGAAAAGAAAAAAGAAAACAAAGTCAGCCTTGTGCAGTGCTGCACACCTTTAATCCTAGTACTCAGGGAGGTAGAAGCAGGCAGGTCTCTGAGTTTGAGACCAACCTGGTCTACAAAGGGAGTCCAGGACAGCCAGGTCTATCACACAGAGAAACCCTGTCTCGGGGAAAAAATCAAACAAAAAACAAAACTAGCAAGCCAGAAGGAGCAAGCCAGTAAGTAGCACATCTTCATGGTCTCTGCTTTAGTTCCTGCTTCCAGGTTCCTGCCTAGAATTCTTGCCCTGACTTCCTTTTATGATAAACTGTGATCCTAACATGTAAACTAGAACAAAGCCTTTCCTTCCCATCTGTTTCGGTCATGGTGTTTTATAACAGGGATAGAGAGCCGGGCGTGGTGGCGCACGCCTTTAATCCCAGCACTAGGGAGGCAGTGGCAGGCGGATCGCTGTGAGTTCGAGGCCAGCCTGGTCTACAAAGTGAGTCCAGGACAGTCAAGGCTACACAGAGAGAAACCTGTCTCGAAAAACCAAAAACCAAAAACAACAAACAAAACAAAACAACAACAAAAAAAACAGGGATAGAAACACTAATCAAAACAAGTCCCACTGCAGCCAGTCAGTAGAAGCTCTTCAGCCAGTTCTGATGGTGCAGGCTAGTAGGATTTGCTAAAGGGGGACAGAGGCAGGAGGAGCCTGGGATATTTTTGGCCTGGTGTGGTGGCATATGTCTTTAATCCCAGCACTTGGGGAGGCAAAGGCAGGCAGATTGCTGTGGGTTCGAGGCCAGCCTGGTCTACAAACAAAGGATAGCCAAGTCTATACAGAGAAACCCTGTCTTGAAAACCAAAACAATCAAACAAAAAAAGAAGTTCTTCAGTTAGCTCAGTCTGGTGGTGCAAGCCTTTAATCCCAGCACTTGGGGAGGCAGAGGCAGATGGATCTCTGTGAGTTCGAGGCCAGCCTGATCTACAAAGCAAGTCCAGGACGGCCAAGGTTGTTACACAGACAAACCTTGTCTTGGAGAAAGAAAAAAGCCTTTCTGTTGCACTAGGGCAACAGCTGGCTGTGTGCACATTGGTCCTTGGATTAGTAAACGCCAAGCAATTTATCTGGGAAGACTTCCCATTCCAGATAACAAACAGAAGAGAGGATGGCTTAGAAGTTAAGTATGCACGTGGTCAAGGCTGCTAGGTTGGTATCAGAGGCTTTCCTCAATCACTCTCCATCATTTGTTTCAGAGACAGAATCTCTCACTGAACTTGGAGCTCTCTGTTTTGACTAGACTGCCTGTCCAGTAAGCAATCCCAGAGCTACCAGTCTCCATTCCCGTTCCCCAGAGCTGGGGTTACAGATGTAGGCGACCACAGCAGCCTTTTAATGTGGATTCTGGAATCTGAACTGAGATCCTTATACTTGCAAAGCAAGTACATTACCCACTGAGCCAGGAGTTCTCAACCTTCCTAAGACTGCAACCCTTTGATGCAGTTCCTCATGTTGTGGTGGCCCCCACTGCTACTTCATAACTAATTTTGCTACTCTTATAAATCATAATGTAAATATCTGATATTCATGGATATCTGATATGGGACGCCCCCCCAAAGGGGTCGAGACTCACAGACTGAGAACCCCTTCAATGAGCCATCTCCCTAGCCCATACTTTGTTCTCTTGCTAAGAGAGCAGATATACAGCAGATATACAGGGGCCCAGCACACTTCCTGCATTTGGACAGTGTCCATTTTCCCTGCCCCCTGCTCTTTTTGTTGTTGTTTTGTTAGCTTTTTTTTTGTTTTTGTTTTTGTTTTTGTTTTTGTTTGAGACAGGGTTTCTCTGTGTAGCCTTGGCTGTCCTGGACCCCGTTGTATAGACCAGACTAGCCTCGAACTCACAGAGATCCGTCTGCCTCTGCCTCTCAAGTGCTGGGACTAAAGGCGTGCGCCACCACAGCCCGGCTCTAACCCCCTTCTTTTAGGATCCACCCCCCCCCCAGATCAGATACTCCCAGATGAACTCTAGCAAGCATTGGCCTGGGGTGCACAACAGCATGAGTGGGAGGAGCCAGACCTCAGGTCCTTAAAACAGTCGGCCAAAGGACAGCCTCAGCGGGATTTGCCATCCTTTTTGTTTTTTTCTTTTGAGAAAAAGGTCTCTCTCTGGCCTGGGGCTCAAGTCATTAGGGTAGGCCTGCTGCTTTGTGCCCCAGGGATCTGCCTATCTCCACCTCCCCAAGGAGAGCAATTAGAAACAGCTCAAAGCATTTAGAAACTGTGCTTCTAGCTCTCTTTTCTACTGAACGTATGCATGCATGGCTTAACACTTTTACCAAGTGAACTGTGCCCCAGCCCCCTATCTGATTTCATTTATCCCACCTGCCTTGGACCCTGGCTTAGTCATTTCCTTATTCCAGTGACGTTTTGTATCTATAGCTATTTAGGGCTCTGAGGGTCTTGCAGTCACTGTTGTTAGTGTATCCTAGGACTGTTTGTAGGTTTGGGTTTTTTAAGTTTCTCACTATATGTACACAATAGTTGATGGATTGAAAAACGTCCTGGCAGCCAGGCACAGTGGCACACGCCTTTAATCACAGCACTCAGGAGGCAGAGGCTGGCGGATTGCTGAGAGTTCGAGGCCAACCTGGTCTACAAAGCAAGTCTAGGTCAGCTAAGGCTTTACAGAGAAATTCTGTGGGGGGGGGGGAGGTGGAAAAAGAAAGAGAAAAAGAAAAAAGAAAAACATCTTGGCTTTATGAAATTTATCTCTGGTCAATTTGCACTAGTTATCTCAGGACATTTCTCATTGTCTTTTCTTTTTTCTTTTATTTTTAAATTAAATTTATTTCTTTTTATTTTATGCATGTCTGTCTGTCTGTGGGTGTCAGATCCTGAAGTTACAGACAACTGTGAGCTGCCGCATGGGTGCTGGGAATTGAACCCGGGTCCTCTGGAAGAGCAGTCAGTGCTCTTAAGTGCTGAACCATCTCTCCAGCCCCTCTAATTGTCTTTTCTAAACTGCCAGAGGCCAAGGCAGCCATCTTTGTGTCCCATGTCACACTGCTCTGAACTCAGTAAGTGTTCAGTGATCGTTCTCTGGTAAAACTCACATGTTTTCAGATCTGATTTAGACAGATTAAGAAGGTTGCTGGGGAATAATGGTGTTGAGTTCCAGTAAGCCAAAACCAACATGTACAAGGGGGCTGTAGCTGTAGCTCAGTCAATAGAACGCCTGCCCCACATGCACACACCCTCCTCAGCATCACATATGCCAGATGTTGGTGGCCTACACCTGCAATCAGGCTGCTCCGGAGGTGGATGCAGAGCAATGAGATGATCAGCCTGGGATACCTGTGCCCCTGTCTCAAAACTGCCTTATTTGGTGAATATTTCAGGCACAGAAGGCTTTTATGCAAGGAATGAGGAAGGTATTGAGGTTAGAGGAGCAAAGGGTCTGGTGGGCCCCAGGCACAAGGGAACAGCTGCTCTCCTTTCGGGAGAGGGTGTAGCACAGTATGAGGAAGTTTCTACTGTACAAGGCCTGAAGGCCACACGCCCATTCTTTCCATTCTTTTTTTTTTTTTGGGGGGGGGGAAGGTTTGAGATAGGGTCTCTCTATATTAGCCTTGGCTGTCCTGGACTCACTTTGTAGACCAGGCTGGCCTCGAACTCTGCCTCCGGAGTGCTGGATTAAAAGCGTGCGCCACCACGCTCAGCCACAAACCCATTGTTACTCCTGACCCCCAGGGCTGTCAACTGCTACCCTGAGAGGTTGAAGGATTTCCCCTCTTCCTACTGCCTTCTGTTCTGACAACATTCTGTCAAAAGCCAGTGGGCGCAGCTGTGTTGGAAATGGAGTTTGTAGGCTTTTGGTGCTGTGGTAACTGAAGCTGGTTCAACAGACAACACCTAGGCTACATGGTTGAGACAGTGCTGAGCCCCTGCACCCCTTGTGGTGGACTAGAATTGTCTAGCTGGTGCTAGTCCTGAATCCCACAGAAGAGCAGAGCCACGGGAGACAGGGCTCCCTAAGGCAGTCAACAGTGATACCACCCTTGCACTTATGAGAGCTCTGGTCTCAGCTACATCTCCTGACTTCAGGGAGGACAGAACTGAATCCTGAAGTTTGTCATTTGACCACAAATTGTGTGTGGGGCATGCAGGTGCACATGCCAAAGTCAATAAATGTAAAAGAAGATAAAAGGTGTTAGCCGGGCAATGGTGGTGCACGCCTTTAATTCCAGCACTCAGGAGGCAGAGGCAGGCGGATCGCTGTGAGTTCGAAGCCAGCCTGGTCTACAAAGCGAGTCCAAGGCTACACAGAGAAACCCTGTCTCCAAAAACAAACAAACAAACAAAAAACAAAAAAAGAAGATAAAAGGTGCAAATGGAAACACAGCAGATCGAGCATCCCAAATCAACTGCAAGTTATTACATTGAAACCAGTGAGGAAGGAGGCACCACTGTGGCCCACTCACCCAAAACCAGCACTTGGGCGATGGGGCGCTGGGGTGCTGGGATTGTTTCCTTGGCCCTGCCCACAAAACTGTGGAAGCACTTCCGTCCTACTGTGACGATGGTAGGGAAAGCAGAGCTAGATATGGATTCCCGGGTGGCTTCCTTTAGTTTGATGTTGTAGTGATAAAATACCCAAAACAAAAGCAACTGAAGGGAGAGATGGTTTCTTTGGGTCACAGTTCGAGGTTACAGTCTGTCATTGGGATGCAGGGGGTGGAGTTGGGGGAGTCAAGGGGCAGAACTTGAAGCAGTTGGTCACAACCACATCCTCAGTCAAGAAGCCAGGCGTGGTGGCGCACACCTTTAATCCCAGCACTCGGGAGGCAGAGGCAGGCGGATCTCTGTGAGTTTTAGGCTAGCTTGGTCTACAAAGTGAGTCCAGGACAGTCAGGGCTACACAGAGAAACCCTGTCTCAAAAAACCAAAAGAGAAGGAGAAGGAGGAGAGGTGAAGGAATTAAAGCAGACATACTGGTGCTCGGCTCCTTTTCTTTACACTTGTACATCCAACGCTCTGCTCATCCTAGGTCAGCCAAGACGACACAATGAGTCTTGCTAAAAATATAGGTGGGGGGAATCAATTTGGATTTATAGCCTCTGGCCAAGTCTGGGAAGCAGACAGATATAAAAAGGGGCAACTGTCTCTGCTCACAATTCTAGGCTCCATGGTTGGTTTTAGTTGAGGACTTTATCAAATTTAGAATTGTTAGGGTCTGAAACTCACCACTCAGAGACCACCGCTCACACATGCAATTGGCAAGAGTGTTTTTATCTGGTGAAAGTAAGAATTCTGCACGCAGAGGTCAGCCACTTTATAAAATGGCGACCAGGAGATGAGCTCACAGGCTCTTTTGAAAGCCAGTGAGGGGAATTCCAGATATTGGTTAGGTCTTCTTTATTTCCATTGGTGTTAACCAGAAGCTTGGGGACTGGTGCACTGAGGATTGGCTAGTGCCAAGTCAGGAGTTAGGGGCCTCTTAAACTCACAGTTGAGCAACCTTATCTCCTCTGGCCAGGTGTCTTGGCTGGTTCTGATTGGCTGCCCATTTTCTGTGGGTTTTTTTTTTTTTTCCTATAACTGATGTCTCTATTTCTGAGAAACTGAAACTTAAGCTTAGACGGCTGCAGTGAGAAGATGAAGCCAGTCATGGAGTGGCTTAGGCTTAGTTAACCAGGCTCCCTCAGAATCACCTAGAGAGGGGGCCAAACTGAGGCATTTTCTACATTAGGCTGTCTTGGAGGCATGCCTCTGAGGGATTTTCTTTGGAGTGAGATGGGAAGTCCTCCTCACTGTGTGTGGCACTGTTCCCCAGACCAGAATACACTAACCTCACAGAGATCCGCTTGCCTCTGTCTCCCAAATGCTGAGAGCAAAGGCATGCACTACCGTACCTGGAACTTTTCATATTTTCACCGACCATGCTATAGAATTCAGGGTGAGTGAAGGTCCCTTCTATTATTGGGAAATGTGGTGCTTCTGCATTATAACAGGAGTTTCTATTAAATGTCCCACTTTGGAATGTGCCCTGAACATAGTTGCTTTCCTTCCAACAAAGGTATTCAAAGACTGAGTGACGCTACTGTAGCAATACACCTTCGGTTGCTGTTTACTTGTCATGTTTCTCAATCCTTCAGCTATAAAAATGAAAAAATGGAGTTAAACACATCTCAGCAACAAATACTAGTCATCTATGAATATGCGAACTACTTAAAAATCCTACCTGTAACTGTCATTAACTACTTTGTGGGTTCTTTTTTTGAGACAGAGTTTCTCTGTGTGACAGTCCTGTCCTGACTATCCCGGAACTCTTTGTAAACCAGGCTAGTCTAGAACTCATAGACATCCCCCTTCTGCTGGGGTTCCAGGCTTTCTTCCACTCTTTTTTTCTTTCATCCCTTTTCTTCTTCCCTTTCAAGCCCCTAACACTAGATATGAGAGAAAAAAAAGATAAAGAGAAAAGGAAAGAGACCCCTGAATAAAGTCAGGGGTTGAAAAGTCCCTAGAATTCCACACATCACACAACCAAAAAACTCTCTGCAGCTGGCAAAACCCTGCATCTACCAGAGCACAAGGCAATCATAGTCAGCTGCTGTAAATCCCCACACTTGGGACTAAAACAAAACATATTCTTATAATAGTTCTGTTTTTTATTAAAGATTTTATTTATTTTATGTATATTAGTGCTCTACCTGCACATGAGAAGAGTGCATCAGATCCCAGTGTAGATGGTTGTCTGCCATCATGTAGATGCTGGGAATTGAACTCAGGAACTCTAAAAGAGCAGTCAGTGTTCTTAGCCACTGAGCCACCTTTCCAGTCCCTTTTTCTGTTTGTTTTTTGAGACAGGGTTTCTCTGTGTAGCCTTGGCTGTCCTAGACTCATTTTGTAGACCAGACTGGCCTCGAACTCACAGTGATCTGGCTGCCTCTGCCTTCTGAGTGCTGGGATTAAAGGCGTGTGCCACCATACCTGGCTTCTGTATTTTTTTTTCGAGACAGGGTTTCTCTGTGTAGCCTTGGCGGTCCTGGACTCGCTTTGTAGTCCAGGCTGGCCTCGAACTCACAGTGATCCACCTGCCTCTGCCTCCTGAGTGCTGGAATTAAAGGCGTGTGCCACCACCGCCCGGCCTGTATTTTTTAAAGAAACCAACATTCCAAAATTCTCATTCTATCTACATGTCTTAGTTAGGGTTTCCATTGCTGTGAAGAGACACCATGACCTCTGCAACACTTATAAAACGAAAACACTTAGCTAGGCGTGGTACACTTGCCTTTAATCCCAGCACTGAGAGAGGCAGAGGCAGGTGGATCGCTGTAAATTCAAGGCCAGCCTAGTCTCTACAAAATGAGTCCAGGACAGCCAAGGCTACAAAAAGAAACCCTGTCTCAAAAACAAACAAACAAACAAACAAATAAATAAATATAAGAAAACATTTAATTGGGGCTGGCTTACAGTTCAGAGACGATGTATCCATTATCATCATGGCAGGAAGCATGGCATCATTCAGGCAGACATGGAGCTGGAGAACAAGGTGAGAGTTCTACATCTACATCTTCATCCAAAGGCTGCAGAAGGGGGCTGTGTCATTAAGTATGGCTTGAGCATATAGGAGACCTCAAAGCCCACCTCCACAGTGAAACACTTCCTCGAACAAGACCACACCTCCTAATGGTGACATTCCCTATGGGCCCAAGTATTCAAGCACATGAGTCTATAGGGGCCAAACCTATTCAAACCACAACACTACCCAATTCATTAACTGATGAGTATTAAATAAATGTTTAATACCTGATTTTGATAGCTGAGTATGGTAGCACACACCTTTCATTCCAGCATTTAGGAGGCAGAGACAGGCAGAACTCTGAATTTGAGGCCAGCCTGGTCGACAAACCAAGTTGTAGGACAGCCAGGGCTACACAGAGAAACCCTGTCTTGGAAAAAGAAAGAAAGAAAGAAAGAAACGAAACAAAGAAACAAAACAAAGAAAAGAAACAAAGAAAAGAAACAAAGAGGAAAAAATAGGGCTGAAGAGATGGCTCAGCGGTTAAGACCACTGACTGCTCTTCCAGAGGACCTGAATTCAATCCCCAGCAGCCACATGACAGCTCACAACTGTCTGGAACTCCAGTTCCAGGGGGTCTGGCACCCTCACAAAGGCATATATGCAGGCAAAATGTCAATGCACACAGAATAAAAAACAAAGAAAAATAAGTAATTAAAACACAAAATAATAAGCTGGGTATGGTGGCACACGCCTTTAATTCCAGCACTCAGGAGGCAGAGGCAGGCGGATCGCTGCGAGTTCGAGGCCAGCCTGGTCTACAAAGCGAGTCCAGGACAGCCAAGGCTACACAGAGAAACCCTGTCCCCAAAAACAAACAAACAAACAAAAAATCAGGAAAAAAATGATGATGATAGATTTTTTTTAAAAAACCATAATAAATTTATGTTGTTTTGACCACCTGGGCATATAACTATAATAATTATTATAAATTATATTATGTACATAATGAATAATAATTATAATAGTTATTATAATGAACAAAAATGTGGATAACTCCAAAACTGCTGCAGTGAAAATTCTTCACCCAGCATGGATAATGGCTTCCTCTTAGCCACATAGAGGGAGCTGCCTTCTCCTAACTTTCCCTACCTAGCCTACGCACTCTAGTCCTTCTCCAAGACCCTAAGACTGCATGCAGTGAGAGCACAATTTTGTACTGGAAAGAATAGCCTCAGGTTTAGGTCCAATGACCCTATGTACCTCTCCTTCTCCAAAGGTATGTCAGCGGTCCACAGACTAGCTCCTAGTAGTCTCCTGCAAGTGGGCACAGATGATATGATGGAGATGGTGGCTGTTTGGCTTGGAGAATAGTGACTGCTCTTAGTCCATGTTCTAATGCTGTGAAGAGACACTATGAAAATGGCAATTTTTATAAGAGAAAGCATTTGCTGGGTGTAGTGGCGCACGCCTTTAATCCCAGCACTCGGGAGGCAGAGGCAGGCAGAGCTCTATGAGTTCAAGGCCGGCCTGGTCTATAAAGTGAGTCCAGGACAGCCAGGGCTACACAGAGAAACCCTGTCTCCGGAAAAAAAAGAAAAGTAAAGAAAGAAAGAGGAACCAGAGTTCCCAGCTCTATTTGAACAGTCTAGTCCTCATTTGGGGGGAGCTTACCTGAGGGAAGTCAGTCCAGAATACCAGCCAGGGGCACTTTTGTCCTCTTGATGGGATGACTGAGCAATGAGCATGGGTTAGCAGACATCTCGACAGTGCAGACAGTCATTTAATGTCAAATTTTGTCAGCTGGGTCCCTCTTTGCTCTGTTTTTGTTTTTTGTTTTGTTTTGGTTTTTTGGTTTTTCCAGTGTGTAGCCATGGGTATCCTGGACTCCCTTTGTAGACCAGGCTGGCCTTGAACTCACAGAGATCTGCCTGCCTCTGCCTCCGGAGTGCTGGGATTAAAGGCGTGCGCCACCACGCCAGGCTCTTCTTTCTCTTTTTGGATGGCAAATCCAAACAGTCTTGGCTGGTGGGCTAAGCATACAGCTCAACCTAAAAAGGCCCTGGACTGCTCAGTTTTCTTGCATCAAGTGTCAGCAGTCTTTTGGTGGACCGTACAGGGAGCCTGCCAGGGTTGACCACTTAGTTTACAGCCAATTGAAAGTATTTCAGCTGCCTGGGACTACACTCAGATATTCAGGGATCCAAATGTCACTGAGCATTTAGGGCAAGACACTTTTAAGCATCCAGTTATCTTACTTGGCAGCTGCAAGACGGAGGCTCCAGACAATCCAAAAGCAAAGCTCAGATAAGCTATTTGCTGTGTGATGGGGGAAGGTTTGCACAAGCAAGCAGTTTAACTAAAGCTAAGATAAGCAGCTGGAGGGGAAGGTTTGCATAAGTAGACAGTTAAACAGAAGATAAGATAAGCAGTTAGTTGGAGGGGAAGGTTTGCATAAGCAGGCAGTTTAACAAGAGATAAGATAAATTAGCTAAAGGGGGAGGTTTGCCCAAACTAGCTGTTTAACCGAGGCTAAAATGAGCTAGCTGGGGCATCTTGACTTCGGATTCTTAGAATAAGGTTGGGAAATTTTCCATGGGTTTCTACATCCTAGAGATCAAATTCTAGTTAAACCTGAAATGCTTCCACCAAGAATACAAGATGGGAGGCTGGGTGTGGTGATGCACATCTGTAATCCCAACACTCGGAAGGTAGAGGCAAGTGGATGGCTATGAGTTCAAGGCCAGCCTGGTCTACAAAGAGGGTTTAGGACAGCCAGGACTACACAGAGAAACCCTGTCTCAAAAACAGATTTCTGAAGAGCTAGGGATACAGCCCCAAGACAAAGCATGTGGTACTTGCAAGCTGGGACTTGGGTTCCATCTTTTATTACTCCTTTGGTGAGGGCTTTTTAAAGGAGACTGGTCCGACTCTACCATAGCAGATGGCTGTGCCTACTAGGCACCATGAAGGCCCATTGAATACTTTAACAATGAGCCCAATGTGTGTGACTTTTGCAAAAAAGGGAGCATTATTGCCAGCTGCAAATAGCCTGAGTGTTTATCACACAACACAGATCAGCCTCAAGGGTCCCAATGCTTTGCTCGAACTCAGCCAGAGTGGAGCAGCAACACCACAGCCTGAAAAAATACCAGCAGCCAAGCGCCCCCTCCCACTATAGGCTCAAAGATGGCCAAGGATCCACTGAGAGGCTGGAGCAATAGGCAGCTACATCACTAAAATGATTCCGGTACAAGCATGAGGACCTGAGTTTCATCATGGTCTAGTTCACTTCAGCTGTCTGCTAGATACATCCCAGAATTACCTGGGAAGAGGTATCGAAGTAATTCTCAATTGAAGAATTGCTTAGATCAGATTGGCCTATGGCCATGTCTGAGGGACATTTCTTTCCTTCTTTCTTTCTTTCTTTCTTTCTTTCTTTCTTTCTTTCTTACTTCTTTGTTTCTTTCTTTTTTTATTTTAATTTTTTTTGGTTTTTTCGAGACAGGGTTTCTCTGTGTAGCCTTGGCTGTCCTGGACCCACTTTGTAGACCAGGCTGGCCTCGAACTCACAGAGATCCGCCTGCCTCTGGCTGGGGCATTTTCTTAATTTCTAATTGATGTAGGAGGCCTTAGTTAACTATGAGCAGCGTCACCCTTAGGCAAGTGGACCTGAGCTGTCTAAAGAAGGTAGCTGAATAAATCAGAGGAAACAAGCCAGTAAGCAGTATTCCTCCATGGTCTCTGCTTGCCTTCAGGTTCCTGCCTTGAGCACTGCAAGTGGCCTGAAGATCTTAGGATGGGGAAGACTGGAGGCTAGGGGCTCCATCTACAAAGCTGCAAGGCAGTCCTGTTGCATACACACCTTACAATGTGGATGCTTTGGAGTTACCCATGTTCCTGTCAGTCACTCCTCGCCCATGCTCCTGTAAGGAAGCCCACTAAATTCATTTGTTTCCCAAAGTGAACGTTGGTGAAAATGTACTTTGGTTTTTTGGGTTTTTTTTGTTTGTTTGTTTCATTTGTTGTTGTTGTTGATTTTTCGAGACAGGGTTTCTATGTGTGTAGCCTTGGCTGTCCTGGACTCTAACTGCCTCTGCCCCAGGAGTGTTGGGATTAAAGGTGTGTACCACCACAGCCCAGCTTACTTTGATTTTGTTGATGGGAATCTTAGGAGAAGTGAATGGTAGAAGTCACTTATATCTTTCTCCCAGGGAAAGAATTTTAGCATCAGGGACCAAAAAGACTAGATATGGTAATTCCATGTCAAGAAACTTTGCTTAATGAGTAGATCCCTAGAATCTGTGACAGGTCCTTAGCCACAGACTACCCCAGCACTGTGATAACGTGATCAACAAGGATGCTGAGACTTGTTTATAGCTGGTCCACCGAGCATCATCCACATAGCCGAGCATCATCCACATAGCAAAGGCTTTGGACATTGAAAAAAGTCAGTCATGCTCCATTCTGACTCTCCACTGGTAGCAAATGGCAGGGAGCTTGGAGAGCCTGGGGACAGTCTCTGGCTTATTTCAGAAGCCTTGCTGCATGAATCTACGTAAGTATGATTGGGTGGATTGCCCATTCTCCAGCAGGGCACCCCTGCCTGAGTCATAGATCCAAGTCACGGTAGTGAGGAAACTGGAGGAAAGTCGGAATTAATCTCCCAGCTTACTTGTTTGGAATTGACTTTAAAAGCGCTAATGGAGGGCCAGAAAGATGGTTCAGTAAGTAAAAGTACTTGCCACTAAACCTAATGTCCTGAGTTCCATCCCTGGTACCCACATGGTAGAGGGAGAGAGAACTGACTCCTTTGGATTCTTCTCTGACCTCCACATTTATACATACAACATGTGTGTGTACTCGTGTGTGCACATGCACATGAGCGCATGCACACACCCAATAAATACATGTAATAAAAATAAAATAAGCCCAGTAATGTTTCCAGAGCTGAGTGATAATGTGCTGGCCTCTTAGCTTCATTGTAGATAACACCAGCACACTGCAGATCATGATGATAACAGTTGCCTACTTTACATTCCAAACACTAAAGGGGACTTTTTTTTCCCTGAAGGCATCAACTCCTCCCTTAGGCTGATCTAATGTGTCACAGTATCAAAATTTCTACATTCAGCTACCACTAGCATCTCCGTGCCGTGAAGAACCATAAAGAGTGATTGCCAATCTCAGACCTGCTCCACATCCTCCTGTCTCTGTGTCCCAAGTGCTAGGATTGTAAATGCACCTTGCACCTTTCCCCCACAAATATCCCTAATCCCTAATCCCTGTTTTCAGAGAGGCTTGAGACTTGGTCTCTCAAATCACTCAGCTACTTTCTTTTTTCTTGAATCTAATTTCCTTTTGTTTTTTGTTTTGTTTTTTTGAGACAGGGTTTCTCTATGTAGCCTTGGCTGTCCTGGACTCATTTTGTAGACCAGGCTGGCCTCGAACTCACAGGGACCTGCCTCTGCCTCCCCAGTGCTGGGATTAAAGGTGTGCACCACCACGCCTGGCTCTTTTTTCTTTTCTCTCTCTCTCTCTCTCTCTCTCTCTCTCTCTCTCTCTCTCTCTGTGTTTTTTTGTTTTTTGAGACAGGGTTTCTCTGTATAGCCTTGACTATCCTGAGCTTGTTCTGTAGACCAGGCTGGCCTCGAACTCACAATGATCTGCCTGCCTCTGCCTCCCAATTGCTGGAATTAAAGGTGTGCGCCACCATCACCCGCCTTTTGGCTACTTTCTTTTTTGTTTGTTTGTTCGTTTTTTGTTTTTGTTTTTGTTTTTTTGTTTTTTGAGACAGGGTCTCTCTGTGTAGCCTTGGCTGTCCTAGAATCACTTTGTAGACCAGGCTGGCCTCGAACTCACAGTGATCCGCCTGCCTCTGCCTCCCAAGTGCTGGGATTAAAGGCGTGAGCCACTACCGCCCAGCTTGGCTACTTTCTAAAACTAATTTTGGTGATTAGTCTCCTGCACTGTGGGTAAAATGGACCTGCTTAGGTGACAGTAAGAGTGTCAATAGGAAGCTATGGTTGTAGCTCAGTTAACAAAGTGTCTGCTTAACATGCACAAAGCCCTGGGTTCAGTCCCCAGCACTTCAAGACCTCAAAAACAAAACAAAACAAACAAACTCAACAACTCATCAAAGCACTTTGGACTTGCACAAAACAATGGATTCCACTGTGACGTCTTCATCCATGCATGTGATGTACCTGCCTCATAACCACCTGCATTGTCTCCTGATGCTGAGGATGGAGAGCCAGAGTCTCACACATGCTTGGCAAGCACTCCAGCACAAAGCCTCACCCTAGGCCTCAGTCTTCCTTGCCAAACATTGTTAGATAGCACTCATTCATCTCCTAAGTCAGCAGTAGCTGAGAGCCTTCCATGTAGATCTTGGGGGGGAGAGAGAAAGGGGTGGGGGGAGACTGAGAGACTGGAGTGGGGAGTGGGGTTTTGGAACCACAAAGCCCCAGTGACACACTTCCTCTGACAAGGCCATACCTCCTAAACCTTCCTAAACAGTCCACCAACTGGGAACCAAACATTTAAATATATGAATTTATGGGGGCTATTCTCACTGAAACCACCACAGCATTGGAGTTCAATCCCCTGAACTAAGAATAAAACTGAAAAATTAAAAAACAAAAACAAAACTGGATGTGGCCAGGTGTGGTGGCACAAGCTTTTAATCCCAGCACTTGGGAGGCAGAGGCAGGCGGATCTCTGTGAGTTTGAGGCCAGCCTGGTCTACAGAGTGAGTCCAGGACAGCCAGGGCTATACAGAGAAACCCTGTCTCAAAAAACCAAAAAAAGAAACGAAACACTATCTGCAGAAATGGCTCATGAGTGAAAAACATGTGCTGCTCTTGCAGAAGACCCATTTGGCTCCTAGAGGCCCTGTCACACAGCTCACAGGCACCTACAATTCCAGCTCTAGGCAGTGGCAGTGGCTCCTGCCTCCATGAGCACCTGCACTACTGTGCATAAACCTCACATAGTCAGCACACAAAGACTCTAAATACTAAAAAAAAAAAAAGTTTGTTTTTTGAGACAGAGTTTCTTTACATAGATAGCCTTGGCTGTCTTGGAATTACAAAATGTAGACCAAACTGGCCTTGAACTCACAGAGATCCACCTGCCTCTGCCTCCCGTGTCTGGGATTAAAGGCATTGTGCCTAGCCTGTGTGGTGTGTGTGTGTGTGTGTGTGTGTGTGTGTGTGTGTGTGTGTGTGTGTGTGGAGAGAGAGGGAGAGAGAGAGAGAGAGAGAGAGAGAGAGAGAGAGAGAGAGAGAGAGAGAGAGAGAGATTCTGGTTTTTCGAGACATGGTTTCTCTTGTACTGGACTCACTTTGTAGACCAGGCTGGCCTCAAATTCACAGCGATCCACTTGCCTCTGCCTCCTGAGTGCTGTGCCACCACTGCCCAGCATTTCTTTCTTTCTTTCTTTCTTTCTTTCTTTCTTTCTTTCTTTCTTTCTTTCTTTTGGAGGATATATTTTTTTTTTTAACTACAGAGACAACTTGTGGGTGTCAGTTCTCTCCTTCTACCGTGTAGTTCTGGGCATTGAACTCAGGTTGCTAGGCTTTTACCTGCTGAGCCTGCTCTGTGTTCAGTTTTCTTGATGGACCATGGACCTGTTTTCTACAGCATCCATATTCCTTTCAGGAACCTGTAAACACTCTAGTTACCGGGGCTGGAGAGATGGCTTAGTGGTTAAGAGCACTGGCTGCTCTTCCAGAGGACCTGGTTCAATTCCCAGCAACCACGTGTCATCTCACAATTGTCAGTAACTCCAACACCTGCACACCTATGCACATCAAATAAAAATAAAAATAAAAGACTCAGTAAGGCGGTGGTGGCGCACACCTTTAATCCTAGCACTCAGGGAGGCAGAGGCAAGTGGATCACGATCACTGTGAGTTCGAGGCCAGCCTGGTCTACAAAGCGAGTCCAGGACAGCCAAGGCTAATACAGAGAAACCCTGTCTCAAAAAAGCAAACAACAACAACAACAAAAAGAAATAAAAGAGAAAATATTTTAAATATCAAAGCAACAGTAAGGTGAAGGACTACAGTAGCATTTCCACAGATCCAATTCCTATGGTGCAGGGTGAGAGTGAAGCACTCAGACAAGTGCTGCTGGATTTCCTGCAGTCTCACATCCTCAACTAGCACGCAGTCTCTTGAGTCTTCCCTGCTTGCACCTGCCCCAGGACCTTTGCTCATGCTACACTTGGTGTGTGGAATGCCTTTTCCTTACTTAGCTTAATTAATTCCTGCAACCCTGAATGTCCCAATCAACTAGTAAGCCTTTTTGATAAGGTCTACACTATAGAAAAGTGGCACTCGGGGTCCATCTCCACTTCTTCCCCATAAGCTTTCTGGAAAGCAGAGGCTGGAAATAGAGACTACATTGTCAAGGCTTTCTTGGTGTTAGAGGCAGATGTGTTTCCTGGGTCTGAGATGGTGGTGAGGTAGATGCTGGTTTTTTGTTTGTTTGTTTGTTTGTTTTGGTTTTGTTTTTTTGGTTTTTCGAGACAGGGTTTCTCTGTGTAGCCTTGGCTATCCTAAACTCACTTTTGTAGACTAGGCTGGCCTCAAACTCACAAGCGATCCGCCTGCCTCTGCCTCCGGAGTGCTGGGGTTAAAGGCATGTGCCACCATGACCAGCTGTAGATGCTGTTTTGATGCTGCTACCAAGCAAAGTCAATCCATGTTCATTGCAGTCTTGCAGGGTTAGCCTCATTTCCTTGTCAGAAGACTGTCATGCTGTTAACAGTGCCTGCCCCAACTCCACTTCTCAATTCATAAGTCACAGCCAAACGGTGTCCTTGAAGGGTACGGTCTAGGCAGGCCTGCTGATTTCACCCCCTTTTGGAGTGTAGCAGTGTTCCAAGCTTCCCTGGCAGATGAGTCCCAGAGTATTCTGGGAGTTTTTCTTAGGGAGCCCACCTTAAAGCCTCCAGAACTTTCAACTAGTTCCTAAGAACCTAATTCCCTGTGTCAAATGAGTGTCTACCATCAACACCTAGCCGACTTTGTGTTTCCGGTGCTGAGCGCTGACTGCCAGACATGGCAGAGGCACCGCCGGCTCATTTGCTTCCTTGCCTTGTAGTCCTCTGGTGTTTAGTTTTGTTTCCTTCAGTTTACACAAAAGGGTCAACAGACTGGTTGGTACTGGCTTGCCTGGGTAGGGCTGAGGCCGCTATTTGGGGAGCTGAAAAGTAAGACCTATAGCTTGGTATGACAGAGGCAGGTGGTGTTGCTGGAAGTTCTGAAATAGTGTGAGCCTGAAGGGAGGTACGACTGGGGACAGGGAGGAGGAAGAGAGGAAGGAAGAAAGGTTTGGTCTGAAAATGGGAAAGAAAACACAAAACCAGAGAAGACATTGAAGTTTATGATTGCAGCCACAGCATGACAATGAGGACGGACAGAAGCAATCCAGAAGCCTAGGTTTTGAGTCGTGTCTGAACCCTTCTGAGCTTGGGCAGGACACCTCACCTCACTGGACCAGCTTTCTTCCTTTTTATTTATTTATTTATTTATTTATTTATTTATTTTGGTTTTTTTGAGACAGGGTTTCTCTGTGTTAACCTTAGCTGCCAAGGCAACTCTTTTCCTTTCTTTCTTCCTTTTTTTTTTTTTGAGACAGGATTTCTCTGTGTTATCTTGGCTGTCCTGGACTCACTTTGTAGACCAGACTGGCTTCGAACTCACAGAGATCCACCTGCCTCTGCCTCCCAAGTGCTGTACTTTAAAAAATATATATCTATTTATTTAATGTGTGTTGGTGTTTTGCTTGTATATATATGAGCGAGGATGTTAGATCCCCTGAAACTGGAGTTGCATTGCAGACAGTTGTTAGCTATCATGTGGGTGCTTGGAATTGAACCCTAATCCTCTGGAAGAGCAGCAGCCAGTGCTCTTAACTATTGAGCCATCTCTCCAGGGCTAGGTTTTTAAAAGGGCTTGTCCTCCCCTAATTTAGGGTTGGTCAGTTTGAGCATAGACAGGGTGGTTTATAAGCCCACAACTTTAGTGTAAACATGTTCTGATCTGGTCTTGAACTTGTTGAACCAGTCTTGTTGAATCAGCATGGGAGCCCTACTGACTGGGGGAAAAAAAAGCCCACCAGGCCTTTATTTTAAGCTGCTAGGCTTTTGTCTCAGGTAAGGAGGGTGAAGAAGAAGGCTGCCTGCCTCTGCCTCCCCAGGGGTAGGATTAAAGGTGTGTGCCACTGTGCTCATCTTAAAGGATTTACTAATAGATTTGCTTAGGAGACATTAAATCACATGTAATAGAATTTAGCTAAGGAAGTAGTGCCTACAAAATACCTCAAGAATAGTTTGCAGGAAGACAGAGGCAGGTGGATTGCTGTGAGTTTGAAGCAAGCCTGGTCTACAGAGCAAGTTCCAGAACAGCCAAGGCTACACAGAGAAACTCTGACTGGAGTTTTTTGTTTGTTTGTTTTGGTTTTGGTTTTGGTTTTTGGTTTTTGGAGACAGGGTATCTCTGTGTGTAGCTTTGGCAGTCCTCGACTCATTTTGTAGACCAGGCTGGCCTCGAACTCACAGCAATCCACCTGCCTCTGCCTCCCAAGTGCTGGGATGAAAGGTGTGAGCCACCACAGCTCAACGAGAAACTCTGGAAAAAAAATTAGTTTGCTGATCAGGCCTGTCAGGTTCTAGCTAAGGTATGCAACAGATCTACACAAGAGATACATTGGGGTGTGGTGGGGAGACAGAGATGGAGAGATACACAGAGTGAGAAGCAGAGACAGACAGAGCAACAGAGCAAAAGAGTGGGCAGAGATAAGAGCACCGGCCTTCTAAAGGGTATCTGTGTGGCATTTGGTGGCTGATGATGACATGGCTGATAACACTAAGTCGAGGCAGGCAGGCTGCGACTAATAAGGCCTGTTAAAGATAAGCAAAGGCCCAGGCGGTGGTGGCGAACGCCACTCGTGAGGCAGAGGCAGGCGCATCACTGTGAGTTCGAGGCCAGCCTGGTCTACAAAGTGAGTCCAGGACAGCCAAGGATACAGAGAAACCCTATGTCAAAACAAATCAAAAAACAAAGCCCCCACCAAAACCACCACCACCACCACCAACAACAACAAAAAAACCCGAAAAACTAAAGATAAGCAAAATTAGCTGGGCGTGACACAGTCTCTAGTCCCAAGTCCCAGCATTCAGGGAGGCAGAAGCAGGCGGATTTCTGTGAGTCTGAGGCCAGCATAGTCTACAGAGTGGATTCCAGGACCACCAGGGCTGCACAGAGAAACCCTGTCTCGAAAAAAACAACAAAAAAGGTAAGCAAAATTTTAGGTTGCTAGTATGTAAATGTTTACTCCAGATGTCAGACAGCATTCCCAAGACACAGAAGACAGCTCTGATTTTACAACTAGCTATTTTCATTTTTGGTTTGCTTTTTTGGTTTTTGTTGTTGTTGTTGTTGTTTTGGTTTTGGTTTTTTGGTTTTTTGGTTTTTTGGTTTTTCGAGACAGGGTTTCTCTGTGTAGCCTTGACTGTCCTTGATTAACTTTGTAGACCAGGCTGGCCTCGAACTCACAGCGATCCGCCTGCCTCTGCCTCCGAATGCTGGGACTAAAGGCATGCGCCACCATGGCTGGCTAAGTCCTGATTTTCATTCACAAACACATACCTCTAACAAGATGGTCATGTGCAACAACTATTCAGAAAAGACTATTGGGCCGGGCGTGGTGGCGCACGCCTTTAATCCCAGCACTCGGGAGGCAGAGGCAGGCAGATAGCTGTGTGTTCGAGGCCAGCCTGGTCTACAAAGCGAGTCCAGGACAGCCAAGGCTACATAGGGAGACCCTGTCTCGGAAAAAAAAAAAAAACAAAAACAAAAAACAAAAAACCCAAAACAGAAAAGACTATTGGTGTACCTAAAATAATTCTAATAATATGCAATACCTTTGCTGTATAAACCTCCAATCTGTCTAAGTGACCAGACTTGTAGTCTTTTTTTTCTGTTTAAATTCTTCAAAGTGTAACTTTGAGCTAAGACTCAAAGAATCGTCAAGTGATTGATTAAATAAACAGAAAGAGCTAATTGGCGATGAAGAAGCTATAATATAAATGCAGGTTTATTGAAAGTGGCACAGAAGGGGGAAGGGGGAGAATGAGCTGGGGGAGGGGAGAAAAGTGGTGGGGAAAAAAGGGGGGAGCCCTGGAACCAAAATATCTGGTTTCTATAGTGAATCTCTGGGAGAGGGGAAGCCCCGCCCCTAGGTAGAGGGCAGGCCGTGCCAGCCACGCCCTGCCGCAGGACCTAAGATTAAGGATGGCAGTGTTTGTAGACTACATAATCCTAATGTGTATATTGTTAGTGTGCAGCAGGCCCCGCCCTCATGGACCTAACAATTGCTTACATCATCACCTGCCGCTACGTGTGGCTACCCCAGCTTTCTCTGTTCCTGGCTTCTGTCTCTCCCCGAGTAAACCTCCTTATACTAGATGTGTTCCATGGTGTAATGCCTCAGGGACATACCTGGGCATGGGCCAACATGGTACCCTCTCACCAAATCATTTTTCCGTTTCATTTTTTTTTGGGGGGTGGGGGTGGGGGACACGGTTGTTATGTGTAGCTGTGGCTGTTCTGGACTAACTTTGTGGACCAGGCTGGCCTTGAACTCTTGCCTCCCAAGTGCTGGGATTACAGGGGTGTGCCACTGCACCTGGTCATCTTTCTTTTTATATTTCGTAACACAGATAAGCTAGTAAAATCTTCTGTTGGGGGTCAACTCTTGTTTGGGTCTTAGCCCACCAGCTCACCACTATTAAAACGCTTTGATTCAACTCTAAGTATGTGCGCCAATTTCTCACTGGGAAGGCAATTGCTTCTATAACACTGAGACAGGCCAACTTCCCATTCAGGACCTAGCTAACTAACCCTAC
This sequence comes from Acomys percivali, assembly GCA_907169655.1. Lineage (NCBI taxonomy): Eukaryota > Metazoa > Chordata > Mammalia > Rodentia > Muridae > Acomys > Acomys percivali. The sequence continues at coordinate 13,756,562 of OU015760.1, read as the reverse complement.
CCTTTCTAAGAAGCCTTCTGTGACTAGCTAACTCAGCCCCCATTACATGTGCCAAGGCAAGCAGGGTACTAGTATGAACCAGACGCTGTAATTGCACTTTACACATTTGATTCCCTGCACTTCTTGATCGAAACGGCAGAATGAGCTAATTGCAAGACGAAGTTATAATATATAAATGCAGGTTTATTGGAAGCAGCTCTCAGCCTCCATGTGTGTGGGGGAGAGAGAGAGAAGAAAGAAGGAAAAGGAAAAGTGAAGGAGAGATAGAGAAAGAGAGAGAAGAGGGTGGGGAACCAAAATGTCTGAATTATAAAGTGAAAGAAAGCCCCCCTGCCCTTGGGCTAGAAAGTTCAGGGTACAGGGAGGGGTATGCTAGCAGCTCCCTGCAGCAAGTAGGGTTGCCTTGAAACCGAACACCTCCCTCTGAGGAGCCATGTCTTTGTACCTTCAGTACCTGGCGCAGTGCCTGGAACTGGCTGTGAGTGCGCGCGTTTAGAGATGGGGAAAATGCATAAAAGGACGGGGGTGCAGTTCTTATGTCAAAGCTATTGCACTGAGTAACCCTTGATCCGAAAGTTTAGGGAGGGCTGAAAACATGGCGCAGTGGTTAAGAGTGCTCCACCACGGCCGGGAACTTGCGCTTAAAGGAGATCTGATGCCCTCTTCTGGCCTCTGAGGGCACCTGCACCTGACGTTTACTCACATGATCTAAGTGCTGCGGCAGAGGATTTTAACTATGTTATTTTTTGGGGGGGGGGAGACAGAGGGAGGAAGGGAGGGAGGAAGGGAGGGAAGGAGGGAGAGAGAGACAGACAGAGAGAGACAGAAAGAGAGAGACAGAGACAGAGAGACAGAGACAGAGGGACAGGAGAGAATTTCATTTTGTATTATTTTTGTGCAAGAATCCACAAGCTAACCACAGACAAACCCCCAACACGGGCCTGATTTGCATTTAAAAACGACGGCTGAAAAGGAGAATTCCTTTTGCCAAAGAGGAATTTCAGGCATCTGTCGCAGGGCAGAGAGAAGGGGAAAGAAGAAGAAGAAGAAGAAGAAGAAGAAGAAGAAGAAGAAGAAGAA